>OX595836.1:13106216-13713459 GCA_951392215.1 Epirrita christyi
ACCGAAGTTTGCAGAGTTTTTTATGTAAATAACCTCTATCAATTATTTTCCCCCAACTTCTACACACTTAATTCAATTTGCTTTTTCATTCTCTTACCAACAACCAAAAGTATATCTGCTGAAGGTAACGTGAAATTGACAATAAAGGTGGGTCACAAAATATGTGGAATGTTGGCACATTTTATATGAGCCCTAATAATTATAATAATGCAGTAAGGTTAGGAAAAATATTCAAAAATATAATGCTATTATGTGTAAGTATCGAATACCTAAAGGAGGTCAATTCGTACCAGTTCATCGTAAAATCTAGATACCTGAAGCCCTGTATTTTACCCGTAAGCAATGTAAGCCGACTAAAGGCGAGTGCCCCAAAATAACTAGAGCACTTCTTGTCTAGACGCATATCCGCCGCCCAACATCATCCTTATCCGCTTGCAACAGGGTTTAAAATGGGCGCGTTAGAATATGCCTGGATTGTCCATTAACCTACTTCAGGTCCCGAGGCCGTATGGCTGAATTGCGTGCTAAAGCCCAGTGTTCCGGACCATACGCTCGCATGTTGTGAATATGATACATAAGCTTTGATTTATGTGAAACGTCCATATTGAGACGGCCATAGTAATTGGATTTTTATCTAATTTACAAAATTCAAATTACATCATCATTTACAGTATAAATTATTGATAAACGATCGTTGCCTCTAGCCCTGTGGGAACTGACTCTACTTAATGTCCATAGGTTATCCGGTATCTGATTTGGAAGGAGGAAAAAATCAGATGAATTCGAAAGTGACCACATGACCTCCACTTTCACACACGACGCTTCAAGAAAAATGTTCCAAAAAGCCTTTAAGATCAGTCAATTTCGACTCACAGTGAGTCATCATCATCATCAACCTGTAGTCCACTGCTGGACTTAAGCCTCATCCATAAAATGCCAAGATGAACCGTCTTAAGCCGCCTCCATCCACCGAGTATCACAGTGCCAAAACTGCCTACAAATTATCAAAACTTTGGTTAGCACGCAGTTCTCACTTCACCTACGTGATTTTTATCACATAAGTTGATATCAGTTCAGTGCACTTCCAATGATATTCTTCACATCAGTGGACAGAGACAGACAGAAGGGAATTCCGTTCAATATCATGTTCTCTTTATCAGCCGGTAGACATCCATTGCTGGATGAGGCCTGCCCCATATAGCATGCGTTAAAGCATATAGCGTGCGATGGGGGGATTTGCCATCACCACCACGCTTAGCAGGCAGATTGGTGATCGCAGTTTGGTGTAAAGTACTCAGAAAGATGCTGCTGCCCCTTCCCTTACATAATCCCTTAGTCACCTTCCACGACATTGACATTGAGTTGGAGGAGTCGTTTTCTTACGTTGAGACTACCATGGTTCAATATTGTGTTCAAATGCAGATAACTCGAACGTAAACCAGTAAATTCAATATTTGCACAGTCTAAAAATACATGTCTGCAGGTAAAATATGCTCGTACCTTTGGGATTGGTTCGAAACAAAATGTTTGCATTGCAAAACACACTGTTCTCATAAGAAAGCTCATATGTAGCGAATAAGTCGAAGTCGTGACCTAATAAATTCTTGTTGCATTCAAATACGGCACAACAAAAATAATATATTGTGTACATGTCTCTTCCATCGTCATCAGCCGGTAGATATCCACTGCTGGATGAAGCCTCCCCCAAAGCTTGCATAGCATAGCTTGCATAGCATAGAACCCATAAAGTGCAATGGGGGAATTTGCCATAATCACCACGCTTGGCAGGAGGATTGGCAGTATTGGTGTTAGGTACTCTGGTGGAAGCTGCTGTCCATCCCTTGGCCTAATCCTTTAGTCACCTTTAAGTAGTGTGAACATTGGAAAAAGTGCCTATAAAAGTTCGACCAAGAAAGACCACAGCTAATGAAGACAGGCTTATTACGGTTCGTTAAAAGTCCTTTAAAGGACCTACTTAATTTAATTCGAAAGAAAGTTTTTAACAAGACGGCTCTCGAAACGTGTCCAAACGTGGTTGAAGCAAAATTGTTTGGAAGGCTTGCTAGGAAATTACCACTTCTTATCAAGCATCATACCGAAATTCATCAAGAAAAAAGTATTATTTTCCAACGAAACTTAAATAAATTTGGTTCACTGACGGAAAACGATGCTTAGAACGTCCAATCAACGAGCTATTGATACACGTATACTAGAAAGACCGTTAAGTACAGCAGCGAAAAAGTCAAAGTTTGGAGACTTTTTTTGGAATACGGTGTTTGTTCCGTAAGAAAGATTGAAGGTTTGATGAATCAGTTTATGCACAAAAGTACTATATACTACTACAGTACTACTATACCTAGTTACTATATATTTATTTGTCTATTCAATATTGCACAAAAGTAAAGCAGAGAAGACAGAGATTCCCTACGCAGATAAAATGTGCCAGTGAGTTGGATATTTCAACAAGATAACGACCCCAAGTATTTCTTAGAGAGCAATTGCTGACTGTGTTAGAGGCCCGCCATTAGTTTGGATTTAAAGATAAAGAATTTGTGACACACTATAAAGAAAACACAGTCAGATAAACCCTATCACCACGGACAAACGGTATTCGCTTAGAAGAGATTCTACAGTCGTAATACAATACAATAGACCACGTGACATTTCGATAGCTTACGACAACCTCATACATTATTGGAATTTTCTTACTAACGTCATCACTAATAGAATACTACTTTGTCTAAGGCCTCTGTAATCGATAACAGATGCAAGTATTAGTAACCAAGTATTAATCGAGAAAAAAAAACCGATGTTTCTAATCATATGACTTCCAGTGTATAGCGTAAGTGTAGCAACGATAGTTCAGCGAACAAAATCAAGCTTGTGGTTATCTAAGCCTAGCTATCTACGCTTAGCTTTATCACACTTGCGTTCAATGCAAGTTGTTAGACAGTGACACATGGTCAGTGCGACGTGAAGTAAGTACTTCCATCTTTGTGAATTATATTCTTGGAAAACAACAGGGAAATACAGGAAAGAACGGCTGCAGATAATCCAGCGTATGCCTACATCAGACTTATGGCCCTCGGAGTCACTGAATAATTTACCCAAAGACCGCACTTTTACAGAACCGGGATTTTCAGAAGGCGTTCACATTACTAATGCATGCGGGTTCGACTACAGTTTGCACAAAACTTAAAGGCATATTGCTAGTTTTTTAATTTTTTTTTTATTAAATTACTGACCTGCCATGTGGCTCTCCTGATTAGCAGTAATCTTAGCCCATTACAAATGCAATACCTCTTAGGTCGCGTCCACCTAGGACGCGCCTTACTGGCATTGCACTGCCCTGAGAGATACAGTTGTAGTCTCATGTGTCTGTAATTTCCATACTCACCCTTACCTATACTCTGCAAATCAGAATGCAGCATGCAAGCATTACTGCTAGGCGGCAGAATTAGGTGTGGTAGTAGTACTTCCCCGTACGAACTCTTTCAGAAGAAGCTCTACGAAGTTAAGTTTCGTTCTAATTTGAACTCTAAAACTATGTACTTTACAGGCGCATTTATTTTTATTTGCATGTCCCGGTTGTTGCTTTAGCACATCGTGGAGATTGCCAATATTGGCTAAATATGAACGTAATATCATCATCATCAGTCGATTGATGTTCAATGCTAGACGAGGCCTTAACATTCAATACAATGGCGGATTTGCCATAATCACCACGCTTGGCAGGTGGATGCTGCTATTTATCCCCTGGTGTAATCCCTTAAGGGGGATGCTTTCGATTACTTAAAGCTCGTTTCACGCTAGATGGCGTGGAAAAACAGATATTGACTTTTTTATTTTTTGTTCAAAACTCGAGCGTCTTTAGTGAGTAATTTTACCGTTTGCGAGCACGGTGTAGGTCATAGAATTTGATGCAGCATGAATTTTCGTTAAAGAGTCGTTAGAAATTTCAAATTCACTATAAATAAGATCTGACAATTTGCCTCATGTAATTACACGCACGCACACTTCTACATTCACTGTTTTGTTTTTCACTAGATGGCGTTGTCATTATCCCCAGATGTTATATAGATGGCGTTAAAAAAATGTTTATAAGGTATCTCGATAATGATGGCGTTAAAGAAAATTGTTAGAAGGGATGAGCCGCCACCATCCACCGACTTCCTGGCACCCTATAAAAAGTGCCGTGGTGTGCAGCGTAGAATCTATAATCCTCCTCCCGTGGATGTCGGAAAAGCCGACTAAGGGTTTACACCAGGGCATGGGCAGCAGCATCCATCTGAGTAACCGATACTGCAATCACCAATCAACCTGCCAAGGGTGGTAATTATGGCAAACACCCCCCACAAAAATGAATGTCTTTTTACAGAAATTAATAAAAAGAAAAAACAAACAGATTAGGTATTTTTATTGGTTTATAATTACAAGTATTTTCCACTAGAAATATCATACACTGACAACAAATATTCATCAATAGGTAAGCGATCAGTGCAACTGCACATTTTGTCTTCGTATATTGTATTCATTGTTACCATTAGTGCCCATTGCATCTCTTCTAAATATAACTTTTCATTTAAAAAACCGACTTCCGCCATTGTATTCGACTAAATATTAGGATGAAAAAAAAATGATGAAAGAACCATAGTGGTGAAAGGATTATGATACTTTCTGAATGCAAATGCTTGGTTTGTTGCTGAAAATATCAAAATCGCCATATGTATGCCTAAAATATTTGAGGAGTTCCCTCAATTCCTCATGGATTCCATCATCAGAACTGGGTTTTGAAAAAAATGGGACCAATCTGGAAGTACATATATCTATTCAAATAAAAAAAGAATTTTCTAAATCGGTTCATAAACGCCGGAGATATGAGGTATCATCTTCATCATCATTAGATGTCAGATCAACTACATCATCATCAGCCTGTAGAAGTCCACTTAGGTGTCCCCTAGAGTGCCACGACGAACGGTCTTGAGCCGCCTCCATCCACAGATTTCCTGTGACGTTCATAATGCCTTTAGTCCATCGAGTGGAGGGCCTTCCTCTACAGCCTCGTCCGTTTTTCGGTCGCCACTCGAGAACCTTTATTCTCAAACGGTTATCAGTTCTGCGAGCTATATGACCTTCCCATTGCCACTTCAACTTGCTAATTCTGGTTGATCATCAGTGGCTAGAAAAAAATACATTTCTTGATATAGTTTTGTTTTAGACAATGTTGTAAGGGTTTTTTGTATGAGAAAAAATAACGTACATGATGTCATTTCATTGAGATCTATGCACTTTGCATTTTTCCGAACACGTCTCAATATATATTTCAGATAAAATCGCATTTTTGAAAAATGCTACCAGCTTTAGCATCATGCTGCTGATAAACTCATTTATAGGGTGTGGTGATACGGCGTTTGCAAACATAACAGTGTACAAATATTACTGTGTTGGAAATATATGATATTGGATAAACAATCAACAATCTGCCTCTCTCACTATTCCAAATTGACTCGCAGTCAGACGACTAGTTAGTAGTTTTGTTAGTAGTAGAACTTCTTGTGAAAGAGTTCGTCCGGGGAAGTACTACCACTGTACCTATTTCTGCCGCCAAGCAGTAGTGTTCGCATTGCTGTGTTTCGGTTTGAAGGGTACGGGTGCCGGTGAAATTACAAGCACATGAGACTTTTCATCTTTATGTCTCAGGGTCGGTAGCGCGTGTGTAATGCCTCTGGTGTTACAAGCGTTCATAGGCTGCGGCAACTGCTTTCCATCTGGTGGGCCGTAAGCTTGTCTGCTTGCCAAGTAGCATAAAAAAAAAACGTTCCGATCTGTGAGTAACGTATAAATCATTTCCATGCTGTTCATGTTGTGGACCATTTCTCAAATCTTCTGCCATCAAATCTGGCTGACTGCTGTTGTGCATTATTATTTTTCGTGCAACCAGAGTCAGCTTCGTCAATTTCGGCTTCAAAATATTTCGTCCATAAATTGGGAGCTTGGTGTTAGATAAGATCTGAAAACATAACATATTTACTTATTACATTTTCATTCATTAAATTTTTAAAGATATTTCAAGTAATATAAATATCGAGCTGCGCCTCGCGGTTTCACCTGCGTGAACCATGATATTATTATTATGACGTTGATTTATTTTAAAACTCGTTATAAAATACATTTTTCACTATAAAGAAATACTACTTATCTATAAAAACAAATAGTATATAAAAACAGTATAGTAAAAAATATATTACAAAACGGTAAACCACCGACCGCGGAGCAAAGGCCCAAGCGGTCGGAGGCTAGGGCTGCAGAGAGAGGAACCTCCTGACTATGCGTGCCGAGTCCAGGAGTACTGCCTTCTGAATCTGACCGTTGATCCAACCATTTAGTGAGAGCCTCTCAAGGTATTGGTCGAGGCTCTTTGCTATAAGGCCATTCACAGAAACAACTATCGGGACGATAATCGTCGAATCCACATCCCACATGGCGGTAATCTCGTGGGCCAAGTCAAGGTACTTGCTTGCTTATTATTATTATTATTATTATTAGGTATCTTCATTCCAAATTTCACTCAAATCCGTTCAGCCGTTTGGGCGTGAAGAAGTAACAAACATACTTATAAACTTTCGCATTTATAATATTAGTGTGATGTGATGAGATGAAGAGGTCAACCGACGAATCCAACTCGGATGGGCAGCGTTCGGGAAACTACGCCATATCTAGTTTGTTGGTTTTGTGAAAACTTCTTGTGAAAGAGTTCGTCCGGGGAAGTACTACCACCGTACCTATTTCTGCCACCAAGCAGTAGTGTTCGCATTGCTCTGTTTCGGTTTGAAGGGTACGGGTGCCAGTGAAATTACAGGCACATGAGACTTTTCACATTATGTCTCAGGGTCGGCAGCGCGCTTGTGATGCCTTTGGTGTTGCAGGCGTCCATAGGCTACGGTAACTGCTTTCCATCAGGTGGGCCGTATGCTTGTCTGCTTGCCAAGTAGTATAAAAAAAAATCTTCTCGTCGCCGATACCGCAGAGCCTCAAGACGAAAGTCTACACGCCAGTGTTGACTTACGGCACTGAGACGTGGTCGCTAACTATTGGCCGTATAGACAAGCTCAAAGTTGCGCAACGGGCTATGGAGAGAGCTATGCTAGGAGTTTCACCACGTGATAGAATCCGAAATGAGGAAATCCGTAGAAGAACCAAGGTCACCGACATAGCTCTCAGAATTAGTGGCAGTGGGCAGGTCATATAGCTCGAAGAAGTGATAACCGTTGGAGAATAAAGGTTCTCGAGTGGCGACCACAAACCGGACGACGCGTTAGAGGAAAGCTCTCCACTCGATGGAATAAAGACATTATAAACGTCGCGGGGAGTCGGTGGATGGAGGCGGCTCAATACCGTTCGTCGTGGCATTCTAAGGGGAAGGCCTATGTCCAACAACAACAACAACGAAGGCTTCAAACAAAGGGCAGGCATCTTCTATAATAGTACTACTCTACTAGTAGGTAACACATTAAAATTATGTAAATATCTGTTTACTTACGAAATTTCACCGTGAAACCGTTATAACCTGGCTTGCACTCGTTTCAAAGACACCGCCCCAAAGAAAATTAATCGCATGACACCCACAGTGCACCATAGACAAGGACCATAGAGAAAAAAGTCAAGGAACATATAGGGAGAAATAAGTGCACTGGGCTAGGTAACCACAGACAAACAGAACACCTTAAATTCAACAGGGCCACAAATCAAAAAATTTCAATATCGTTTTTAATGCAAAAATGGCATTTAGATGATTCCAATTTTTATATTCGAAAAAGACACCCATGGTTTTAGCGTTTAAAATAGTTCAATCACACAACTACCCATTTAGCATTTTGAGACTTTGATGACTAACTTCACAGCAAAGCAGCCATCTTTCCAGTTGATAATAATAATAATAATAACTTTATTACGAAACATAAAAGTGTCAGGTTTTGGAATGCGTTTCTTTTGAATGAAAGTTCAATAAGTTTGATTACTATTTTATTAAAACGAAACCAACAGTACTTGGAAATGTGTCTGTTTTGCATATAAGATTACCGTGATTATGGTTGTAATTGTTTATAAACAAACATGCAATATTTGTTAAATGACTGTTATTACAATCAGTCTGTACAATCAGTCTTAAAATACAGTGTTTCAGTATTATACATAAGTATCCTTTGAATTAAATAATCACTTTTAAGATTATTAAAATTACTTTGGGATCACATCCTTTTCAATCAGTTTTAGGATGCCCTGTTTTTTGTCTCAGCAACTTGTAGCTTTTTGATATTATTTTATTTTATTTACTTGGGAAAAATCTGTATCCTGAGAAGTTTTGTATAAAAATATATTATGCCTTTACAACTCTTCCTTTGAAAATCTATGCCAAGAGGCTGAACACTAAGAGGTTCTGAATCATAACTGATTGGTAATCAATCGTCTGTACTGCTGTCTGAGCTTATAGATGAGGATTCACTGGAGTCTCTATCTTAATCGCTTCATCAAAAACGGTACAAATTCCATACCAGACAGACAGCCAACACAATCCTAGCCTATCGTTACTTGATGAAAACATTATCTGATTTTGGAAGTCCAGAGCAATGAATAAATTTAGTCATTGAGGAAAGTACAGACAGCGATTCAGATATACTCAAGTGAATCCTCATCTTCAAGCTCAGACAGCAGTACAGATGATTGATTACCAATCAGTTGATTCAGTACTTCCTAGTGTTCAGCCTCTTGACATAGATTTCCAAAGGAAGAGTCGTAAAGAGCAGACCTCAAAGTTATTAAAACTGATCAACAACATTAAAATATATTTTTATACAAAACTTCTCAGGATACAGATTTTTCCCAAGTAAATAATATAAAATAATATCAAAAAGCTACAAGTTGCTGAGACAAAAAACAAAGCATCCTAAAACTGATTGAAAAGGATGTAATCCCAAAGTAATGTTAAACTTTTTATACTTACTTATTTTAAAATTGATTATTTAAGCTAAAGGATTTTTATGTATAATAATGAAACACTTAATGAGATTACTGCGATGACTTAGATATTATTGATCGTAGATCTCATCATTACTACTAGTAAGTCAAAGATTTATGGAGTATTTTATTTTGTAATATTGCTAGATGAAGAGGTGATAGTTATGGATAAGTTTCTTCCGCATTTAATTACATTGATCTCAATGTAAATTTCAAGGTAGTGTAAGGTTCAAAATACGCATCTTATAATATACCATACATATATGTAGAAAAAAAAGATTTATAAAGTAATACAAAAAAAACTACTATCAAAACTTTGATAGGCTTTCCAGTAAAAAAATGAATTTTCGACTTGTGGCTCTTTTGCATTTAAGGAGCGAGATGACAACTTCATACTACACTTTGATATTGATATATTATCAGGGTTGCTACACCGAGTTTCTGAATCACAGCACGGTACACGGTCGGATTATAAAAACTAGTAGTTTTGCGAACAGAATACCTCAAGAGCACAAACTATCTTGTTTTTCGATAAAGTTTAAAAATCGCATCCATAGTCCGATCTAGCATATACCCAATCTTACTTGAACCACAAGTCGTTGAAACTCTAACAAATGAGAGCTCACGTAATATTGGTTTTCATTTTTATTTTTTCTCAAAAACTATATTGTAAAATAAATATATAAGTAAGTACATATATCAAGTTTCATCAAGATTAATTGAAAAACGCGACGTACGCGAGTACTTACGTACATAGGTACATACATCCGAACAGACGATAGCAAATTTTGCCATATTATATTGCAAGGACTTACCTTGCTTTGCTCGCTCGGTCAATGACTAGTAATATTTTTTTTTATTGCTGCGAATGAAGTTACGAAAGTATAGTTTTTACATATTCTTTCGTTGTTTTATTTTTATTTTATAAAACTGAAACTTGAGTTTCAATAAAGTACGTTACAATAAAGTATTTTCTCGAAGGTACCTACTTTGTTGATATTGCAAAGTATAAAGAACATAGCCGCAAATAACTTTGTAAACTATGATTATAACGAACGGTTGGCAACCCTATCAGAGCCAGCTCATAAAGCCTAATAATTACGGGTGACTAGCAAGCACTAAACTTGTGACGTAGCGTTGCCTGGCAACGTCGCGTTTCGCAATTTTGGTGACAGACCCGAAAATAACGCGAGGCATACTTTTATTTATTTAGCGCCATCTTTCACTATCTTTCTCAAAACTCGGTGCTCGAGGTCCATTTAACCGCCATCTCTGTCAAATTAAACAAAACAGGGTGCTCTGCGTAAAAATATCACGCTTCGATGGTAGGTGGCGACTCAAAATGGACATTAAAAACACTCACACATACGTAAAATTGGTCGTATTTCAAACTAATTTTAAAAATTACCCTTAGTAAATTTTTATTTGAAACAACCATTTGCGAGTACGATAATCATTAGAAAATCGAAAAAAAAATACGATATAAAGAACGACAATCTGTGGATTGAAAAAATACTTAAATTATTTTGTATGGGCAAGGCAACGAGAGCATTCACCTTAAACGGCTACTGAGACATCTATTGGGAGGAGAATGAGGGACCAGACACATACTAAGGCATACACTAATAATGTTTTATACCTACTTCCTAACTAACCGGAGCTTGTTATATAACATTTGCGGTAACTGCTTTTTGTATAGTTTTAATTTGATTAAGTGACGGAATTGGCAGTTGGTTGATAGGTATTAGTTTAGTTCCCTTATGATCGAGTTACCTTAAACGCGAGATGCCAGTGAGGGTATTATACCTAAACATGAGATTTGCCTAATAAAGCTGTTTAATGGTGGCGGTAACTTTGATTATGTCACTGGTTACACGTAGCTTTCCAAAGACAATATCATTCTGTCCATATGCCACAGCAGCAGTCGGTAACTGTATTATTCAGTCTAAGAATATTGGATTTGGTCGAGGACATAACTCAGGTTGGATATTTTATTGTATATTTAATGTTTTGACAAAAGAGGAGGACGAGTAGTATAGAGGCCTCATGGAATCCATTACTGCACGGGTCAAATAGTTGGACACGCCCCGGTATTGTCTAACGAACTGGTAATCGCTTTAAATTACGATTTCACAGTACATTGCGCCGCATGCTTTAGCTTATTGTCACAAGCAGAAATATTCAAAACAGAAAGCGCAATGTACTGTAAAATCGGAATCGAAAGTGATTATCAGTTCGTTAGCCAATAAAGGGGCAGGTCACGTTGCTGAAACGTCAAATGAATTCCACGACTTTGAATGAAGTATATCTTATTTTATTAATTCTAGTACTTATCTTTATTATAAACATAACATAACACCTAACAGTCACATACATAGTCCTGATCCCACACTAGGAGATACCCTGTGTCATAGGTATCAAGAAACTACCAGTACCATGGTACCATAACACACAGGCCTAGAACAAATATTTGCAGATCATGCAAACAATTAACATTTAACCGAACGCATCCGCAACTTCGTCCGCGTTGCTAGCGACTGATAAGATAAGATAAGATAAGATAAATCATTTATTACCAGAAAACACAGTACATCTGTTATGTTAACCCGTACAGAAAAAAGCCAAATTGGCGTATTCTTTTTTGAAATAAGGACGATATTTCCGACCATGATGAAGAAAATACTGTTTTGATGTGACATTCACAAGGATAATATAAAAACCTTGATGGTCCATCACAAAGAAATAAAACAGAAAAAAACTAGCCAAAGATCCAAAGCCCATTCGCCAATCGTTATGAGAGGATATTGAATAGCGACAGATAAACGTGAAACTACCTCTCAAGATCACCCTCGTCAAAAGCCTTTCATTGCATTGCGATCCCTTTACTGTCCCGCCGGCTCTCCGGCAACAAATTGGTGTTTTTTTAGGACCACGGTAGTCGTTCCAAAAAGGTGAAAAAAACAAGTGTGCCTGTCGTGAGAACTGTTTTTTTTATAAACGAGAAAGGTCGCTCTTAGCCCAATCAGTGTTTTGGGCTTATAGCAGCAAATATTACTATTTATTACTTAACGGTTACTATTTAATACGTATTGGTAGAAGTGACGACCGTCATATGACAGAGTTTTCTATAGCGCAAACGTCAATTTCTCTTTAACATCTTTGACGTAAGTTTGAAAATCGATTTCACCTCGGTCTTTGCTTCGGCAAAATCGGAAATGCGGTTAATATCAATTTCCTAACTATTACAAAGAGTACTTCATCATCATCATCATCAGCCTATAGATGTCAACTGTCGGATGAGGCCTCCCCAAAAAAAGGCAATGGGGGATTTATGCCATATCACCACGCTTGGCAGGCGGATTGGTGATCGCAGTATTGATGTTGAGTACTCAATTGGATGCTGCAGTTCATCCCCTGGTGTCGACATCCACGAAACGACGGGGGGTAGGCTTAGGCCGGACACATCCCAGCACTTCACGGTAATCGAGTAGGTACTTACGCCGCTATAGTTAGATCGGAATATGACGGTATTAATAAGCGGAGACGTGGGCAACGTCAACTACGCTTTACTTTTTATATATTACGGCCGTCATATCACGGTTAGCGTTTCATTGGAAGGAAGAGCTAATACGGTTAGATAATAAGTGTTAAATAACAGCACATCGAGATAATCTCTAGTGAGAAATCTTTGTGCCATAGTAGGAATTGAATTGCAAAACTACGACAGTTAGATAGCACGTAGACTTACGTTCACAGAAATCAAATTATGTGCATGTGCAAGATATTGCGAAGGAAAAATAATGCGTGTTTAGATAGTTATGCTCTGGTTGTACCAGATTTTCCTGAGATTACGGTCCTGGGGGTTAGCACGTGGGGTATATGTTATGTTAATTTGATTGATGAATATTAGCTATAATTAATTCGCGGTAGACCTTTGCCCAGAAGTTGGAAAAGTTGAAAAAAAACAAGCTTATCATTTGCGATAGATTCGATAACATCAAAAACTGTGTTATTATGACGGCTGGTTGTAACGTCACTTTATTTATTCATTTGACGTTACATTGATAATAATTAACGGTACCGCTTTATTACGGCCGAAGTTATTATGCTCTCTTTGCATTTCTGGTAGGTATTAGATAATTCTCATAATTCTTCTCTCATCATTCTTCATGATAAGCCTGTAGACGTCCACTCCTGGACACAGGAAAGCCATGGCGTTCGGTCTTGAGCCGCCTCCATCCACCGACTTCCTACGACCTTTAGAATGTCGTCGGTACATTGTGTAAGCTACGTCGCTTCATAGTGCTTCTTAATACTTGCTCTATTTCTATTTATATTGAAACTGTAATTTCTACATTTTCATAGTTTACAACTTTGAATGGTAGTGCTCATATTTTTCAATATAAACCTGACTTCTATGCAAAGTAGAAAACAGAAAAATATGGTGCAGTACTTTTCCTTCCCTGTGAAAACAAACAACTGTCGTTTTATTTATGAAAAGATCCATGCTATTGATGGCTTAACTTCCCAACTTAAAGCCACTGAGGAATGGGTGTAGCCAGAAAGGGGGTTTTTGGTGGTTCAAACCCCCCCCCCCCCCCCCCCCCACCCCCCGAAATGTTAAAAATGTTAGGCCGGCAGGTTTTTTTCACACGGATGTTAATGTAATTTCGTGTACATTTTTGTTGTATCATTTTCTTAACCCCCAAAACTAAAAACTGGCTACGCCCGTGCACTGTGGTATTACTACTAATACCCCGGTGCTCAAAGCAGCTGAATACTTTTTCAAAGGTGACTTACATGATTTTGACAAAACGAACAGTATTACCTGTAATAGCAAGGCTTTAGCTTTCTATTCTAATTACCGATACTATTTTTCTCCGGCTAAGGGTCATCTCTTCAACTCTTGACGTCGAACACGCCTCCAATAAAAACTGAATTGCCATAGTATTTTGAACCTTGCTACTCAATACAAAGTTTCGTTGGAGTCAAACAGAGTGCTATAAAAATATGACAATAAGTATGCCTCAAAAAGTGAAAGGTAATACAAGTTCCGTTCTGGCGAGCTCAGGCGAGGAGGGCGATGTACCTATTCAGTATTTTGCACAATCTCCGCAAACAATGCAGCCATAGTAAACTGATGAGCAGACAATGAATTGAAAATATTTTCGAAAATACATTGTAATGAGCTTTCAGCTCTTTGTTATCAAAATTAATTACCAATTTTTGCTGAGTAAATACCAGATATAAATATCTAGGCTCATAACTATATAAAGTGATATAATATAACACCCAACAGTCACATAGGTACGTAGTTATGATCCCACACTAGGATTCCCTGTGTCGTGGGTATCAGGAACTACGAGTACCATGGTACCATAACACCCAAACCCGTTAAATGTTTGTATGTAAATCATACAAACATTTGACCTGCAGTAGGAATCGAACCCGCAACCTCTCGCATCTCAGCCGGCTACTCACCCGCCGCACCACAGATGTCGTCAAATGTCCGAGGTAATAAGATTTCAACGAAATGTCCTAAATTTTTGCCAGGTGACTTTTCCTGAAGGTCAAGAGGAGGATAAGTACCTACTGGTAAAAAAAATGTGTAAAATAAATGTTCCAATATTCAATCGAGCTTTTAAGAGGGTACCTCTGGGATGTGGGAAGAACAGACACAAAAGAAATAATAGCACTAAAGGACCAAAAAAGATATTGTCAGTATTTTCTAAAGGACGACCTTTATTCAGTAGTAAGGTGGTGGTAGAATATTAATAATGGTGCGGGCTGTAGATTGTAATGTAACTGTGGATACACACCGGCTGCCTGAGTGAGAAAAAATGCAATCGAAATTGATTATGAGCCAAGCATCAATCAACCCAACACAATCAACTAGAAATCGAATTGACAAAATTGAAATGTAAAATGATCAAGATCAATTTATCAGCGAATTGTCAAGACAATTCGATCGCAGCATGGTTGATGGTTCACTCCTATTTTCCTCACATTTGATCCCTATATAATTTTACGGTTATTGTTGATTGTCTCCCATTGAATTTCATCTCAGTTTAGTGTTAACTAATAAGGTAACCGCTCGCATCATAGAAAATAATAATTCGAAGATTCATCGTCGATGTACCCACGCGTCGTCAAGAAGAGTAGTTACCGTGGTTTAGATCCCTTGTTCTAATAGATCCCTTATGCTTATGATTTAGTTACTGATTAACAGGATAGATCCTGCGTGACGAAGGGATTTAAGACTATAGATAATATCAACAAATAAAGCTTTTGCATTATAAATATACTTAAGGCTATACTGTCTTCTTTAACCATCGGTTATGATGGCTATTATGTTTAAAAACATCTCCCTAAAATAATTGTTAGGCTGCCTTTAATCACCTGTTAATGAGTCGGCGATTAATGATTAGGCATATACAAATTCCTTGTGATTAGGTAGCTTGATTATTATTGTATATCTACGTATACAATAACGATCAAGGTACCTACCTACACCAAGTCCAAATTTCACCAACATTTTTCAAGTCGACTCGACTAGGTGAAATTTGGACTTGGTGTAGGTAGGTAAATATTAATATTGCTACATGATTCAACCTCGCATACCTACAGCAATTTGTCAAAACGAAGACTTTACAACACCAATCTTTCTCAATTCGATGATGTCACGGTATTTTGAAACAGTGTTTACCTATGCAAATTGATGTTGCTCGCCATTATTCATCGTGGAGACCCGCTAATTAACGTTTCGTATCGATAATTTAAATTGGAGTTGACTGACATCTCTATCCGATCAACGCACTAATTAATCCGGTAGATAAAACATCTAATGCACGATATTCACACATTCATCGTATATTATGTTTCAAGTGTTAGTGGACTTGAATCAGGGAGAATAATCAGTGAATTATCCACTTCACGGGCCCAGTCTAGCCCCCTTATTCACAATCAATTTGATAGCTAAAATAGCTTTTGTCTTGTTTTGACGTATGTCATATTACATCAGAGAGAACAAAACAAAAGCTATTTTAACTAAAATAGGTTTGAAAAATGATTATGAATAAGGGATAACCCCTAAGTAGGGGCGGTATACTTAATTCACCTGGGGTAATTCACCTGGGTGCACTAAGTATCTAATGTGGATAACGAAAGCATGTTTTTGTTTTGTCCTACGACATGCTGGTTTCCGTAAGATATTTCCCGTTTGAGGAATAAGTAACCGCGCATTAATGCGCACGCGCACTAAGACTCATGGGTATACTTGGTAGATGCCTTATATTTTTTGCAGTTTTTGTATTTTGTCACTAAATTAATTTAAATAAAATCGTTGCGTGACTAGCACAGCCTAGAGACCTGTGGAGGGTCAATTCTTATGTGCTCTAGGAGTTTAAGAATCATTCCAAAATTCACCCCCTAAGGGTGCTAGCGGAGTGTTGATATTTGTATGAAAAAAAATCCATGCGGACGCAGTCGCGGGAGTTCCACTAGTGTTTAAATAACATTTTTTTTTAATATCCTATGTACAAAAAGTAATTCTATAAAATTCTACTAACAAAATTTGTTCCGAAATCAAATCTGTTTCATTTGTTTTGATTTGTTCGCACAGTTTCGACTACTATATACTCCAAGAACTTTTACTGGAACATGCGAATTTTCCATAATGCACTTTGGCGTTAGCAATCAATTTGAAGCCGGGCGCGGCGGCGACTGGATTCAATTAACCAACAAACAAGGTTTATCGCATCAAACAATTACTGTTTGTGCAATAACATAGATCAATATTATTGAATCACGCTGTCTTTTGACCATTAATCCGGTAGATTCATCAAAATTTGATTCACAAAAAGAATTACACTTGTTTATTTCGATATTTCTGTGACTCTACTTCTTTCTTCTTATTTTTCACCCTTACTTAAAAGTACATATTATAATTGATTCCCTTACATATAACATATATATACAGCATAAATGTGCAATGTGTGGTCGAAAGGCTTCATCCTCAGCATTGAGGACATGAAATTGAAGCACGCTACGGAATTTATCTAGTCTTGAAATATAAAGTTATCACTGATGCCCGAAATAGCTGCATGCTTATATTTTGTTTTATATAACCATCTTTTTTATCGGCTGTTATTGGAAATAAAGTTACAGTGTCGCAAATTATAACACAATAAACACAAATATTAGCACTAAAATAAAATTAATTATAAAATTAACTTGTTACCGAGTTATTGATCCGTAAACTATGATAAGACAAAGATGAATACAGCTATTACTTACTGCCATAGCTACGTATAGGTATGCAACTATATCTATTTGAACTATTCCTAACGGGCTAAGCAGTTAACTCAAGCAAGCTGAGGAGCTTGCTTGAGTTAACTAGTCAGGGGTAAAGGTGAGATCTACATAAGCTCTTGGGATTCACCAATGTGTTCTACAGATATCTGAACCTGATAGAGGCTAAGATTATGCTCTTAGGATCCAATTAGTGTTACAACCGATATCACGGCCGTTTAAATATTAAACATAACTACCGAACCTAACTGAACTATTTTGTGGCTTTGTTGTGTCTTTTATAATTGTTCCTCAAATCTATTTACAGGACAGGGTACGTTAGTCATGTTTATCGATACAGTTACAGGGAAACCAAATTATTCTTTACTAGCATTTTTGACGACTTCTGTGGCGTGGCGGGCAAAGGTTCGCCTGCGAGGCAGGAGGCCGCCGCGGAACAAATATTTGTAAGAACTGCAGATAATTGTTCCGGGTGTTTGAGTATTTTCTATGTATAATAAAAAATATCTATCTATGTAATGCATTGTATTAAGTATATCAGTTATCTAGTGCCTATAACACAAGCTCTGCTTAGCTTGGGGCTAGATAATGTTGTGTGAAATGTCCAGCATTTATTTATTTTAATTTTAATACTGTAAAGTTTCATCTAAATACGTTCAGTAGTTTTTGCGTGAAGGAGTAGCAAACATCCATATATCCATCCATCCTTCATACATCATTATACATCCTCACAAACTTTTAAATTTATAATATTAGTAGGATAAATAAATATCAGTGTAGTGTATGTCTTCAAAACGCTATTGACCACATTCTCAAGAGGGTCAAGAATAAAATTACCACAGATGCGACTAAATAAAAGTTGCGTGTCAAGGTGAGTATAGAAATTATCATATGCAATGCAAGTCTCTAGAATAATATATACTTATAGAATAGAACCTACCTAATAAGTAGTTACTATAAACAACATTGAACAAAACGTGATTTCTTAAAGAGGTTTCCACATACATCTCGTCGAATTTTATGTTTCAATTGCGCTTTAAGTCGCTCTATATTTTTGCTGGTTCATCGTTTCCAAAATCTAGAATAATCCGTACCTTGATAAGTCTTATTCTATTATATCTACAAAAGTTAATAAATAACTGATATGTAGTTTTTCAATTAACAGGAAACTAGAGTCAGACGAAAACCAAGCACAAGTCAGATCTTAAAATTACATAGATATAATCGAATACCTAATATGGTAACTTACAAAGGTTCGCAACGTCCTTGATGTATAAAACAATGAACAAAAAAAAAACTTGCCTAATTGAGCTAAAAATTGGATGAGTTATTATTATTCATTATTCTTATTCACTATTGCTTCTGTGGGGTAAACACGAATATATAACGTTATCGAGACGCTAGCGACACGATCACCAATGTCAAATATTGGCCAATGACATTAGGGTGCTTTGAAATCTTTGTAAGTTGATTGGTTAATATTTGACGTTTAAAATCGTCTCGCTAGCGTCTCAATAACGTTAAATGTTCGTGTTGAGCCTCTGGTACTAAAAAATATAATGCTATGGGTAGCGCCGTGCTATAGATTTTTTGCACTATGACCATAGAATACGTAATAAATGACTAAACAAATAGATACTACTGACAAGTACTGTCGATAAAGGTCACTTAATTGTAATTTGTGTGCTGTGTTTATTAAATAAATAATAAATGAAACAGTAAATCTGCCGATTCAGTTACATATAACGAAACAAAAAAAAGTACCTAGTAAAAAGTAGGTAGGTACGTGCAATTACAACACGTATATAAAGTTGGTAATTATTTTGTGAAACCGGTCTTAAATTTTGGTCAGCTTCCACGGCCTACTTCAGAAACGGGCAATGCTATGCGTTTGTGGTACCTCGTATTAACACTTTCACTATTTGGACAGTCACTTACCGATAATCTTTGGAGAGAACCATTCTTCATTTTAAGATGCTTAGTTTGGATAGGTAGCGGCTTCCGAAAACGAAGACAATTTGTTACTTTTATTTAGGCTTAGGTCACTAAAATGTATTGTTGGTCTTGGTTGATGAATGTCTTATTTCAATGGTTGTAAGACAAGTGAGATAACTAGGTTGCACGATACACGATTCTTCACTAAAATTTTAGTTTAGGGGAGCAATAATATACCTATTATACTATAGAGTACGTTTTTTTTTTATATATATTTAATAGTAAATTAACGTACTCAGTAGATAAACATATCATGCAGTTTTTTTTTATACATAACACCCAACAGTCACATACGTAGTAAATCCAAATTACAATCTGTCCGACTAGTCAGGCTAACAGTTTGGAATAATTTTGTCCAAACACTTAGACTAACGAACTGTTGGTAGGAAAGATTTGAATAAACGGTATTGATCCCACACTAGGATTCCCTGTGTCGTGGGTATCAGGAACTACAAGTATCATGGTACCATAACACAGACCCGAAACAAATATTTGCAGATCATACAAAGTTTTGTCCCGCAGCGGGAATCGAGCTTGCACCTCTTGCATCTCAGCTAGATACTCGCCCGCCGCGCCACAGAGGTCGGATGTTGCACGTGCATTTCAATTTAAATATAAATACGATTATTTTATCAAAATATCAACATTTCGTAAATTTATATAAAGCGTTCTATTATAAAGTTGTGGTTAGCCAATTTAACTTCAATTAAATTGCTTCGCTGAGCACTCTATTAAAATTAATAGACGTTCCTATTATTCCAGATAAAGTTTACAATATAAATGACGAAATGTCCTTCGCTAGAGTTGAAACAAAAATAAATACTTACGTAGAACTACGGAATAAACGTGAAGAAACAAAATTACGATTTATTTACCATTCTTACAATAACATTATGTACACACTACATCAAACAACCTAAACAATCATATCACATATCAATAAATAATTCAACAACTATGCTACCTTGAACATCTCATATTAGGAAATATTCGGGTCCAACATATGACCCGCACTTAGGAAAGTCTGTCGGCGCCTGAACGAAATCACTTTGCTCGCCCACTTTGAGAATAAAGTCCAGTCCTCTCGTCCAGTGAGTGGATCTCTCGTCCCTCATTAGCCAGAAGCCAGGATTATCGGCTTTGAACCTGAGAGATACCACCCCGAACTTCGGTATCACTATAGTATCTTTTATCACTGGATTGATGAGGTTCTTATCAGGAAATAGTGCACCGTCTTCATTCAACTTTTTGATGGTTTTAGTGTCTGAGCTGCTGTTGAATTCCCGGATACCAGTGACGTAGAAACTGTAGCCGTGAAGGTGGAAGATGTGATCTGATTCCCCTCCTGTAAATGAGACGAAAATAATAACTACCATGTACTATGTTTATGTACTCGTACAAAAATGTGGTATGAACATTATGTACACAATTTGTACATTTTATGTAGAGCTTTGGAGTACTAGCTCTATGTAGGTCTCGATCAATCTTTTCTCAATATATTATGTAACTGAAATTATGGTTGAGTTACATCACTCGGTCATGCTCAATTAAGTGTACAGCGGTTTTGACCCAGAAGTGAAAATAATGCCTAGTAATTTTGGCAACCTAGTTCCATTTTCCTGTTAGTATTTTTGTATTTATTTGTAACAATTTAGTGTTGTACATTTATTCTTAAAGTCACGTCTTTTTCCCATTAAAGGTAGTAAGAAAGTATTAGACAGAGCATTTTAAAGTTATTTTAAGTTTCTTAAGTTTTTTTTAACATTACTGACACGACGCTGACAATTCCAGTTGGGTGAGGGAAGGTTATATGTATAAGAAAGAGTTTAAAGTAATTAACAAAATATTATTTTTGCACAGCTTTTTACTTAAATAAGTTTATAACGCTTTTAAACATAAACACCATCAGTCAAATAATTTTTTTAGGGTTCCTTACTTCAAAATGTACCAACGGAACCATTATCTCGTTTGCGGCTGTTTGTCACAGTCTATTTTATCCGAATCTACATAACCAATAAAAGTTCAAATTTGGTGCATATACAGAGGTAAATAAACGAATTCTGATTTCGGGGGTCAAACTTGGGGGAATACTTAGCAGACTCTTATTAGAGCATTTAAAAAAACATTTGTCTAATGTGTGACATCTGACATATCAAATAAAAGGCCATGATAAGAGAATTATGCACAAAATTTAAAAAAAAAAAATTATCCAAATCATTAGCAGACGGAAACGTCTCCAAAACGCTTGCTACGCTGAATGGTAATACTAATTCGTTGAGCCAGATAAGAGCTAGTTCTCGGGTCACGTGTCACTTTGACCAGGGGGCTTATTACGGGTTTTGATAGTTTACGAAACTATATGAAGTTTCATTTTTTTCCGTACATTTACTTGCAGCGCCCCTAGCGAAAACCAGAAGAAAACTAAGGATGCTGTCAGTAAATGTAATGGATGGAAACGAAACTTCAAATTATTATAGTTTCGAAAACTATCAAAACTCTAAAGAGACTTGCAAATTTGCGCCATTTGAGATCCTCAATCGAATTGGCCGCTGGATTGGCCCTTACTGATATCTCAGACAGATGAGATGGCGCAAGGATAATATCAACACAAGGTACACCAAAACCTACCCTTCTCCCACTGAACAAGAATCATGCCCTCAAGCCGCAAAGTAAAATCCTTTAATATGGTTTAACTAAGGTACCAACGTGAATTTTTTCACGCAAGTAATGAATACGAAAAGTTTTTATAAAAAATACACCTTTTCACGCCTATAATTACAACGAGATTTTATGAGATCGCACGTCGATTGAGACTTTCTCTGTGTATGAAAAGTGAATCGAAGTGGGCCATGTTTATGACTAGTAACTTTACACACGACGGCTCATGGTCAATGATGTGGAAGTGTGCTCTTGCACATAGGTATAGGGATTACCATAATCAAATGATTGGTTATAATGTGAGGAGTCTCTCAGGGTAGCATACTTGGCCGTTTTGTTTTTGCTTTGTATTAACATCCTAGTTGATTGTACAAACTATGAATCTATGTATTATATTATTTGAAGATGAAATTATGATACCATAGTATATGGTACGTAGGTAAACACAACAGAAAAATTGTAACTACCAGCTATATTTTTTTTCCACCAGTCGGTGTCTTTTAAACCCATTTCAAATAGGTATTTTAGTTATATCAGCAATCACCTTTTCATAAGACCCCATAACATAATGCTCTACGTTTTAAGCTGCCATACGATAACATTATAACAAGACTTATCTCGATTTCGTGTTATGTTATGTCCACTTGGTGCTTGAATCGAAAGTGTGGCTGCGAGTGTGTAGATCAACAAAAGACAACAACTATTTAAATAGCTTGCCTGAGCTCACAGTTCGGTTCAACCATTTAATTCTACCTCTAAAGTAAGTTTTAGTGTTGAAATGTTATCAGGATTTTTTAAATTGTAGAAATAAACGAAATTCCTTTAACTGTGGTCTACCACATTTAGTATGAAGGAAGAAGGAAGAAGAGAAGAAGAAAATAAGAAGGAAAGAAGAAGAAGGAAGAAGGAGAGTTATTACAAGCTTTAGCTTTAGCTTGTACCTTCCGGGCCATGAAGAGGAATTTTACGTTTTTCCCGAATTTTCTAGAAATCAAAACAGAATACGTTGAAGTTCAACTTGCTAATCGAAATAAGCCTCAATAAATGTTTAATGGTGAGAAAGCCTCGTTGTGGAATTCACAATTTATCATTAACCATTCGCTATGCAGTGTTCTCGTTACATTTACGTAATCAACTTGCGTTATAGTCGGATATTGGCATGATTGCGTTTCAATCTGCGTTTAAGAGCAGCTCTAGATTTATAGAGAAATTAATTTCATCATACCGCTCTACTGTTATAGTTGGATGTTTCTATTACGTGGTGTGTTTGGCCTAGTATTAGACCCCTCCGTCTACTCCCATGGATATTTTTAAAATGTACACATGCTTTGGAATACCACCTAGTTAAGTTTTTTTTATGTACTTTTCAAATATATTTTTTTTCGGATGTTTTCTGTTTTGTGTACCATAGGTTATAAATAAATAACACCCAGACCCGAAACAAATATTTGCAGATCATACAAACATTTGTCCCGCAGCGGGAATCGAACCCGTAATCTCTCCCATCTCAGCCGGCTACTCGCCCGCCGCGCCACAGAGGTCGTCAAGAAAAGAGAGAGAGGAGGTTTTGCTGGCAGTAGACTTTATTTGGCAACTGGATGGATGTGAAGAGATGGACATCAGGTTCTATCTTTGTCCTATTTAAATACAAAGCTGCTGGGGCAGTCCCAAGCCCAGCAGCTTTGTACTTAAATAGTTATACATTTATATTAATGATGATCATTTTTATTTTCAAATTCATGAGTTCGTTGATGGAAGCTACTCAAGATCGTTTGTCATCGCATTCCATGGCGGAATCCTCAGTCGACCGGTTGATGATGATGTTGATAAACAATAAAATTTGGTTGAACCGACTAATAAAAATTAATGACACTTGAAAAGCATTAGGTACCATCGAAAGGGTTACTTACTTATGTCGAAGTGTTTATAGGCACTTACTTTCCTAATGTGCCTTCATACTATCGTTAAACTTTGTAATAACTTGCTTTTAGAAACTGTTTATATATTACTTACCTAAACCCAAGCAAACACTCAAGTTACTCAAGCACCATTACCATAGTGTGTACAGGAGAATATTGACACTCAAACTTCCGTGAGCAAGTGTTGAAACAAGTGTCGTTTCTACGAGCAACTTTCGGATATGGAAAGCGGTATCGCTTTAGGCACTTGCAGATTAGAAGGATCGCTGGCGTACACCATTGTTAAAACAAACAATAACATTAGCTAGAGCCATTGTGTGTATAATAAGTACAGATATTTAGCAACTCTGAAACCATCATGTTCCATTCGGAATGCTGATATAAACTGACGAAATAAAAACCACAATACCTGCCAAACTCATTTCGTAGGGTTCCGTACCAAAAAAGATACTAACGGAACCATTGTAGGATCACTCAGGCGTCTGGCTGTCTGTCTGTTTGCCACAGCGTATATTTTTGAAATTTGGTACATATAATATATAGAATTAAGTGACCCAATCAAGAACATAATAGCGTTTATAAACGAATTCTGAATTCGGAGGTTAATTTTGGGGAGCAAGCTAGAATATTTTAAAAACACTTGTGTCAAATGTATCATGTGCCATATCAAATGAAAGAACTCAAAATGAGAAATACAAATGTTTTTAAACTGAATTGTTAATTTTAAAATGCTTATTTAAATGATATTAAAGAAAATATGTAAAAAATTAATTTACAAAAAAAAAATCCGTCATTTACGAAACTATTAAGGCAATTTTTTTTTTCATTTGGAATATTTGGCCACCCCAATATATGGTATAATTTATACTTTACAGAAAAACCTAAATGAAGATCCTAAATCTCCAAATTCTCCTACCATAATGAGAAAATGTGTATAAAATTGTGTTGGTTAATAAGTTAATTGCCTAATGGTTACTACGCTGTCCTACTTATACGGAACCTTCTCCACGAGAGTCCGACTCCCGCATGACCGATTTTTGTAGTTTATCATTATATTTTTTACATATTACCTGAAAGGCATTTTTTACCAAAGTTATTGTATTTATCTTGCATAGTTTAGGAGGTATTGTGTTTTTTCTAGGTGACCCTATTTTATTGCAAGTCAGTTTATATTATTATAATAATTATTACTTCTGCAGAAACATTTCATTCTTCTTTTACCTTATCAATAAATATTCAAAATAAACTACCTAAATTAAATAGAGACGATTTCAGATTTATAGCCGTGATGTCATAATTAATTGATCTAGCTGATTAAATTATAAACTGTGCCTTTACTATTACCATATCAGACATCACAATTGTATATTAAAATTATAAATTGCCATTTACCATCTTCGTTTCAAGTAATAATAAGTAAAGCCGTTTAGGCTTTATGGCACTGTGAATGAGAGAATGCCTTTTACTTCCCGATTCGTTAAACAATAAACTGCATTGTAAAATGATTTATCTCTGGCATAACATAATGAAATCGACAATTTGACGTGTATATGGTTGGATTATTGCGCTTAAACGGTAAAGTACGATTGCTAGGTCAAGGCATTTTTGCTATGAGTAAGAATATTCCCAGACTAAGAATAAAAGGTGATTACAGCGACTAGCTGTTGGCCTCATTCAAAACTTTTTCATTGTTGGAAACGTAGGATTTATTACGATTTCCACATCTTACTGCTTGGCGTAGCTTCGTGAAACTATAATGATTGGTTTTGGTATGCATAGCAAGGGTAGGGGGGTGGAGGTTTTTAGTTATATAGCAAAAAAACTAGTTACCTTGATCGAACATAATTATTTCCACAGTTGAGTCCAAAGGCACGTTCTTGACGTGGACGCACTCTTCGCCCTGACCAGGCTTGTGGGGGCAGAATGTGTTGGGTCCTACATCAACTCCTTGCGTCAGCAGGGGTGATGCTGGGTACGTGAAGCGGTGTCCGTCAGTTTGGCCCCAGCTTTCTGTAGTAAAAACAATATTAAATTAAGATGATGGATACTGGGGTCACCAACCTACGTTTAAGCTAGTTGCTCTACCTCCAAAACATAGCCTTCGCAAAAAAACTCGTGAATATGTCATCAGTAATTTTGTTTTTGTTACTTAGTTATTTTTTTACCATTTTTAGGGTTATGTACAAACAGAACTGAACAGGAAAAACGGGACCCTTTAGGATCACTTTGTTGACAATCTGTCTGTACGTCTGCCTGTCAAGACCCTTTTCCCTAAAAATGATGGCATCAAATCAAATCAAATCAAAACAAAAACAAAAAAAAATAATGGAAATCGCGAAAATGAAAAGCCTTGATGTAATTGAAATTTGAATTTGAATTGAAATTTGGAAGGCTAGAAGAAGTACTTTGTGAAAAGAAAAGAATAAGGTTATTTTACCCGTGTATAATGGGATGGTGAAGTTTGCAGGAAAAAGTGGCTGAAACACGAAAAGGGCTCCGACAATTCACGGATTGGAACCCTCAGGGCGCGAGTGTCACACGCACTTGCCCTTTTTATTTCAATTTAGCCACTACAAAATGATTATACAGAATTTATTACGAAATAACATAGTATCTTATATTGTCTCCTATGTAAAAGAAATCAAGCCTAACGTATATCAGTCATAATACTGGCTCATGAATACTTGCAATGACAGTGTAATACTTTATTCGTTTCCTGCACAATACTATTGATCATATCTATTCTGGGATTGAAGTTTGCAATAAAAAGCTATCTTCGATCAAAGGGTGACTTCAGCATCGTAGAACTAAATACAATTTACTGGTAGAGCAACAAATAAACTTTTATTTCAATGTGATATAGATCTGGGACTCTTTTCCTGACAATAAAATGTAGTGGTAACTATATTCGTGTCACCTGTGTTTTGCATACGCAGTGATAGCAGACCATTTTTACTATTTATATACCTACAACGATGCATCTCTTCAAATCATTGGTGGCTCTACCAGGTTGCTAAACTACGTATTCTAAGAAGTTCATCAGTAATAATAAAATATTTTTATTTTTTCCGTATCTACAGAAAACGGGTTAGTCAATCTTTTTCCTGTCCGCGTCCGACCCTTGAAGCAAAAAAGGTTGTGAATAACATTTGTAGAAACGACTTCAAAGTGATTTCGACAAAGTCAAAGTTAATTCTATTCATTGAAATAACAAGCATAATTTTGAATCGTTTTATAAACTAAAACTACTCCTGTTCTAACGCGACCAAACGCTGAAGAATCAGAGCTTCATCATCAGCCGGTAGAAGTCCAATGATAGATATTGGCCTCCCCCTAGAATGCCACGACGAACGGTCTTGAGCCGCCTCCATCCACCGATTTCTGTGACGTTTATAATATCTTTAGTCAATCGAATGGAAGGCCTTCCTCTACCGCGTCGAGCTTAACAAAATATAAATAAAAAAATATAGAAACTTAATAAACACGGCTTGGTTTTTTTTGACGACAAAACATGGTTAATGATTCAGAGTGGATACATTGAGCTGATTTTCGGAACACTAATTACGCAAGTAATACTTACACTTGGCCAACTTATTTCAAAGTAGTAGAAATTGAGGAAATACCCGCTAAATGAAGGGAAAAAATAGCTAAATCTACGGAGCTTCCTCCATGGGCAATATTAGAGGATAAAGGGGGGTAGACAGTTCATGTACCTAGGCTCTGTTTTTTCTCCTTCTTTAAAATTTTTTGTTTTACCTTTAAGTCTATTTCTGTCCAAGATTATTAAGCTGATTTATTTTGTGCCTCATTATAAACGTCGCAGGAAGTCGGTGGATGGAGGTGGCTGAAGACCGTTCGTCGTGGCATTCTAAGGGGGAGGCCTATGTCCAGCAGTGGACTTCTACGAGCTGATGATGATGATGATGATGATGAATTTGTGCCACTTAATATTGTAGAATAATTACTGTGTGTTTTAGCAAAGGCGGATTGAGGTGTACATTGTACAATACAGTAATAAAATAGCAGAAAAATATAACGTTCTTAGTATGTCGAATTAGGTCAGCCATAATCTTGGGGATGTTTTCTGACCAAGTTATATTATTAGCCGTAAAGATCGCTAGTTAAGTTAGACCAGTACCTTGAAACTTATAAAGTCGTAAACATTATTATGTTCAAACGTTGAAATACGAAGAGTACATATAAGTACAAAAGTACTGAACTTTGATCTCGGTACAATAAAGGAGTTCATGGAAAAGTTTCACAATAATTAGCTAAAGCTTGGATTTGGCTGGATAATGTTAATGACGTAGAGAAACAACTCCTAAAAACTCGGTGTCCAACTTGGTTCTTGGCCTTGGACTGTCCAAGTTGGACATAACTTTACTAATCCTATTACTATCAATGAAATAAATAAATGCTTCTCGAAAAAGGTTCTATCTAAGTCTATGAAATGTACGGTTTAGGGGCAACGATAATCAAGAAATCGATTGAGCTCATCTTGGAAAAATTTTGTTTTACTTCCTAAGTGAAGTTTGGTCGCCCATTATCATAGCATCATAACTAGACTCCCAACCATACATTATTTTACTAACTTACGTAGGATTATCTATAGGGTAGAGTCAGTATTATAATCAATAAATGCTTCTCGAAAAAGGTTCTATCTAAGTCTATGAAATGTAGGGTTTAGGGGCAACGATAATCAAGAAATCGATTGAGCTCATCTTGGAAAAATGATGTTTTACTTCCTGGGTGAAGTTTGGTCGCCATTATCATAGCATCTTAACTAGAATCCCAAACATACATTGTTTTACTATCTTACGTAGGGTTATCTATAGGGTAGAGGCAGTATTATAATCAATAAATGCTTCTCGAAAAAGGTTCTATCTAAGTCTATGAAATGTACGGTTTAGGGGCAACGATAATCAAGAAATCGATTGAGCTCATCTTGGAAAAATGATGTTTTACTTCCTGGGTGAAGTTTGGTCGCCCAAGCATCATAATTAGACTTTATATCCAGCACCCATACATACATATTTTACTTACTTACGTAGGGTTATCTATAGGGTAGAGTATTATAATAGTAAATGTTGCGCACACTGTCTGCAATCACACCATAATTATTTGCGGTCTCGGCGTGATTATTCCAACCGCTAGATTGCTTCACTTTCTTTTGAGCGTTTTTATATGAGGATACAGAATTTTAAAGCCATAGGCTAGTTTGTGCTTCATATTATTCATACCATTTATCACTTTCCTTCATAGCTTTATGTAGCTTTGTTATTTAAGAGAGCTATAATATTGGTAATGAAACATTGATAAATTGAATTACCAATGATGAAAAAAGTTTACAAAGAAAAATTTCAATTGTTATATGTCTTGTTTTACACGAATGGTAAAATGCCGAAGTGAGTTTTTTTTACCCTATTGCCCTACCCTATGCCTACACCCGAAAAACATAGCCCTCCTTGGTCATGTTTTTCGGGTTCATGTATGTGTGTGTGTGTGTGTGTGTGTATATAGTACTCCAATGATGTTGTATTCAATCAGGTAATCTCATATATTTCTTGCTCAAGTCAATTGTGTATTTATATACATCATCATCATCGTCCTGTAGAAGTCCACTGCTGGAGATAGGCCTCCCCCTAGAATGCTACGACGAATGTTCTTGAGCCGCCTCCATCCACCGACTTCCTGCTACCTTTATAATGTATTTAGTCCATCGAGGGAGAGAGTGCAAGGAGAGGCCTTCCTCTACTGCATCGTCCGGTTTGTGGTTGCCACTCGAGAACTTTTATTCCCGAACGACATGTCGGTGATCTTGGTTCTTCTAAGGATTTCCTCATTTCTGATTCTATCACATAGTGAAACTCCTAGCATAACTCTCTCCATAGCCCGCTGCGTGACTTTAAGCCTGTCTATACCTACGGCCAATAGGTAAAGACTACGTCTCAGTGCCTTGAATCATCACAGGCAACACGCACTGATTATACATTTTATTATACTTTCGTATTTAAATACATACCTACTGTATGAAATCATATTAATCATTTTTACATGTCATAACATCGTAGTCTGTTTTTTAACCAAGTTCAAAAACGAAGGAGGTAATAATGTCTTTAGTAAAAAAAGCCACTGCAGTATTTAGCAATGGCCATAGGCGAAATGCTGCAAGCAACACCTTATGAAATGATTCGACCTACTAACATATTCTTGGGTTTTGTTGAGTAACGATGCACATTCATGCGGCATCTTACACACACACGAGATTCTGGTTTGTAGTTATACATACATAATTATACAATAATAATAATAGTGATGTGCCGGTTCAGATAATCGGAGATAGCGGATATGGATCTTATTAACAGAATACACCCAAGGTCTTGCATTGAAATTTAGAACATAGACATCAATGCAATTTCTATTAGTAAGGTTAGGTTAAGTGTTAACTAGTTGTAACTCACTTGTTTGTTTTTAATTGCCATATATGAATTATAAGGTTGAAGAATCATCATCATCAGCCTGTAGAATAGGTCTCCCTCCTAGAATGCTATGACGAACGGTATTAAGCTCACTGTTCTTTAGGAGTAATAAAAATTCTTCTTTAACCTAAAGCTGCCTCTATCCGCCTACTTGCTGTGACATTTATAATGTCTTTAGTCCATCGGGTTGAAGAATAAGGCTTGGAAATGGGGATTAGGGGTAAATCATTTTTTTTAAACGATGTACCCCGTCTAAAAAGGCCGTTTATGCGTTGGTAAACTCCCCCCCCCCCCCCACCCTTCTTGATGGAAAGATGACAATTTATAGTTCGCAGGAACTCGGTGGATGGAGGTGGTTCAAAAAACGTTCTTCGTGGCATTCTATGAGGCAGGCCATGGATTTCAACAAGCTGATGATGATGATGAAACTGATAATGATAATTACGTTACACGTATTAGTTTTGTTCTACATTTTCATCCAGTTTATTAACAAAAGCAACTATTGTTTATCGTCATCAATTAATCAAGCGAACAGTCGACGAAGCCCGAAATGTGGATTCACCACATCACTAGATAGGAAATTATTCAGCAAACCTGTTATCCCATTATTCTTGAGCTTTCGCACTATTCTTCAGTTCCTTATTTATTAAACGAGCAACATACTATCTATGTTTGTCTGGTACGGAATATCTAGAAAACCCTCAGAATAATGACCATTCTTCATTATTCTGAGAGACCCGCTTTAACGATTTTGGTGATGTTCACAGGTTAGGGAGTTTTAAGGACGAGAAAATGATCTATCTTGGGACACTTGAGGAAAAATTTTGATTCCCGAGAAATTCGCGTTGAAAATCTCAGTTCCCGAGCAATCTGTCGTTCAATACCGGTTTAAAATGGGGTAGTATGGATTTGTACATATTTTTAGGGGTTTCTCGGAGTTTAAGAGGTTATAAGAGTTCTACAGGAGGTATTAGGGCCTTGCAGGGATTTGGGAAAATGAAACAGGGTATGTAGGAATTTCTCGTGATCCGTAGAGTAGAAGTAAGGAGTTTTTAGGGGAAACAGAGGTTTTCAGGGGTTGTATAGGAGCTTCTAGGGGTTTGTTTGGTTTGTTTAAGGTTAATAGGAGTTATTCAGGGTTTTGAAGTATTGCAGGGGTCGTAAGGTGTTATAGGGAGTTTTTAGGGGTCTGCATGTGTTTAAAGGATTTTCCCAGTTTCCGAGCAAAGTTCTGTAGTCCACTAGTAGATAATATAAATAGATGACGTAGTTGGCTATTCTAACTTGTCTTAAGTCCTGGATTTGCATTATATGGTTCATTCAGTATTTATTTACTTTTCAGCCGTGATTGAGTAATTTCAGTCTGTCCCGCTCAGTGTTACTCTGCAGACCACCATCTCATAACCGCTTTGTGTTTGATGGATGCAATCAATCTGTGGAGGTCTTTATTCACAATTTGCTTGACATCCGGCACTCTAGTCTGGCCCAGTACTACCTTCTGCCGGCTATAATTCGAACGCAACGTGTGTCTTTGTTACGCCGCATTCGCTATCTGCAAAACCATCTACCTACCTACCTAAATTATACATTTCCATAAACAAAAGCAACAAAATACAAGAAAGTTTTTAGAACAATAGGTAGCTCCAAACGTATTCATTAAAACTCACCCACTCGCTTTGCCGAAATTTGTTTCGTAGAGTAATTAAGAGGGACATAAATTATCTCGTCCATGGCCGTGGCCAACTCGGTCGGCAGTCCGACTGCGGCACGAACTTCGCCCAAACACAAAACTTTGTCTAACTTGCACCTATCACTGAACAACGTCGTGAATTCCGTATCCACTGAAGAAGGTTCCACTTTGTGTAGAACGGTTTTATCACTCTGATACACTAAATCTGCAGCACCTACTAAATTCTCTTGGCAAGACTTTTCCGCAACGACACTGATTTTGAAAACACCAGACACTTTATTGGCGTCTAAAATAAAGTCTGCACGTTCACCTCTACCTAATTGTATGGAGTACACATCCTCCGGTTCGATAGCGTGGCCATCCAAAGTCACTAACTTTAGAACATGCTGGTTGATCGCAAACTTTACTGCACAGCTTTTCGACCCTCCGCCGTAAGCTAAGCGGAATCTGTACCGTTTTCCATTTTTAACTGTGAATTTGGACAGTGGAGCATCAGGGCTTTCCGTCGAGTGGCCTTTCCCATTTATAAGAAGAGTCTCCGCGTCAGGAACTGCCGCCATTATTCCAGCCAAAGGTCCCATGGAGTGTCCCCATTCCGATACGAATATCGTATGTTCAGTTGCATCCACGTCGTATAACTTTTGAAGGGCTTCTACTCTAGGAGATTGTCGGACTATAAATGCACCAGCAAGTCCATCGGCAGCGTCTGCTGCTGAGTGAGCGTGGTACATGTGTGTACCAGCTGCTGACGCTCGGAACTTGTATTGGAATGTGGTATAGGCGGGTTGTGGACACTGTGTCAGCATTGGAGCACCGTCCATGAAGGGTGTTTCTTTCTGAGGTTGCCCTCGCCAGTGAATGGATAGAGCATGAGCCGGTGCTCTATGCACAACATCAACAACTAGGATGTCATTGTGGCAAACGTGAAGAACTGGGGCTGGTAGACCCCTGTTGGCTGAGAGAACCCCTCGCTCTCTACCGTCACCAGATATGCATGTTGCTGGGCAATCCGGTCCATCCTTCTCTGTACAAATCCCACAAGATCTGCAATTAGGAAAGATTTATGTAGTGTTCGTTTTCGCAGGCGCAGAAAATATGACTACTGGTCGATTTCGGTGAATATTGCACTTACTTGCTAAGCGTTTTGTATACTTCGATGACTAGCTTCACTCGGCATATCATTGGCCAATCCAACTCATGGCATTCACGGTCACAGTTCTCAAAGTACTCCTCTGTAAATATAGTAATGAAGTAGGTATGTAAATAGTTAGATAAATAAATATAAGAATTGTATCGTCCTTGATATTCATAAAACACATTTAACTACTAGTAGGAACCTAAGCAGAGAACGAGAGAGATTTTTCGCTAAGTGAGTCAATAATGTCTTACAGCAAATATTATTGGAATTTGATTAGTAGCTACTTAAGATCTAATAAGTACATGCTTAGCAACAGAATTGCTAGAGTCGTTCTTACTATTCCTCAATTGGCTGATTTTTCAAATAAACGAACCTAACCCAGTCTTCTAGAACTTTATCACCAATCAAATCTAAATGGCCTTACATACGTATGTCAAAATATTATTAGATATATAAATATAAGCGAAACGTAGATAAGCGAGACCAATAAGGGGTAAATTATCCACGAATCTCAGAAACTGAGCAGGTATATACAGCCTACAAACTTGAAATTTGGTATGAATGTTCCTATCAGCTTCTAGGTGCTCACTGCTCACTAAGAAAGGATTTTACGACATTCAACCCACAAGGGGATAAAGGGTTGTTAAAAGTTTGTATTAAAAAAATATGGAGCCAAATTTAATTCTAAGACAACACGATAGAGCATACATTTTACATTAAAACTCGATTTGGAAGCCGTTGCAACTTTAAAAAGTCTGTTGTCTGTCAAACTTGAAATAGTTTTTTTGTACTGGGTACAAATAAGTTCGGATAAGAAAAATCAAAATCAAAATTGATGGGACTTGCGTCGCGGGCGGGACAGCTAACAATCGATATGACGTGCACACACAATGCAAGCAAAGCCATTACCTTAAGCCATTACGCCACGCATTGCAGCGTGCGTTTCAGAAATAATCGTACCTGGCATCGGTGTGTAGTGAACCACAACAAAAACACCGGCAAATATTACTGATAGCACAAATATCCTCTGCAAGGACATGAGCATGTAATTTGGTTTCTTCACCGGCATTACCGGCACACTAGGATTTTCCATCGTACTTTTTTCAGACTCCATTTTGCAACAAAACTAACCGATTTGAACGTAGCGGTATTTTTGACCGTTGTCGCACTTTTTACATGGCTATAAAAAATGTTGAATGAGTGAACGTAGGATAGCGGTGACGGTGCGCGACCACACGAGTCGACCATCAAGTAACGACTGGTGGGTCTTGCGGGTCTTGCAGTTGCAACATCGTAATTGTAACCTAAGGTGCACCTTCAGGCTTCGTTTGTTAGGTATAGGGCTCCGGACGCGGTCCAGATTCGGAAGCAAATTGGCGAACTGAGCGCACTCTCTCCGGTTATGCAACTTTTATATTGTGCAACCAGAACTTGTATTAATCTTACATAGGTACAAGTCCCATTACGGTGTTACGCAGGTGAACTTAATACGCGTATGCCTACCTACTTATCTAATATTTTACCTGAAAAGAGGCCAACAAACATAACACAACAGTCATATACATTAGTCATCCCACACCTAGGATCCCCTGTGTCGTCGATATCAGGAACTACGAGTACCTACCTACCATGGTAGGTACTACAACACCCAGACCCGGAACAAATATTTGCAGATCGCAAACATTTGTCCCGTAGCGGGAATCGAACCCGCACCTCGTGCGTTTCAGCCGGCTACTCGCCCACCGCGCCACGGAGGTCGTACCCAAAATGTAGGTATGTACCCACATAAAAGGTAGTAGGTAACTTGAGGTAACTACAACGCACGACCGCAGCTCTTTCTATACACTGACTCTCTTCAGTCTTCAGTCAGTGTCGGTCATAGATTTATAGTATATGTCTATGGTGTCGGTCCTATGTTGCATCCTCCCTCTACGGTAGGTACTAAAACATAGTGATTATAATTATAATATGTTCAGTGGTATGTATTCTAAGGTAGGTACCGAGTACATGCCGTATACCGACAACTCTTGACAACTTTTTCCATTTCCGCCGTAAAGAGAGGATTTTCTTTTTACCACCCCATGGAAGAATGCTCCTACCGCCATTTCTATATCAAGCGGAACCGGATACGTCAAAGAGGACATTTTTATGAATTCAAAATTTGGTACCCTGAATTTAGTTTTTTAATTTCGTGGGATCAACGATTTGGCCTCTTCCGTTTTTAGGGTTCCAAACGTAGACAGAGTACCTAACCAACATCTATGATTCTATTTACTCAACAGGAAAAATCGGACCCCTAAACTAGAGGTGATCACTTTGTTGTCCGTCTGTCTGTCTGCCTTGTGTGTCAAGACTAGAGGTGGGCGCCTTGACTCAAGACCATTTTTCTCAGGAACGACTAATGGTTTTTTTTTATAGGTATACCAATTTTAACAAGGTCTGTGAAAAAAAAAACAAGCTCTAAGCTCGATGCATTACAAAGATATTTATTATGGCAATTAATTTTCTGGAAAATAAAAAGTGTGATCGAGACTCGTGCTCAGAAGGTTCAGGGTCCATAATATTATTCTATGTATAATAACAAATAAGTACCCTGAACACCCTGAACAAAATATCTTCAGATCATACAAATACTTATTTGTTACGAGGCGGGAATCGAACCCGCAACCTCCTGCGTCGCAGGCGAATCTTCGACCGCCCGCGCCACAGAGTGACAGAGGTCGTCAAATAAGGCTTCCGTTTTTTCCTATTGAGGTAAGGAACACTAAAAACTTTTTTTTTTTTTTTAAAACTTAGTCAACTTGGACATGGCATAAGGCTTGGACGAATTATAATTCGTCCAAGGCATAAGGACAACGGTTGTCCTTATGCCATGTTCCAAGTTATAGTTTATGTCATCCAAGTTGACTAAAAACGAAGAGCGTTGCCATTTCAGCTTCAGCGGATCTTTTCGGATCTACTTTGTTATTTTCGGGAATGTATTTTCGCGGTACATCAAAGAGCACCCGCCAGAAACCCGATGACCCGACTGATTCAATGATGGAATATTTGCTTAAGTTGCGTCGATTTTTGATTTGAAACACACAACGGTACAAATGAATTAACAAGAAAATAAGAGAACTATTCTTCGGATCTTTTTAACACTTTTAGGATTTTTTTAGGTTAGTTTTTGGAAATTTTCGTGTTAGACTGGCGGCAGCACTGAGTTCTTCTTAAGTAGAGAGAGAGAGAGAGAGAGAGAAAAGGTCTACGAAGTACGCAGTGTTGCCAGACTGGAAAAATATCATGCTTTTTACCAACTTTTGTTTAGCTTCACCTGCTATGCTAGTACATGTGGGTCAAATCTTGCAACTGAATTTGAAACTAGTTCCACCCAATCAAATGAGCAGAATTTTTGGATTCTGTCAAGTTCCTATGACAATCCAATATTATGGTGAAAGCAAGCTGTTCTGGTGATGGAAACAAGGAGAAGTGGACAACGGACTCTGATGAAAAAACTCTGATCATGTTTTGGCTCATTTTGGTCAGCTTATAGTTGTGATCAGCCCCCCTATTCCCTAACTGAAAGTCACTCAGTGACTAACGTTTGACAAGTAGAAAGACCATAAAAAAAAAATATGAAGGATGGTAATTTTACTTGTCAAACGTTGATCACTGAGTGCCTTTCAAGATAGGGAATAGGGGGGCTGGTACCTACTTCTTTCATCATCATCAGCCTGACGTGGGTAAGTATATAAAAAGCTAAAAAACAACTAATAATAAAAAGTTTGGAAAAAGCTTGTTTTAGTGATACCTACATTTAGAGCAAAAAACTTATTATTTTATCTATTTGGAATCTGTGGAATTCATAGCGACTGAAAGATTGTTTTAAAACTACTAAAATCTCAAATTATTTAGCTCCATCTATGCCATATATCTGTCTGTATGTCGACTTTTATTACCTAATTACCTCTAATTACAATTAATTTATTAATTATTAAAAAAAACAATTACTCCCGACAAAATTAATGGTTATTTTCACAATAAAAGGTACCTAGGTTACTCTCCTAGGCAACTTTTAACAAGAGCGTTGTGGCAATACTGCTGCCACTGCTGGAGTAAGCCAACTTAGGACATGGCTTATGACACTTTTGTGCACTTTTGACTCCAACTACTAATATTTATTCTGTGCTCCAAAGCCAAAACAAAAAAAAAATGCTGGAGTGAGGAAACCAAGCAAAAACGATTCGAATTCAAAACAAAAACTAACCATCCAAATACAAACCCTATCCCATCAATTCAAAGAAAAAGATTAATGAAAATACATAAATTTTGCTTTGCGCCACTCGAAAGACACTAATTTATACCATGGAGATAACCCTAGATAATTTCACCGAGCAGATTCCGAACATAACCAAGGATTTGAAGAGTGCATGTTTCGTAGGTTTTGATGCAGAATTCACCGCTATTTTATCCGGAGAATGTTTCAAACACAGGTAAGCTATTGAAAAACTCTTTTCTAGTTCATGCCTTTTGTAAATTTATGAAAAAGTATTTAATTAAGGTACCTCCCTAATGATATCTTTCTGGAAAAACTTATCCCATTCCTTCAACACTTTGTAACATTTTTATATAGATTACTAAAGCTTTAGGTTGGGGTGTAGATACGGGGGCACTGAGGAAAAAAGACTTCTTGGTAAATTAGTCCCAAAAAAATGGAGTAGTTTTTCCGCAGTGCCCCTTTAACAACACTCTGACCACTTCAGATGAAACCAACAGCCCTTAAAAATATTACTCAATTCATGATGGCCTAGCCGGGACAAAACAAGGCCTGATGTATAGTATACAAACTTCTACGGGTGCTACAACCACAGGACAATCCAACTCCTTTAAAATGCTACTAATTTTATAATGAAAGTGTTGTTGCAGATACGAAATTTAGAAGCTTAAAAGTTTAACTGAACTAAAATATAAATACAATGATTTTTCAGATTATTTGACACCAATGAGGAGAGATACAACAAAATCAAGAATGAAGTTAGCAAAATGATCATGACCCAAGTGGGACTGACAATGTTCAAATATGAACGGGATTTGGACAGATATGTTGCAACAGGATACACTTTCCACCTGTGCCCTCAGGATTTTGGTGATGTGGACCAGTCATTTATATTCCAGGCATCGACATTGAAGTTCCTATGTAAACATAACTTTAATTTTAATAAGGTGGGTACATAATGGTTATTTTTTTAATAGATCTTGTGTGATGTTACGTCACATGTGTATACAGGGTAGTACCTAAAGTAAAGAGTACCTAAATGAATCCTGGCCTTACTAGTACTATAAATGTGTGTGTTTGGATGGTTAATGTCTATTTGCTCAATCATGCCGTAATAGTTGAATTAATTTCAAAATTGTTACGCCTATAGACCTGGATTGAGCAGATGGATACTAATATATTATAAAGAAACACTCAAACACTTACATAGTCCCAATCCCGCGCTAGGGCCATGGAGGTTGTACTTAATAATGATAGTCTATAGCATTATTCTAATTCATATTGGGGGTGTACAGGCGGCTATACATACAAAATGTATAGAATAGGGTGCAGTCTGGGCGTGAGTTGCAATCCCAAGCATTCTTGTTGCAATAGGTCAGACTATTGTAGAGAAATGTCTGAGTCCTCTCTCTTTTGTATAGTTTAAAAAGTTGCATCCATGCCTTATCCGCGATGGGTACTCGCCTTCTTGTCTAGTTTGTGCCTTAGACTTGTACTATTGCTTAACTAGCTTCATAATTTACTATCAAACTTTATAATGAAAAGAAAGAAAATACATTTAATATATTTACAATAAGACTACCTAATCCTGTTCTGATTTTAATTGAAACTTAGTTATTCTAATTTATAAAACTTCACCACATTATTTATTAAATTCCAGTTCACATATGAGGGTCTGCCATACCTGAGTAAGGTAGAGGAAGCCGGTATCCGAGAACACCTCAAAAACAAGACCTTGGTCCCAGCCATATTGCATGGATTCACTATGGAAGAGGAACGAGAGTTGCAGCATTTTTGTTCTACGGTTTCCCAGTAAGGAGAAATTTTGTTTGATTGGGCTTAGGGACATGTTTACGTTATGTTACGACATGTTTATGTGAACTAGATAGCATTCTCTTCCAGCTAACCTTTATGTATTGTAGTCAAAAGTTTAATGTAAAAGTAAATTGGTAGCAGTAGAGGTAGGCAGGTAGCTGTTGCAACTGAATTTTAAAACCATCGGATTTAGCTGAATTTTGCATACTTGTCAAGTTCTGATTATTTATTTATATTATTATTATTTATGGTGACAGCGAGCTGATCTGATGGTAGAGATGGAAGGTAAACAACGGTACTCCTCGATTATTAATAGCTGGCAGTATTGGGGCTCATTTTGATCAGCTCACGGATCCAATCACCAATTCTTTTCTTAAGAATCTTTTTGAATCTTCTTATTACTCTTGTTCCAACTTGATCAGGCAAAACAATAATCGACTTACGTCGCTGACTGTACTTTCTTGGTCTCTTTCATTAGGTCAATAATCAGCCCCCGTATTGCCTACCAAACTGGGAATCGCTTTCGAATACGATTTTAAGATACATTGCGCTTTATGTTTCGAATATTTCTGCTCTTGTATAAGAAGCTAAAACACGCGAAGCAACGAACTGTGAAATTTTAGGGGGGCAATAGAAGTTAGAGAATAGGTAGTTCGAGGTACCTGTTAACTAAATAGGTTTTCGAGAATGATAAAAATTTATATAAAAAATAAAATCCGCTATTAATCCGTTTTTATTCACAATGTATGTTAAGTTGTGTTAATCAAATTCCAGGTGGCTAACTGCAGATACAAGAACACAGTTATTTGAAAACAGGATGTACCTGGACGTGGCAGACCCCGTGATGAGATACATGGTGCATCATGAGCTCCGGAGCCGGTTCTCCTCCGTGCTCACCACCGATAGCTTAGGTAATAGCAATAAGGTAGGCCTATTAGCTGGTAGCTAATATATTTCTGGGTGGCTTGAGGTATCTAATTTAATAACAAAAACCGGGTCAAGTGCAAGTCGGACTCGCGTGGAGAGGGTTCCGTACAAAAAGGCTACCGTAGTAACCACTAGACTAATTAACTTATATACTTAATACAATACATTACATAGATATATTTTTTATTATACATAGAAAATACCCAGAACACCCTGAACAAATATCTGCAGATTGTACAAATATTTGTTTCGAGGCGGGAATCGAACCCGCAACCTCCTGCGTCGCAGGCGAACTTTCGCCCGCCGCCCCACAGAGATAGTCAAAAAAGTTTTCCTGCCAATTATGAGTGAGGCCCAATATTCCACCTATTTTTTTTTCAAATTTGTAAATATTTTGTGGAGATAGAAGTTACCGCAACTTCTATCTCCACAAAATATTTACAAATTTCAATGGTAAATTTTCATATATTTTTAATATCTTTTAAACTAAGCATTTTAATATTATCTAAAAATTATTTTTATTTCTCATAACAAGCTCTTTCATTTGATATATCACATGCATGACGCATTTGACACAAACTTTTGTTTTAATTTGCTAGTTTGTCCTCAAAAATTAACCCCTGAAATCAGAATTCGTTTATTTATGCTATACATCCGTAATTAATTAATTAGGATTAATAACTCTATAGAGTATGTACCAAATTTCAACTTTTTTGGTCAAGTTGATTCAGAGAAAATAGGCTTTGACAGACAGACAGACATATACCTGAGTGATTCTATGATGGTTTCTTTGATACTTTTTGAGGTACGGAACCCCAAAAAATACTACTTATATTAATATACTTACTTTTGAACACTATTGTATAAAGGGAACTGCAACAAAATCATGATGATTCAACAACAAACAAACAATCATACAAGTTTAAAATTGTATCCTTTCCAGATCCTGATATACCGCGATAAAAACGTCGAAGGTGCGACAAGCTCTCCAATGGAAGTTCTAGAAGAAAACTTGATGAATTATGTCCTAGGCTTTTCCAGAATAATAGCCTTGCTAGAGCAATACCAGAAACCTTTAGTCGGACACAACATATTCCTCGACACCATTCTTCTACACAACCAGTTCATAGGAGCCTTGCCTGATGACTATAGGAAGTTTAAAAAGAATATCAATGAAATGTTTCCTAGAATTTATGATACGAAACACATATCACATCAGATGGGCAAAAAGCTGTCTTTTGATGAAGTTTGGAAGTCAAATGCACTGCAAGAGTAAGTTTATATGTCTATACAGGTCGCGCAACGAGTTATGAGCGCTGACCTTCAATGCGCAGTAGTAATTTTTGGGTCTGTTTAGCGAGGGGAAAGATGTGCGACGGGAAAGGCGGCCAGCGTCGGCGCGTATTGGTTAATCCGTCGCCTTCAGTACCGCGCGCCCCGCACTCGCGTCTCGCTCCCTAGATACAGACGCGCACGCATGTACACATGCGCAATCAACCCCACCACTTTCGCCGAGCGCTCATAACTTGTTGCGCTACCTATACTAGGGGTACCCCCAGGACTTCGTCCGCATGGAGCTTTGTCCATTTTGTTTCAACGCCTCACTTCACACCTTAGAGAGTGAAATTCGGAAGGTCCTTTTTTAGTGCACCTCTAGACCACAAAAGGAAACCCTCCAACTTTGAAGTGTCTATGTCTGCGGTTTAGGCGATTCTTCCCCACTGCTCAGCTAGTTTGCTCAACTAGTTGAGCAGTAAAGTAAAAGTTGCAGTTGTGAAAGAGTTCGTCCGGGGAAGTACTACCACCGTACCTATTTCTGCCGCCAAGCAGTAGTGCTCGCATTGCTGTGTTCCGGTTTGAAGGGTACGGGTGCTGGTGAAATTACAGGCACATGAGACTTTTCAGCTTTATGACTCAGGGTCGGCAGCGCGCGTGTGATGCCTCTGGTGTTGTAGGCGTCCATAGGCTACGGTAACTACTTTTCATCAGGTGGGTCGTATGCCTGTTTGCTTGCCAAGTAAAATAAAAAAGATTCACTGCAACAAAATAAAAAAGTAAATGGCCAAGTGAATAAAAAAGTAGTAGTTTATGAAACTGTTGTAAAGGTTCTTAAAACACGAGTGTGAGTTAAAAAAACGAGCCGGAGGCGAGTTTTTTTATAGTTTTTTATAGCATCACACGAGTGTTTTAAGACCAAATTATGTGCAGTTTCATACACTACTTTATCTAATCTCATGAAATAGGTAATATTATATTTTAAAGTCTTGGTAACATTTATTGTAATACCTTTTAGATTTCGCCGGTAAGAGGTTCATTTGTTCGTTGCATCTTCGAGAATGTCCGGTGGTGTAAATTTTTCGTCAGTATCGCTACTTTCGTTTTCAGACATTTTTTAAAACAAAAACTAATTTGACAATGAAATTTGCGTAAAATTACAGCTTATATTTGCATTTATTTGTAAACGTTTAGCGCCAAAATCCATACGCGCGAGCGAGTTGCGCCGCGTCCACAGATTATGTATAGAAAAACTGCATTGCAACCTCCTTGGTCCTAGTGAAGTTGTATTGTAATGGAAAAAAAGTTATATTATTAAGCAGTTATCCATAGAAGAGCTGTATCGTAATGTAATTTTTCAAATTTATTTCGATGGCATGTGGATAAAGACTGTAATTTTAGTTTTGTTTTTAGTTTTTTAATCTTTATATTTCAGTATGAGAGTAGATAAAACCTATTTACAGTTTGTACGAGTTCTTCAAAGAGGCTAAATGCAAGAAACTACAAGAAGGCGTGAACATGATCACATTGAGCAAACCCTTCAACGTGAAGCAATCATATCATGAGGCTGGCTGGGATTCATATTGCTCTGGTATGTTTTTTTTTATACTACTTTGCAAGCAAACAAGCATACTGCCCACCTGATGGAAAGTAGTTACCGTAGCCTATGGACGCTTGCAAAACCAGAGGCATCACACGCGCGCTGCCTACCCAGAGACATAAAGATGAAAAGTCTCATGTGCCTGTAGTTTCACCGGCACCCATACCCTTCAAACAGAAACATAGCAATGCAAGAAGTTCTACTACTAACAATGTTTACTTTGAACCAACAACTATCGGGGAATAAAGGTTCTCGAGAGACGACCACGAACTAGATGATGCAGGGTAGGAAGGCTCTCTCGATGGACCGATGACATTTTGAAGGTGGAAATCGGTGGATGGAGGCGCCTCAAGACCGTTTGTCGTGGCATTCTATGTGGAAGGCCTATGTTCAGCAATTCCACAGCCTTATGATAATGTTTATGTTTACTACGCAACATCATACTGAACCATAATATATTTTCGTCATAAATACTCAAGCTGAAAGTCGAAAGTCTACAGCCATTGAGTGTTGCCATATGGCGCCGACATTTGGCCACATTTAGAAACTCAAAGGCGCGCAACGAGCTGTGAACATTGTTATGCTTGGAGTTTCACTGGTTGATGGTACTTATTTACTTTTGACTACCTTCCTAAAGTTTTTAAGTTCTCATTTACTATGTATCAGCAACTCCTTGCTCCGAGGCACCACACAGGCGCTTCTCATCTAGTGGTAAAACGGATCATTTATGTAATCCAAGCCGTGTTTGTTGCCTGATTCTTCTAGGCTTGGTCGCGTTGGAACAGGAGTAATTTTAGTTTATAAGACGATTCAAAATGATCCTTGTGATTTCAATTAATAAAATTCTTTTGATTTGATGAAATTCGAAACGAAGAAATTCCTAGAAGAACCCACCGACGAAGCTTACATTTTACTTTGGTTTTCAAAATATTAACCCCCTTATTCATAATCATTTTTGAAACCTATTTTAGTTAAAAAATGTTTAGTTTTGTTTGAGATATGACATTTTACATCAGAGAGAACAAGACAAAAGCTATTTTAACTAAAATAGGTTTCAAAAATGATTATGAATAAGACCCCTTACGTATAAATTCTTCCTTTTAAAGGAGATGTTGGTCACGGTTGCCATTGTACCAATGTGCCATTGTGCCATTGTTGCGGTTGTATTGTATTGGTATTTTGTACCCAGGTTACTGCTTCATAAGACTGGGACACTGGGCAGCGGGCGAGAACAGTGGCAAGAAGCGGAATGTCGGCCCTTCCGAGCTGCTAGCAGGTCTGGCGGTGTACCGCAACCAAGTCAACGTCATCAGAGCCGCTACACTCTACATGGTAATACGAGACCCTGTACGAGAGGCTGTACGGCCTAGCACCTTCGAACAACACGGAAGGGAGTAGCCATTCGCAGCGTTCCCCTCTGTCAAACTACAAGCCAAAGTAGGCATATGCGTTTATTAAAACTAATTGCGCTATTGTCCTTATTCTGAGGTGTGCAAGGTTTGTTAGTGTGAGTGTCGTCATTACAGTGTTGTATTTAGATGTGTATATGCGGAATTGCGCTTGTGTGCACATTTCCCCCGCAAAAAAACGGTAATATATCGCTAAGGCTACTCCCTTCCGGCCCGCGGCAGGAAGCCCGTGTTGCTCGAGTGCTAGCACAGGTTGACTAACGTTAGTAACAATAGCGAGACGATTGAATAGAGGGCGACCTCTGTGGCGCGGCGGGCGCGTAGCCGGCTGATATGCAAGAGGTTGCTGGTTCGATTCCCGCTGCGGGACAAATGTTTGTATGATCTGCAAATTTTTGTTCCGGGTCTGGGTGTTATGGTACCATGTTACTCGTAGTTCCTGATACCCACAACACAGGGAATACTAGTGTGGGATCAAGGCTACGTATGTAACTGTTGGGTGTTATGTTATGATAGTCAATGTCGAACATTAACCAATCAAATTACAAAGATTTCAATCTACCCCGATGTTATTGGCCAATATTAACATTTGCAGTCGTCTCGCTAGTGTCTTGGTAAGGTTAGACAGCCTGAGCTAGCGGTACAGTGCTATTTGTACCCAGACTACTGCTTCATAAGACTGAACCACTGGCCAGCTTGCGAGAACAGCGGCAACAAGCGAAATGTCGGCCCCTCCGAGCTGCTTGGTAGGGCTGGCGGTCTACCACAGCCTACATGTCTAAAAAAGGCACTCTAAATGAATCATAATACGATTCATATAATTAAAGGAAATGCTAAGGATCTGCTGAGAATTCGAAAAAATTAATTGCTACCAGAGAAATTTGCCTAAATTTTTTTTTGAACTTTTTAATTATTGTGGTCACCGAATACAAAACAAAAACATATCCAAACAACATTTAAAAAAGTGTCTTACCATTTTTAACCTTGTGTTTTTCGCACTTTATATGAAGATGGCCTTTACTGAAAATAATGTTATATGAAGATTTACTGTAATCGGTATATAGTTATATTTACTGTTCACTTGTTGCAATAGTATTTTTTGTCACTCAGAACCTGGCAGAAGAAGATCCACCCAGACAGCGACCTGATTGGCTGCACATCTTAGCGCTCCAGGAGCCAGTCATAAATGTCACGAAGGTAAGCTTCAATGCTTCATTAGTATATACTCTAGAAAATATTCTCAACCTTTTATCTTCCTTCTGTTAAGGTTCCCACGTACAGCTCTTGTACTTTTTTGAAAGATTCCCTCTCCTAATTTTTATTTAAAAAAAATCTAGAGCGCTATACCTTTATGAGTCTCATAAAGTTCTACCTAATTATCCTCCACGTATTATGCACCACCTACATAAATTTATCCGCACAACGCAAAGGTTAGCTATTAGAGAATGCTTCCTAGGAATAACTTCCCCTATGTACGTACACGATTTGTTTTTGGGCAATAAAGAATATTATATCTTAAGTCTTATTCAATTATATTATATTATTTATTATTATTTATAATTAAAACGAAAAAAAAAACATTAACTTTTATTTTAACTTTTTAAGACGTTGTAGGTTTTATAAAGTTAAAATAAAAGTTAATGTTTTTTTTTTCGTTTTAATGTCGCTGGAAGTCGGTGGATGAAGGCGGCTCAAGACCGTTCGTCGTGGCATTCTAAGGGGGAGGCCTATGCCCAACAGTGGACTTCTACAGGCTGAAAGCTGATTCTACGTTTGACAAGCAATTGGCAAGGACGTCAGGTGTAGTGTAAGTGTAACACGGATTTTTGCATGGAAAATGAGCTTCACAGAGTGTACGCTAGGGGCGCTCATCAGTGTCTCCATACAAAAATCCACACTACACTACACGAGACGTCCGTGCCAATTGCTTGTCAAAACGTAGAATCAGGACCCAGATGAGCTGTAGTTTTTTGAATCGTTTCAAAATAGCACGATTGCCCCATGGTCTCAACATTGCCTTCGAAAAACGTTAGTTACTCACCAAAACAATGTTGCATTTTTGCTAAAGAAAGTGATGTATTACTTAGGTGTTTACTATTGTTTATTTGTTTATTTATTTATTTATTCACACACTCAGAAACTTACAGCATAAGCCAAACGTTTTTGAGACAGCACACATATAGAAAAACAATAACAATAGTAGAACAAATTGGTAACTACTTTAAAAAAAACATTTTTTTGTTACTTGAACCCGTGTTCTTAATCAATCCTTCTCGCTCCACTCCACTTAACCTCACTCAAGTAAATTTGGTATTCTATATAGAGTCTAGTCCAATTCTATTTTACTCAAATAAATCACTCACTGGATGTGACGAAGCAACTATCAACTGCATATAGCTTGCGACCTATCTTTAGTGTTACTCTCTAGAATTTCAGGGGAATATGAAAATAGTCTAAAAGTTTTAAAAATATAGAAATCACTCGAGTTGGAGTATTTACTTAAGATAACATACATAAAATAACACCCAACAGTCACATACATAGTCCTGATCCCACACTAGGATTCCCTGTGTTGTGGGTATCAGGAACTACGAGTACCATGGTACCACAAGACCCAGATCCGGAACAAATATTTACAGATCATGCTAACATTTGTCCCGCAGCGGGAATCGAACCCGCACCTCTTGCGTCTCAACCGGCTACTCGCCCGATGCGCCACAGAGGTCGTCAATGATGATAGATATGAGTATGAGTCGAGTATGGTTGAAAGAATGACAGAATACCGATGTTGGACTGTAAATTTGGGATCCTCGATCCGAAATTAGCTGCCATATGCACGGTGTAATTGGTTTTATGGTTGTAATAACTGTCTCATCGTTGGCGTATACCCGCTACAGCAGTTCAAAAACATACATTCTCGTAGTTATGATGTACAGTTGCCATCACAAGTGACCAAATACAGCTGCAATGTCTATTAGCACCTTTACAACCACAGTGTTCAAAACGCCCTAGAGTTTTTGCGAAGGTGCTTTTGACGCGCTGGGTGGTCGGGACGCTTTATAGTCTAAAATCCGCCCAGAGCGGTCTGAAGTTATCTAGATTTTGATCATGTTCAATTTCAATTTTAAAGGTTCTTTATTTCATAATGTAGGTATCAAAGTACAAATTCCAGTGTAGGTAACCTAGAACTTTACAACAATATTTTGATGACAACGTTTTTCAAGCAAGGTTTATTACAACTTATAAAAATAAAATGAATAACAATTTCATAGTCGGTATATAGGTAAGTAGGTACCTTATTATTATATTTTATGATTTAGATAGGAGCATGTAAGCTTTGCAAAGCGTTCCATTTGTAACAATATTTGATCATATTGATAGTTAGCTAGACTCATTATTGGACTAAAAATAAAAAAAAAATAAAGGACTAAAATAACAAAACAACGTACCTTAACGCTAAAACATTCAATTAATAATTTTTGTAATCGGTTTGCTAGTTCCAGAGATAACCCCGTACAAACAAGTTTTACCTCTTTATATTAGTGTAGTGTGGATTATCTGATCAAAATACACATAATATTTTTTTTATAACAACACCCGACAGTCGCGTAGTCATGATCCCACACTAGGATTCCCTGTGTCGTGGATATCACGAACTACGAGTACCATGGTACCATAACACCCAGACCGGGAACAAATATTTGCAGATCATCAAACATTTGTCCCACAGCGGGAATCGAACCCGCAACCTCTTGCATCTCTGCCGGATACTCGCCCGCCACGCCACAGAGGTCGTCACACAAAGATCTGTTAACACGCACTTTGGTTTTAAAGATGCTGATGGTAATTTTGAGTGGTAAGCTGTATTTGGTCAGTTGTGTTGTAAAGCTACTTATGCCAGCGAGTATTCAAACTCTCGGATGTCAAGATGAGACGCGGCTGACAGTTGGCCCTAAGCCAACGCACACGCACGCGTCACACCCACACACGCACATTAGCGTAGACATTTCCCGGTGCCAGTTAAAACAGATTGATAATGCCGAAGTGTCACAAGCGAGAAAACTTTATTTTCGCTCAGAAAGCTTCCGCGCTCGGTGTTTGATTTCTCAAACGTACAAACTACAAAATCATTTTTCATGCCACTGTCAAGGTTGATTTAAGGTTGTGATATAAATAAAATATAAACCGGAGCTGGTGTCGCCCGTCTTTATATTTTCAATGCGAGATAGGAGAGGCTAAATTTAGTTCAGATACAACAGCACACGCCTGCAATTCCATGCCATATTAACTACCGATAGGATAATGATGCCTATTTCTGTCGCCAAGCAGCGCTGCTGTTTTCCGGTTTGAAGGGTTATGGCCCCCCAATTACAACAAAACGCAACAATAGTATTCATTTTGGCAGCCTTAGCGCTATCTCGGCTATACCTGTCTACTGCAGCCATCTCTGGGCAGGAGTACCTGGATACCAGCTAGGGCCTCTTGACTCGGTTCAAAGACGAGCTGTGAGAATTGTTGACGATCCCGTGCTCACAAGCGGTATTGAACCATTGATTCTCCGGAGGGACTTTTCCTCCCTTTGTGTTTTTTACCGCTTGTATAATGGGTTGTGTTCTGAAGAATTGTTTGATCTGGTGCAAGCGGCTTCCTTCTACCATCACACCGCTCGCCGTCAGCAGGGGATTCATCCTTATACCTTGGAAGCTATGTGGTCGCGCACCGCGAGGTACCAGACGAATTTCCTCCCGCGATCACTTAAGTTTTGGAATGATCTCCCTGCCGAGGTTTTCTCTAGTGACTACAGTATGGGGTTCTTCAAAAAGGGCGTTTTAAAGTTCTTATAGAGCGGCAACGCGCGTGTGATGCCTTTGGTGTTGCAGCCGTCCATAGGCTACGGTAACCGCTTTCCATCAGGTGGGCCGTATGCTTGATTGTTAGCTTACGTAGTAGTATAAAAAAAAAGTCTTAACCTTATGAAACTTGAATAGGGGAAACTTCAGGTTTCAAAAGATTTGGACAACGCTAAGGCTGCCAAAATGATCTCCATTTCCATTGCCATTTGTTACTGTAATTACAGTTACATGAGACTAGCTATATGTGTCAGGGTGAAGGGCGCGTTGCAATGCCACGTAGGGCATACCAGGTGGACGTGACCTACAAAGTTGTAATTGGCAAAGGTTGCCGCTTAACATCAGGTGGGCCATATGCCATTCATCATAATCATCATCATCTTCTTGTAGAAGTCCACTGCTGGAGACATGCTTTCCCCATTGAATACCATGACGACCGATCTTGAGCCGCCTCCATCCACCGACTTGCTGCGATCTTTAAAATGGCCGGCCTTCCTACACTGCGCAGTCCGGTTCTTGATCGCCACTCAAGAACTTTTGTTCTCCGACGGTTTTCGGTTCTATGTGGCCTGCCCATAATTAACACAAAATATTTTTTTCTTATGATTTTTATATTAATCGTCACATATCGTAATAAATTTATTTTCCTGATGATTTTACTGAAATAAAATAATTACACTAATACTTATCCTACTAATATTATAAACGCGAAAGTTTGTGAGTATGGATGTTTGTTACTCTTTCACGTAAAAACTACTGAATGGATTTGAGTGAAATTTGGAATGGAGATACTTTACGCTCTGGATTAACACATAGGCTACTTTTCATCATCATCATTATTCATGCGGGCGAAACCGCGGGGCGCAACTAGTAATAATATAATATCGATAGTTTCTCAAACGATGTTTTAAGGTGTACATACAAATTAAAAATCAATTTAAGATTTGATTGCTGACGCTACTTAGGTTTACGCACTCGGATACGTTTAATTACTGCTACAACCAGCGCTGAGCGGACTTCTTGAGATAGAACACCTGTACTTAATTATTAATATGTTTTATTGTAGATAGCGTCAATACTATCAAGCTACGGTAGTATAGACGTGAAGCAGCATGGACCAAAAACGGCCCTCATAGCAGCTAGTTCAAAAACAACGTAAGTATTTTTATTGTATAGGAAAAATTATTGGCAAATTGCCCTAATTGTTACCTGTATCGAACTACATATCTCTACACATTAAAAATTAAATACAGTTTTCGGCTGTTGCTGTGGCAGATATTTAATCGGCTAACTCGATCGGCATACGCTATGGATGTCACCACAGACAGAATGACACCCATGACGCATACGCGTTAGACAGTGGTGGCGCCTCAGAGCAATAACTAAAGCATAGAGAGAGCGTTAAAATTACGATATATCTAGGCTCTTCTATCATATGGCGTAGTTTGTATACTAAAAAGAGATAAATGCTTACATTAAATGAATGGATTAGTTTAGGCTTATCGCTAAACGATCTCTCTCTCTCTCTCTCTCTCTCTCTCTCTCTCTCTCTCTCTCTCTCTCTCTCTCTCTCTCCCCCCCCCTCCCCAATCTCTCTCACTTTCTGGTCTCCCTCTTTATCATTTAATTCGTGCACTGGTTCATTCTTAGTCCAGGAGCTACAACTGGGTTACAGTTATAACTAATTACCTGCGGTTCTTGGCATTGACTAAAACGCGACTAGTAATGTAATTAGCTGCTAATTTTTATAGCTCCTTAAACATGAATGCGGCTATTAAAATTAGTGGTTGGCAGTAAAATACATATTAAATGAACTACGTCAGTCAATATTATATAAAATCGTTGCGTGACTGACTCACTGGCTAACTATGAATGCACAGCCTTAACCGTAAATTCTGGAGACCTAAAATTTAAAGGGTACATTTACTTTTGTTGTCTACGGGAGCACTAAGAAAATTTCCAAAATTCACCCCTTAAGGCGGTGTTGTAGCTTGTATGGAAAAAAATCGCGAGCGTTCTTCTGATCACATAATGAAGTACAATATTGTATATAATGGGTCTTTTATGGGGAATTCTGTACGGTTCTATAATAAACTTCCAGAAGGTACATTTAAACTTCCTATTCGAAGATTTAAATCCTACATAAAGATGAATCTGATTAAGAAAGCGTATTACACTCTTGATGACTATATTAATGATAAAGCCGCGTGGCCTGATGTCGCTCTGCCCCTCGACCGCTAAAATGTAAATTTGCAATATCTGTACTTACCTATTTACATGTTTGTATTAGATTATTATTTATAAGTATAACAAGCGTAGCGTGTGCTGTCTTGCATATTTTTGCTGATGTTTATTTACTTTTGACTACCTCCCTAAGGTTTTTAAGTTCTCATTTACTATGTATCAGCAACTCCTTGCTCCGAGGCACCACACAGGCGCTTCTCACCTAATGGTAAGACGGACCATTTATGTAAGCCAAGCAGAGTTTGTTGCCTGATTCTTCTAGGCTTGGTCGCGTTGGAACAGGAGTAATTTAATTTTATATAAGACGATTCAAAATGATCCTTGTGATTTCAATGAATAAAGTTCTTTTTGACTTTGACTTTGACTTTGATATCATCATCAGCCTTTAGAAGTCCACAGTTGGACTCTTCCATGATTTTATTACACTGATAAGAGATTATACTTACATAAAAAAACTGTGCATGTGTGTATGTACCTAACTGCGCACGGCCCGTCTCATGTTTGTCGGCCGCAGTGCCTACTTTTGTCATGAGGTACAATGATATTTTGTTTTGTTCCAGTGTAGACAGAATCCTAAGGAATTTCAGGACCGACAATGAATACAGAATATCACACTACAACCCTCACAGGCATGCCGTTGCGAGCCGAATGGCAATATGGTAAGGATATAGACACACACACACACACTTACACCCTCACACACACATACACACTCACACACAACCCCTATATATGCTTTTAAGGGGGTCTATTTTAAGTTTTTTTTATAGCCTAGTACCTATACATACATAAACTAAACAAATAACGGGGTCATTAAATTATTTTCACCTTCATCAGTCTATTAAACCTTTGTTCCCCAACGGTTGTCAGTTCTGCGAGCTATATGGCCTGCCCATTGCCACTTCTGCGTATGCTTGCCCATTTTACGTTTTTATAGAGCTTGTTAGTACCTATACATACATAAACTAAACAAATAACGGGGTTATTGAATTATTTTCATCTTCATCAGTCTAATAAATCTTTGTAACGGTTGTCAGTTCTTCGAGCTATAAAGCTTGCCCATTGCCATTTCAACTTACTATTACTGAGAGCTACGTCGGTGAACTTGGTTCCTACGAACCTAATTTCTGATTCTATCTTTTCTTCATAATGTATCATAGATAATGTTAGGATTCTCTTTGATAAAATTAATTGTATGGCGAATATTCTTTTTAGCCCAAACAACACATCTTCTTCTTCTTCTTTATCAGCCTGTCGTCTGTAACATCTCACCCGCGGTATTGCAAACGTTACCTACCATATAACCTTATTGATACGTCTTACACCCTCTCCCCTCTCCCTCTTTACCTCTTACGGCTGCCGGGATATACCCCTGTTACAGAAACCAGACAGACAGACGAACAACGGCGGTGTAGGCTTAGAAATAGGGTCCCGTTTGGTAACATTTGAGTACGGAACCCTAAAAATAAAAATGTACGTTCTCAAAGATGTATCTTTGGGTGCACTATAGTAAGACAATTAATCCAGGCACTAGTAGTAGTGAAAAATAGTTGGCATCACCCAGCGGAACCTTGGGGTGACGGATCGCGCGGTATTATTGTGTGCTAGGTCGCAGTCTAATTCCACCTATTGAGTCGTTTAGAATAAAACTTCTTCTTAAGATTTTTGGGTTAGTGTAGATAGATAAAAAATACTTTTCTCTACTCTCATACTGAAATATAAAGATTAAAATATTAAAAACTAAATTTGAATGACTGTCTTTACGCACAAGCCATCGAAATAAATTTAAAATATTAAATTATGGTACAGCTCTTCTATGCACAACTGTATCATAATTTACCTTTATTACGATATAGCTTCAGTTAGACCAAGGAGGTTGCAATTCAGTTTTTCTACATAATCTGTGGGCGTGGCGCAACACGCATGCGCGATCAGCAAATGGATTTTGGCGCTAAACGTTTAAAGCTGTAATTTTACGCAAATTTCATTGTCAAATTAGTTTTTGTTTTAAAATATGATATAATCTATTTCATGCGATTAGGATAAAGTAGTGTATGCAACTGCACTTAATACTCGTGTGATCCTTTAAAAAAACTCTCCTACGGCTTGTTTTTTTAACTCAGTTGTATTTTAAGAACCCTTATTATGCAACAGTTTCATAAACTACTATATTGCACACCATAAACATAACAAATCAACAAGTAACAAAAAAAAATATGATTCTCAATGGGCGGTTTTGCTAAGTAGCGATCTCTACCAGACACCTTTGCTTGGAATGGACTTTACGTAGTAGAAGGGGTACCTACTAACAGTGTACTTACATAACTTAAGTTGATATGCTTATGTTGGTACATCATCATCAGCCTATAGAAGTCCACTATGCCTCCATCGTCTTCCTTCTACGTTTACAATGTCTTTAGTCCATCGAGTGGAGGGCCTTCCTCTACCGCGTCGTCCGGTTTGTGGTCGCCACTCGAGAACCTCAAGCGGCAACATACTATTAGTACATAGCTGTCTTAATACAACCAATTTCTGTTCTTTTCAGGGGTGGAGCCCTAATCACTGGCAGCTTAGTGTTATTCTTCGTTAATAGAAAGATAAAATCAATTTCATAGGCTCAAGTTCACCAACACTATAAAATGCATGGGCAGTTAACGGCTCTATAGCCTAGCTAACCAATTCGTTTGACAGATACTTTTCATACATTATCTGGCTGGTTAAAGTAAACGCCTGCTATATGTTGGAGAGCTTTGGCCTCAGAGATAACAAGGAAAGTTATTTAGTAGTAGTAATAATAACCTTGTAAATCTATCAAATAAGGGCGCTGCCACACGGGCGTTGCGTTTTCGCAGCGCCGACGCAGCGCAGCCGCAACGCCCCCGTTCAGCGCTCTAAAGTCATTGAGATAAGATTCGTAGTTGTTGTTTTTTTATTATTTTTAACAAAGTTGTTGATAAATCATAATACTTAGTTATAAGTTAAACGTAGTAACACGTAACGTAGTTAAACGTGTTGCATTTAGGTCGTAAGTGTTACCTACTATTGGTTTTCGTTTGTTTTTCAAATGGTGCATATTATTTGGTATTTTTTTTTTTATAAACACTGTAATTTATAATGTTTTTTGGGGGGGACTGGGGATTTTGTTAAACCAATACATGTAAATAAAATCGTTTCCGTGACTGAGAGATTCACTGACTGATTATCAACGTGTATCTTAAGCCTTAAAGGCCAAAGCACACCGGATGCGTATGCAGCACGTAACGTAGACACGCGAGTCTACGTATGTACACGCTTGCGTGCACGTCACGCAGCTGGTGTGCTGTGGCCTTTAGCTCTAATGCCCTGAATTGTGAAGTGTACATTCCTTTTATGGTCTAGGGCTGCATTGAGCGAGGAATTTTTGAAATTCACCGCCCCTGATGGGTATTGAAGTTTGTATGGAAAAAAACTCATAACACCGTGGGTATAGACATGGCCAGTGTTGAGCCGCCGTTTCTTTCCTACGACCAACTCGGCTAACGCTTTCTTCCAGTCATCATAAGCAGCATTTGGACGTCCATTTCCTAGACCCAAGCTATAAATTATGTACATGTTGACAATTAATAATAAATAAACATAATTGGTAGACGAGGCCTCCCCCATAAAATACAATGGGGGAATTGCCATAATCACCATGCTTGGCAAGCTGATTGAAGATCGCAGTATTGGTGTGGAGTACTCAGGTGGATGATATTTTGTTTCCATGTTAATTGTTGTTATGTTCTAGTAAAATTAATACTTGGTGCAGATATCAACAAAAAAATAAACAACAAGCTATCAAAGTTTCTAAAAGACTTTCAAATTTGAACTCTACTTAAACTTATAAAAAACAACAGTAATTGAAAATTTCAAACTCTAAAAACTTCTCCTACTTGTGCTCTTTTCAATGGTATGCCATGTGCATTACAAACCTGTCATTAAGTTAAAGTAATTCGCAAATTTAACGCACCCGGTCGAAAACAATTAAATAACGAGTTTTTGGAAATGACACTTAAAGTACATCTCCTCTCTCTTTCTTTCATTGTGTTTCATGATCTGCAAATTTTTAGAATAGAATAGAAAATACGTTAGTGGTAGCGATTCTGTGCAGTATTTATTGTCTAAATTAAAAGTGCGCAATTTTTTAGTTTTTTTTACAATACTGTACGGACATATAATACAAGTATTTATTTCAGTAGACTTCAAATTGTCGCGCGCACTTTCTTATAGACTGAAATAAAAGGGACCGCGATAGTTTGAGCGCAGTTTCAATTTAGAGAATGATGCACATAATCGCTACCACTGTATACGTGAAGATATAAAAAAGAAATCAAACTTAACATAATAATTAATAGTAAAATGGGCTGTATTATCGCTTAAAAGCGATTTCTTCCAGACAACCTTTGGGTGGAAATACATCTACTCGTTTTAGATTGAAATATTTGTTCCGAGTCTGTGTGTTATGGTACCATGGTACATGTTCCTGATACCCTAGTGTTAGATCAAAGCCTGAAATAAACGTTGTATTATTATTACTTTCAGTATTTTTTATTTTTAACCGACTTTCAAAAAATAGTAGGTTTTCATTTCGGTTGTATTTTTTTCATAAAATGTACTAATTCGTTAGGTAGGTATTTAACAAACTTAAATTCTTCCAAAATTACGGAGCTCACATGCGTGAGCCAAGTTTATTATTATTCTTAATCCCTATTTCATTATCATCATCAGCCTGGGGAGGTACAGTGATGTCCACTGCTGGACTTCCCCCATCGAATGCAAAGGGGCCGATTTGCCGTATTCACCTCGCTTGGGAGGCGGATTGGTGATCGCAGTGCTGATGCTAGTAATCGGGTGGATTCTTCTTATCACCTGGTGTAACCCCTTAGTCGACTTTCACGAAATCCCAGAGGAGGAGACGTAGGAATATATTCTGAAGCCGGGTACACCACAAAATTCCAAAACGCCGACGCCGAAGTTTTGGTAGGGAATAAACATTTTCAGAAGTAGTAATACTTTCGTCGATTGAGCACTCTTATCCATAGAATAATATTAAATTGTAAAATGCACAGATTTTATTGATCCGGAAATACAATTCGTTCTCTGATTGGCTATCCGCATACCTACGTAATACATGAATAATTTTATAACGGCAATAACCTCGTCTTTTTCTGGGCCTTATAAAAAAATAGATAATATACTTCATCAATCATAACCTTGATAGAGAATAGTTATGCGCCAAGGTGAGCTAATCTATTTTCTGTGAAATATACTTATAGTGACATGCATATATAAATCATGATGTAGGTTTAATACCTTGGTTTATTACCTACATTGTTATGTTTTAGAATTCCGTAGCCAAATGGGAAAAAAAGCAACCCTTATATATTTACTTCTTGTCTGTCCGAACGTTACAGTAAGTTTACTCGGGAGAATATTGGTATTATGTAGACGTAATTTGGAAGGCTGCGTACACGTAGACGTAACGTGCACGTTGACGTATCATGACGCATTGCTGAGTACGCAGTGGACAGGGGTCCACACGCGTCTCTTAGTTCGGCCTGCATACGCATCCGGTGTGCTTTGGCCTGTATTCTATGAACTGCTTTACACTGGTGTAGTGAAATTACGAAAAAAAAACATAAGGGGTGGTAGTGGTTGAGGGATGAAACTCCAGTGCACATAAGCGTGTGGTGTCTTTATACAGGTCTTCAAAAATAATATAGAGTTTTCAGTTTTTTTTTTATTTGAGTCCGTAGTTTGTGAGATATGCGCTTCTAAAGTCGTAAAACGGCTGTAACAATAAAAATGGCTGGAAAATTCAAAAAAGAAATTGGGATAGTCGAACTTATAAAACATCTTCAATGAAAATTGGTTTGAATAAGGCACCTATAGTGTGTAGTTTTTTTATTATTGGTGTTTTCCAAAACGCGTTTTTCCAGTGACTACCATAGATTTAAGACGTAAACGTGTAAAATTATGTGTATTCTTACAAATAAACGATTGAATCTTGAGATGAAACCTAGCTAGATCGTTTTTTTGCGCCATACAGCAATTTTCATCGAGAGTCGTTTTCGAGATCTCAAAATATATTATATCATAACTTACATCAATGAGTAAAGGACAAAAGTAGAGATGCCTTGTCTTATTTTTAACCTACTTCAAAAAAAAACGATTTCGGTTGTATTTTCTTCGCCCAGGAAGCATTATGCTTTCTGCAACAAAAGCTGGAAAACTTCATAACTAATAAAAACTCCTTTTGCTTCCGACATGTTCCAAAATATGCGCCAGCTTCATTATAATGCGCTAATAAATAAACCGCATAGTGTAAGCTATTTCACAGATTACTTTGTATTTAACGATCCATGTAAGTTTATTGCTTCCGAACAGTAAGGAAGTCTTAGGTCAAGCATGCCTGTGTCATTACAAATATCTTTCAATAAAAAACTAAGTACTGATGTAAATGAGAAACTCCATTAAAAAAGGAAAGGTCTTCCACCGGACTTTCTACTTGTCCACTGGTCGTATGACCAACAGATGTTTTTGGGAGGTATTTTACAATGTGTATCAAAATATCCATATGAGCCCGAGGGCAGGGTGTTTCCACACGTCATGGCGAACAACTTTAGTTCTGCGACTTCATAAATTTCGTTTTTTTTTTCATTCATGAACTAAAACTCTTCTTAAACTTTCCTCCATAAATGTACCTATAGTCTATTAAATGTAGCTTGATTAGAATAACATAATGCCAAAGTCTCGAATAGTGCTGGGAGTCTGGGACAATTCGGACCAAATCAAGATTTAATGTGTGTACCTATTTATTGACTGGAAGTGTTTTGCATGAATAATATTTTCAAAAATCACCTAATTATTTGTTTATCTAGTCAGATTCATGTGATTTGGCCGACAGGAAATATATCGTTAAACTAGGAATAGGTAATCGAAGCGCAGTAAAATATTATGTTTGCTCAACTGTGTTCATAGAAATCTAAGTAGGTAAGTCAGATTTATATGCATGTATTTAGGTACAGACTTTTTACGCTTTTTCGAAAAGAGAATTCGTCCATTTTTATTTTATTTGTTCTAGTGTTTTTTAACTAATTTTGGTGGCATTTTAACCGGTGTAGCTGAAAAGAGCACATGTTAGTGAATTAATTTAAATATAAGTGTATTATGTGTCTTTTCAAATAGGTGGAAATTTACCACCAACATTTCATTAAAACTGCCACCGTTTTAGTAGAACATGACTCAACTTTAACGAATTAATCAATTTTTAACCGACTTCCCAAAAAGGAGGAGGTTCTCAATTCGGTTGTATTTTTTTTTTTTTTTTTTTTTTTTAATGTTTGTTACCGCATATCTCCGGCATTTATGAACCGATTTGGATAATTCTTTTTTTATTTGATTAGATATACTTCCAGATTGGTCCCATTTTTTTCAGAATCCAGTTCTGATGATGGGATCCATGAGGAATTGAGGGAACTCCTCAAATATTGTAGGCATACATATGGCGATTTTGATATTTTCAGCAAGACACCAAGCATTTGCATTCAGAAAGTATCATAATCCTTTCACCACTATGGTTCTTTCATCATTTTTTTTTTCATCCAAATATTTAGTCGAATACTAAGGCGGAAGTCGGTTTTTTAAATGAAAAGTTATATGAATATAATATTGGCAAAATTTATGAAACTTTCCTCAGAGACCATCATTAATAGAAGAAGAATGTATTTAGGTTAGCTGCCCGTTAGATGTGGGGCCTATTTCTCAAAAGTTACTATATCAGAGTGAGTAGCCATAGTTACGCGTGTACACTATAAATTACACTGTAATTTGTAGCTTCGAGAAATAGGCCCCAGGTGACAAAATAATTAGGTTGCACTTATCCTGTTCAAAGTAGAGGTAGCATATTTGTAAGTAATAAGATCTCATAATTCTTATGGTAAAAAACTTGGGTTGAGATAAGAATAGAAATTTAATAAAAATGGGTTGTGTCGATATTAATACTTAAATGGGTTGAGTTAAGAAGCACTCAAAATCTGCAATATGCTTAGGTATATATCAACCTACCTAAGATAACTTTCGGAGAGATTTGACTAATTTGACGGGATTCGAAATCCCTTTGACCATCGATAAAACCTTGTTTCTCAACATTTTGGTACAAACTCCATTAAAATTCCACGTCGTTCATTGTGTTGTTAACACCTTCAATCACTACATCAGGACCGAGAGATGAACCCCTATGCGCCCGATTCGATCTGTATTGAAACCATAAACTAGTTAGAGATTGACGGGATAGCAAAATGTTAGTTATGTCAACGAAGCGAATTCTAGTCTAAAAAATAAACATCAAATACCAACTATAGAAACAAGATTGAAGTATTGTCTATGCCTTCAAAACTATCTACCCTTTTAAGGCCAATTCAAGGCCTTTAGGCCAATAACACCCAACAGTACATAGTCCTGATCCCACAATAGGATTCCCTGTGTTGTGGGTATCAGGAACTACGAGTAGGTACCATGGTAGGTACTACACTATCCAGACTCATCTATATCTACCTATAGCTTATCATAATCTGTCGAACTAAATCGTAAATGTGGCTATCTCGCGGACGATGGCTAGTCAATAATTAACTGCGTACCATGTGTCTGTGTTCCCAGAAGTATATCTGTTGAACAGATTTAACTGGGCACGTTATACACATGAATTGTACCTAAATCAACAGATGCGTGTCATAATGTTTGCCCGCGGTTTTCCGGTGCGCGCGCTGAGGGCGCTTTACCCTATAGCTGGGAATTCAGATTTAGACGCCCTTGAGATATTTTTGGATATTCAAGATAACAACATGTGCGTAAACAAACACACGTACATTAAAACCTTTTTAAATTAAGCAACAAATGTATGTAAAGTTCAGCATATTAACTTTGGCCGTTAAAAGCTATAGTGAGGTATCAGATGTATGTAAGCATCCGATTAATTAATAGATTTAGAAGCTTAAAAAATAATTTGGAGTCGTCTCGGTTCAACATCATCACCATCACCAGAAGTCCACTGCTGGACATAGGCCTCTCCATATAACGCTATACGACGAACGGTTTTGAGCCGCCTCTATCCATTGACTTCCTGCGCCGTATAAAATGTCCTTGGTCTATCGACAGACCTTGACAGAAGGACAAGGACCTTGGTCTTGGCCTTCCTTCGTAGTCCAGTTCGTGGTTGCCACTCGAGAATCTTTATTCCCCAACGGTTGTCAGTTCTGCAACTATATTACCTGATGATTACCATTCCAACTTGCTAATCCTGGAGTGCTATGTCGTGCCGTAAGCCATCACTGGCATCACGCGCTTCGTCTTGAGGCTCAGCGGTATCTGTGCCGAGAAGAAATACCGTAGTTTCCCGAATGCTGCCCATCCGAATAGGATTCGTCGGCTGACCTTTGTCGAAGTAGGACCTACCTAGTTGAATGGTCTGACCCAGTTAGACATAGTGGTCAACAACTTCGATAGTATCATTCATATCGTGTATAACATGTACCATAACTTCGCAGTTGCTATACCTACTTATATTGTTTTTATATGAGCAGGTACTCGTATCTCAAAAGTTTTAAAAATAATTTCTTGTGTTGATTTTGGTAAGTATTAAGTCGTCCTAACAGAAGCTGCGATTGGCATGCTATCAAAATTAATTCATTCCAGCAACAAGGTGCTTTGCTGTTCGGTATTGTGTTTAAGCGTGGCTCAATCTGTTGTATTTGACATACAGCTAAGTAGGCAAATCTGTACAGGTTTAGGTACGTGTCTCAACTACTGTCTTAAGTACGTGTGTGATAGTTATTTTAATTGCTTAGATAAATTATTATACCTTGGTAATTTGTACGCAAAAAGAAAACGACTTATTTCCTAAATTACATACTATCGGGTCCAAATATCACTGCTTGCAAACTCAAACAGTTCTTAATCTCTCTGCAAATAAGATTATATTTGGTTACCCTCAAATTAGTTATGTGTTTCCAGTGTCCAGTTAACTGGGTCACACAGTCCGCACGTTGACTTCCACGTACTGTTTCCGCAAATATACGCTCTGACTTATTACTTCTTTATTCACAGCTTCTGCTTGTGGCTATCACCTACTTAGGTACTTACAGTTATACAGAGAGCGCTCTTAGTTTATAACCAAAGCCTCTGAGACGGAAGCCTTATTGAAATACAAATGAGTAAAAAACTAGGGGCTGGATTTAAAGCGAGGACTGATCTCAAAAGTAGTATTTTTAACACCTTGTGCGACGTGACGAGATTAAATAATGAGATGCAAAAAATAGTGTTGGTAGGAACAATATACTAATAATAGTTGTAACCAAACAGAATTTTGCAAAAAAGTCTGGTTTTGCAAATAAAAATGGCACAAATGACCACCCTAAAAAAGCTCCTAATTTTGTGTTGTGCAACAACACAATTTTTTACGAATTAACTTGTATTTTAAAGTTTCATCGACAAATATGACATGCGATTTTCAATTTTAAGCAAAGCTTTTGTATATATTTTTTTTATTTTTGTATTTGGATTTTAGGATATACATATACATACCACGCTTTAAGCTACATAGGTGAAAATGTACAGTCCTGAGTCCTTTATCTTTAGATGTATTACATCTAAAGATAAAGTCAGGACTCTACATTTTGCAGAAAACTAGAGTCTTCTTAAAGAAGACTCTAGTTTTCTGCAAGATGTTACTTTATAATGGTCTCGTTCCTGAAATTCCTAAAACATTCTGCTCGTTTTATTTCATTGGAATTGTTCGGCAAAGTTAAAAGGTTACAACATTGTTTGGATTCTAAATTAATTGAGCTATTTCTTGTTATTTCCAGGGATCATAAAAGAACAGTAAACCAGCCACTATAATTTCGGAAAAATACAACTGATTGTTCTCCAATCGAATCAAACAATCTAGCACGTTAAACCTTGTCTAGGATTAAGACATTATTATGTATGTAAAGTTCACATTTGGAACCACATAAATTTCCGTTAATAAGAGTAAATTACTTTAGTTGAGTTGTTGATATGTTGTTAGTGAATAAACATTCGAGAATATCGCTAAGTGGCCGCCTGCTGATTGTGTTTATCAGGGTGACGGTATTAGCGGCTGTGCGGGCGCGTCGCGTCATTCCTGGCCTTCCCTTGTACCGGGACCATTGTTCACTTTACGTCTGTCCCGTTGAAAAATCTCCTCTATTTAATTTCTTTGGCAGCTGGCATCGTTGAATATATTTTCATTTGGCCGCCGCGTGGGCTGCTATGCTCGAATATAGCAGGTGACTGACGATGATTTTTATTACGTTTGTGATGCAGTATTCTTATAACGAAGTGTAAAAATGTGGGCAATTAATGACGTAATATGCGAAAGCCTATTTTTGTTTGAATTTGATAAGAACAAGATAGCAATAAACAAGATTTTGGTTCATAACTTCGACTGCGGGTGCGTTTGCAATATAATGACTCACCACTCACAACAACATGCCAGGTTCTGTTTTATTCGAGGCATCGCCTTGATCTATTGAATTGATCGAAAGGCCTACTTTTGAATTGGTTTCTATATCTGAACACTCTTCAATTCAAATAACTATTATCAGTTGCTGGTTTCAAAGGGCAACTCGCTTTGTTAGTTATTTTGTGCTAATCTTCTCAGCCCTGATGATTTGCCTTCTCCTTTCTAAAGAGTTTGTCTTCAGTTTTTTGTTCTTGGCCTTCCTGCACCTTAAATTATTCAGCATGTTACCCGGATTTAACCCATGACCGATGAGAAATCGATGACAGCCCTCCACCGCTTAAAAACGGTAAGTTACACGAGTTCTTTACTTGGAAAAGAGGTAAACTTCCATAACTTTTGACTTGTCATCCAACTCGCTGTTTCATCGACTCCAACCCAGACGTAGGTACCTCAAGAAGTATTGCATTTTACATAGGTAATGAGTAAAGCAGAATAATTAAAATTGCCATTACTAAGGCGATAACTCCTAATTTATTTGGGATGAAACGTAAAATCGCATAAGCAAATAAGAAATATTTAAATTAAAAAAAATTGTATAACAAAATAAAAATATTTTGTTATGCGGGATTACGTACCTACCTCATAACATCAGGGAGCACCTGTTAATTCCATCACGTCCTACTCAAATAAAGATAACTTTTCATTTAAAAAACCGACTTCCGCCATAGTATTCCGTTCAATCTCAGTGGATCCATTGTCCAGATCCATAGTGGATCTAGTGAGATATTTTTTTCTCAGTAGATCGGTTCCGCAATAATTTGGATCTGATGAGAATTTTAATTATTAGATTTTTAACAAATCTATTTTTAAAATAACGGTAAAATGTATTGGATCTGATGGTTTTTTACTGTCTCACAAGATATAATGATAAATTAAATAAATAAAGAGGATTTTTTTCTTGAAATTAATTTAATATTAATATGATCTAACGCAGTTTTTAATAGCAAAACATTGGATCTACTGCAACGGAAAGATCTTATGAGATCCATTACAGGATCTAGTGAGAAAGAATTTTCTCGTACACCCACACTTTCTTAACTGGAGCTGGTTAACGGATCTAGCGAGAATAATATTTCTCAGTAGATCCACACTGTCCAAAATGGGATCTACAGAGAAAAAAATATCTCACTAGATCCACTATGGATCGGACAATGGATCCACAGAGATTGAAGGTAGTATTCGTCTAAGTATCCATATTCCTTAGAATTTTAAAATTACACTGAAAGTTGACCGAATCGTGACTGAATTGTGAATTAACAGAAAGTTTGTATTCTGCTCCCTCATAATAACAATTTAGTCAACTTTCGATTCACAGTGACTATACCATTAGAGTAAGATAGTTATTTATATCATTGGAAAGAGTAAAGAGAGGATCCATCTATTTAAGCTGAAATTATTGAAAAAACCTTGAATCATTCAAGTTTCGGTCATATTTCGATATAATCACATAACTTTACATATGATACTTTATGTAGAGCTGGTTCCTACTTGGCTAGGTACACCCTTACCGTGGCCGTCGCTACCAAGCTAAAGATATCCAATACGTTTGGGCCAAATTCTGGTATGCTTATTCCGATGTCTATGGTCAGTGATATTTTTTCAGACGACGGTCACGGCAAGGCTGTTAACACACACTTATATTTTTGTGTTGATCACGCACCGCCCGAATGGCTCGACGTCTACGCACTTCCTACTCTCTAGCGTTTCAAATCGGTGTACCTAATGCGTAGAGCCGTGGTAGTCTCAGCCTAAGAATAGGACTTCTCCAACTCCTCCTGTAGATGTCGTAGAAGGCGACTAAGGGATTACGCCAGGGGATGGACAGCATCTATCTGAGTAATTAACAACAAACTGCGGTCACCAATCCACCTGCCGAGCGTGGTGATTATGGCAAATCTTCTCATTGCACGCTATGGGGGAGGCCTCATCCAACAGTGGATGTCTACCGGCTGATGAAGAAGAAGAAGAAGAATGGGTAGAGGGACAGTCGTGTTATGACTATATAGTCATTAAAAAAACTAAAATTAAAATTTATTTATTTCACTTAATAGGTACGTAACAGCAATTATTAGCCCTTCTAACCAAATTAAGTTAAAAAACTTGTGTCTTGGTTAGAAGTACTATCCCAAATGTATCTAATTAAAATGTACATGCTTATACAATGTGTGCATTATAAAAGTCATAGTGCGAAGTACACATTATAGTTAGTTAGATCTACTGCGATATAGGTTAGAAGAGAGAAAGGCAAAAAGTTCATGATATACTGAATTACAGTTCAACAGCTACAGTGCTATGGTGAAATTAAATACTTTAGGTACGTACCGGTCGTTATAATCTTACCAGTGGTTTTTTATGGACTGGTTCAAACTGGATCCTAGTCGCTTTGGTACTGACCTAATTGACAGCGAATTCTCAGAATAGAACTTTCAGATTTCAAAGGTGAGTTAGAACTCGCACGTAAAAAAATACTTTCACAGAAAGGTTTTCCATTGCTTAGTATTTACGAAAAAACGATAAGTTTTTTTTTTCTACGAAGTTATAATTATAATTATTATAATATAAGTTTTTTTTTGATATGTACGATCTGCAGATCGTACATATATTTGTTCCGAGGCGGGAATCAAACCCGCGACCTCCTGCGTCGCAGGCGAACCTTCGCCTGCCGCGCCACAAAGGTCGTCAGTTATCTCAAGGTTAACTTTTTTTGATACACCTGAACCTTTTTTCTATCACCAAGCTTCTTTCTATACAATACGTTGCTTTGTTCTCCCTGCTTTAGTCATTATTCTGAGGTTCTCCCCGTGCCAAGCTATGCACATATGACGAGTATATTCAATCACCATCAACAGACGTCACCTCATCGTGAGACATACACTATTGGACCAGACCTCCAACGAGACCTGTTGGATTTGCCATAATCAACACGCATGGCAGTGTGATTGGTGATCGCAGTGATGTTGAATACTCAGGTGGATACTGCTGCCCATCCCCTGGTGTAATACCCTTAGTCGGCCTTTACGACATCTACGGAAGGAGACGGAGGGATCTATTCTTAAACCGGACATACCACGGCCACATATTACATAGTTTAATGTATCAGTTATTACATAATTGTTTCAAACCTCAAAATCTTCCCTAACCAGATTTTCTAATTCTGGCACCTAAAGCCAGCAATCACAAATCCCATCAATTCAACATGTTGGCGTGTTTTCCGCGTCGAGGCGCTGCCAAACAATGAGCACTCATTTCTTGAAAATCGGATGGGATCATGCTCGATGGTGATTGGTGATACCGCCACAGATTATCTAAAACTTACTTTCAGGGCTCATACACGTGTAAAGCAGAGTAGATTGCCGCCGGCAACGTATTTCCTCTTTGCCGCCGACTAGTTAATTGCCTACGGGGTCTTGCTAACACCAAACCCTGTAATATGCCTTTCTTCGGTGAATGGCGGATTCTGGCAATGGCGAGTATTTTAGAAAAATTACGACTATACACCACGTACTTTACTATTCTCCTGCTGACGTTTCGTTGACCATTTTAAGGTCCTTCCTCATGAGCACCGACCGCGACCACCTCGAAGGTCGTGAGACGGGAACCCAGCCAGCAGGGATGTCAGCAGGAGAATAGTACGTGGTGTATAGTCGAAATTTTTCTAAAATGATTCCAAGCCACGATAACTTCAATTCTATTATATGAGCATTTGTTAAATAGTTCGGTCCATCCAAAGATTATATTGAAGGGATCGCTCTTAAGCGATAAGGAAGCCCACTGTACCTCTGATTTTAGACTTTGTGTCAATAATGGTGTACAATATTTATCTATTTACGAGCACCAATTAATGCGATGAAAATAAGACAGATTTTGGCTATGGTATGGCATCATCATTATCAGCCTGTAGAAGTCCACTGCTGGACAGAAGCTTCCCCCACAGAATGCCACGACAAACGGTCTTCAGCCGCCTCTATCCACCAACTTCCTGGTACCTTTATAATAATGTCTAATGAATATTTTATTTTGACGTAATGTAATAGTGGGGTGTTCTGTTTTAAATCAGACGCACTCTATCTACTGGAGTTTTTTATGCACTATCTGTTTCTTTTAGGGTGGTGACCTAAGATAGGGTGACCAAGGAACAATCAGCGACTCTACAGAAGAAGCAGCGCCGCCGAAGATCTGTTCTCTATGTGAATGCGGCCTGCGACAGTTGTTGATATATACGGGGAGCAGGTGGCTGCGTGAACTTGTCACAAGCGTCTGCGTTGCGATACGAACGTAAATTTAAAATTAAATGTTTGGCATCTAATAATGTTCAGACACTTTACATTGGACCCAGGGTTTGACGGAGCACATTGAAAAATAGTTTTCTCAGCGTTGGATTAAGATACTTATGTGATGGATAGCTTCGATTACAATGAAAATATTGTTCAATTTATCCTCATTAAATAATTATTTAATAAGCACGAATAGATATATTTTCTTGTCACAAATACCGCAGACCCTCAAGACGAAACTCTAACATCAGTGCGTTATGCTAACTTCGGCAATGAGAAGAGAGCTAAATAGGCTATATAGACAGAGCTTTGCTTGGATTTTCACTATGTGATACAATTTTGAACAATCCATACAATAACCAAGATCAACTGTGAGTGAGGAAATGCATTGTTATAGGCATAGGTTAGCGCTAACATCAAGCTGGCAGTATGCTCATACTGGCAATCAATCAAATAAATAAATAAAACAGCTGACTTAGCTTGACCAACAATCGCTTAGGGACTTTTTCTGCTATTTGAAAAGAGACGTCGTCCGTTTTTATTTTGTTTCAATTTCTAGTGTTTTTTTAGTTATATCGTGTAATTTTGGTGGCATTTTAACTGGTGTAGCTTATAAAAAGCACATGGTAGTGAATTTAAATAAAATTAGTGTATTGCGTGTCTTTTCGAAGGGGTGGAAATTGTTCAGGAACATTCTAGTAAACTGCCATCGATTTACTAGAACGACTTGACATTATTTGATAAAGCTATCCCACTTGACATTGGCAAAATAGAGTACATACCTTGGACGAATTATCACAATGGACAGAGCATTTTGCTTCAAAGCATGTCCGTTTTTTGTCAGTGTGCAGTTCTAGACATGTATTAGTGTGAGTGACTAGAGAAGTGACTTCATTGACTAACCTATCGATGAATAATAGCGAAATTAATGAAAAAGGCGTTATAAGATATCAACTCTTTAATTTGCTACATGTATGTATTATCATCGGAACGTGATAATGCAAAATTTCAGCTCAATCGGTTGGGTGGATGGAACTGGTTCCAATTTCAGTTTCAAGATTCAAGACCTAAACAAACAAACTAACGTACAAACATAACATAAAACCCAACAGTCACATACGTAGTCATGATCCCACACTAGGATTCCCTTGTCGTGGGTATCAGAAACTACGAGAACCATGGTACCATAACACCCAGACCCGGAACAAATATTTTCAGATCTTACAAGCATTTGTCCCGCAGTAAACACATACGCAAAGCATGTGTTGTGTAAGTACATCAAAAACGGAAACAAAAATATTATCGATAAAGCTAAATTGGTTGGTGTAGTACATCACTAGCACATATGCCTAAAACAATGCATTTTATTTTACAATAATTAATGCTTTTACACTTAACTTTCAAGATTATCACTCAGGAAATATGACTAAGTACTAATAAAATATAATTACTACAGTTTTTCCGGTTAAAAAAACTTGCTCTTTTAGCAAGTAAAAACATTAAATATATTGACCAAGACTTACGTATAAAATGACAATCCCGGGTCTTTTACTCCTTCTTTTGTTGTTTTTGATGAACAACACACAGCAGAACAGGACATTTTTTCACTTTTTCAAATTTATTTTGATGAAACACTGTAATTCCATACAATTTTTTGCTATTTTTAAAAACTTGGCTGCAATGTTTTGGCCGACTAGCCGGTCATCAACTGACACGATTTACAAAGAAGTAAGGCGTTGCCAAACTTATATCTACTTTCTCTTTTACTCGTAGCTAGGTTCCGTGGGATGGACAAAGATATATGATCACTAATACGATACACAGATGTAAGAGCGGCAACGTCTTATGACTACGTCCATTGTGATAATTCGTCCAAGGTACATACTCAGAAGCCATTAATAATAAAAAAAAAACAATCGCTTATTAAAATATGGCGGCCTCTCGCCACAGATTTATAAGTACCTCTCGCTCGCAGACCCGACAACGTTGTAAAGATAGCAGGAAGTCGGTGATGAAGCCGGCTTATACCGTTCATCTTGGCGATCTACGAGGGCCTATGTCCAGCAGTAGACTTCTAACGATTGATAATGATGACGAAAGCAGCTTTAATTGACCATCATCGTAGAAATCTACTGTTAGTAGTGAGTACTTAGTATTCTGTGTCGAGTAATGTAATTTCCAAGATTCTCCCAGCGACATCGCTCGGCGCTCGGCTAATGACATATTTCTAGCATACGCCAGTGCGTCCAAGGACACGTCACTCGCTCTATTTCCAACGCCGGCTATTCCTGAAAGCTTACATTGTTTTATTTTAGTCCCGAACACTGTCCGCAACCCATTAGCCACACAGTTTTAAATAACCCAAAAGAAGCTCGCAAATTAAAAGAAAATCCTTGATTAAGTTCAAAACCGTACAAAAATAGCCCAATTCTTTGCTACGTTTATATCAGCGCGATTAAACGATGGTAACTTTGATCGTGCTGCCAACATAGTGAACATTTTGTGATTGCATGCACGATCGAGTAACTACCAAAACAGAGCAACAGAGAGCTTGTTATTTTAATTAAAGTTTCATGTTATTACTTTGACCTGAAGTTAGACGTTGGAAACTGCAATAGATTTTTATGGAACTAAATTGTCTAATATGCATCCAAACGGCTAACTTCAAGGCGGTCTATTTATATCAGTATAATTTACCTAGGCAAAAGGAAATAAGTATAATGGAATATAAGGAAAATGCAAAAAGTGACCATTCCAGACACTTTTTGCATAATACCTAAGCTTACTTAGTATTTAAAGAAACAAAAAATATTGCCTCACGAAAATCTCCTCTATTTTGCCAATATTATTATGTTTGGTTTGGTTCGCGTTGGAACAGGATTACTTTTAGTTTACAAGACGATTCAACATTTTGTGATTCTAATGAAAAAAATACTTTTGACTTTGAACCTGTATAAATACAGTGAAATCCAATTAGTTGGCTTTGCAATTAGTGTAACAAACAATTAAAAATTGTAAATAAGCACCTACCTACCTAAACGATTTGTCATGAATCTTGTAGTGAAAGATTTAGGTTCGCTATCAAAGAAATGAATCAGAAAACTGTATTTTACTGTGCATTAACTTCATCCAGTTGAAATAGCTTATCAAAATAACAATCTCATAGGAGTTTACATTAAAAATACAATCTCTTTGATCAGTTCACACATCGCTTTATAGTTTCATTTCACTATCGCCTGGCTGTTTGCTTGACGTATGCAAATGACATCATCACTTACAATCGTTTATAGGAAACCAGCGGTAGCCCGATGGCAGCCGGGATTTATCCCTTTCACTGTGTTGGGATTATAAGACTTATTTCCATAGGAACAATATTGCAGAGCTCTGGTGGTGTTTTATGTTAAGCTCGTTGGTTCGAATAAGGAACAAAGGTGAGCTTTTTTCAAAAGTGTCTCTATACGAGGAATGTTCACCTTAGAGGAATAAGTCTAAAAATTCGGTGAATTTAAAAAAAAATCGTCGGATAGATTCGGAGAAAATAGGCTGTGATAGACAGACAGTCGTGAGAGTGATCCTATAATAATATACCTTTTGAGGTGCGCAACCCTAAAAACTAATACTATAACATCCATTATTGAGTATTTGTTGGAATGTTGTAGTTTAGTTTGGTTGAATACTATAGTTTTATATTGTATTTTATAAAATTTGAATTAACCTGCCATATTGCAATTATGATTTTAGTGGTTCTTTCGTCGCTGTAAGCGAATGATCTTCGAAGTGGTCCTGTGAATTTGTATCTAAATGTCAGTTTGACATTAAAAGTTAAGTCGATTTGAAAGTTTAAGAACTACGTACAAACTTCGAGGTATTTACGAGGTCTCAGTTCTGGTCGAACCACTAGTGTTTGAAGTATTTAACTACTAGTAAAACTCAATGTACTAGTAATAACCCGCAAGTTAAAAAAAATATTCAATTGCATGTCAGGACAATGCCACCACCCGATGGCTAAACATTTGCTTTTGCAACCAGATTTGCTACAGTTTCTGACGTTTCCCATGGCCACAAGTTTCAAAACTTTGCAATGTTTAAATAACATCGGCATTACCGTACCTTCTTACTAATGCAATTAGTCGCATCGAAAAGTCAACTGATGTATATTTGTGAATTTTTGTGCGAGCCATTGGATGGTATTGGGTACAGACTGAAATGACGGCTGGTTCACTCTTCCTACCTCTGTTTTGAGGTCGTAGCAATCGTAGGCCGTCTACGAAAGCTATGCTACGTGACTGCTGTAACATTTGTGCAATTATGGGACATAATGGTATTTATTTAAAATTAATAGTTTTCTCCAACACACACAGCCTTTAAAACTTGAAGGAGCCCTATGAAATAAGAAGGCAATTCATTCTTTATTATCATTTTTGCTGCGGACATTTTGCCCCTAATTTCGCGTGTGATGTTTTTTGAATAGCAAAACAGACGTGCGTGTCAAAATCTCTGTATTAGGGCCTCATCAAACACTAATATCTGCGTATCGCTGTACTATAAAAGGAAAAATATCGCACGAAGGAAAAAATCACAGCATGAAATGCAGTGCCCAAAACGAAAAACGAAGACGTGTTTTCAACACCGATCGTGTTAATAAAGGCCAAAGCACACCGGATGCGTATGCAGCACGTAATGTAGACACGCGCGTCTCTACGTACACGCTTGCGTGCACGTCACGCAAGCGGTGTGCCATGTCTCATACAGTTCCATACATTACAACGTCATGGTACATCTACGTACATGTCAACGTCTACGGTACGCAGCCGGTGTGCTGTGGCCTTTAACAAGCAATTAAAATCTCTATAGATATTATAAGAACTAGAATATTTTTAATGTATTTTTCTCAAAACAGTAATATGATTAAAATATATATTTGGGGTCAAGTAGCTGTTCGTAGACGGTCTACGACTGCTACGGCTACGAAGTTTGTGGAATAAAATTGTAGTTGGTACCACAAATTAATAAATAGTAGTAAATAAATATTTAATCAAGGACAATATTTTATTTTTTTTAATTTGTTTAAAGGACTTTGTCGAAGGACAATATTGTATTACGATTAGCATTTTCTGTGTCCTTTAGCTATTCTCTTCATTCATTGTTCTTGGCATAATTTGCTTGACATCTAATAATTACAAACTAAAAATTAGAATTGGATAATTGGTAATATACAGCAGTTTTATTAATTAAGCATTATGAAAATAATAATATGCATTGTAAAGTTATCCAAAATAAAATAAAATATTATTTTCTATATACTATTTAATGTCACTTATACTAAGTAATACCGTTGTGCCGGGCCGTGGTGTGTCCAGCCTAAGAATTGACTCTTCCAGCTCCTCCCGTGGATGTAGTAAAAGCTGACTAAGGGATTACACCAGGGGATGGGTAGCAGCATCCACCTGAGTACTCAACATGAATACTGCGATCATCAATCCGCCTGCCAAGCGTGGTGATGATGGCAACTCCCTCCATTGTATTTATGGGAGAGACCTCGTCCAGCAGTGGACATCTAAAGGCTGTTGATGATGATAATGATACCAAGCAATTTTTTATTGAACGAGCGAAGTGAGTTCTTCTAGCAACTTGGAAGAATCGGCGTTTGTATGTATGTATGTTTGTCCGATGAAAACTTCCTAACCGTTAATCCGATCTTCATGAAATTTAGTATTGGTACAATTTGTAGGTAAGGTTATGAGCTATATCATTTAGGGGGGTTGATGAGATATTTGGGTATATTGGTTAGTTTTCATCAAAAGGACGTTATCAATTAATTCGTCAGGTACTTGATATACCAACAGGTATGTAGTATTTACGCCCCGTTGCTTAGTCCTATTCGATGATGTGTAGGAAATTACCTCGAGGTGAACATTGAAAAAAAAATGGAATATATGGAAAGTCGGGCTGATAAAGGTGTCATCGCGAGGTCTCAGTTCGGGGCGAACCACTATTTATATTTATATAGAAGCATTAGTGAGCTAGCCTTATTCAGACTTAGCTGGTTTCTCTAACACCACAGAAGGGGTTTAAAGGGGTAGGTAATTAAGATAAGATCAGGCATGTCTGCAGTTGGCTGTACGTAAAGACTATACCTACTGTTCTTCAAATTCTGTGGTCTTAAGCTTACAGAGGTAATACCGTAATGATGCCATAAATCTGCCCATTGAACGCGCATGATGTATTAATACCTGTTTATTATTAGTCGTGGCGGTCACCTGGGACCTTGCAACGGGTGCCAGCTAGCTTTACAACCGCCGATTTTAAATTAAAGATTTGTACAGAAGTAGTCAATCCCAATTATGTGTGTATAATTCTTGTTATCTACATTCTTTGGTACAAATAAATACTTTTTAGTGTTCTTCTTATTTCTTCTTATTCTTTCTTTTTTCTTCTTCTGTTCTTCAATTACCAATGCGGATGAAACTTTGCTAAACCACACAAGTTTGTGGGATAAGTCAGTGCCAGTTGTACCATCAAAGGTACTAGTGGGCAGTGGTGGATTTATACTAGGGGCAGTCGGGGCTAGTGCCCAGGGCGGCAAAATTTGGAAAGTGAGAAAAAAAATTCTATATACAATATATAATTAACTAATTCTTTTAAATAAACATTTTATCTTTCAAGAAATATAATTCAAGTATTATGTATCACATTAAAATTTTGTATATTATTTAATATAAATAAAACATAATGTATAATAAATGCTATATAATACATAATAAATTTCCTGCAATCAATTAGTTATTCTAATTCTTAAAAAAAAAGATATCAAAACTATTAAAATAAAATTTAAGTCATGGGGCGGCATTTTCGTGCCCCAGGGCGGCACAAATTTAAATCCGGCCCTGCTAGTGGGACAAATCGATACCAATTGTACCATCAATGGTACTATACTCAATGGTTCATCTGGGGCGGAGGGGTTTTTTTTATCGACTCCATTGACTAATGCAAAAGCCATTACTTTAAGGTACTCCAAATATTTGATACATCTATGATTCATTTATCAATGCCGTGGTGGTTTCGGTTTAAAGATAGACCCTCCATCTCCTCCCGTGAATGTCGTAAAGTAAAGCTTTACCAGGGGCTGGGCAGCAGCATCCACCTGAGTTCTCAACTCCAATACTGCGATCACCAATCCAACTACGAAGCGTGGTGATTATGGCAAATCCCCCCATTGAAATCTACGGGGCCTCGTCCAATAGTGAACGTCAACGGTAATAATAGTGATTAAAGATGAATTTAATAAATTTGAGGGTTTTTTACTCTATTAATCGTACGTTGTAAAGGAATCCAGAATTAATGGCTATGAATACTGGGACGACACGGGTAAAATGCATCGTCATCATCTTCTTGCTCGAGTAGGCAAGTCTGAGTAAGTTTATTGCAGGTAATGACCTGTTTATAGTAAGTACTTAACTATTACAATTATAATAACTTTTCATTTAAAAAACCGACTTCCGCCATTGTATTCGACTAAATATTTGGATGAAAAAAAATGATGAAAGAACCATAGTGGTGAAAGGATTATGATACTTTTTGAATGCAAAATGCTTGGTTTGTTGCTGAAAATGTCAAAATCGCCATATCGCCTACAATATTTGAGGAGTTCCCTTAATTCCTCATGGATCCCATCATCAGAACTGGATTCTGAAAAAAATAGGACCAATCTGGAAGTATATCTATTCAAATAAAAAAGAATTTTTCAAATCGGTTCATAAACGCCGGAGATATGCGGTAACAAACATACAAAAAATACAACCGAATTGAGAACTTCCTCCTTTTTTGGGAAGTCGGTTAAAAATAAGATATAGTACAAAAATAACTAAAACAAGTATTACGTCTGACACACTAATCAACCGATAGAATTAGCATGCAGCCAACGTGTGGGACGCTTCTGTCTTGTAGTGATTTGGATCAGTTAACCCTATCTTTAGATCGTTTACATCGGTCTTTAGATACAAATACAAATATTTATTTCAGTAACCTTAATCTAACATTACATTTCATGTGCTCTTTTGTAGTAGGAAAAAGTTATTTTATATTAATTTTAGTAAATAAAAAAGTGAACTAATTTAATTTATAAGTTAAGAAATTGATCTTAATAAAATATAACTATAATATAAATAATATATAATAGTTGAATTAATCTAACTTAAGTTGTTTGTGTCAACGGATTTCCTTATTTCGGATCTCCACTATACAAAAATACTATTATTTAAATACTACCTAAACCCATATTTAAATAAACCCATAAAACAAGCCGTATACTTAGCTCCTAATCCCCCTGGCTTAAAGAAACCGACTACTCGGTTATGGATTGCCGAAGATCCAATGATTTAGAAGTGCGTGAGTGAAATATATAAGTGTTTTTTATAGATTTGAAATCGTTTACTATTTTAGTTACGTTTTTTAGGGTTCCGTACCTCAAGGATACCAACGGAACCCTTGTAGAATCACTCAGGTGTCTGTCTGTCTGTCACAGCCTATTTTCTGTGTACTAAGTAAATGTTAAGTACAATATTCATGAATGTTTGGAGGACACGTTGTTATTTTAATGTACTTGCATGATTTTAATCTTAATTTGATAATTTTCAATTTCATTTTGAATTTTGAAATTTGCTAAATACAATTTTCCTATTACTACTACTATCCTATCCTACTAATATTATAAACGCGAAAGTTTGTGAGTATGGATGTTTGTTACTCTTTCACGTAAAAACTACTGAATGGATTTTAATGAAACTTTACAATAATATAGCATATACATCAGATAACACATAGGCTACAATTTATTAAGATATTGTGTGAATTGTCCATAATATGACGATAAGTGTCAAGTAATTAGGAAAAAATCTTCCATCTGCGAGCTATTCTGGCGTGTCTGTCAAAACCGCTAGAGTTACACATATGTAATGTATGATAGAAATGTTACAAAAAACCCCGCCACAGTATATATCTATATCTTATGTGTAAGCCATTACAGCCAAAATGTGTATAATATTATAAACGCGAAAGTTTGTTACTTATTATGTTTGTTACTTCTTCACGCTCAAACAGCTGAACTAATTTGAGTGAAATTTGGAGTGGGGATACCTTATACCCTGGATTAACACATAGACTACTTTTCATCATGATCATCATCAATTTTCATCATTATTCATGCGGGTGAAACCGCGGGGCGCAACTAGTATATATATATATATATAGAGGATTTGTCACATTATACTCCAGCAAATAAATGTATCTGTGTATGTATGTGTGCGTGTGTATGGTGTTTATCTTCATCTGTCCTCCCTCGTAGTTCCGAAACTTCTTCACAGATTTTGACAAATAAGGTGTCATATGAGGTGCCTTTACGATCCGCGTGCTATATGACATCACACTTATTCAAAATGGTGGAAATAAAATACACCTTTCCTACCTCGAAAAAATATATAATTTATTTACCTAAATATAATGAGCTTAATTCATCAGCAGAAAGGGTTTATGAGTACATTCCAAAAATGTACCACTAATATTATCAACTTTTCCACTGAAAAGTTGTAAAAAAAAAACAAAGTTTAAAACCTAAAACCCGATTACGCAGACGCTGCAAGCATTCAATAGTGGCTTTCAACTTAATTCAAAGTTGTAGGAGTTGTAGGCTTTTCTAACCAATAATCGTGGCCATTTTATTATTACTTCTTTTCAGCTTTTGCTAAGTCGAAATTTAGTTTTAAAACTTTAATCCTTACTACTAAACGTTACTTATAAACGTTATTTAAATTCAAACATTACTTAAAGTTATTACTGTCACTGTTTGGCATTATGACAGGGATGCCAATATTTTAAAGAATTGCTTATCATTTGGCATATATTTTTAACCGACTTCAAAAAAACGAGGAGGTTCTCAATTCGACAATGTTTTTTTTATGTTTATTAAGCAATTACTCCGCCAATTATGTATTGATTTTCATGATTCTATTTATGTATGGTTAGGTCATACTACAGAGGTCCCATATAAATTTTATCGAAATTGATTGAGCGCTTTTTGAAAGAAGTCGGTTTTCGTTTTTTTTTTCTAAAAATTAACTATATTACTTTAACTTTGGTATTCAAAAAGACGCAGATAGACCGATGACACTTGTAACAGTTGTGACAAGATGATACTCAATAGGTAAATAGTTACAATAAATTAGCACAGCTTGGTTAAACTGAAATATTTATGGTAGCAAATGAGTATTTTTATTTGACGACAGCAATATTACGGAAAACTTGTTTATTTGCAGTTAGATGGTGATGTCTATTGATATACTGATTTGTGTTATATTTGTGTAGAGAAAATAAAACACAAGAAAGCTACCATCTATTTATTCTGAATTGCAGAGATATGTCTTATATCGATTATAAGACGTAGTTTTCACGTCCACGCCTTTCACTACTCCATAATTTATTGCTAAGAGAGTGATATATGTGTCTAATTATCATCTTTAGCAAGACAATGAAGGCAAAAGCCCCCTGCCTCGCCCACAAAACGTTTTAAGCCGCCTCTATCCACCGACTTCCTAATACCTCTAAACCGCCGAGGAACAAAATAAAAATAGCTCGGAAAGGACATATTATTGGTCTTCAATTTACTTTATTTATATTTACATTGGTAAGTATAGAATCTAAATATTCAAGGAATGCATATGTTACCAAAATACGAAGAATATTATGCAGAAATTGCTATGTGAGATTACCTTGGGTGTAAAATTAGATAGTTTTGTATGTGAGCCACAGTGCTATTACCTCGTGTAGATAACACGAGTACGGTAATTTTAAGCAACCTTTATGGTAGACTTAAACTTAGATACCAACTGCATTGTGCCCTAAAAAAATGTTAGGGCATGTTATCCTAGAGAAAATTGAAAAAAAACTATTTTGTCGCGACAATTCTCCCGCCAAGTCGAGCAAGTTTACTTGGTCTTGTAAGTAAGTTTAGTCACCCATGTTCTAACATGGAGCAAATAATTAATTTCACAGGCCATGAAAAAGCTTCAGCCTTACCTACCACAGTCCTAAAATAAATGGCTGACTCGTAGCAGTAGAAAGCTAGGTTTCTTTATTTTTCTTCCGGATTTAATGGAACGTTGACGCACGTGAAGCAAATTCACTTGCACTGTCTTACACTGATTTATTCTTTGCTTATTCTAATAAATTTTCAGCAATTGGTGTATATAATTTCAAATATTTACCAGGTAATTATATTGGTTTAATCGGAATGTTTAAACGCTGACTAACTGCGTTTTAATCTTTAGAAGAGGTATTACATTTCTCGCAATGCAAAGACAGCTTAAAAGATATTGAAAATTAAAAATCTAACTAATTTATTTATAAACACATTTATAGTTAGGTTATATTGTATTATTTTTTCTAGGTTTATCAAACCGGACAGTTTTAACAATCGCACTCTCCGAAATTTAGTTGAATTTATATTTCAACGTGTTGACTTAAACCACTTTGGCGTTAAAAATGTGTTTAATTTTACTAACATCTCTAAAATGATGATGATGTGATTTATTAAATCTTAATTCCGGCAGTACAAAAATACAGTATAAGTGCCATCTACCACTGATCCCGGTTAAAAATTCATCAAATATCGGACCGACTGATGGCCGCGACGGCAGCGGTTAGGAATTTTTTAAATGGCTACATGCCAGCACTGCTCTTTTTAAATTAATTATTGTTATACCAAACTCTAAAGCATTCTAATATAACAACACTCATACCGAGAGTGGGAGTAGAGAGCACTTGCGGAAATTTACGACCGTTTGATTTGCCCTCTTAATCTCAGACAAGTTAAACCAAAATTATATGTTAGCCTCTTTACGGGCTCTTAAATTACCGCAATTTTGAAAACATTCACCAATTCGCTTTTTCTAATCGACCTCTAGCTAGTCCTAATAAAGTTTTACCAAGTTATTTGAGAAAAGTCGCATGATATGTGATAAATCAGTTTTAGATCCGTCAATCGCTATTAGTAGCATATAAACAACTGGGCCTTCTTCCGCGTTTTTCATAATTACTCACATTTTAACAGAACTGGATAAATAAACAATGTTATTTTATTAGACGTTGGGATTGATTTAAGCCCCGTATATTATAAGCGACTGAAATATACCTACACGCAATAATATATGGAATTAATCGTTTATGAACAAATCATGTTTTTCAACTATTTGAATAAAACAAACATTTTACTGGGAATTTTCATGGTTGGTCAGAATATTGAGCTTAAGTAATTTAAATAACTTTGAAATTTTTTTGGGCTTATTTTTTTTAGTCCAATTTTTAATGTCATCCCTGCCCGTTTACGTCCCCTGCTGGACGAAGCCTCCTCAATTGAATTTAATGGGTGGATTTGCGATAATCACCACGCTTGGCAGGCAGATTGGTTAAGTACTCAGACAGATGCTGCTGCCCATTCCCTAGTGAAATTCCTTAGTCGGCTTTTAGAAGAAGAAATGGGAGGAAACGGAGCTTTATTACGGTACGGGGGGAGGGAGCAGGCCACACCAAGGCAAATCAGTACTTCTTTTTTGAAATAAGATGAAGTACTGCACATATAAAAAAAATATAATACACATAATAAAAAGTAAAATATCCTATACTATTAAAAACGAAGTATTTGTATATATTATATATGTTTTGAGATCTCGATTATGGCTTTAACGATTTCGATGAAATTTAGTATAATATAAGGGTTTTTGAGGGCAAAAAACCGATCTAGCTAGGTTTCATAGGAATAAAAGACTCTTTGATAAGAGAATATTTACTCACCCCTGAATTTTAGTGACTGGTGATGATAAAATTAAACAAAACCCCTGATAGACCCCAATATTGTTGACTGAGAATATACTGGACCATAAGAAAGAAACAATGTCAAAACATTATTATTTCAATTTGGCAATAAGAAAAGCTTCATGGAATCATACCACAACCATGACAGAAAAGTGTTAGCTTTAAAAACCTTAGATAATATTTATGAATTTTCTCGGCACATCATCATGAAAGACAGGTGTGCCACGGATATTTTAATAAATTGAATATATACTTACAATTATTGCCTTAGAGATTCTTAAACTAGTAGATTCAAAACACGATTAATGACTAAAGTGTCATTGGTTGTGCAATCAATTTTAATCCCAGGTGAAGGCAAGTTTAAATGTGTCTCATCCATAATAGCATGCAGAATATACTTAAATGTTTGCTATTTAGATAAATGGGTAATTAACCAAAGTAATTGAATTGAGTAGAGCTGAAAATAAGCTGCATAATTCAGGCTGGTGTCATACTTTTGACCTTCATTACTTTAGAAGCCCACCTGTCACATTTTAGTGTTCATTCAATATTGGTATTTTTATTGTTCACAATTAAGTATGTATAGAAACTGCGATACGGTCCCTGATATTTGTAACAAATAAAAGTGTCAAATTGACACCTGCCTGTCCCACGGGACATCTAGCGCGACCAGCTAGCGTCTGGTAATGCGACCGCTATAGCCCTGATTGGCACGCGTAAATGTAAACTGAAAAAAATCTTCTCTTACAACATCTAAAAAAATAAATCAACTGAAAAATGAAAAGTCGACGTGAAATATCTCGTTGTATTAGCGTTGACCGATTCATCTATCCATCTTTCATAACACTCCTTTCAAAGCAATGTCAACACTTCAGTCTCCGTGATTTATTGACGGACGTGGCTGACGTGGCTCACTATGATGGCCCTGCAATAAACGTGATAAAATAAAAATACATAGCTCAAGGCAGATGCCACTAGAGATTTGGACATCAATTTCAAGATTTGATTTCTGCACACGGTAAATTAAACTTTGAAACTGCTACGGTAGATTACAAATTCAAATGCGTTGGAAGTGTGTGGTAGGCAAGCTATGTGCGTGGGTTTTGGCTTTTATCCAGGAATCACCTGACGACCCTTGTATACCGATAAAGCCAAACATTATTTACAGCGGTATCTAACAGACTTATTGTTGCAGAAGATGCCGTTATTGTACAACTACCGACTACTGAACGATGTTCTCTGATGAAGTATAAATAAACATCGAGTTAATAAATTTCACAATACAAATCTGTATCATCCAATAGGAACTATCACATGTTTGAGTCTAGGTTAATAAACGTATGCTATTATTAATACCAGGAATACAATAACGATAACAATTTAACTAATAAAACCTTTTTTATTCTTATAAATGACGTTGTTTCTTCAACTAGGTTCACTGTGTGAAGCATTGTGGAACCGATAGTATCGAAAGATGGATAAAGTAGTGATTGATGAGTGTCAGACTTAACACAGAGTATGGATGGACTGGTTTTTTTTTCTCTTGCATGAAAAAGTTTCTGTAAAAAACTTTTCGGTCTACAATGCAAGGAACAGAATATCTCTAATATTGATTTATTTCTATTGTCACGGGGATTATCGCGTGTTACCTTATTATTAATTGATTTATTTTGAATAAATAATAAGGTAACACGCGATAAATACCCGTGACAATATAAATAACTATGTGTTCTGATCGCGAAAGTTTAAAAAATACTCTCTAATATTTTCACGTTCAAAACTTATGAGCTTCATAAATGTGCTTTTCACCCTGAGTTGTGAAGATTAATAGATATCGTGACAGACATGTGCGCAAGTGTCTGGTGTAAGAGCAATGCTGCCAGCTATGCAGACTGCCGGTGTGCCAACCCAAAACTCAGATCTATGGTCAGATAATGCTGCCAAAAATATACTGTAACAAATGGAGTTGGCTACAGTAGTACACGGAAATAATTAGTAAGTGCAAAATGGGATAGATGGTACTCGTAAATATTGGAATTTTGCGTTTAGTAAACAGAAATAACGATGATCTCGTTATAAATATAATGCAGCAATGTAATATAATAAAGCAATAATAATATAACCAAAATATACTAGTGGTTTGCGCCAAACTAAGGCCTCGCGAATACACGTAGGAAACCTACTATAATTACCTTTCTACTTAAACGACTTCAAAAAAACATTCAGCTGAAAACAAGGGACCACCTCGACATCATTCCATTCCCTAAACAGCATTGAAAGAACCAACTAATCGACTAATTGACCCGAGATCTGGCACTTATCCGGCTCAAAGCATCAGTACTGCCTTCAGCTTGGAAATTCAGCCAGCGACTTGGAGATGCTTTCGTCTAGTAGTGGTTTGGATCATTTGAGCTGCCTTTAGATCGTTTGTTCGTTAGATAACTCAACTGTTGCATTTGTATTTTTAATTTATGTATATACTTGTTTATAAAATAAAGCAATATAATATATCCGCCGTGGTCGTGGATGTCGTCAAAGGTGACTAAGAGATTATGCCAGGGGATGGGTAGCAGCATCCATCTGAGTACTTAAGCACGATGGTGCGATTCGTAACCGTCGCAACTAATTTGTTATTTCATCTCGTTCAGGATAATAATCCCAGCAGCACATTCAACTAAAACATATTCAAAATATTATAAATGCGAAAGTTTTTTGTTTTTTTAGAGTTTTGTACCTCAGAAGATACCAACGGTACCATTAAACCATACCATTAGTATTTGCGGAGGCTAGGGTTGATGGTTTTCACGCCATCATCCGTAAGAAAACTGCCTCATTGCTCAGCAGAGTGCGGAGCAGTTCCAACAGCATCCTGCAGGTCATTCCTGATCGTTACGATCTGCCAGTAATGAAGGCTTTTGTTCGAGTCCTGATCAGGTAGGCGTCTCGCTGGAGTCTGTTTGGTCGGGATTCGGATAAAAGTTTTTAATTACCTACTTCCAGTTACTGTCTGACGGCTATTATGTATTTTTTAACTAATAATTTAAGTGTACCTACTAACAAAAAATGGATTTTAAGTATCTGACTCAATAAATAAATTATTATTATTATTATTAAAGGATCACTCAAGTGTCTGTCTAACAGTCACAGTAAATTTTCTCCGACGCTAAAAAGTCCAAAAAAGTTGAAATTACCTATAAAACCTATAAAGAGTTTGGTGACCCAATCACGAACGTACAGCGTAAATTAACAAACTAGATTTCGGTGATTAATTGTTGTGGGCAAACTAGTAAATTTAAAAATATTCAACCGCTTACCTTTGCGCCTGTATCAGAAAGAGTGTATTTTTTTATTTTTCACCTTCCACGTAAAACATAAGTTTTATGCAGTGTATAGAGAAATACAGAGCGAAGTGACAACATAACTAAAAAATAATAAGCTTAGAACTATTGGACGAGCAGTGCCCCAGTAGCTACGACGTGCTACGGCGTAGCAGCCCGCTACGTTTATGATTAAGTAGTGAAGTTTTAGCTAACTCAGCATGCTTTTAATATTTCTAACGTTCATAAAAGGTAAAAAAAGAAACCTGTAGTAAAAGATAATTGTAGAACTCGTTTGCCAAAATCTAACAGAGTTCAATATTTTTTGTATAGAATCTGGGCAAATTGAATACCGTATGAAAGGTCTTTTTTAGCAGATTTTAAATCATTTTTTGATTTTTATTAAAGCTGTAAACTCTGGATTTATGAGCTGAAATATGAACAACAACATCCTTTATCTGCTTAGTACACCAGCAAAAAAAAAACTAGTGGAAACTATAGCGAAATTCCGCACATTAATAGATTTTGAGAAAAAAAAACAGTTTGGACCCTTGGCTTACTCCTTAATATTTATAGTACAGTCAAATTAGGTGATTTTTTGCACAAGTGTGGAACTAATTAGATGTAGTCATGAAAACTTTTCTAATTGTTTTGTATGGCTTAAAAATCACCTCTAATAATAAGCATCAGTAATTTCACCCTCCGGAACAGGGTGAAATAGGGTGAAAACCATAAAAATATCCGTAACTTAATGGGGGAAATAGAAGTAGTCGGTGCAATTTGGCATAGACTTTGAACCGTTATGATCTACATTCGCACCAAGTATTTTTTAAATCCGACATACGGAACATACAAAAAAAAACATTTGCAAAAAAAACTTTTTGTGGTTATTACGGCTCCGGGAAAATTAAGATAGTCGGTGCAAATTGATAGACATATCAGAAAAATGTTCGAAATACATTACCAGGTTTGCACCATGGTGCGTCTCACGGAAAGCACTTTTCCATATTTTATTGTCGCTCTACTTCGGGGAAAATTAATGTAGTTCTGGAAATCGACTTAAACTTATTCATTTAATTAGTACTACATCCGCCGGAAGTTTTATACTGGTTTTTTTTTTACGGAAGATGCATTTGTTCAACACTGTGTTCCCTACATGCACGTGGTTTTTATTAAAATCATAATGCACTAAGACAGTCTCTCTATACGTAATTTAACTTGCATCAAGTAATTTCTTTCTATTTTAAAATTTACGGCCTTTTTAAGTTTGTACCTAATATTTAAAAGGGTTCCGTAAGCGCCAGAAACGGTGCAAACTTAGGATAAGCTTCTTTTCGTGTCATCTAACGTTTCCATAAGAATCCACGACTACACGATTTAGGTCCACACTTTTTGCTAATTTGCCTGTACTATTACTGACGCACAATTGGCTGAATTCCTTTAGAATAAAATACCTCGGATAGACATTAAAAAAAAACAATAGGTTCATATTGTAGGGTAAGCACGAATACCTGTCGGTATCGAGACGCCAGCGGAGGATAATCGAAGTCAAGTTCAAATTAGCCAATGACATATCGTTGTCTTGAAATCTTTCCATATTATTACATACTAGTTGCGCCCCGCGGTTTCACCCGCGTGAATAATGATGAAAATTTATGATGATGATGAAAAGTAGCCTATGTGTTAATCCGGGGCGTAAAGTATCTCCATTCCAAATTTCACTCAAACCCGTTCAGTAGTTTTTACGTGAAAGAGTAACAAATATCCATACTCACAAACTTTCGCGTTTATAATATTAGTAGGATTTACTATCTTCTCGCTAGCGTTTCACTAACGACAGATGTTCATGTTAGGGCCCCTAATATTTTCCCCGAAGGGGTAGGCAGAGCCTCAAAGAGCCTCTTTTCACCGTGGGCCATAATTGTAAGAATATAGGTGTGACTAGTAGTGAACTCATCGCCGCCATTATTTTTCTACGACTTACTCGGCTAACGCTTTCTTCCAGTAATAACACACTGCGATTTTTGAGGGAGAGGTGCCAGGGCCGGATTTATGGGACGGTTCGACTATCCCTCCAGAGTCTGGAGACCAATAAGACCACTGACTTTAAGTCTTACACTCTCCAGGTTCAGGCGAAGTACAAGAATGAGCTCCTTAATCCGGATTTCTGGCCAGCTGGCATTGTTTACGGACGCTATAGGGAAGCGGTATCGAAACAAAATCCCCCAAAAGATGTAAAGTGTTAGTTTTAAGTATAAAATATGTATGTTAGTCTATAAGGCATACATTCCTATGGAAATTACATGTAGCCTGAAATAAATAAATAATTAATATTATTGTTATATTAAATATTTTGACTACTTTAATCCCCATGATGAACATCCACAGATCTCTACTCAGTATCAGATCCATAGGGATATCCTACTAGGGGTTAGTCAGAGGAAAGTCCAAACATTATAACTGTACCCAGTTTAATGTATACCTATAGCATTCCAAGTGATACACTGCAAGCCCTTCCTTGAATACTAACCGGAGGACATACCTTTTGTTTCGTTCGCATAGTTTTTGCCAAATGTAGCTTTGGTGTTTTGATACTAAGATTGTTTTTCCTGTAACACGGACAACATTTCATTTGTCCTATGCGTACGGTACTCGCTCACAAACCTACCCTCGAGTAACCACTGAGAAGAAGCGGGTAGTTGCTGCAATAAAAAAGAAATGACGGCACTCGATTGTGGGACTCCATACGATTAGCAGCGTAACGAATCTAGTCCTTCCCAACGAACTTAATAATCGGACTACATCAATTTAAACCGTATATAGCGTGTGTGTGTTTATATATCTAGACTGTGGTATTGTGCAGAACCCTAATAAATATAAAATAGTTAACCGGCCGGTGTGTGCGTCGTTAAAGTGCCCGTCATCGCCCAGCATAGAACAGCAAGCGCGCAGTGAAGGTGGTCAGCAGTTGGTTTTCCAGGTACGTGCGCATTATTCTGTTACCTGGAGGATATCTTGTATCATACATATAACTACACGGCGATTACTATCCGACTTGAAGGAGGAATTGACCCTGTGTGACCTAGGCATATCCTGGACGTCACATATTTATGGTGCCGAAACCAGGGACTTACCTTTATTACGTCAAACAACTGATATTTATATGCATATTTACAGTCTGGTATTTTCTGATTAAGTAAAATTTGTGAACTAATTGTACCTAGGTATTATATATTACTGTAATTATACCTATAGTAAGTACAGTACACTTTTCCATTACTTTATTTTGTGCAGAGTTTGTGTTACGTTACGTCATAGGAATACTTACCTACGTACTGAATAGTTATTTGTATGGTAGGTAACTGTTCCGTAACTGCATTTCTAAACTTAATACTTAATTGCGTTTTTCATTTTGTTTATCTCATCAATCGGAAACAAAATATGAATAAACTTCAATTGATTGTGTAAGTGTAGTTCATTTATTTCGTCGGGTTCACGCCGTCGTAAAACTTTACCGAGTAATAGAACAAAGGAGCTCGGTGGCATTGGTGTAACTCGACTACTCGGCATTTGGTGCGCGAGTTTTTATTTTCGTGTAAGCTATAGTGGTTTGTTCGATTTAGTCCAGTATACAATTCATTCGTCAAATCAATCATAATTTACTAACTCGTACCTATCATATCCTATCATTTGATTAAGTATTTATAACAAGAGCAATAAACAATCAACTTTTACCGGTGTTTATGTGTATGTTCGGCTTGTTATATTTACTGAACCATTATCCGTTTCTCGTTATGATCATTTTCACGGTACAAAAGTTACAGTTTAAGGTGAACCTTTTTCGTGCGTGAGCGATCGAGTTCAAGTGGTCCCGTTATATATACCTTGATAATCCTAACTTTTGTAAATAACATCGAGTCAAGTATTGTTTATTATCAAGTATTGTTTTTTATTTCTCTTTTAGTGAACAGAGTAACAATATTTATCGTGTTTTGGCTGTACCTACATGTTAATTACAGGTAGATACCATTAATTTTTAGTTTTATGGTTGTTGGTTGGCAAAGCGCAAATACATAAAAAAGGTATATAGGTAGCCTAGGATATCTTTTTAGTCCCTATCTTAGGTAAGTAGGTATTCACATTGGGTATTTTGGTTAAATTTGTATACCTTTGCAGTAGTTTCTTACTTCCTAGACCCCTAACATACCTACCTACCTAACGAACAATGTCGTTCTGTACAAAAGGCAAACGTAAACTAAGTAAATCTAAAACATTACAGTCCAAGTCATCAGATGAGGGTTATTCGGTAAGTGATTTACCTACCTTGCGGAGAAAACGAACTATTATTTTTAATCGCATGGCGAAAACGTTGGAACTGGGTTTGGAAGCTTTGTCCAAGCTTACCAAGCATGACTTGTTTTTCTCTTATTACGATGATGTAAAAATTAATGTCAATAAGTTCGAAGAGCTCCATTTTGTCATCATCGACCTCTCCGACCGGCTTGAGGAGGACCAAAATACACAGGAAAGATTTGATGAAATGTATTTCGAAATCAAATCTACGTATCGTCAACTTACAAAAAGTGAATCTAAATCATCATCATCATCATCGCCATTGCAAAAGGATGTTACTTCTCAAATAAAATTACCCAAGATTTCTTTACCCGTTTTCTCTGGGGATATAAAGCAATGGCCTGAGTTTATCGATAAGTATAACACTCTCATTCATAAGTGCTCCTCGTTGAGCGATACTGAACGGTTTCATTATTTGGTATCGTCGTTGCGTGATGACGCAGCGAGTGTCATTCGGATTTTTCCTGTAGTAGGGGACCATTACCTGGACGCGTATAACTTTCTTGTGGCGCGCTATCAGGATGAACGTGAACTGGCCTTCACGTGTTGGCGGGACATTTTAAATGTTACTTTGAAACTAACGAACGTTCAAGAGTTCCGACGTTCTTTGGACTCCATCGATGAAAATTTATGCATACTAAAACGATTGAATTTACCAATTGATCACTGGGATTTTATATTGAACTATCATGTTCTCTCGAAATTAGAATCGAAAATACGTTGCGAATTCGAGGAACTACAACACGACAACAAGATCACTAAATTTATCGAACTTAAAAGGTTCTTACATTTGAAATGTGATGCGCTTTTACGAGATGCTCACTTTGCTGAACCAACAAAGCAGGCTCATTCTGCAGCTAAGGACTCTCTTAAAGCCAACCTGCCCCAAACAACATCGAAACGTCCTTACCATAACGTGAACTACTCTCTTATCGCGTCTTCTTCTGAAGAAGACACAACGAAACATTTGCCCTATCAAAACGCATCGAAGTTTGGCTACAAGTGTACGTTTTGTGGAGAGACCCATAGTATATCGCATTGTAAAGACTTCCTGCAAAAATCCGTGTCGGAACGCATGGATATAGCCTCATCGAAGCAATGGTGTTTCAATTGTTTAAAAGCATCACACCATTTGAAAGACTGCATGTCAATATTCTCCTGCCAGAAGTGTAGACGTAAACATCATACACTATTGCATAACGATGATACTAAACCAGTGCAACCTACTTCTGCGTTAGTAACGAACGGTACCTCGCTTGCACCTGCGAACATGACTGTGTTACTGGCCACAGCTTTAATACAGTTAAAGACCGCCGATGGTTGCTTCATGACCTTCCGTGCCTTGTTGGATACTGGCAGCCAAAACAACTTCATAACTGAAGAAGCTGTGAAGCTTTTGAAGTTGAACCCTTTGAAAACAAGCGTTCACATCAACGGGTTAGGAGGTGCACTGGCCGCCGTTAAAGGCCATGTCTTTTGTACGGTAGGGGTGAACGAGAAGCCTTCATTCGACTTAGACTTACACGTAATACAAACAATTTGCGGTGATCAGCCAATAGCCAAACTGAACAAAACTGGTTGGACGCACATCAAGGACTTAGACTTAGCCGATCCTGGATTCGATATTCCCGGTCCAGTTGATGTTTTACTCGGTGCAGATGTTTTCGCCGAATGCCTCCTTAGTGAACGCATCAAAGGTATCGCAACTCACCCGCCGGCATTCAATTCCATCTTTGGTTGGCTGTTATTAGGTAAATCACCTATAGCCAGTCATTCGTTACTAACTTGGCAATCTAGAGGGGACAACGAGCTTACAAACATCATACAACGATTTTGGGAACTTGATACGCTTCCACCAGCCTCAAAATTGACACCCCAGGAACTACTTTGTGAACAAAAGTTTCAAGCAGAGCATTCACGCGACGGATCAGGTCGGTATATCGTCAAGCTTCCCTTCAAGAATGATATTGAACCTGTTTTCAATGGCATCCGTGATATTGCTCTGCGTCGTTTTCATGCAATTGAGGGTCGTCTAGCGCGTGATCCTGAGCTGAACCGTCAATATTCGGAGTTCATGGAAGACTACCTTGCAAGTGGCCACATGTCGTTAGTGCCTACAAAAGAGTTAAGTATGGGCAAATATTATATTCCCCACCACTGTGTCACTAACCCTGGAAGCCACACTACTAAACTGCGAGTTGTTTTCGATGCTTCCGCAAGGGATGCCAACAACATGTCTTTGAACGATTCACTGCTAAAGGGGGCTAAGCTTCAGTCGAACATAAATGAAATTCTTCTGCGGTTTCGCGAGGCCTCCATCGTTTTCATGGCTGATATTCAACAAATGTATAGACAGACCCTAATCGATCCCTGTCATCGCGATTACCAAAGGATATTCTGGAGATTCAGCAGAGATGATCCTATTCAAGAATACCGTTTAAATACTGTGACATACGGAGTAGCATCTGCTCCTTTTCTTGCGTGTCGAGTCATTCAGCAGTTAGTTCATGATGAGGGGGACGCTTTTCCCATTGCGAAGGAAGTTTTATCATCAGGTATGGGGATCTACGTAGATGATATAGTTACCGGTAGAGATTCTTTGAAAGAAGCACTTTCAGCCAAAGCGCAAATAATCGGTTTATTCAACCTAGGAAAGCTTCATTTACGAAAATGGGCAAGTAACGACCCGAGGATGTTAGCAGATTTACCACCTGAGGATTGCCTATTGGATGCCATTTCTTTCGATGAAGCGGAACCTCTCACTCTCAAGGTTCTTGGGTTAAAATGGGACCCTAGTTCTGATACATTTCTCTTTGACGTAGCACCCAGCAATCGCCCCTGTACTAAACGGACAATTCTTAGTGAGGTTGCCAAGATCTTTGATCCATTAGGCTTTTTATCTCCTCTGACGATAAAGGCAAAATGTTTGATTCAGAAACTGTGGGTTATCGGTGGTGGGTGGGACGATACCCCCCCTACTGATATCGTTACTTTGTGGAATGAGTATCAACAGCAACTCCACCAACTGAAGGACTTAAGAATTCCTAGACGTCTTACCGTTGACGATGCTAAGTCTTATGACCTACACGGCTTCTGTGATAGTTCCGAAGCTGCTTACGGAGCTATTCTTTATATGAAGGTGGTTGACCAGCGGGGTAATACACTAATATTTCCTGTGTGTTCGAAAGCACGCGTAGCGCCTATTAAAAAGGTATCCTTGCCTCGTTTGGAGTTGTGTGCAGCTGTTCTACTAGCAAACTTATACGAGTTTTTCAAAACAACGTACATAACAATTAAATCACGTACAATAAACGTCCATTTATGGTCTGACTCAACTGTTGCATTATCTTGGCTGCAATCACACTCATCTCGGTGGGCCACGTTTGTAGCCAATCGTGTCAGTCATATCCACGATATCACCCCTACAGAATGGTGGCATCATGTTTCATCAATCGATAATCCTGCGGATGTCTGTTCCCGAGGTCAACTTCCTCACGAGTTGTTGAATAACACGTTATGGTGGAGCGGACCCTCTTGGCTTTCGTTGTCACAGAACCCACAGCCAGATGCATTCACGGCACTGAGTGAGGACCCAGTAGCTCTTGTAGAGTCTAAAACTACATCTCCAGTCTCACTAGTCCTGCAACAGACGACTTCAACACTTGACGAAGACGGTAATCAGTCATTTTTTGATAGACTATTATTAAAATTCTCATCCATCGATAAAGTCATCCGCATCATTGCGTATTGCCTTCGGTTTATCAACGCCTCCCGAAGATTGAGCAGTTCCATGCCCATTAATTTATTCTTAACTAATCATGAACGCCACAGTTCCTTGATGCTTGTAGTCAAACACGTCCAATCCGAATCGTTCAAGGAAGAAATTTCACAGTTAAGCAACGCAACTTCCTTACCAAAACCATTTCGCAAACTAAACCCTTTCATCGATGACCGTGGAATTCTCAGGGTGGGCGGACGTATTTGCCATGCAGGTCTTGAGTTCGAACAAAAACACCCAGCGCTGCTCCCCACTGATTCTATTCTTACCACGAAATTGATCGAGTCAATACATCGTACCCACTGCCATACTGGAGTCAACACCACACAGTTCTTGTTATTACAGCAGTTTTGGATAATATCAGCAAAACGAGCTGTCAGACGGTGTCTTGCAAAATGCACTCGTTGCTACCGTACAAGACCCCAACCCTTACAACCACTTATGAGTGACATGCCAACTTACCGCGTTAACCAAGTCAAACCATTCTCGATCGTGGGAGTTGACTTCGGTGGCCCATTTCGCATTAAACTTGGTCAAAATCGCGGAGCTAAGATAGACAAGGCATACCTTTGCTTATTTGTGTGTCTTGCAACTAAAGCTGTGCACCTAGAAGTTGTCTCCACCTTATCATCTGATGGTTTTATTGCAGCTCTACGTCGATTGGTGGGAAGGCGCGGTAGATGTAGTGTTATCCACGCAGATTGCGGAACAAATTTTGTCGGGGCACGAAATCAGTTTTCAACCTTGATGGAGAATGCAGCTGGCACAGAAGGCATTGCATTTAGATTCAACCCCCCATCCGCGCCCCATTTTGGGGGAGTGTGGGAAATCCAAATAAAAGCCGCGAAATCACACCTTTATCGTATCGTTGGTGATCAGGTACTAACCTTTGAAGAACTGGCTACACTTTTCGTTCAAATTGAGGCGGTTCTAAATTCCCGTCCCCTATGCCCAGTGAGTTCAGACCCGAATGACCTCTCAGCTCTAACTCCAGGTCACTTCTTGACTTTGGAGCCGCTGACTGCTGTCCCTGACACCGATTTGTCTGAAATTAAATTATACAAACTCAATCGATGGCAACTTATACAGTCGTTTCAACAGCATTTCTGGAGTCGTTGGAAGAATGAATATCTTCACACTCTGACTGAAAGGGCAAAATGGACAAAACTATCTAAACCACTACTGGTCAATGCCCTGGTCCTAATCAAAGATGATATACGAACACCGCTGCATTGGCCACTTGGCCGAGTTGTCGAACTACACCCTGGCCCCGACGGAGAAGTCCGTGTAGCTACCATAAAAACGGCAAATAACACTTTGATTAAGAGACCGCTCGTGAAACTCTGTCCTCTACCAACCGAATAGCTTCACTTCCCGAACTCTATGTACATGTTTACTGTCCCTTATTCTATTGTAGCCATAAAACTTTAATATGTTTACGTATCATATATATTTAAATTTCATCATTATATTCATCTCTCTTTACATTGATCAGAAAATACCAGCTGTATTTTGGTGGGCGGGATGTTTCGTTCGCATAGTTTTTGCCAAATGTAGCTTTGGTGTTTTGATACTAAGATTGTTTTTCCTGTAACACGGACAACATTTCATTTGTCCTATGCGTACGGTACTCGCTCACAAACCTACCCTCGAGTAACCACTGAGAAGAAGCGGGTAGTTGCTGCAATAAAAAAGAAATGACGGCACTCGATTGTGGGACTCCATACGATTAGCAGCGTAACGAATCTAGTCCTTCCCAACGAACTTAATAATCGGACTACATCAATTTAAACCGTATATAGCGTGTGTGTGTTTATATATCTAGACTGTGGTATTGTGCAGAACCCTAATAAATATAAAATAGTTAGCCGGCCGGTGTGTGCGTCGTTAAAGTGCCCGTCATCGCCCAGCATAGAACAGCAAGCGCGCAGTGAAGGTGGTCAGCAGTTGGTTTTCCAGGTACGTGCGCATTATTCTGTTACCTGGAGGATATCTTGTATCATACATATAACTACACGGCGATTACTATCCGACTTGAAGGAGGAATTGACCCTGTGTGACCTAGGCATATCCTGGACGTCACACCTTTGGTTGTACATGCTACATTTGGTTGGGCATACTCTTGAAGTTTTCTTTCACTGTTTTGTTTGAGCACGTGATAATGAAGACATACATATTTTAAATGGAAATATTCATTAGTGCACACCCTGGATTAGAACCCCCGATTTTAGCATGGAATCTCGAGTATAATATAATATAATACGGGTGGTGCCTACCATTTGGTCGATACGGTTTCTTTTACCCGTAAATTTTACTATGAAATCATATAGGTATTTAAATTAAGGTGCTGATTAAAATGGGCCCTAATTGATCACCGTTTGTTATTACCCTGTGGTAAGATTATCAGTTTGTTGGTGTTGGACATAATTTGTATTTGTGTGAAGTACGGTAGGTAGTAGGTACGGTATTCTTTATTCGTAACAATGTCTACAAATGCTACCGTTCACATCCAAATGTTTTTGGAATATCAACCTTATTTCGTCTGCATACAGTCTTCTAAAAACATCATGTGGCCTGAGTGAGTAAAGAACCGTTCAGTTAAACATAATCCAAGAAAGAAACAATTAAACATCGGAACTTCACACTCGTTAACAGAGAGTCTGGGACATTATCAAAAGAGCGTTACTGGCAACACTTTCGGCTGCAAGCTTTGCCATTTAAATTTAATCCTTATCTCGTCCGCTTAAAGTCTCTGAAATAGGTCATCAGGTGTATTTAGAGAGAGAGTGTGTGTAAGTAGCCTAGCAGTATCTGGCAAGCGTCCCGCTGCCCACAACGAAGCTTATAAAAGAGGGCAGCGATCTAATCCTACGCCCGGCGCGCCATTCTTTCGACGCACTCCTCATGGGGCGCGCAAACCTCATTCGATAGTATTTATTAAACAAAAAATATACTTTTTTATGTATATTGTTTAAGTCAGGGACCAAGTGAAATAAGTGATACGGTAAGTTTGTTTTTAGTGACGGTGTTACCAGCTGGACTGTGTTGTGCAAGTGACTAAAGTGTTGCCAGTTTCGGAGCTATGGACACGGATTTCAAAAATGTGGATCCTTTGAGTGCTGTATAAATTATGTGATAACTATAAGAAGAAGCGAAAACCCCTAATACATACTTGAAGGTAACTTTACAACAGTAGTCAGTGTTGCCAAGCGCAAAAATCTAAATAAAAGTGTAAAAATGCTGATACCACGAACAATAAAATATTAATTGCAACTCACTTTATGAAAATAATGTTTATAAATTCCTATTTAGTCTAATACTGGCTTCTGTTGTAAGGTCACTTACTAAAAACGTACGAATAACAAAAAATTAGGTATAACCTTCTTCTGAGACAGTAGAATGATAGATCGCCTAGCAGCGCCATCTTGACCGTATCAAATTACATTAACTTTCATACACATGTAAATCTTTATTGAGCTAAATATTTACTGAGAGTTCCAATGCATACAAAGTACCTACATACGTAATTATTTATTATTTCTATGATAAAAATACGAGAGTAAAATAAAAACCTAGAAAGTTCGAATCAAACTCATCATAAAAAGGAAACATTCGTGTTATGATTTGTTATATACCTATCTCTCCCGTGGGTGGAATTGGCCAAGAGCATCACCATTTGACTTTGAGCATTTTAATCCGCGGTAGGTAGGCATCTGCCTTTTAAATTTAGACATAGCAGTCGCCAACTATCTAACTGTCACGGCCGTTTGAAATAACAAGCATTGGCTACCGACGTCACAAAGGACAGCTGTCGTCGCGTACTAAAACACTGGAATAACACAAAAACTAATAACTTATTTCGATATACTTAAAAAAAATAAACTAGAAAAATCTTATTGTAATAAAATTCTGCTAAGCTCAGTTCTGCAATGAAACGAGCGCTATTTACTCCATGCAGTTAGTTCCAGCTGCAAAAATACTCTTAGATAGTAAAACCGCGAATATGCGGACAAAGCACCTAATATTCGGTGACGTCAAGACGCGCCGTTACAAACACATTATGTATAGGTACCTAACTATACCATCAGACGCATATATTTGAATTTATGTGTCTATTTTAAATTGTCTAATAAATTTACTGACGTCACACAGTGGCATGCTAGAAAAATGACGTTAAACATTAAAAAAATCACGCTTAAATAATTTTAGATCACGTGTTTTTATTCGCAATAAAACATTGTCCGATTTGACTTGCACTTTTGATCTTGAAGACAAAAAGAAGAGTTTAAATAACTACAATAGCGTATTCTGCAAAGTTATCGTTTGTATATCTACAGTAGATACAGGTAGCGCGTATTTTTTCAGACGTACAATATGTGTATAAACTCTGAAATAGAGCTGACCTTCCCATCCTAGTATCTTGAAGGGATTTGGAGCTGTTTGCACAAATCCTTAGCTGCCAACGGCTAGATCTGGCAGCTTCAGTTAGGTACGCCACGGGCCAGCACGATAATTCTATTTCGATTATTACCTTCGCCCGTTTATTTGTAGATGACGAATAGCCTTACAAACATCAGAGGTACGTAGAGTACATTGAAATACTCTCGTTACATTATCTAGGAATTTTAAAAGCTATTTCTACGCACCTTCCAACTTCGATGTAGTTCGGATATTTGCGGCGTCTTTGATCCTTCTGAGAGAAATCGTACCCTACTCTCACTCACCATACATTTGCGCCTAGTTTTTGACCTAGCTACTTAATCTGTGTGGAATGTACGGCGACACATAAAATACCAAATTACCCTATATTTTGCCGGGACAATTTTATTGCCAAATGAAAAGTTTAATCATTCACAAGGAATACAATCAAAGTGAGTAAGTAAGTATATAGGTTTATTTTCTACCAAGAAACCATAAATAAACTAGTGGTTCGGCTCGAACTGAGATCTCACATTTAACACGCGTTGTAGGTTACCTTATTTATTAACCTTTTAAAACGACTCAAAAAATATTTAGATTAAAAATGTACCTACGGGACCACCTCATCATTTCGTCATGAGAATTGAATTGGATTAACCAACGGGCCGTAAATACTACATACGTACCTAATAGGTGCATAGCTAACGAATTATTCAAAACCCCTTTTTTTGAAGTCAGTTAACATTTGAAAATAATGGCAGTTTTACAGGAAAACTTATAGGCAGCAATAAAAGGTGTAGATATCGAAGAAATTAATGACCTAACTGAACCGCAACTTCATTCAAATTCCAAATAACTTTTCATTAAAAAAACCGACTTCCGCCATAGTATTTGACAAAATATTTGGATGAAAAATAAATGATGAAAGAACCATAGTGGTGAAAGGATTATTATACTTTTTGAATGCAAATGCTTGGTTTGTTGCTGAAAATATCAAAATCGCCATATGTATGCCTACAATATTTGAGGAGTTCCCTCAATTCCTCATGGATCCCATCATCAGAACTGGATTTTGAAAAAAATCTATCTGGAAGTATATCTATACAAATAAAAAAAGAATTTTCCAAATCGGTTCATAAACGCCGGAGATATGCGGTAACAAACATTAAAAAAAAAAAAAAAAAAAAAAAAAAAACCGAATTGAGGACCTCCTCCTTTTTTGGGAAGTCGGTTAAAAATGGGAGCTCAACAATAGATATTAAATTGTTTTTATACGGTACAAAAATGTCGTCTTCATTTTTGGACTTTTCCTTTGGTTGTGGCACAAAAGCTGCCAAACCAGTATGGCAAATTTCAGAAGTGTGGGATTACTGGAAGTACTCTAGACGTTTTTTAGTAAATTTTGCTTAAATCTCATACAAACTAGATAGTCTAAGATATAAATAAAAATAATTTTAAAATTTCCAAATAAATTCCTTTCCTCACTGATTGCCTCAGTTTAATTTTTTTTACCCCCTCTTGGACCCCAATATTTCACCAACCAAATTAGTTTATAACCATACCTACAAGTTGTACCAATACTATTTCATACCTACCAAATTTCATAAAGATCGTATCAACGGTTCGAAAGTTATCCTCAAACAAACATACATACATAATCTAGCATTCATACAAACGCCAATTCGTCCAAATTTACTCAGAGATTTGGCTTCACTCGTTTAATAAAATAACTAAGCTATTTCACCAGGAAACATTTAACTCTCATAATAAGCATAATGTTATACTAACCTTAGTCTAATCGTTGAGTAGATTATTGTTATTATCAATAAATGATGGCCGTTTAATAATTATTGCATAAACACATGACGTGCATTGCCTAAAATATTGAATAACGTATTAATTGATGGCTCATAAAATATCGTAAATAGTACGCTAGTATAGAGTCAGAGTGATTTTTAATCGCTCGTTAAACCTGCATCGTATTTTATTGTCGACTGCTGCCAATTGAAGCCAGGATTGGTTTAATGTAAACTTTTAAGACGGAAAATCGATGATGGTACTTCCTAAATTTCAAAACAGACGTTTTCATGGAACCATGTTATAAATTGTTAATAATAAATACGTGATACGATCACTATCACTAGGTAAAAACTTTGTAAAAATTTTGAAGTGAAGTTATGACTTTACGAGTACTTTTACTTACGGGTATCTAATATGTATGGATTAGTCAAAGTTTTATTATCAATTTAAAAAATCAGTCTTTCTTTTAACATCTTTATATTGAATTAACCAGGGTAATTACAATTTATAAACAACAAATGAACGTAGACCGTTTGCAACGGTCTAAAGATTGCTCAACTGATCCAAATCACAAGCGGAAGTGTCTCTAAGACGTTGGCTGCATTGCTATGCTGAATGGCTAATGCATTGAGCCAGATAAGAGTCAGCGCTCGGGTCACGCGTCTCTTCGATCACATGCACTGTTTTTTTTTTATAACTTTAAGGGCCCCATGTAACACACTAACCCAGAGTCGCGACCCCGAAAGTCTCAGATATGTAATCTATTGAGACTTGCATATTTGCGCTTATTGAGATCCTCAGCCAATCAGCCTATTAAATACAACATAGTCTCAATCATTATTTATTATAATACTTAAATAAATTTAAACTGTACTTTGTATTTGCCCTGACTACCCCCGACATTGTTTGCCAACGGTAAAATACATAAAGCAATACACATTATGAGATGTTTCTTCATACATTAAGCATTATCTAACTTTGTATAGATTTTAGAAGTAAGGCTATAAATATTGAGAGCATAGGAAGGTAAGTCCTTTGATTTAGAAAACGTTAATTAGTAAGGTAGTTTGTTGATAAATTGTTTTTAAATGACCCAGAAAATAATGTCAAGTAGAAACTAAATCACCCTTTCTTTATTCGGCAACATAACATAACACCCAACAGTCACATGCGTAGTCTTGATCCCATGCTAGAATTCCCTATGCAACGTTGAAGGACTCAAGGACGCTGGAACTTATCAGGTAGATGAGGAAACATAGCAAGTTAGAGCCAGGTCTGACTTACACACAATACTCACACACATAATCCTAATTCCACTTAGATTCTATATGTTATAAGTATAAGGGCCGGTTTCCACCGGGCGAAGAGGAGAGGAGACGAGAGGAGATGTGTTTGAATAAACCAATCCAATTTCGTTATTTCCTTTTCGTTTTTACCTGTCAAGCCTGCCTGCCAATAACCTGCCAGCTTTTTTCTCGCCTCCACCACGGTGGAAACCTGCCCTAAGATACTACAATTACCATGATACCACACACAACACCCAGAACAAATATTTGCAAATAAAATCGAACCCTCGATTTGAACTCTGGCGTCTAAGTCAGCTACTCATTCATCGCCCAACGGACTTGAATCATAATACAAATATTTAGGTAAGTAATATACTTACATCATCTCGTCCGCTAGTTCACCTCATTGGATTACAAGATTATATATTTGAATCTGTACTCCGAACTAAATTATCTCCAGCTACTACCAGCAATATATCTCTCTAACGATCCTATTACAAGACCAGATTAAAGGAACGTTTAAACAATCTGCACAGAATTGCTCTAAATATTCTTTGAAACAATTTAAGCAGCCAAAATAGATGTTAACATTGGCATTTAGATGTTTCCCTCCGATTTTCTATTTTCACTTTCTAAATATATTTGCACGCTCACGCAAGGTTGACATTTTTGCCGTGGTCGTTGAGGAGCCAATGTCATAAACTACTCGTGTTAATACCGCAAGCCTCATATATTCTCTTCACAAATTTAAGAGTCACTATATAAAAGTCTCGCGATAAATCTTAGGTCGTTATGAAAACCTAGATTTAATTGAATTACCTCATTTTGTGTGAGTTTGTATACGTATCGCACAGCAACACTGAGTAAATTGTATAAATAAATGGTCTTAAAATATATCCAAAGTAAAACATACCATGGATAATTTGAAACAGTGACATTACTTTAACATACATAGTTGTAGAGATCCTACCTACTATAGTCATTGGTGAACCCAGGAAACGACCTTGATGTGAAAATTATACAGTACATTAGAACGTGCATAAGTTTAAGCGTAAATCGTTAGGGACGGATAAATCTCCAGAAGTAAACAAACCAGTTCAAAGCCCTCTATAAACAACAGGCGAGTTATTGTTACATACAATAAATAGAAGCCATATTTGTTCCTATTTTAAAAGTAATACTAAGGTATATTTTACTATTTTTAAACAATAAAATGCCGTGCCTTCCGAACTACAATAGACCTCCCATGGATGGCATCTACCTCGCGGGTCATACCAGCATAGGCAACAGCATCCAGCTGAATACTAACGCCAATATTGCGATCACCAATACACCTGTCAAGCTTAGTGTTATGGGAAATCATCCCCCCACGTATTGTAAACACGCATGTGACACGATGTATTTAAAACGCAATAGAGCGCAACAAATGTTCCAAAACTTTCGTAAGATCTATTGGTCTATGTCAATTGATGAAACTGAATTTCAGTGCCAGCATAATTTTGCCAAAGCTGGAGATTTTACGAGAGCTAGAGAAGTTCTATTTAGGTACACCACATCTCTAAATTCCTGCTCCTGGCATGACTAGCGATGCAAGAGCCCATTTGACCCGCCACTACACTGAAGATATTCCGCTTTTACGGGATCCGAGGGCCAAACAGCTTAAGAACAACAAGGCACCGAGAAAGGACGGAATAACTACAGAGCTTCTAAAAGCGGGTGGAACACTAGTACTTAAGGTTTTACAGAAGCTGATTCTTGTATTTCTTGAATTCTCGAACTCAATGCAATGCCGGAAGTCGGTGGACGGAGGCGGCTCAGAACCATTTGTCAAGGCATTCTATGGTGCAGCCCATTCTATGTCTAGCATTGCATTTCCTTCACGCCTGATGAAGATGATGAAAAAAAAGTAAAAAATAAAATAAAACTAGCCTCTACTAAAATGCACTTCTATTAGTGTAATTATTTGGTTTACCATAGATTAACCATATCTATAGATTTATCAAAATTCAAGGCTCTCTCTACCGTTGATTTTATTTGGTTCAAACCTCAGAATAATGACGTCATTATTGTGAGGTTCAAACCTACAGCAACAAATAAAAAACTGGCATTTTACTAAACCTCTGTTTTTTTTCTTTTTTTGATTTTTTTATGCTGTAGACGCTCTTTGGTAGCTACACACTGATCTTGTATATAGCTATTGAGCTCTCTTTATGGCTTTCTGACTTTTAGGTTCTACGCCGTAGCCCCTCTACGAAAGCCAAACACTAGTCTTGGATATTGCTACTGAGTTTTATTGATAGCTTGGTAACGCATGATCTAAAACAATTGAAAATCGTTTTAAAACAAACATCACAAGTTTTAGAAGAAACTACTTAATAGCAGAAAAAAATGTGCATTTCCACTTTTTAATACTGAAACTTATAAAGACCGAACTTTATATCAAGTCCCCTAATGCTTTGTTTATACACACACGTCAAATGAGGCAGTGTTAAGAAAATAAATAACACGCAACAGTCACATGGTCCTACTTAATTAGGCTCAAGGCACATTGACGCAGAGACGCGTCGTCGGTTGCTTCGACTTTGTGCCAGTGTGCCTTTAGCCTTAACCTTGAGACACTATGCTAACCCTGAATGCGGGAACGGTCATAAGTTTTCCTAGTTTAATAGACGATTCAAAATGATCGTGAGGTAAACCTACAGATGGCTCAGGAACAAAAAGGGAAGAGAAATAAATCCTATTTTATTAAACAAGCAATATTTGTATATACTAATTGTATGTTTATGTTTTGAGATCTCGAAAACGGCTCTAACGATTTCAATTAAGGTTTTATTTAGGAAAACGCGTTATTCCAAGTTTTCGCCCAGGTACTATAGTAATACCATACAAATCTAAATGTAGTTTAAACCATGGACGTAAAACACTTAAAGGTAGGTAAGCCAGCTATTTATAATGTCTAATAAAGTGAACAAAATAAATGAAACAGGGCCTGCAGACAAATTGACTAAATGCGTAAGTGCCTACTGAATGTATAAGCGTTCGATAAATGCCGTCGCCCCATCCCTTACAAATGCTTTGTATGTTCGTATTACGCTAACAATCGGATTGACATTTGTCTAATAGAGCTAACAGCAATATCTAACGCTAGCAAGACGATCGTAAAATGTCAAATATTGGCCAATGAAATCATAGAATTTGATTGGATTTTATTTGACATTTACGATCGTCTTAACAGCGTTAGATACAATGTACAGTCGACTTTTAAACCTACTCCATCCACCTAACATGACTCTACTGAAATTGTGATAAATCCGTGGGTACAATTTTCAGAATTCGTAGTTTTATTAATCTCACTATTTGCGAAAATCTTTCTCTTGAAGTAAAACTAATTCTCATACCTTTCCAGTAGCTTTCTACATTTCTTGGTTTGTAGGTAAAAAAAGCAAGAATTATTATGTAGCATTGACATGAAACCTAGCTAATAAATAACAAAAATGAATTGTTTATGTTGAAAATGTATACGCTTGTGTTTGAAGAAACATAAACATGTGAGCAAAAATAATTTAAAATTAGTTTATTTAGTGGGATTTAGTAGTCATATTTCGTAGACTGCCGAAAGAAACGTGACATATAGGAAAACAAACTAAAACATCGGTAACTAAAATTCCTGCCTACTTAGGTAGATAACTAACACTGAGCCTAAGTTGACTTAAATTAAGGATGATGTGAAGACTAAAAGACGCTCAGGGGTTTCACTACGTTATTAAAATTCGAAACAAAGATGTTGAAGTGGCAATGGAATGGCCGAGAAGCTCGCAGAACCGATAACCAGTCTGAATAAATATAAATATTAATTCTCCAGTGGCGACCACGAACCGGAAAACGTAGTGCAGGAGGACTCTATAGCCTACCTACTGTCATTGTAATTAACGGTCACAGGAAGTTGGTGGTTGAAGTACAGGACCATGGTACTGGCCATACAGAAAAAAAATACTACGTAGAGGCGGGCGGGTCCGTATTCCAGAAGTTACCACCATGGCAGGCATAGCCACCACAAACGGAATCGAGAGTCTATTTTGACAGTTTTTATTGAAAACTAATAGAAAAATCCTCAGGAAAAATCTATAGGTTTTACTCGAGTCTCGCTTCAGTTCGAATTTGAACGAAAATACTTTAAATTCTACCTACCATGGACTTAATTAAGTCCATGCTACCTACTTCCGGTATTGTCTTTGAGCGTGGCGTCTCGCAAGCTAGTCTAAATGCGTCTTCATATATTTGGAGTAAAATGACATGTTGCTATTTTTGAGATTTCAGAAGTATATTGTTAATTGTCCTTGACCTAGGTAACCATAACAGGAAAGGGTAATTGACGAGAGATAGGGCAGGCGGCAGGGTTATGACACGCCAACGGTCCAATGTCATGCATGCATGATTTATATAGAAGTCCTACTTGGGGTCCTTAGATTGCTAGATTGCTGATAAAATACCACAATATGCAAAAAAGTATTCCCGTTAGCCGCGGGTAGCAAGTACCTAATCACATCGATATAAAGAATGCCCTTGTTTGATCAATTTCCCGTTATCTAGTCAACCTACATTAGATAACATGGAAAGCCCAAATTGGTTTGTAGCAAGACCGAAAAAGCACTGAAATGTAGATAGGTATGAAAAACACAACCTTTTTAATAGTCGTAAACAGAAGTGACCGCAAATCAGTACCGGGAGCTCGAGCCGGGCAGCGCCCGCTATAAAAAGATCATCATAGAACGGCCGGCGACTGCCGCTGCCATGCGACATGCAACCCTGGAAAGCGACTCGGCTGTGCTATCGAGTACTGTTGCCAAAATAATTAAATAATCTCCGTCGGTGTCCCTCCACTGCGCCCGCGCCGCTCTAAAATCGTCGCTCTTCGCCCGGGAGTCGAGACTCGGGGCGCGGCGGGAAAACATCTCCCGCGCCACTTTTATTTCTTCTTCCCTTCCCGACGCTGTCGAAAAAAATTATTTCAGTAAGTTCCAAATTACCATAAAATTTAACGACTATGAGTGTAGCATCATAAAGTGCGCATATAGTGTTTGAAAGTTTTTAAGGGAAATTGGTGTTTAAAAACTTTAGTGATTTGTGTTATGTGTTGCATAACGCGAGCAAAAATCTCATTTTAAAAATACCGCATTTTGTAGGCGCCTTTGGCACCGAAATAGCTTTATGTCACGTGGTACACATTCGACCTATAGCGTGGCTCCACATTTATCTATTGCTGTAAATTAGAATATAATCCTTTAAGTAAGATATTATAAATAATTCAGCGTTTATTCATAATTTTGAGCTAAGTTAAAAAAAATTGAATTTTTTCAATAGTCTTGAAGTAATCCAGAAATATAAGATTTTGTTTTGATTAAAATAGTTTTGTAACCGTAGTAAAAGGTGGCGCTGCTATCGATCCGTCATTCTGAAGTCCACAGATACAAAAAAAGTCAGTCTTGAAAAAATGACGGCTGTATTGGATACGTGTTCTTGTCGTTTGATATTTACTTACGAGCAAAAATATTAATAATTTAGAACAAATATAGTTAGCAAATTTATTTTCTAAGATTCACAATCGACAAGTTTAGTGAAGGACTATTTAAGTTTTGTCTCATGCAATATAAAATTTGGTGAGTGGTTCAGTCAGTGATGAGGACTCGATGAATTCAATCTATAGGATATTGCTGTAATTACTGTCTGCCCATTTGTGTGAAGATAAATTATGATAAAATATCGATCATAAGCTTCAACAACAGCAAGACCTTCAATAAACAAAGGTGTCCCAATTCATCAAAAAATTGGGTTACGGCTACTGAAAGTCAACCATTGGTCACTATCCTCCTGTATCAGCTGATACTATGGATTTACAATTGAGATAAACTTTAAGAATTGCTCTTATTTTCCTTCAACAATTGGATAATCATTATTATAACCTCAAAAGTTCAAGTTGGGAATGATGACTCGTCATTTCTAACCTATATCTCTTTTTTCTTTTTAGAACTGACGGCAACGTAGTAATTCCACCATGGAGGATTCATTCACCAAATCCGTGGACGAAGTCCTAGGATATTTTGGCACAGACTCGGACAAAGGTCTCAGTTTAGACCAAATCAAAAGGAACCAGGACAAATATGGGCCAAATGGTAAGTGTATTGTTTATCCTTATCATATACCTTCATTTACAAATAATCTAATTTATCTCTTAGCTATGAACTAGTCAGAACGGTTGTATACAGACAGCAAGGTCAGCTGATATTGAATATGCATGATTATAGACGTACAGTCCTCCAATATGCTTGTCAATAATTCTTTTACAACGAGCAAAATTTTTATGTTCACTCAACAGTAATTTAACTGTTTTGCTAAGTAAATTCAAGTCTTTAAACTACATACACCTGTAGGGCTAGCACAGGCTGACTATCGTTACCAAGTGTTAAGATCGCCCAATGACATCAGCGTAGCTTGAAATCTTTGTAATTTGATTGGTTAATATTTGACATTTACTATCTAGTAAATCTAGCTAGTTTTGCTAGCAACTTACTATCATTAGTAACGTTAGTTAGCCCGTGCTGAATCTGTACTGAAGATTACCTGTAAGTAATGTAAAACTGATCTGTAAAACTGTTCTGATGCAAATCGCAAATGTGAATTCATTATCTTAGTTGTTGAACATATAAACGTATGAACGCGTTGTTGAGTTGTTAAAAAAAAGAGTTAGGTACTTAGGGCCTGGCCGGGCTATAGTCCTGTAAACTGTTTTTTAGAACTATACTAACTCCAAATGTATGCTTGAGTCTCGATTCATGTTCTGGAATTTGGGCCTTCCATGGTATGGCATGGTATGATTCTTATTTAACTCATTCAAGAACTACTTTTTATTTAATTCTTTCACTTGATAGATGATGAAAGACAAGCATTTGGCTATCCTTAGTTCCAAATAATAATATTAAAAAAAAACTTTATGATTAGCAATGATTCCACATTACTGTTGCTAAGACCAGCCTTTATTTTGATAAGCCATATATCTTTCATCTTTGTGGTTTTTATAATAGTAGGTATGTAATCTAGAACAAATAAAACTGCTTTATGCTATGAAATCAATCAGTATTATCACAGCTGTTATCAATAGATCCTACTATTATTCTAAATGTGAAAGTTTAGATGTTTGTTACTCATTCATGTTGTAACAACTGTACCAATTTTGTTAAGGTGGGCTAGATAGTTAAAGGCTGTTTTTTACCTTGCTATAACACGGAGAGCCAGGCACTAGATCTTCCATACTGACCCGTTAGAATATTGGTACATACATAAACACACACCTTTATCCCCGAAGAGGTAGGCAGAGCCTCAAAGGGCCTCTTTTCACTGTGGGTTGCACAGTTACAAGTGGCGTTGCTTTCCATAGCAAACGCTTTAATCCACTAATAACACACTCCTAAATAAGCCAGGACAAATTTTATGCCAATATTTTATATAATTGTGTAAATTATGGTACTGTTTTCTGGTCCACCTGATTTTAAGTGGTAACCCCAGCCCATTACAATTCCTCCTATCATGTCCACCTAGTACCCTTCTGTGCCCATCATCAAGATGAAAAGACATGTTTTTAAAGTTACAACAAAAACTCGCGTTGCTAGCATGCTCTTTAATTTTTATGGAAATGATGGTCATATGTATCTTATGTAATCCTGCATAATATCATACAATGTTCCACAGCTTACCTCATTCAGGGTTATTTGAAATGTTGCCAGATGATCACACTTGACCGTGAATCATTCATTGTTGACAAGGGAGAATTAAAAATAAAGATACTATACTGGAATGTTTCTGGGCTTATGCCCATTATCTAATTGGATAATGCAAACTTTATAACGTGAATATACATATTTGTGATTAATGTGAATTTGTTAAGTTTGTTTATTTTTATTCCAGTATCAGAAAATCTTTAAATACTCTATAATTTACCCCAATCTGTACCTCACACCAGTTTAATAAAGTCTATTCTTTGTTTATGATAATGCATGCTACATACGGTCGAGCCATATTGAACATACTGAGGGAATCTTTTTCTGAGGATACTAAACTATTTATTAAAATTATGTTTTTCTTTTTCTCCTTCCCTATTTATTCCCTATCTATAGTACTCTCAAAGTTTTAGATGCTTTTTGTTGATTTTTGGGGTTGAGTCCACTGCAATATTAGATTTAACACAGCTTGGATGAATAATCGGCTGCGCGCCACGGCTTGAGTCCTTGTGACCACCTTGGGCCCTGGGTACCACTAAGTGTGTAAAGGACACATATTCCAAAGGTGAAAAGTCTCACCTTTCAGTAACATTAGTAAGCTCTATTGACATAATTTTGTACCCAAACATTTTTATCACATTATTAAAGTTGTAAAATATTTGATAAGAACTAGAGATTATACAGGATAGTAACCTAGAGTGTATGCATGTAGTAGTAGGTGTCTGTCCATGTATGACCTCATTGCTTGTAGGTCGTTGTTACAGAGAACAAGGTGGAAATATTTCCGAGATTGTCTTGAGCAAATTACACAATCTTTTCTTTGCAAATAAAAACATGAATCTCAGCCAATAATGGGGTCGCAATCTCGCAATGTTCTTTCTTGTTTCTGATATCTGCTTCGTCTTTATAAGTTTCAAGAAGAAGCCAATCGGTATTTTATTGATGTTAGCTGAAATTCATGATGGTTTTATTTGCAAAGAAAAGATAGTGGAACAAAAAAGAACATTGCACGATTTACTCTACAGCTAGGTACATTTAAATTCATCCAGTTCAAAGATTAAATCCGTAAAGCAGACCACGTGCGCGTATCATTAAAACTACGCATACCTTTCAAGTTGTAATCGGTGTATTGATGTAGGTACATATAAATAGTACCCACTGGGATGTGTTTGATGTAAAATGTACAGCGAGATTGATTGGGGCCAGTCGAAGCTTCGCAGTCGGAGAGCGATGGATGATGGACGATGTACCGTACCTATGAAGCCGATGCTTATTCTGTGGCTTGAAGTGATGTTTATTTATAAGTACAAGAGTGATGGGTCATCGATGGGGCGATTGGCCAGTGGTGCGCGTGTATACCCACAGGCCGGTGGATAGGCGCCTTCAGGCGTGACAACGCGACGTTGCGTACGAGGCTTGTCACTGCCTCACATACCTTACCTACCCCTGTCTATAAATATAGAAAAATACTTAATTTTTTTGCTTTGCCTGACTGCAAAATATTGAGCACTTAGTAAATAGACATGGATGTTATAAAATAATTAAATTTGATGCAGATGAAACAAGACAAAATACACATCACAGCTATTTATAGAATGATACATAAGATTTCATCAAATATAGCAACGTTATTGATATTACAACTGTGCGCTAATATTTTTATTAGGTTATTTTGCACATTTAACAACTGTTAGTAAGCTCACATAATTAGTGACTTTATTACCAATATTGCACCTCAACTCAACTGGTCGTGCGGCAAACACAGAATGTAGCTAGGATTTGTTTATTTTTTCGGCTTCGCACAACCGATGGGTGTTTTACTTCAGAAACATCGCATAAACTTCGCGTCACTCTTGCGAACCGTGGTCACAATACGGAAAATCTCAAACTGAAAAACACAATTTATCTCATGCTCCTTTATAATCTTCTATAGCTAAATGTTTGCAAATAATTTGCAAATGTCATTTTCATATAAATTGTGAACTGACCAACATCCAGCAAGCATCGTCTTCGGTATCAATTTCAGTTTCAATAAATTTAAATGTACTAATCCAGAGCGTAATCTATCATCATCATCTACTTAGAAAGATTTGCGATTTCGCAACACCTAATCGATCCATACAAAACACTGATTTTACAGATTTTGGGTAGATATATGTGTCCGACATAGGTCCGACACGCGTCCTTAAGCGCAGTCCTCCAGATTTAAATACTAATCCTCCTTTGTTCTACAAAATGATTTCTGAAGCACAGAATCTATTGATTTATAAAGATTACAGTTTTTGTTCTAGAACACATTAGATGGTGGAATAATCAGAAATCGTAACCTACTTGCGACTACGCAGTCGAGACCTATTCAGTTGCGCTACGTCCTCGAAACCCATAAACCGGCTTACGCCACATAACATAATTATTACGTATTATTCCTGATAATGCGAGTATATTTGTTTTGTTTAATACACAGGCAAACATTCGATTCTTAGCTATGTTAGCCGTATCTGGTATTAAGTCTGATTAAGGAGGTAGGTACCAGCGGAAGTAGCTTTATTTTGTTTAAATTTTGTACCTACCACCATAGCTCATTAGGTCGATGACTACCACGGTTGAGTCAATTAGGATAGAGAATATTGAGCTGGAATCGCTGTCGGCTGCTACGGCAAGCTCGTTCGAGTGCCTAGTGAAATATTATAGGTACCCGAGGTTATTTTGGATCTACGTTGGCGGGATGCGTCTACGAAGGCGGCTGACGCTATAAGTATACACGAACAATCTCACGTGAAAATCTTCTATCTGTCGAAAGTGCACGTTTGACCGCCGACGATAGTAGGACACCTAAAACCACGGAACATAAATTATTCATTCCTTGCCTAATACTGCCCCTCACGTTCGAGACATTGTGATTTCATTTCATTTACGTTTTCGCTCGTAACACAATTGGAGCAAGAAATGGATTGGTCTCGCTCTCCCCGCTTGATTCAATTATTCACTTCCTACAAATTATTGGATTTATCCATCAGTACAACTTTGTAATAATAATAAATAATTGATTGTTGTTGTACTCCAGTAAATCATAAACAAACAGTTTGAACGTGAATATTCGAGCTATCTTGTTTGAACATGTACAGAATTTGTGCAAATGTTTGATGCCTTACCTTCATGGCTTGTTTTCTCTTAACTTTCTCTTTGAGCACAAAAAAGAAACCAATCTTTTTCAAAACCTCATTCAAACCTTATCGTACTTTCACCTCGGCCTCAGTGTTACCTGAAAGTGATTGAAAATATATACATGAGTACTTATTATTTATTGGAGCAACAAAAGGATGACATCTTAATCACCACCAGCACCACCATCTCATTGATTAATTTGCCTCTGAGTGATATGCCGGCCGCATGTTGAAGAACAAATTGTAGCCAAGGTCGCCACGATCCACCTGTAGTATTCCACTAAAGTGGATCGCCAGCTTCCTACGCCTACGATTGTTGCTTTATGCCTCAGCTCTAAAGTTATACAGCCTCAAATATTACTGTCATAAAAAAAATACTCTGCGATCGAAGTCATAAATCGATACCGCAATGCACAGTCCAAAATATGTATAATCAAATATTGTCTATTGTGTTATGTTATTGACATTCACACCACGCGTATCATTGTTATGACGTGGCTCTCGGATGAGGAAGTGGCAGCCCGTACATGATCGACTGATCGTGCGTGCTAAACTTGTGATATTTTATAATGCTGTCCGATGTTATTTTTATTGATCATTGGCGAGTGTGCACAGATGCTGACGCCGCGTTATCGATGCGTTGACTAATTGCTTACATAGTCTCGCCGCGGCTGGCAGTCGGACTGAATACGCAAATAGAGTCGATACAACGATTGACTAACCGCACGTTGCCCGATTACACTGCACGATAGACAGAGGAAATTATCAATCTTATCTTGCATTTTCATCATTTCACTATCCCCTAGTTACTGCGCAATACTACTAGGTATTACAATCGCACTGATTGATATTAATCGATGCGCGGATAATAAGACCATTGTTTGTATCCGGAACGTCAGCAAGGTTGTGACGTAGACGTTGCGTCTGTGATGAGGTCAGTGTGCGGGTCGCACCATCGCCCAGGCTCGAGTCGTGGCCCAATGAGCGAACCTTGGCTCGACCACTCACTCACACTCAAGTACTCGACTAATGTAACATTCATTATCTTGAACATTTTGCATACTGACATACCTACCTACTGATAGGTATATGTTGTTCTTTATCGCCAACCTTTCGATGTCGCGAGACTATTATTTATCTGATGTGTGTAAGTATATTGCAGGCAGATAGCAAATCTCAGAAAGATAGTCGCGATGATTTTGTATTATGTTGTATCCATAATTATGACGACCATGACATGGTCTACCAGGAGACCATAGCGGCCGAATTCTCAAACAATTGAATATCTATTGTCATTATTTTCTCCTCTTCAAGAGGTAAAACAAACATCGAGGCTAAAATTCTGCTATCTTTTTCCAAAAAAGAATGCGAACAATTACAAAACAATAAAATTCGCTGTCTAAAATACTCTACCGACTTTCTATCACAGAAAATCGAAAGCTGTGAGTTCTGTCTGCTCTACAATAAAGCGACGCATGTAATCTGAACGCACTACCTATCAATAACAAAGTATTATAAAGCCACTGTCCTGATAAATTGCGTTGTAATTATCCACTTATCTCAAAATCGGCACATGATGATCAAGTTTTGATTAGTCAGGTGTAAAGTTGTAAACACATGTGTTTTACTTTTGTTAGAACTGTTGATATCTGCGTAGTTGCCGAATAGAAACCAGTAAAGGTGTTTATTGACAACTTATGCAAATACGTGGATCAAGAATTCTGTCTGAACCGTCGACATTCTATAATGACGTCACAGTTTGCTCGCTATTTTTTTGCATGAGTATCTACTGTTCGGTTGTACGTATACGTAGCTAGCACAGCGTTGAATCTCTTCGATTTAGCCGTGGCTGCGCCCGGCCGTAGTGTATTTATGTACAATCGTAACTGCTGAGATAGATCGCACGTCTGTTCTGACTAGTTTATCGCCGGCAAAATTAACTCCTTTGAAGTTTTATTCAAAATTCTTATCGCTGTTCTTTTCTCTTTCAGAACTGCCTACTGAGGAAGGTAAGCATCAACAGATCACGTCAAATACACAGTAAGGTAACCCCTGATCCCGTTATGCTACCAATAGGCGTTCCAAGTCACTTTACAAAGTAGAATTCAAATAAAAATGATTCAAGGTCTCACGACATATTTGTTGTACCTTAGAACCTTGAATTGAATATCTGTACACATGTAGATCCTGCCCACTTTTTAACAAAGATAAGTTATACTGGGTCACGCGGAAACCTCGCGTATTAAGTAGGTATTATGAACACAAATTGGGAACGGAATGATAACTCAAAATTGTCATCACTCCTCAGCTGTATTTCGTCATCGAATTGTTTATTTGTTTGTACAACTTGTCAAAGGACCTTCTTGCATCAAAGAGTCATTAAAATTAATTACTTTGCTGTCTCTGAATAATTTTTTGTCACATTGTCTTCATAGAGACTGGGCGAAAAAAAAACTATGACTAAATCAATACTAGAAAACCTACAAAAATACCTTTTGGTCCTTGCTAATACCAATGCTATAAGGTTCGGGGAATAAATTCAAGATATATTAATGTATAGGCCATAGGACACGATACTTTTAGCACCAGCTGTTTTGCAACTGCGGAAAATTTACATAGACGTCGCAAAATCGTCGATCGCGAATTCTAAAAGTATCTTTTGTATCTAGGCCCTTACCTATAGTTTTTTTCTCACAGTTTCTCGACCTGGTTTCTTTCCATGGTTCGCTCAATATTTGAAAGTGAAGCACACTCGTATCACTTTTTTGTTCTCTAGAACTAGCTATTCTTCGCCATTTTTTCTTCAAAGTATGTCATGTCTCTTTTAATTTTAGGTAAAAGTATATGGCAGTTAGTACTGGAACAGTTCGATGACCTCTTAGTGAAGATTTTGCTACTAGCCGCTATTATCTCATTCGTAAGTATGAAAATATTGCGATGTAAAATCTGTATGCTATCTAAGATACGGGTGTTAATGAGACTTGTTTATTTTTCAGGTTTTAGCTTTATTTGAAGAACACGAAGATGCTTTCACAGCCTTCGTAGAACCCTTCGTTATTTTACTAATTCTTATCGCTAACGCCATTGTAGGAGTATGGCAGGTAAGATTTACTAAGTTATTAGATTAAATAAATATATACTGTTCATAGTTGAACATTTTTCATAAATGCAAATTGTTTTGTAGGAAAGAAATGCCGAATCCGCCATCGAAGCCTTAAAAGAATACGAGCCCGAGATGGGCAAAGTAATCAGAGGCGACAAATCCGGCGTACAAAAAGTAAGAGCGAAAGAAATCGTCCCCGGCGACGTCGTGGAGGTGTCTGTCGGTGACAAGATCCCCGCCGACATCCGCCTAATCAAGATCTTCTCGACCACTATTCGCATCGACCAGTCCATCCTGACCGGTGAATCCGTATCTGTGATCAAGCACACCGACGCCATTCCAGACCCCCGCGCCGTAAACCAGGACAAGAAGAACATCCTGTTCTCCGGAACCAACGTAGCCGCCGGCAAGGCGCGCGGCATCGTCATCGGTACCGGCCTCAACACCGCCATCGGCAAGATCCGCGTGGAGATGTCCGAGACCGAGGAGATAAAAACTCCCCTTCAGCAGAAGCTCGACGAGTTCGGCGAGCAGCTGTCCAAGGTCATCTCCGTGATCTGCGTGGCTGTGTGGGCCATCAACATCGGTCACTTCAACGACCCTGCGCACGGAGGCAGCTGGATCAAGGGCGCCGTGTACTACTTCAAGATCGCGGTCGCTCTCGCCGTCGCCGCCATTCCAGAGGGTCTGCCCGCCGTCATCACCACTTGCCTCGCTCTCGGTACCCGTCGTATGGCTAAGAAGAACGCTATCGTTAGGTCTCTGCCCTCCGTGGAGACCCTCGGTTGCACATCCGTCATCTGCTCCGACAAGACCGGAACGCTCACCACCAACCAGATGTCCGTCTCGCGTATGTTCGTTTTCGAGAAGGTCGAGGGTGGCGACAGCAGCTTCCTCGAGTTCGAGATCACTGGCTCCACCTACGAACCTATCGGTGACGTCTACCTGAAGGGACAGAAGGTGAAGGCTGGTGAGTTCGACACCCTCCACGAGATGGGTACCATCTGCATCATGTGCAACGACTCCGCTATTGACTTCAACGAGTTCAAGCAGGCCTTTGAGAAAGTCGGTGAGGCCACCGAGACTGCGCTGATCGTGCTCGCCGAGAAGATGAACCCCTTCAACGTGCCCAAGACCGGTCTCGACCGTCGTTCCTCCGCCATCGTCGTCCGCCAGGAGATTGAAACTAAATGGAAGAAGGAGTTCACTCTTGAATTCTCCCGTGACAGGAAATCCATGTCCTCTTACTGCACACCCCTCAAGCCTTCCCGCCTCGGAACCGGACCCAAGCTCTTCGTGAAGGGTGCACCCGAAGGCGTGCTGGACCGTTGTAGCCACGCCCGCGTCGGAACAAGCAAGGTGCCTCTGAACTCTACCCTGAAGAACCGCATCCTCGACCTGACCCGCCAGTACGGTACCGGTCGCGACACACTCCGCTGCTTGGCGCTCGCTACCTCTGACAACCCGCTCAAACCCGAAGAAATGGACCTCGGAGAATCGAACAAATTCATTACCTATGAAGTCAACCTTACCTTCGTCGGAGTCGTCGGCATGTTGGACCCTCCCCGTAAGGAAGTGGCCGAATCGATCATCCGCTGCCGCGCCGCTGGTATCCGCGTCATCGTCATCACTGGCGACAACAAGGCCACCGCTGAAGCTATCTGCAGGTAACTTGAAAGCTTATACGCATTGCTCCACTATTAAAATAGCCTCACGAATAACACAGTCTTTCTGTCGATCTAGTATGTTCGAGTGGATCTCGCGCAGATATCACTGTTAACGATAAGGCCGTCCATTGTATTGCCCTTACGTTTAAAATTATTTCTTTGTATTTTTGCGTGAGGTGATCAATAATGAGTTATCTATATAACTAAGGCAATAAAATATGGTTTGTTAAAAAGGATGCCGCGCAGTACTCTATTCCATTTTAGAATTCATTTAGTTGGGCGATAATTTCTCATCATCCGAATTATATTTTATAAATATTATAAGCATTTATATTGTTCTTCGAATCTGAAATATAATTAACTTATTACGTTTTTCCAGACGTATCGGAGTGTTCACTGAAGAAGAAGACACAACTGGCAAATCGTACTCTGGCCGTGAATTCGACGACCTGTCCGTATCGGAGCAGCGCGCCGCCTGCGCCCGCGCCCGCCTATTCTCACGCGTGGAGCCCCAGCACAAGTCTAAGATCGTTGAGTACCTGCAGAGCATGAACGAGATCTCCGCTATGGTGAGCGCTACACTTAACTTTACGGAACTTACGCATCGTGTACTCAGTTGTCAATACAAAACTTTCACTAGTCAATTAATAAGTTAAGTTATAATGAGCTAGCTAAAGCCCAATGATAATAATATGATTCAATTGAATATGATGTCAGGAACGAATTCGGACTCTTGTGGTGCTAACGTCTCTCTATTTCCTTAGGGCCTTATTCATAATCATTTTTGAAACCTATTTTAGTTAAAATAGCTTTTGTCTTCTTCTCTCCGATGTCAAATGTCGTATGTCAAAACAAGACAAAACATATTTTAACTAAAATGGGTTTTAAAATGATTATGAAAAAGGGGGTTAATGTTTTATGATTTATAAAAACATGATTTAAAAGTCAATGTGTGATCCTATTAGGTACCACATTGTGTGATTTATTTTCGTACGACTCTAGCAAACGTCTAGTCGAGCCAATGAATGAAGTTTCAAAGGAAGGCCGCCAGACTATAGGAAATAACAAACACGTTTTAATAGGCTGCAAACAATGTCTTCATAATTTTAGGCGAATACAGTTGTGTATTTAATGTTTACATTCACAACATGGGTGGAAGCGCCGTGTTTACGTTAGGGCGTTGTTTATAAACTAGAATTATCGAAAGGTATCATCGCAACATGTGTGGCGAATGGTTCATTATTGAGGTTTACCATCAATAAGGTATACAATAGCTTCGTGAAATATCTTTCTGAATGGTTATTTCAGAATTTCCCTATTGCTTTTTGAATGAATACTGATTTCTTTGTTTGTCATGTTACAACTTTTGTTTGAAGATTATGGAAATACCCTAATGAGGTGTACCTATTTGTTTAATGTCAAGTAAGAATAATTAGTCTCGTTTCTTCAGAGAGGCTTGATGTTAGAGGTACCTAGCTACTTTTGCACCTTGATAGTAGGATAGTTGCCTATTGAACAGCAGTTATCATATGTTTCCACTTGCAATATTTCAAGTTCAGGCATATATTTTGCAATATTGCACGACATTCCGGATGTTCGGGATGTAGGAACAGCATAAAACGAAAAAAATACTTACAAAAGAGCGCCAACAATAGCTTCTCATAATAGCCTAACAAGTCATTTGCATCGCATATTGGACACAAAACAGAGCTTGTAGAAGAATCACCAAAAACAATTGCGTCTGCAAATGCAGTGTAATGTTTTGTAGCTAAAGAACTGATACGCGATTACGTAACTCTGTTGCTATCGGTTTCTATATTACCTGATATATATACGCAGTCCAGTTGCAATTAAGCTATGTAGGCAAACTGTTTAAATTCGGTAATGGCAAGAGCGTCATTTCGGATAAAAACAGCATTTAAAATAGCAACATAGTTACAAAATCGTCTCCGTCTCAGTCAGTAGATGTCGTAAAAGGATTACAACAAGGGAAGGGCAGCAGCATCCACCTGAGTACTCCACATCAATACTGCGATCACGAAACCGCCTGCCAAGCGCGGTTATTTTGTGAAATTTCACCATCGGGAAGTCTCTTCCAATCCAACAGAGGACGTATATTGGCTGGTCATGAGTTACAAAAACCGCAAGCAGGAGTAAATTCCTCAAATTATCCTTCCTTCCATGAATAAAATAATCTTGAGTGGTGACTTATTGTGACCAATATATATATGTTAACAGACTGGTGACGGTGTGAACGACGCGCCCGCCCTGAAGAAGGCCGAGATCGGTATCGCCATGGGCTCCGGCACTGCCGTCGCTAAGTCCGCCGCCGAGATGGTTCTGGCTGACGACAACTTCTCATCCATTGTCGCCGCTGTTGAGGAAGGTCAGTATTTCTGCACTTGCTTTACTTGAAAAGTCGACCTGTAGAGACAGATATTTTATATTTCTGACATAAGTTTAAAGTTACGTCAGAAATATAAAATATCTATGCTACTTTTGACCCAAGTTTTACACAAATCGATCCTAAATAAAAGAAATCTCTCATTTGCCCAAGTTTGTGAATTCTGCAAGCAGTTGGATTTCTTTTTTTCAAATCAGTTAAAAACATTAGTTAGTAAAACGTGTTATCCGTCCAGGTCGCGCCATCTACAACAACATGAAGCAGTTCATCCGTTACCTGATCTCGTCTAACATCGGTGAGGTTGTGTGCATCTTCCTGACTGCCGCGCTCGGTCTGCCCGAGGCGCTGATCCCCGTACAACTGTTGTGGGTTAACCTGGTGACGGACGGTCTGCCCGCTACCGCGCTCGGCTTCAACTCACCCGATCTGGACATCATGGACAAGCCCCCCCGCAAGGCTGACGAGGGTCTCATCTCCGGATGGCTGTTCTTCAGGTGAGATTTAAACACTTTACTATACGGAAATTAGGAAGCTCTTGATCTTGAAGGCTTCACTAACCCATATTCCAAAAATTTTACTCTATTACCACTTACTGTTTACTCGGTTCCCTGTAAGTACTTATTACTAATAAACGCACAAATTCCTAGGAATAGTTACACCGTGTTTTGTCTCTTTCGGTCGAATTTGAAACTGCCTGTCAATGCTAGAATACACCAAGGAAAGTTCGTGTTTATTAATAACAAGGTGTTTTTGTTCAAATGAATGCCAGTTTCGAGTTTATTATTTCGTGTTTCGGAATGTTTCCTTCGTTTTTCAATTCATCATCATCATCATCAGCCTGTAGAAGCCCACTACTGGGCATAGGGCTCCTCCCTAGAATGCCACGATGAAAGGTCTTGGACCGCCTCCATCTATCGACTTCCTGCTACCTTAATAATGTCTTTAGTCCATCGAGAGTGAGGCCTTCTACTGCGTCGTCCGGTTTGTGGTCGCCTTTCAAGAACCTTTATTCCCCAACGGTTATCGATTCTACGAGCTATATGACCTGCCAATTGCCACTTCAACCTCCTAATTCTGAGAGCTTTGTCAGTGATCTTGGTTCTTCCACGGATTTATTTATTTTGTAACTCTTAGCATAGCTTTCTCCATAGCCCGCTGCGCGACTTGGAGCTTGTCCAATAGTAAGCGACCACGTCTCTATGCCGCTAGTCATCACTGGCAACACGCACTGATTATAGACTTTCGTCTTGAGGCTCTATGGTATCTGTGACGAGAAGATATGGCGTAGTTTCCCGAACGCTGCCCATCCGAGTTGGATTCGTCGGTTGACCTCTTTGTCTAAGTTGGACCTTCCTAGTTGAATTGTATGACCCAAATAGACATACGATTGCATTACATTGACGACCTCAATGGCGCGGCAGGCAAAGGTTAATTTGCGACGCAGGAGGTTGCGGGTTCGATTCCCGCCTCGGAACAAATATTTGTACGATTATTGTTCCGGGTGTTCTGGGTATTTTTTATGAAAAATATTTTTTTTTTAAAAATATTTATCTATGTAATGTATTGTATTAAGTATATCAGGTATCTGAGGCCCAATTCACTAACTAAAAAATAGTTAAAATAGAGTTCGGATCATGTTTCGATCTTGTGTCGATGTCTTAAATGTCAGAAATGGTATTCTCCTGACATAAAATACAACACTGTAATGTGATTATATCGAAATGTGACAGAAACTTAACGATTCAAAGTTTTTTCGTTAATTTTAGCATAAGTAGATGGAGTCTCTCTTTACTCTTTCCAATTCTATATATAACTATCCTACTCTAATGGTGGTCACCATGAATTGAAAGTAGACTAAATTGTTATTTATGTGGGACTATAAATTCAACTTTCAGTTAATTTACAATTCAGTCTCGATTCGGTCAACTTTCAGTGTAGTTTTAAAATAACTTGGGCCTCTGGTTTCATAACACAAGCTCTGCTTAGCTTGAGGCTAGATAATGTTGTGTGAAATGTCCAGCATTTATTATTATTTTACAAAAACAATTTACCCTTCTAAATGTAAGAATGTCACATATAAATGCAAATATAAAATATTTTGTTTACTCTAGGTTTTATAGCCGTATAACTAATTTAGTTTTGAGTTGGTATTAAAGTTTAGTATCAGCGACACTGTCTTATGTAGTTTATTGACTCCGCCTGACGTCAAGTAATAAAATGATTCACAAAATAGCTTTCAGGGCAACAAACATAGAATTTAATTTGAATACACAATGTGTGAGGTGTCGTAAACCGAATAATAGATCGTTCTTCCGGCATTAACATCCCATTTCGGATGCTGTTTCACGCGCAATCGGGCGCCAATTCTATTGCATTCGCGCTATTCCGGGCGTTTATTGCTGTACAGTGTAGCAGTTACATTAATCTTGTGGACTTGTTGAATACAAAATCTAGCTTATAAAATTATTGCAATAGTTTGGCTAGTGCACTATGTCTCAGCCTAACTATGGCCGCACCATGCATTTATGCATGGGGAGTAAAGAGCTACCTCGCTGTAACACAGTTTTTCAACTAGCGCGGGAGGTATGTTCCCAAACCTCATAGTGTATATGCAATTTTTAGTCGTAATGATTGTTTGTCTCTTCTGTTTAAATAATATGCACTATGTAAATATCTTTAAGTTATGTTACGAAATAAAGTTATTATTATTATTATTATTACCATACAAAACACCAATTATCGTTACATTCATCCTGCTGATGATATTTTTCTTAACACGTCGTCTGCGGACCGTTTTACGCGGTTCGCGTGTATATACGTTTTTTTGAGTCGAAACACAGACGTCTATGTGAGCTGCACTGTAATAGCGCCGCGTCAAACACAATTCTAAAATCGTTTGAAAAAACACGTGTTTGAAGCACACGACGAATAAAAAAGTTTATTTTTATTTTAGTAAATGACTGAACTGGCATATAGCTTACCTGATGGTAAGCATCATCCTAAGACATAAGGATGAAAAGTCTTATGTGCCTGTAATTTCACCGGCACTCATACCCTACAAACTGGAACACAGCATTACTGCTTACAGCCGAAATAGTACTTCTCTGGACTAACACTTTCACAAGCAGCTTTCATCATCATCAGCCTATAGAAGCCCACTGCTGGACATAGGGAATGCCACGAACACGGTCTTGAGCCGCCTCCATCCACCGACTTTCTGCTACGTTTACATTATAATGTATTTAGTCCATCGAGTGGAGCTTTTCTCTACCGCGTCGTCCGGTTTATGGTTACCACTCGAGAATCTTTATTCCCCATCGGTTGTCAGTTCTGCTTGCTATATGATCTGCACATTGCCACTTCAACTTGCTAATTCTGAGAGCTATGTCAGTGATCTTGGTTCTTCTACGGATTTCCTCATATCGGATTCTATCACGTAGTGATAACGTACAAGCAGCTGTACTACTAGCAAAACTATGTTAGATAAAACTGTGTTTATCTGTTAACCAGGTACATGGCTATTGGTGGATACGTGGGCGCGGCTACGGTCGGCGCGGCTTCCTGGTGGTTCATGTACTCGCCCTACGGACCGCAGATGACCTACTGGCAGCTCACTCACCATTTGCAGTGCATTGGAGGAGGTGACGATTTCAAGGTACATTGTTTTTTATGTAATGGCTAGAAAAACAGGCTTGCGACTCCCCTGATGGTAAGCGGTTAATCGTCGCCTATTGACACTTGAAACACCAGGGGTCATTGCCGATGCGATGCTATGATGCAAATATTTGCAGAACATGCAATTTGTCCCGCAACGGGAATCGAACTCGCACTCCCGTCTCCCATCGTGCCGAATTGACGGTAAGCGTAGCTGCCTGACGCCCGTTTGGCTTAAGTTGCCGGTCTACAACTCGAATTCAAAGTGGTCGACGAGGGAATACACTCGGCGAGCGATAACGTATCACATTACATCTGAGGCCCAATTCTCTAATTTATAATTCATTTAATTTAGAGTATAAGATTATGCGACTGACACAAGATTATAATTATACGAATGATTTTAATGTAAGAGAATTGGGTCTCTGATATTGTGCGAAGACATCTTATACCGGAGTGTCGACTCGCCCGCCACCACGCACGAAGGTCGTAAAGTAGATTAACACTTTATTGTACACCAGGAATACATTAAAAAAACAGTACAATGGGTGGCCTTATTGCTGAAAGCGATTTCTTCCAGGCAACCTTTATACCAGCATATACCAACTTGTGGCAGAGCTTTCCTTAAAGATCGAATTTAGATTTCAATTCGATTCGTGCCAGGGCCAGATTCAGGAGACGATTCGACTGTCTCTTTTGAGAGACAGTCGAATCGTCTCCTGAATCCGGCTGAATGAATGCCTACCCCTTCAGGGAAAAAGGCGTGTCTTTATATATGTATGTATATCCCATGTAGCCTGAAATAAACGTATATATTATTATTATTATTATGTGAAAAACCCAATTGGACGTAATTTTCAATATTCCGCATTGTGTTTCCAGGGCGTGGACTGCAAGATCTTCACAGACCCTCACCCCATGACCATGGCGCTGTCCGTGCTGGTAACCATCGAGATGCTGAACGCCATGAACTCGCTGTCTGAGAACCAGTCGCTTATCGCCATGCCACCGTGGTCCAACATGTGGCTCATCGGCTCTATGGCGCTCTCTTTCACGCTCCACTTCGTCATCTTATACGTCGAGGTTCTATCGGTGAGTCGTAACATTCTAATCAACATTCAGTTGAGGAACTTTTTTTATTTATTTATCATTTAATTACCGAAAAACCGGGTTACTTTAACTCTAAGAGGTTACTTTGGCCCAAGTTTGAACTTCTCGCCCTGCGGTGTGATCGTTATTTCTGCTCGTAGTTTCTACTTAAATTGACAGATGGCAGGTCCTGTGCTCGCCCCGGTATGATTTCACACGAATCTGTCACGATTCGTGCGAAATCAAACTTTTCCCGATTTGGGCCAAAGTTATCCTTAGGGTTAAAGTAACCCGGTTTTACGGTATGGCCTGTGAGGAAAATTTTCGACGTGTTTACCAGTGTCAAGTAGATATTTTGACAAAATTAGGTTGTCATTAAAGTCTCAGTCAAGTCATGTTCTAGTAAAGCGATGGCATTTTTACTTTAATGATTGTGGAAAATTTCCAGTTGAGGAACTTAAGCCCATTCTTTATAAACAATTTTTATTTTCCGGGGCGCTTAACTCACTTCAAATACAGATTTCTATGAATAACTGTAAAATTTGACTTATAAGTAGTGCTGAGGATTGAGAAAGGTATGCTGAGATGGTTTGGGCATGTAAAGTGGATGGATGAAAGAAGATTGACGAAACAGTGCACCAATCCCTGAAATTCTTTAATTTATTTAAAGTTCCTTATGGCAAGTGTGAATGGGTAAGTTGGAAGAGGAAGATCTCGGTCAAAAGTATTCTATTAATTATTATTATATATTTATTCTGACCAAATCGGAGATGTTTTGGAGAAAGGTCAGGTCAAAAGTACCCTAAACCAACGTACATGCACGTCGGTTTAGGGTACTTTTGACCTGAAGAATGTTATGAGAGTGAATGAAGCTAAAGAGGTATGTCAGGATCGTAGAAAATGGAAATCGGTGGTATCTGCCTACTCTTCCGAGAAACAGTCGTGATTTTTATGTATGTATAAGTATCTCAAGCGTTAGGTTGTCGTAATGTGACTTTAGAATCAGGATATTTTTTTGCGCAACACAGGTAAGGATACCTCTTTGGACAAAAATGTATTCACCGAACATCCCAATTCTATCTTATGCCATTCTATATAGGGTTCCAGATGACTGGAATTCTTCGAACATGTCCTGTTTTCGGGCGGAACTTGAAAGTAGGCCATAGCAAGCTCCTGCTGAGGTTAAGATTTAAAAAATACCACATAAAATAGTGACTGAAATGTAATTTTTGTAGCAGGTAACCCCATACCTAGTATGTAAGATGAAGTTACAAGGTGCATGTTGCGTGTTTGTCCGCAGGCCGTGTTCCAAGTGACGCCGTTGTCGGTCGACGAATGGATGACCGTCATGAAGTTCTCCATCCCCGTGGTGCTGCTCGACGAGGTGCTCAAGTTCGTCGCGCGCAAGATCTCCGACGGTGAGACGCGCACCGCCGCGGACTGGCTCCACGGCATGCAATGGATTGTGCTCATGTGGGCCGTCTTCTTTGGCCTCATCATCTACGGACCCCTATAAGCTAACACCCCCCCGCCGCCGTCCGCGCCACCCCCCTGTCTATCGTCACCCGCGAGTGACCGACATGCGGGTGGTGCGACGCGTTCCACTGTGGAAACCCATGGACTATGAGCTGAGCTCACCACAGTATCTAACCGTTTGGAATGCTAATCTGACGCACTCCGTGTGAAGTGACGCCCCCCGCCCCTAGTGCACCCCGCGCCCCCGCGCCCTGTGATGGACCAATGACTGAACAGTGACCGGTGCGACATTAACAGATAAGTCTAGTGTCTCTGTATTGCTTAGGAGTAGAACTAGTGGAGTCGTTTCCGACATTTATTATAACGCATTTGATATACATATTTACGTGTGCGAGACAATAAATAGTTGGGAGCTCATTTTTTTACAGAAGGCGAGCGATTATTCTTCCTTTACCGATTTTATATATCTTTATACAATTAATTATTTCGCGTGAAGTGGCTGTGAAGACCTTCATAATGCTAACACGAAACACCAAAAATTGGGTTATTTAAAAGGTAATTTATAAGTTAGATTTATTACATTTGGTGATTCATTGTATAGTAGAAAGCTCCGTATTGCAATGCAAATGATCAGCGACTCGCACATAGCTCAGTACTAGTCCGAGTGGACTGCAGACATGTTTACTTACTATCTATAGTAATGTGCATTGTTAGCTTAGCGTAATGTAACGTAAGGTTAGGGATGTGGTAATAGTTAACATTATCAGCATAGCTCTAAAAGAATATCTATCTCTTTGTCCTCACCTGTGGTCGCTTCCTAACATTCCTTAATGCGTTTCAGTTTTCTTAATGTATTTGGTTTGTGAGCACTTGTGATCTTTTTTTAACAATTAACGAGTGAATGGTTCCTTGCAAATAACCAGCAAATACGGTAGCTTTCGTAATTCTATTAACTGCGTTACTAAAGCTACCGTTTGTATCTTGTTGTACATATTAACTATAGCCCTATGTCAACACCGAACGAGTTACTACGGTTAATATTGAAACAAGCAATAACAAAATGTATGTACGAACACAAGGTAAATACAAAGTAATTACTACAAATATCGGTATTTGGTGTAAAACTTTATTTATTATGTATTTTACTGTGGATGTAATTTTAAGTTTTCGTCTCTTATTTGAGGATAAGACATCAAATATTTTATGAATGAGACATAATATTATTTTAAGTTGATATTTGAATCTAAATTGGTCCATTTTATTAAATGTAAAGGTACAACAGGTCCGTACGTACATAAGTTTTGAATTTATAGTGTAATAAAGTTATGCATGAGTGCATTGCATGATTCTATTGATGATAAAATGAGTGCAGTTTGATGTGATTTAATAACATAGATTATGATCTAACATTTTACTTGATAACTTTGTTCATCTGAGCACTATTTGGCTTTTAAAGTGTCGCTAGTAAAATACAAGGTGCTATCTATATAGGTATCAAAGTTATTGAGTGAAATGTATATACAATTTAATGTAAATTATATGTTGCCTTAAGGTATATTTAATATGAGAGGCCGTCAGCCTATATCTACCCTCACTCAGATACAATACACTACACAACTTCAGGGCATGCTCAAAACCTTCTTGTGGATGTCCCTATCCCCCATTATTACTGGTTTGAATTCAAATAACTTATTTAAATATACAGTTGTTTATACATTACTATTTTACAGTTCATTAAAATAGTCAACAATAATGTTTGCATTTAATTCCATATTATTTCCCAATTTTTTTACTTTAAAACTGCACTTTCCTCACATTTGCACTTATGCCCCTGTTTTGGTGATGTCTATCAACACAAGTCAATCTATTCTATCAGCGCACAATGCAATGTTGTCTGTTTAGATGTTTGTGTATCCTCCACTTACCAAAAAGTTTTGCAAGCTACAAAAACGCTATAAGCGTAAACAGCAAGATCAATGTAACAGATTGTGCGATATCGCGAATGAAGAACGACTCCGTTCGAGCTCGTGGTAGAACCTTTTGCCTTGCAGAACTTTACCTGTCCCCTGGCCCGGCACGGGAGGCCGCCGGCCCGCATGCACTAACGCCGCGTTCTGTCCTCAGCCCAGCCAGCGTGGCACCTGTAGACGCCGCCGAGACTCCGCCGCCGCTGCACGCATATTCCATGAACACTCATTGTTTGTTGTGATCCCGCAGTGAAACTACACATTTAGTAACTACGACACGGTTGTGATATCTGCATAAGACCCAGTAAGTTCGGACGGCAACCTCCGTTCGGACGCACACGACACTAACGCTCTGGTTGTTTTGCAGTGAACGAGCAAGTAATTGACAAGTGGTAAACGCCAACGATACATAGTTCCTCACCCGCTTCTCTCTGCTACTACCGCCGCTCGTGTCTTCCGATGCCGATGTAGTGATCGGTTGGTTGGCTTTATATGTGTACACGTGCGCCGCGCTATGCGGAGCGGCGACGCGGCGGGGGCGGGTCGCCTGACCATCTGCTCACTGCGCCACCACCAGAGAGGACTAATGTTGTTCATAATGTGTATATAATACAGTATGCTTAGGAGGTTTAATCGATTTGTTATAATATTACGTTGTTCTAATTAAAGACTACATGGTGCCCGTCGACAACAGTGCGATGTGTACTTAAGTTGAGCGCACTTTATTAATTTATTGTTATATTTTTATTCTCGTATAATCTAGTTTGCTTATCTAGAGCCGAGTCTGTTTCTATTAGTGCTGACGCCTCGACGAGCAATATGGTGTCTGTAAGGGAAGGATAATTACATGATTGTCCAGTGTTTGGGACCTGAGTCCAAAAATTTAAACATACCTGTACATTTTAATGTATTATTGTTTTGTACAATAAATCGTTATAAAACGACAAGTCTTTCATTTCATGAAGAGGAATAATTAGTGCCTACCTATTAACACAAAATACTTATGTATTTATTTTGTGCTATTACGCTTTGGTTATATTATGTAGGTACATATTATATGGTTCTAGGAAAGCTATCCCAGTAGTACCTACCTGCCTACATTAAACTACTTCAACTGTTAAAAGATTGGGCATTGTTTGAAAACCATGTCTCCTACACGGGTCGAGTATTTGCTGTCTAAATTCTAAAAGTTGACCATAATAAACCCATTTTCGTCGGTAGTCAAAATAAAGTTTACTTACTTGTAAAATCAGAAAAAGCGACATCTCTGGGCTGCGTGCGCCTAAAGTAAACAAGTGATCTAACAAAAAACGCACCGACCGTGCCGCTTGAAATAGGTGTTTCATTTTGAATATGTCTTAAAATATAGCAAAACTAATAAAATTCTTTTTTGTTTTTTAGCTATTGTATTTTTTACCTTGCATAACTCAAAAATATCATCTAGAAAGAAGTCGGTCAACCCTCGTAGTTATAATGCTTTATTTGTTTTGAAGTTTTATCTAGGTAAAATTCAAATCTACGATTGGCATTTTACTGATCGTAGCCAAGCTCTTACCTACTCAGAGGAAATACTACCTACAAAGTCAAAGTCGAAAGAACTTTATTCATTGAAATCACAAGAATCATTTTGAATCGTCTTACAAACTAAAATTACTCCTGTTCCAACGCGACCAAGCCTAGAAGAATCAGGCAACAAACACGGCTTGGCTTACAGTAATGGTCCGTCTTACCACTAGGTGAGAAGCGCCTGTGTGGTGCCTCGGAGCAAGGAGTTGCTGATACATAGTAAATGAGAACTTAAAAACCTTAGGAAGGTAGTCAAAAGTAAATAAACATCAGCAAAAACACACACACACACACAGCACACGCTACGCTTGTTATACTTATAAATAATAATCTAATAGAAACATGTAAATAGGTAAGTACAGATATTGCAAATTTCAATGTTAGCAGTCGAGGGGCAGAGCGACATCAGGCCACGCGGCTTTATCATTAATGTAGTCATCAAGAGTGTAATACCACAGAATAAATATTAGTACAATTGTAATACGCTTTCTTTATGTAGGATTTAAATCTTCGAATAGGAAGTTTAGATGCACCTTCTGGAAGTTTATTATAGAACCGTACAGAATTCCCCATAAAAGACCCACTTACTTTCTTTAATCGAAATTTTGGTATGTTTAGTTTGTGTTTATTTCTCGTGTTAATACCATGCACGTCACCTTTTATCATAAAACTATCCAATTGTTGTGTATGTAATAATATTTCATAGATATATTGCGCGATATTACTGTAAGAATATTGATTTCTTTGAAACGCTCCCTCAAGGAGTCACGCGACTTCATTTTATAAATGGCGCGTATTGCCCGTTTTTGTAAGACAAAAATAGCTTTGATATCTGCTGCTTTAACCTGCTTTACCCCACAGTATGATACCATATGACATAACACTGGAAGTAGCTAAAATAAACAAGCCTAGCTGTAGCTTCATCTACCTCTGACCTCCTCGGACCTACAGGCTAGAGGCTAGAGGCTACAGGCCAAGCTATTCATGGCCATGGATATAGTACAGAGGATCGTGCAGTTTATGTAGATACTTAATTTAATACAATACATTACATAGATAGATATTTTGTATTATACCTACATAGAAAAATACCCAGAACACCCTGAACAAATATTTGTTCCGAGGCGGGAATCGAACCCGCAACCTCCTGCGTCGCAGGCGAACCTTCGCCCGCCGCGCCACAGAGAATAAAAATAAATAAATAATAATAGTGTAAAATAGACGCACCTCCTTCTCCTCCCATGGATGTAGTAAAAGCCTTACTTAAGGATAGGTACACCAAGGGATGGGCAGCATCCTCTGAATACTTATCACTAACTGCGATCACCAGTCCGCCTGCCAGGCGTGGTGATTATGGCAAATCCCGCCATTATTTAAATTGGGAGGCCTCCTCCAGCAGTAGACGTAGGTAAACAGGCTGGTGATGATGTATAATTCAAAATATCATAGGTCAATCATAACAAGGACAAAACTCCTACTAGATGCGTATTTCCTCTGAGACTACAGCACAGATTTATAAGTATAGTACTACTACAGCCGATTGCTTTAGGGAGGCTTTAGGACTTGTTCATGGCGCTTAACCTAACCCTCGGACCCACATAACCCCACTCCAAGCTCGGCCTCCAGACCATAGAACAACATTACTCACGAGTTGTTGAGTTGTTAAATTGCTCCAGACATTCGAAGACTGGTGGACAACCTATCTAAAAAAGAAAAACCAATAGAGCTGCTTCTTGGCTTCTTGCTTCTAGTTTAAAGATGAATCTAGGGCTAATAGCGCAACCAAGAGGCCCTTACCCATGGAAGTAATAAGTACTACGTACAACAGTACTTATTACTTCCATGCCCTTACCCGATTGATTGAGCTAGATCACAGAATAAAAATATATAATTATGGATAGGTACGAGCGAGGGGGAGATAGAGAAAGTTTGTTGTCTGTTGCATATTTATTTATTTTCTCTATGGTCTATTGTAAACTATGTAAAGTACTAAAGCTAAGCTAAAGTGGGGACTTTTTCTGCTCTTTCGAAGGGAGACGTCGTCTTTTTTTTATTTTATTTCAATTTCTAGTGTTTTTTTTAGTTATATCGTGTAATTTTGGTGGCATTTTAACCGGTGTAGCTTATAAAGAGCATATAGTAGTGAATTTTAATAAAATAAGTGTATTGCGTGTCTTTTCGAAGGGGTGGAAATTGTCCAGGAACATTCTAGTAAACTGCCATCGATTTACTCACAGGGCGGTTGTTCTGATAAATAAGGCGTGCTCGATTTTTGGGTCGAACTGGGTCGGCTATTTACCCGACCGAGCCCTTGTTGTAAACAATCTTGTAAGCAATAAATGAATTACTATGAAATATTGATATTTTACACAATAATGGCACTAATGTCCTTATGTTTACTCTAAAGCTCACTAACGAAACATACATTTAGAACAAAATAATGAAGCAAAACTACAATTTCAATGAAAACTGTTGAAGCACTTGTGTAAAGTCAGCCCAGGCCGATACTGACTTTGCCTCGTACCACAATGCACAATATTACACTCAGGCATTGTGAAATCCAACTTGTGTAGTAAAAAATATAGGTATTTGCTAATAAAATAGTGAAAATTTACGAAAACACAAAAAGTAAACAAAACTTTGAATGAAGGCAATCAAAGGTCACAGAGTATTAAATGAATGGTTGAATGGCAAGCTAATGGTGGGCAATTTTCATACAAAATAAATGTTACTGCCGCTCCATTTTGTTCCTTGCTCCAAGGATTTACTAGAACATGACTTGACAGAAGACTTTGACGACTGGACATTGTTTGATTAAATCAATAACTTGACATTGGCAAAATTGAGAAATACTCAGATGCCATAAAAAAAAAAAAAAAAAATGCTAAAGTAAGTAGGTACTGTAAGTATTTCAACGGTTTCTGCTTGTGAGTTTAGTATTTTTCTGAATAGATTAGTAGTAATTCTTTTGATAAAATGTATTGTTAGGTATATTACTTTATTATCAATGGAAGTATCAAGGTAAGTATAAGCACGAGGTATTTTTTGGGTTGAATTGTATTATATTTTTTTACAAAAACGAAAGTATACACTGGTGGTCATTTTTGCAGAGTGGATGCCGAGTTACCGAATCAAATGGCTCATTTAGATATAATGGAGGTCGACGAGACAAAAGACCAAGCTTCAGAAAACCAAAACGAAGTTCCAGAGTTAAAACCACGGATATTGAGAAAAAGAAAATCATTGGCACCTGAAATAACTAAACATACAAACCGTAGGGTGAGTATGAAACCTCGGAAACATATTATCACAGAAAACGCTAATCCTAAACAGATAGAGGCGCTGTACCTGAACAAAAAGATGAACTCTACATCCCAAACCTTAGAAACTATTTTTGAAGAGCCCAAGACTAGTACCACCGAGACACTAATTGGTGGAAGAAAAATAAAAAGACTGTTAACATTCCCACTAGGTAGTCAGTACACAAAGGAGAAAATAAAGAAGCGTAGGGCTAAGATCAAGAAGCTGTTAGGCAATAAGTCATTTTTGAATAGAAAGAAAATACCGATGCAAGTATTCTTGAAGACAATTGAATGTTTGGAGCTGGATGAACCAGCTATAATTGATAAGGATCTCCAAAATAGTAGCAAATCTGCTTGAGAATCACACCACAATGGTACCTCAATGGTATTTTGCTTATGTACTTGTGTTTGGCCAATATCATAGAATAAATAAAACTTTGAAATTATTCTTTGTTTATTTTCAATAGGGAAATATAAATAATACTTTTTCAAAAGTTAGCAACTGTACAACTTTTTATGAACTACAATCCTTAAAACATAATTTACTATAAAAAGACTTACAGAAGTTTATTTATATTAAAATATTACTTTTCAATGCAACAAACAAAAGCCCTGTATTCCAGTTTTATAGAAAATGATTACCTTTCCTCACTGAACCTAGACATAGTTTACTAAAGTACTAAAGTAGTCTGGCAAAAACTGAATCAAGACACATTGATTGACAATTGGTCGCCAAAATATTTACGGTTCCAGGAAGTCTGGATGGAGGCAGAACAAGACTGTTCATCGTTGTGCTCTATGCGTTGGCCTGTCTCCAGCAGTGGACTTCTACAGGCTAATGATGATGAAAAAGCGATAAGAAAAAAAAGCTATATTCGAGTCTTTATTCAAACTTGAGCATAGTTCTGTAATACACCGTAATACTTGATTGACAGAAAAGTTCATAATACTTGTTTGAGATTCATTCTGGAATGTCAACATTTTATTACATTTACAATACTAGCTTAGTTACAACTCTGTTACAGTTGCAACAATGGAATTAACTTGTATCAACAGTGCAAGTACTAGAAGTTTTAGAGCAGTCATCGTATTCTTTGAATTGTTTAATGGCTGCAGATGATTCTGTATTAAGGTTGACGCACACACAATGAGGCTTGTCCTGGCCAGGAGTGTAGAGCTGACGTGGAACACCAACCCAATCTCTTGAAACACCACCACTGTAGCAATTACAAAACAAAATTAAAAAATTACCAACTACCACAAAATATTAAAAATGCGAAAGTTTACACTGCTCACACTGTTACTGCAATAATTTCAATATAAATCAAATAAATAAATGCTGGACATTTCACAGCCCCAAGCTAAGCAGAGCTTGTGTTATGGGTACTAGATAACTGATATACTTAATACAATACATTACATAGATAGATATTTTTTATTATACATAGAAAAATACCCAGAACACCCTGAACAAATATATAATTTGGTATAGAGAAAGATTCAAGGCCCAAATCAAAACAAGAGGATCTTGTTATTCCAGTACCATGTGGTACTTCGTGGAGGGGCTTGCGCAAACATAACCATGACTGAATGTTAGTTTTCTATACATTCATATATTCCTAATAATGTTACCATATAATACTACACATAGAAAACAGTTACTTTTGACGTTGTTACTCTTTTCAAAACAATTTTAAAACCAGCTTATGTATTGAAAGTATGAAAATGCACTTTCTTTTTAATAAGTTTGCTGTATTTTGACCAACGCAAACTGTTATTTATATATCTAAATGTGGTTTAACCTTGGTAAGTTAGGTAGGTATGTCTTTCTTTAGATTGTTAGTTATTTTTCTCTTTGTAAAAAAAATATTGGAATGAACATTAAACCAAAGCTAAATTTTTAATTAATTTTGACGACCTCTGTGGCGCTGCGGGCGAAGGTTCGCCTGCGACGCAGGAGGTTGCGGGTTCGATTCCCGCCTCGGAACAAATATTTGTACGATCTGCAAATAATTGTTCCGGGTGTTTTGGGGTTTTGGGGATTTCAAATACGATTGTAAAATTGTTCCTGAATAAATGAAATGAAATGAAATGAAATATTTTCTATGCATAATAAAAAATATCTATCTATGTAATGTATTGTGTATTAAGTATATCAGTTATCTAGTTGCCATAACACAAGCTCTGCTTAGCTTGGGGCTAGATAATGTTGTGTGAAATGTCCAGCATTTATTTATTTAAATTACTCCATAGCTTAACAACGTAAGTAGCAAAATCATACAGATGCTCCTGTTTGTAAAGTTAAACGTTAGCTAACAGGGAAAGTGTCAAAGTCTTACCTAGTTTTAGTACACCACACTTTAGAGCCCTCATCAGGATTCCAGGCTATATTACAAGGAGGGTATTTGCGTTCATGCTCTTTACTGACTTTTTTATCTTCTTCACACTGGTTTATTCTATGCAAAAGCTCTTTATAATAGACAGTTTCCTTTCCATTCTTGTCATAAAATCTTCCTTTTAGAACGCCTGAAAGTTAAAATTATTTATTTATTACGAAGATAACAATAATGGCCAATTCATTTTATCATCTATAAGAAACTTGTTAAATAAAAAACATGGTAGAAACAACACACAAACAGGAGTAAGCAGTTTCTTCATACATCATGAATCGGGCATCATACTTTTCGCCACACATTTGGTGTGTACTTTGTATGATAACAGTGAACAAAAGTATTCTCTCTATTCTGCTGTCATCCTATTCAAAATAAAAGTACTTATATCAACATATTATAAGTGTTGCATAAAACCAACCAACCTCAGCTATAAGTAGCAGCACGTAAGTCTAGTGCTGAACGTAACGTGGAGGGGATAGTTGCGCATGTATACAGTCGCCCACACAATACAATTAGTATAAGATAGATAGAGATAGAGATCCCCCAAGGATACCTTAATTTAGACTTCTGTACAATCACGGTCAGTGCTAAAGTTTTGTGCCACTACTTGTGACATGGTTGGTCAGTTTTATGAAGTGACTTGTTGTGACTCACCGACAGGTTCATACTTTTCCTGGAAAGTGGCCTTCCAATTCAGCAAGTTAAAAATATCAGCACATGATAGATCTATAACATTGTCTTTGTTCTCACTCTCATCTGTGAAATCCCCAGTTATGAGAGCTCTTGAACCATCTTTGCCTGAAAATAAAATAAAACATGTCAGTTTCTAAACCAGTAAAAGTTTAAAGGTACTTAGAAGATAAAAATTATGTAAATGCTTGTTGAGCTAAGTACAATTATAACTAACTAAGTTAAACAACTTACCTACAAAATAATGGTACGATCCACCTTTTGCATAATATTTGGCACCCTTTGAAACATCGAAAACAGATCCCAACACAGCCAAATATAACTTATCCTCAATTAGCCCGTTATATTTTGCTAGTTGGGCTTCAGAAAAAACTCCATGCTGCTCTTCAAACAGATTAACTTCTGGTAACTTAGGTTTAAAATAAGAGCTTAGTTTCTCATAAAACATAGCGCATCCAATTATCATGAATATTATTATTACTTCTGTTTTAACTTGTCGAAGTCTGGCAAAAAAATTGTAGAGCTTGTAGTAAAAACTCATCTTCAGTTTATCTCTTCCTTTTTCTAATCGAAATTATTCTCGTTTACTGCCCATTTACTGCCATTGTTTAATTCGCATCCAGGTATCCCTGTCCATGTCCATCCATCCAAGATCCAAGTTATCACTTTTTCTTTCAGTTTCACTTCATGTTCATTCAACAAATTCGACAATAAAATTTAGTACTATACTTATAAATCTGTGAATAAAATTGTTTACCTGATTGAATTATTCCTAAGGTAGGTACATAATTAATTACTGTAGGAAATATAATCACTCACAGATTTATAAGTAAAGTACTATTAGTATGTACGTAGTACTCTCCTTAGTCTGTGGTATGTACTAAAAATATAATTATATATAAATATAATACATTACAATAGATACAGATATACTTCTACTTTTTGTCTGGGGTAGACACAGAGAAAATATATACTACGTTTTACCTATAATAACTTCATGGTAGGGAAGGTAGGTAGGTACCTTATAAGTACATAAGTTCCTTGCTCCAAGGTAGGTAAGGTACAGAACCATGGACGTAATATACAAAACTGGACTGAGCACTATAAAAAATTATAATACCGAAAAAAGATCTTATTCCATTGGGTATATTCCTTAGAATAAGGACTGAAGCAAGTATATTCCAAGTGCATGTACAGAACAGAACAAAAAACCTGTGAATCCTGTGAACCTGTATTGTGAGAGACTGGTGCCTGATATAGGTTTATAAAAAACCTGTGTTACAGGCATGGAAGTAATAAATAAGTACTAGTTGTAGGTAGTACTTATTACTTCCATGGTTACGGGTCACCAGGACTCCACTCCACTGAATACATAAGTAACAATAAAATTAGGTAAGAGAAGCGTCGTAGCAATCAGTAGAAAAGAAGAACCAGGCTATATGTAATCTAAAGATACAAAAGAATAAAAATAAAATTAATTAAACTAAGCAACAGATAACAAACTAACAACTCAAGGAGGGCGGTAATTTATAGGATAGAGGAGTTGGCGCTAGTAGCAAAGCACGACCAAACGAAGTAGACGACCTCTGTGGCGCGGCGGACAAGTAGCCGGCTGAGATGCAAGAGGCTGCGGGTTCGATTCCCGCTGCGAGACAAACGTTTGTATGAACTGCAAATACTTGTTCAGGATCTGGGTATTACGACACCATGGCAGCACTCGCAGTTCCTGGCACCCACGACACAGGGAATCCCAGTGTGGGATCAGGGCCACGCATGTGACTATATGCTTTGTGTGTGAGTTTAACGTATAAACAGCTGGAGATCAAGGTAACAAAGAAGATTTTCGGTTTCTTCGTAGTCAAGGGTTTTTAGCCAAAGCGTAGTAGTCTTCTTGCAGCTAACAGCGTGTAAATGGTAGATAGATAGAAGCTTGTTGACCTTGTTGTATAAAAAAGGGCCCAGGAAGCAGAAGAAATTATGCGCAAAGCTAGTGTGATTTAACTGGGAAACACAGACTTTCCCCTCACGACGTTTATCTCTAACACTATTCTCATTATAGATCAACTGGGAGTGTTGCTTCAGCACAGTACGAAGAAGAAAGCTATGTCTTACAATAAGAATATCCCATACAGAACTCCCCCCCTGTATCCCAGAACAGAGCAGAGCACACAGATTTATAAGTATAGTTGGCAGAGCAGAGCAGAGCACAATCCAAAGAAAATAAATAATGGCATCTGTGGCGATCTGTCACAATTCTGCCCCACTCCCCCACTGCCCTCAGAGAAGAGGAGGGAGATAAATATTTCCGGCTCTGAGATTCTAGCGTGAATGTTGATGATGATGACAGGGGATATAAAAGTCAAGGAACGTAATACTCTCTCTCTAGATAAAAGTACTCTGTGACGAGGGGTAACGGGGTATTTCATTATTTTCTCTGGGGTAGTTTTCTGGGATGGGAATACTAAATCAAAAGTAAAAACAATCACAAAATCACTGAACTAAGATAAGTCTACGTGCTACTAAGAAATAATCGGTTTTCGTTTTTTTTGTATCTTACGCTACACATTATGACTTCCAACATTGTTCAGCATCTGAAGTTCTTCTCCCAATATCCCTCTCGCCGAAGAGTGGTAGTTACAGGGCTAGGTGTGGTTTCTCCTCTAGGAATTGGCACAAACGTGGCCTGGAAAAGTCTTCTGAAAGGTCATTGCGGTATAGTCTCCCTCACAGGCGAAGAATACTCAAAGTTGCCTTGTCGAATAGCTGGCGTTGTACCTCTAGAGAAAGATGGAAAAGTTGCAAAAGCAATGTCCAAAGCAAATTTGAAATCAATGGCCCCAGCAACGTGCCTTGCTCTAGTTGCCACAGAAGAAGCGTTATCAGATGCAAATTGGCTGCCAGAGACAGGACTAGACAAAGAAGCGACCGGTGTAGCTATCGGCATGGGAATGATAGATTTGAAGGATGTATGTGATACAAATGAAGCTCTTAAACTCGGCTACAACAAAGTGAGTCCCTTTTTTGTGCCAAGAATTTTACCAAATATGGCAGCTGGCCAAATTAGCATCAAGTATGGCTTCAGGGGTCCTAATCACGCTGTCTCCACTGCTTGTGCTACGGGAGCTCACTCCATCGGTGATGCTTCGAGGTTCATCAGGAACGGTGATGCCGACGTCATGATCTGCGGTGGTGCAGAGTCCTGCATCAGTGCTCTTGCTGTTGCAGGCTTCTGTAGATTGAGAGCTCTCAGCACCTCATTCAATGCTGAACCAACCAAAGCTTCCAGACCATTTGATAAAAAGAGAGATGGATTTGTGATGGGTGAAGGGGCAGCTATATTAGTTTTAGAAGAATATGAGCATGCACTGAGGAGAAATATAAAAATATATGCAGAGATCTTGGGCTATGGGTTATCAGGAGATGCATCTCACATAACAGCACCAAGAGACGATGGTAGCGGAGCCATTCTCTCAATGAGCAGAGCTTTGAAGGACAGTGATATTGATAAGGAACTAGTTACCCATATAAATGCTCATGCCACTTCCACACCCATAGGAGATGGTATTGAATCTACAGCCATAAGAAATCTGTTTGGTGATCATGCCAGGAACATGTTGATATCTTCAACTAAAGGCGCTCATGGGCATCTTTTGGGTGCTGCAGGGAATCTAGAATCTATCTTTGCTATTCTGTCTTGCTATCATGGTATCATCCCACCCATAATAAACTTGGAGAATCCTGTGGATGATCTGAATTATGTAGCTAAAGAACCAAAAGAATGGGAATCAGACAGAAGAATTGCACTTAAGAACTCATTTGGTTTTGGTGGCACTAATGCAACACTTTGTATAGCTCAAGCTGAAGTATGAGGAAAATTAATGTGCTTGTTTCCTGCTTCCTTACTCAACTTACCTTAGTTATTAAGAAACAATGGTTGTCAACTTCAGTTTATTTGAACACCTTTATTACCTAAATAACACGGTCATCCTAATTAAATTAATAAATTAAAAAAAAATGCTGGACATTTCATACAACATTATCTAGCCCCAAGCTAAGCAGAGTTTGTGTTATGGATACTAGATAACTGATATACTTAATACAATACATTACATAGATTAATATTTTTTATTCTACATAGAAAATACCCAGAACACCCTGAACAAATATCTGCAGATCGTACAATATTTGTTCCGAGGCGGGAATCGAACCCGCAACCTCCTGCGTCGCAGGCGAACCTTCGCCCGCCGCGCCACAGAGGTCGTCAAATTATTGAAAGGGAATCAATTTATTTAGGAAAATTATATGTTAGGACTCTGGGAATAAATAAATAAAAATATTCCTCACTGTATTACATAATATATTTAAAATCGAGTTACAAATGTTTCGAATTTATCAACGGCAATACAGCCAAGGTAACTCCAAACCTCTTTTAAGCTTTTTGTAAATGAGCAATAATTTAATCATGTACCACATGTTGAATCACATAAAGCAATAAAATAATTTGATCAAAAAAATTGCTACTTTATATTTGATACTAAGCTTTCTAACACTTACATAGTTTTTTTTAAATGCTGGGTTTCATCCAGCCAATTAAATATACATAATAATAACCTTGGAATAATTGAGAGTCATTCAAACATGCACTAAATTCTATAAGATTTGAATATTTAGGAGACGTAGGGCACGAAATAACAGACTGGTCTTATTGCAATATAATGTACTGATTAATTCAATAAGAAAAATGTATAAAGTTGATCTGGGTAGGTACTGATAAGTAAGCAAAACATCGCTTATTGCTTCTGGCTATTCGAAAAGTAGCAAAAATGCGTCATTTTCACCAACAACATTGATTAATGCGACTACAATTTATAAGAAAGCTTTTTCACAAGCCACACTAGTAGGCACTTGCCAATCGGGAATTCCCACTATAATAGGAAAACAAAAGTATTTGTCAATTAAAGTGAACCCTACCATCACAAACATGCAACTGCATAACAGCTATTAATAAATTAAATCAAGGCTATTCAGGTTTATGTTGAGTATTCTCTAAAAACTTAACCAGGATACGACTTAATGCTTACAGCAAATGTATTGTTAACAATGATGCTACTGCAAATAAACATGTTGCAATATCTGTTATTCTACGGATTTGTTTAACAGTTCTACTGATTATAGGGATTATTATTGAAGCTGATTTGTGCTAGGATTAGCTTGGAGCGATGTAGCGCCGACCTTCCTTAGTTCCTTAGACCTAACGAGGGGATAAACATACACTTTGGACCTTTCATTGAACATTCTAGGATACAACTGTAATAGTCAGAGTCACAGTATTATAACGACTAAAAAAACGCGATGGAAATGTTACACTCAGGTATAAATATCAACATGTATTCCAGGTAGTTCATTTTACAGCTTAATCTTTCTTTATTGTCTGTTTCGATAGTATTGCGCGTATTTTGTGTGATTTCGCATTTGGTATTAAAATTAGAATGTATTTGACCCTTTAAGCAAGCAATCAAGAACCAGCGTTACACCATTCCAGCTATTGAACCAACGGGATCTTAGTGCAGTTGAATGAATCACGAAGTGCCTATGCGCCCTTCTTGCCCTTAGTAGGCACAGGCGTGTTGAAACATAGCTGCGCGAATTTCTGCCTTAAATTCTGCCGTAATTCTTCTCTTTTCTCAGTTATGTTCCTTCTGGCCTTGAACTCCAATACTTCCTCTATTGGAATATAACTGGTGTCCTGTTCTTCGTCAGATGAACATGTCTCCTGCAAGCGAAATAACAATATTTAGTTAGAGACATCAGTTTTGTTCATGAAAGGAGTCTCCATGAGATGTACAGCACTACATTGGTTTTTGCACAAAAACAAATGCTTGTTTCAGAGCCACACTTCAGGCATCATGACCAAGAAAAAACCAAAGAACAACAAGAGACAAGTAAAAAAACTAAAATTAGCCATTAAGGTAATATGATCCTAAAATATGTTTTTTTCCAAACTGCTGTACTTCATACATACAAGTAAGCATATTTTTACATGTAAATAGCATGTAATTTTTGATGAAACCGGTTTGCACTTCAGACTATACATTTTAAGGGTTTTTTTTTATAAAAAATATGCAGTTAGAACTTTAAAATACAAGTCGAATCAATCCCCTCTACACACATTGAATCAACAAATTCATCACCATAAAGAAATTGTTCACATAATCAATAACAAATACTTACCATTAACATTTCTTGTAGAGAAAGCGTGAAGTCCGTACAAAGAGTCTTATCGCTTTTAACGTTGTCCGTACAATCGCCTCTTTCGTGGTTGCAAAATCCTTCAGAGCACGCAACTTCTGACCCTTCCGGAGAAGACAAAAGACTTGAACTGCCGGACATAGTTTCACAGCAAGCACCGTGCCCAGAGGAATAGCCGCAGTCTTGGGAGTGAACGGGTGATTGTTTGCCTGTTTCGGGTCCATTCTTAGGTTCACGTTGAGGCTGATCTTCGAGGCAGGACGAACAGGCGTCCGGCACGTAGCACACATCGGAGTAATCTCGGGGGGAGAGCAGGTCGGTGGGGGTGTCGCGTTCTTCCAGTTGGCATTCCTCACATTGGCACTTCTCGTCGGGTTCCTCGGAGTCTGCTTCCTGGAATTGCATAAACACATTTGAAGACAAATAACAAATACCACACACGGTTTTTTTTTTCTTCGGTCGCAATCGGCTCTTTTCAGGGCAGGTTTTTTGTCTGTCGTGTCGCTAGTTGTCTCATGATTACCCGACGTATGGTATGGATACGTCGGGTAATCATGAGACAACTAGCGACAGACAGACAGAAAAAACTAAAACAGAATTCTCAGTTAAGGAGTGCACTGATGAGAGGGCGTCACCCCATCGAGGCTCCTAAAATTGTCCCTAGTCACTTTACAGCTGCAATGATGAGTGGCGAGAACTATACCAGAGGCCCAAGCACGAACATCTAACGTTATCGATACGCTAGCGTTACGATAGTAAACGTCAAATATGAACCAATCAACTTACTAAGATTTCAAGTTACCCTGATGTCATTGGCCAATATTTGACATTTGCGATCGTCTCGCTAGCGTCTTGGTACCTAACGTAAATTATTCGTGCTGACCCCACAGATGCTTTTTTGTGCTGATTCAATAATCGGAATCGGAATACCTATTGAATCAGCTCAAAAAAAGGTATTGGTAATGGCTGGAAGGGTAATTAATGAGTTAAGTATGTTTATAAGGATTAACCTTCAGAATTCGAAAACCACTGAACTGATCCCGACAAATGAGATGTCAATCGATTCGTCTTTACTATGGGATGGTTATAGGATTGAAATATTCAAAAAATGAAATGGCGACGACAATTTTTATATACACCTACCTTGTCGTTTGATTTGTCACTCATAAGGTCTTTTAAAATCAAAAAGAAGTTACAATTAAAAGATTTTTTGCCAACCTATTTTGTCTCACTGCTTTGCAAAGGTTTCCCCAAACTTTTCCAACCATTTCTGTCCTTTAACTTCTCCCACCATACTCTCCCGAAAGCTTCCTGATCGTCCTTCCAACGGTTTCTCAGCAGACAAAGGCGTAGTAATTACAAATTAAAACTGAAAAAAAACCGCTCTGCAGAAATGGAAAAAGAAAAACTTCAAAATACCTTGCACTTCCCTTCGACAGCCTGCCTCTCCTTCTTCTTGCGCTTTTTAAGTTTCTTCTGTTCCTTCCGCTGTTGGCGCGACAGCTCCTCTTGCGTGAGCTCATCGTATAGCAGCTGCAGCTTGGAGACGCCGCTCTTCTTCTCCACCGCTGTCTCGAACTTGCGGTACAGCGCCTCCACGGCCACCGCGGCCAGCGTCTGGCACGTGGCCTCCTCCTCGCGCAGGCGTAGCGAGATGCGCTGTAGCCGCTCGTAGATGCAGATGCCGAGACATATCAGCACCTGGATTTAACAAAACACACAAGCTTTATCAGAACTTGTAGTTTTTAAAAGAATAGGTGTATAAGGTTTGTCAACACAGCAGGCTTAAAATGAGCACCCATGGCGACAAACATTTCTCGAGATATGTTTGTATATCCTCGAAAGAGAACTTGTACACCGTCATCCTAAGCCTGCTTTAGGTTTCAAGGCAATAATAGATAAATAAATAACAGTCACAGGTACAACGACATAATCTTCTCGCTACAGATACCGCGAGCCCACAAGCTAATGTAGGTGGGGTGCGTCTAAGTTTTTAACTGCACGCCCCTCCACAGCTTTACTTGGCACTTGACACAAGCTTGGGGTTCGAAAACAGTCCTTGTGGTTACAATGTAATGTCATGCGTGGTAATAATGTTATGTTATTCCCAACACTGCACTCACCTTTCTTACTTTAAGGAGCTGGACTGGCTGGGGTAGGGTTTGCACAAGGGGAAAATGCACAAAAGACCCCACAGAACAATGTCCGAGTGCAGATGAAAACATTACTACTAGAATCAGAATTTACCTCCTCCTGTGCTATTTCAAGTGTCTTCGCGTGTCTTTCTCTATGGTTGCCGAGTAGTTCCGGCTCTGCCCTCGCTATGAGCTGCGCTATGTACTCAGTCTTTGCTTGCAGGTGTAGATGTTTGTCCAGTAAGCACCTCTTGATGCCTCCGTACAACGAACCGACGTAACCTTTTTCCTTTTGTGGCTCTTTTTCTTCCACTAACAGTTGATATGCTCTTAACACCTGGACATAAAGATAGATAACAGTTATCAGTGATAAATCGGCTGTGTACAGTAACAGATATGACCTCAGGCTTATTTATAGTCTCAATATTAATGAATGCGTTGTTAGTAGGCCTTGGCATGTAGTGAAAGGCAAATTGGATTCAATTTAGAAATAATGCAGCACGTTTGTGATAGTATTTCGTTAAAACACAGAAAATAACTTGGGAGGTTCCTTGATTCAGTATGTGTACTTCCGAAAAGCGCATACCGCCGATCGATCTGAAATTTGGTATACTAACGTATTTTGACCTTCTAATCACGAATATCATAACGAAAATTAGCGCAAACGCCATTTTGAATAAGAAAAACGAACGAGAACCTCTTTTCGTTCGGTGTGCATAATCGCGCATTCCTAACCGATTTAGACTATTGTAGCTTTCCCCAGAAAGGGTGTGTGTGTGTGTGTGTGTATGTGCAGAAAATTTCCACGAAATTAATCCCATAGTCAGCCCCCCCTGGTGTAATCCCATAGTCGGCTTTTATGACATCTACGGGAGGAGATGGAGGGGTATATTCTTAGGCCGGACACACCACGGCAAAATAATAATAAAGTAAGTATTACTACTAAAATGATACCAAGCCACCATAAATTTAATTTTGTAATAAAAACTACCTTAGTTTTGCAGTCGGCACAGAACCTATGTTTCTTGAGATAGTTGTGCAACGTGTCGTGTAGCGTGTTGAAGTGCACCAGCGTGACGTGGTCGCGTGCGGCAGGGCGCATGGCGTCCCAGGCGGCGCGCCACGCCGCACGGCCCGCCCACCCGCAGGCGCCCCACCACGCCGGCGGGGCCGCGCCCGCCGACCCGCCGGCAGCGGCGCCGGCGCCGCCCTGACTCCAGCCGCGCGCCGTTCCCGCCTCCAGCGAGTGCAGCGTGCAACGTTGTGACTTCTTCCATCGAGGCTGACTCAGTATTAAACAATCGATGCCAGTACTGAAATTAATAAGACGCAATAGTTGAAAATTTAAATCATGTAGGTGTTAGGTACTTTTAACGAAAGTATGTCTCATCTATGACTGAAAACTCTCTCTAGTATAGTGTGCCACTGTAACACAATAAGACTGCGCAAGTGTCTAAACATAGACGCGTTGTAAGCTTTGAGATGTGGTGCTGAAGGAGAATGGAGATAGCCTCTCCATTCTAAGAATGGAGAGGCTCAGGCTGGACAGAAAAGGTGACAAATGAAGACATATTGAAAAGTAAGAATGAGGAGAATGAAGAACGTAATTGAACGAAAGCTAGATGGGAGGTGAGGTAGACGAAGACCATAAATAAGTATACATGAGACAGATAAGACAGTCGCTGTCATGTCCTACAAAGTGATGAAAAAGGACACTTTGGGTAGACATATTATGCTAAAATCAAGCCAACAAGGCCCTGAGAAACATCAACTGACATCTACAATCAACGTTAGTTTTTTTGTTTATGGTCTTTAAATTGTATTAACTACCCTTTCGAGTATTAATATTAATATTTAAAATTAGCTATTGTATGGTTGAAAGTAAAACAAGTTGTTTCTATGGGTAACTTTTCTTTATCAAGTTTTTTGCTATAAATTGAATTATTTGTTACTTTTGATTCCCGAATTCAAATAACAAACAAGGGCTATAAACTAAACTGATTGAACAAGAATAATATTTAGAACAAAAGTAATTTCTTCTATGAACAGGAGGCCTGGTTTATTTATTTTTTGATCAACAGTCGCCATCTTCCTTTAAGGACAAGTAGATTGATAATTGTAATTTATCATTGTGTTTGATTATCACAAATACTTACAAATTGAATTGAACATACCTGTGTCCATTGAGCAATGTTGCGAGCGACTGTGGATGTACTACTTTGTCTTCTCTGATAGTCATGGTTTCATCTAGAGTTAGAATTAATGGATCCAATGTCGGATGTCCTGATTTACACAGCTGATAAAAGAGGCGTTCCACACTGAAAAATCAAAGAATAACATTTTAGTTTTACAGCAGACTATCATTGCATACAAGACACCAGAGGCCCAATTCTCTAACTAAAAAATAGTTAAAAAAGAGTTCGGATCATGTTTCGATCTTGTGTCGATGTCCTAAATGTCAGAACTTGTATTCTCTTAACTTAAAATACAACACTGTAATGTGAAATGAAATGTCGAAATGTGACCAAAACATGAATGATTCAAAGTTTTTTCGATAATTTTAGCTCAAGTAGATGATCTTTACTCTTTCCAATTATATATATAACCACCCTACTCTAATGGTAGTCACCGTGAATTGAAAGTAGACTAAATTGTTATTTATGAGGGAGCAGAATACCAGCTTTCTGTCAATTCACAATTCAGTCTTGATTCGGTTAAATTACAGTGTAGTTATAAAACAATTTAGAGAATTGGGCCTGGTCAAAATCTGTGGCAGAGTGCTGCACTGCCCTTCAAAGAAAATGGATGATTAGCCTGTCTAGGTAATTAATGACAGGGCAGACTCACTACCTGGGGAAGAAGCTAAACTTATGCCAACTTATCAAAACCACTAACTGTGGAGATCAAAAACAAGCTAAGATTTTATTCGAAAATGGAGCACCAAAAACTATGAGAGAGAAAGGACTGTAAAAAACCGTAAGCATAGGTCACGCATAAAGGACCATCCATAGAGTTTGAATGCGCATACAAAATCAATGCTCCCAGGACCTGACAAAAGAAAGTAACTAACACATTACTTAAAATGAAACGCAAGAACCTATGTACAGTGGTGGTATCATAACTAGGCACTGCACCCCCAACCATCACCTGCACAAGATTGGGGGCTACTGACAGCAGAGTATGACGGGGCTGCCAAGAAGAATCAGTGGAGCATGTGGTCTTAAATTGTGTGGCAGCAAAAGAGACCAGGGTTAATATACTTTGTACTTTCTTTTTTCAGCTACTTGGATTCTGCTCTCCATAATCAACACCTTCAGGTGCCTTAAGTTTTATTGTAATTACAATACTCCCTTTAACTAGATGTGGATTGCTATGAAACAAAAACAGGGCTTTGTCGCTGTGCAACCACATCGCCCAATCGGGAAAAAATGAACAAATCATAATAAACAACAACAAATCGAAAACGAAATCCTTACTAAACATTTAACTACTAGATCGTATATTTGTTGGGCTTCGTCAGATAAACAATTAGCCAATATACTATTACATAAATGCTCCTATGCTCCGTTACTTTAAGGAGATGGCCTGACTGGGGTAGAGTTAGCACAGGGGGACAATGCACAATACATCCCACAGCGGGACATCAGTGCAGGTCTTAACACCCCCATTTAGAATTAGAATTAGATACTACTACATAAACTGACATCAAAGATGTTTGAATGACCAAAGATAGTCCTTGCTTGATACTTATGTTAGCAATTATTATAAGCGAGACCCATAAGCATTATTTCACTTGAAATGTTGACCAAGGAATCAAGAATGCTATTAATGTTTTGCTAGTTTATTTTGTTAGTAACCTCAAAGATAATTATTATTGATAGCATGCATGACTATCACATGCAATATTTTCATGGCCTTCCCATCTAAAACATATGTACAAATTGTACATTGGTTGGCAACAGACCTAGGAAAGGAATGAAAAACAAACATTAATATTTGTTCTGGGTCTGGGTGTTATGGTACCATGGTACTCGTAGTTCCTGATACCCATGACACAGGGAATCCTAGTGTGGGATCATGACTACGTATGTGACTGTTGGGTGTTATGTATGTTATGTTATTCACATTGATAATCAAATTTAAAAGCCAATACATTTGATCTCGTGAAACTTTTGAGCCTGCAAATGTTGGTTTGTCATTCAATCAAGATTTCTAGTTTTATTACAAACATACTAAATAAGAAAGAACTCATGCAATGTTTACTACAGTAGGGAATTTATTAGGCCACAAAAACGAAACGGCGGGGCAGTGCAGTCCAAATAAAGTGACCCAGAACTCATTGAATTGATCCTTTAACCACACAATACACATTATTTTTCACATCATTTTGACAAGATTCTATTGCATGTTTGAGCATACACCATTGCTCTGTATTTACGGCTGTACAGCTCCTTTTTGACATGTTCCACTTTATCAAGAACTGATTGACAATACAATTATCGTGATTTATATATATAATTGTTATAAATTTGTTGTTGGGTCCTGCAACATCAGCAAATTGACGGAAAATAGTGATATGATTAGTTCGTTATTTGTTTTATTTCCATAAACCTACTTTTTTTTGCGAGGGTGACTCATACTTTCTGCAAATTTATGTCACATACCAATACTAGTTGTAACTTCCTTATTTGCCAAACTGATTTATATATCCAAGGCATGGTTTGATATTCTACTGTTTCATAATACTAGCACTGTTTTGAAGGACTTGACCCATGTTATTCTAGATCTCCATGCATGGCATTTGAAGTAATTTACAATCTAGTTGTTATGACAACCTCTGTGGTGTGGCGGGCAAGTAACCAGCTGAGACGCAAGATGTTTGTATGATCTACAAATATTTGTTTGGGGTCCGGGTGTTATGGTACTTGTAGTTCCTGAAACCCATGACACAGAGAATCCTAGTGTGGGATCAGGAATGTATGTGACTGGTGGGTGTTATGTTATATGTGTGTTATGTCGCGAAAAGTAACTTTGCATACGATTGTATGCACAAACGAGGCACAAACTTTCTTCTTTCTTTTTTTATGTGTCCTCCTTACCTCCTTCGACAGCCAACACATGGAATGCTTTGATTCAATACTTCAAATATATCGGTTGCGTCCACATCGAGTGCCGCTTTTAGCTCGTCCGTCGTTAGAATTCTGTATTTGCGCATGAAATCTTCGTATTCGCGGCCTTTCACTTGAGGATTGTCGCAGATCAGGCCCATTGTGTTCAAGTCCATAATCATCTGCAACAAAAACAACATACGCGAAATCATAACAAAGGAAAAAATCGCACAATAAGGTCAATCAAAAGATGTCTTCAGATCAAAAGAAATCAATGAACTTGTGACAAAATAAGCCGACTCATTTATCCTGTAATTGTTGTATGGGCCATATCTCAGGTGCCTGAAACCTAAACTAGGGGGAAAATGGTGGGTTTAAGATAAAAACGCTTGCATTTTTATAAAATCAATCTCTGAGCAATCTACGCTTGTGGTAATGTCAAAGTGCAGAGAGCCAGCCACTTACAGTGAGATTTTCGTAGATAGTTAACGGTAATTGTCGGCGTTTTATCACAGGTTCCTTTTCGCTGTTATAAATATCAACCAATTTCGCCATAATGATGGATAATCAAATAAAATTGCAGACAAAATATACAAAAATATCAAAATGACGACCACTTTCTCGAGAAATACACGTCGTGCGTTGTGCGTTTGACACAGTCACACAGTTTGACAATAGTTTAGTTTGACAGAGACAGCACATTACTTTCCTCTAAGTCATTATTTTGAGCTTTCCTCCTAGACGAGACGGTTTTTTTTTTTACGCTGTATCTGTATGTACCTTGGACGAATTATCACAATGGACAGAGCATTTTGGTTCAAAGCATGTCCGTTTTCTGTCAGTGTGCAGTTGTAGATATGTATAAGTGTGAGTGACTAGAGAAGTGACTTCATTGACTAACCTATCGATGAATAATTTCGAAATTAATGAAAAAGAGGTTATAAGATATCAACTCTTTAATTTGTTACATGTATGTATTATCATCGGAACTTGATAATACAAAATTTCAGCTCAATCGGTTGGGTGGATGGAACTGGCTCACAGTTTCAAGACTCAAGACCTAAACAAACAAACAAACATACAAACATAACATAAAACCCAACAGTCACATACATGTAGTCATGATCTCACACTAGGATTCTCTTGTCGTGGGTATCAGGAACTACGAGTACCATGGTACCATAACACCCAGACCCGGAACAAATATTTGCAGATCATACAAGCATTTATCCCGCAGTAAACACATGCGCAAAGCATCTGTTGTGTGTACATCAAAAACGGAAACTAAAATATTATCGATAAAGCTAAATAGGTTGGTGTAGTACATCACTAGCACAGATGCCTAAAACAATGCATTTTATTTTACAATAATTAAAGGTTTTACACTTAACTTTCATGATTATCACTCAGGATATATGACTAAGTACTAATAAACGGTCATTACTACAGTTTTTCCGGTTAAAAAAACTCTCTCTTTTAGCAAGTAAATAAATTAAATATATTGACCAAGACTTACGTATGAAATGACAATCCCGGGTCTTTTACTCCTTCTTTTGTTGTTCTTGATGAACAACACACAGCAGAACAGGACATATTTTCACTTTTTCAAATTTATTTTTATGAAACACTGTAATTTCATATGATTTTTTGCTGATTTTAAAAACTTCACCGCAATGTTTTGGCCGACTAGCCGGTTATCAACAGACACGATTTACAAAGAAGTAAGGCGTTGCCAAACTTATATCTACTTTCTCTTTTACTCGTAGCTAGGTTCCGTGGGATGGACAAAGATATATGATCACTAATACGATACACAGATGTAAGAGCGGCAACGTCTTATGACTACGTCCATTGTGATAATTCGTCCAAGGTATGTACTATAGATCATGGAAGTAATATGTACTACGTACAACTATTACTTCCATCTTAGAGAATTTATGTAGGGAGATGGCATGCTCAACTTCTAGTACTAAATTATTTCTGCCACTTTTTGCGGGAGGCGAGGTAAACACGTACAGCACACATTTACTTACTCACGCACACTCATGCAGAAAGTTTAGGCGTCTCTATAAACGCACACGGAAATAAAAGCTGTCACACAAACATAAAACAAGCACACAAATAAATAATTTCTGTAATTACACTATTGGTTAGTTGCACATTAGCGCAAAAACTAGTGATGGGGTGTGAAAGACTGAATGAAATTAAAATTATTAATTGTCTATGGATCTAGTCTATGGATGTATGTTTATTATGTTTGAATGGGTGAATTGATTCATGTTGATCAAAAGTAATCGCGTAACAAACATATAAAAAAAACAGTCAGTTAAAAATTGTTTTAGGATATAAGAGCTCACCGGTAGGACGCGTACGTCCTTTTGCACGCGAACGAAGTTTGCTTCTGTTTTGGCTATTATTTCTTCAATTGTTTTTATTCATGATCTGTACACTAATATATAGACCCGTGGTGCGTTGGTTTCTTATAAAATTATATGGTTTCCAAATCACACGCATCAGGCATGTATGATCTGCAACTATTTGTTCCGGGTCTGGGTGTTATGGTACCAGGTACTCGTAGTTCCTGATAGGTACCTACGATACAGGAAATCCTAGTGTGGGATCAAGACTACGTATGTGACTGTTGAGTGTTAAAAAAAACATTATTTTGGCACCTGCTTGGAATGGATGTAAGGTTGGGTCCCGTGGTATTAAGGAGCTCCTCCTCATTGACATGGCCATCAGACAGAAGGTCAAGAGGAGTAAGGGAAACCTCTCCGCTGCTTGTATTGATTAAGAGGGCACTATACTACAATTTAGGCTCCCTCTTTAATGCACGCAATAACCCGCGCGCCGTCTCGCTCGCGCTAGCCACTCGCTAGCGCTCGTGCACAAAAATGAAGTTTTTTGTTTATTATGGCGGAAATAAAGTGTTTATCAAAAAACTGATTTTAGCATAAGAATAAATAGTTATTACTTACTTGTTGTAGTAAAATTTATCTTTAAACACCGTAGGGTTCCTGAGATTTCTTTCTAAACGTGTGGGAAACAAGGGTTTTTTCATTAAATGAAACTCAGGGCCGTCTTTACCCGGGGGTGCAAGGGGTGCGGTGCACCCGGGCGCGGAGCGCCCGGGGGCGCCTGCCGAGCGCTGATTAATGAATATTTTGATATTTCATTGAACTTAACGCCATTGCACAGTTTCATATACAGGTTACGACAAACACGTATGCGCAAAATTAAATATAAAAAAAATTGTCATCAACAAAAATCATTGTTTGTTTTACTTTTATTACGCTTTCGGCGCTTGTCATACCGCTCATGATGTGCAAGTTAAAATGACTCTTATTACTACACAAATAACAATTTATTTAATAAAACACGCGCGCGGGAAATTCTCTAATCCAAAGAGATATTGCCGCCCGGTCGCCCGCACTTGAAGCAAAATGATCTCTAAGTCAATAAAGTGTAAGTTCATTTAAAATGGGCACGCGGCGCGCCACCTGTGCGTCTGTCATCATAGGCGAGTAATTGCGCCCTTTGACATAGCCGTCCGGGCGCTCGCACTTAAAGAGAAATGATCTCTATATCACTACAATTAGGTATAAGGTCATTTGAATTTACAGCGCGGCGCGCGGCGCCTATGTAAGTGTCGGTGACTGATTGATCTGATTTCTTCTTTTTAAGTAATTAAATTCGTTAGCCCCATTTGATTTGCGACAACCGCCGAATTAGCACGGAACAATACGGAAGATCTAGTGGAGAAATTCATTAATTAAATTTATCGAGATTTTGTGCAATGTAACCATAGTATAAGTTGTAAGTGCATGGAATAAATGGAATTTCTTCGTCATAAATGAGAGAAAAAATATCAAGGTAAGTCAATTTTATATTTTAAGCAAAGCACAAACACGTTTTGGTGAAGAAATTTATGTAGGTATTAGGGCATGTAAACCGGTTAACCGATTAACCGAAAAACCGATTAACCGACTGATTTTAGGTCGGTTTTTTACCGGTTTTTTTCTTAGAAAATAACCGGGTTTTCGGTTTTTTTTAATGAGTAATAAATCACAAATTCATTTCAAACTACGCCTTGCAGACTTTATTTAGAACGACCATTTTAATCCATCTAATTATATTACAACATAATACGTTAAAATTGCAAAGATACAGACAAACACTCAGAAAACTTTATCATTGGACCGCATAAAACGTCGTTAGTGAATATCGTAGTGTAAATAAGCTATTACCTACTATTAAACAAGCAGAGCAAGAAAGCGAAGGCAGCGTTGCATGAGCGCACTGGGCGCCACCGTCGTTGCTGCGGTCAGCGGTCGAACTGGCAAATTGTTAATTATACCAAAAAAGTGAATTCGACTTGGTAACTTTTAGGACTGATTAATGATAATATTTTAGACGTAACTACTGATCTTGTTGATTATAGTTAACTACTCTATTTGAGCATGAGTGAGTTGAATATTACCGAATGTTTTAAACTTTACTTGAGTAAAAGAGAGAGTTTTAATATAAGACTAAATTATTTTAATGTTTAAAGATACCTATCCCTAAACGTGAGAAAGTTGAGTGGGCCTGACAGTATCCCGGCTACTGTGCTCAAATAATGTGCTCCCGAGCAGTGTTCCGTTTTGTCGCACCTCTTCGACCTCTCTTATACCATGGGGGTTGTGCCATCTTCATGGAAGGTAGCCCATGTCCACTCTATCCCTAAAAAAGGGGATCGTACCGAACCGTCCAATTACAGGCCTATAGCGATAACCTCCCTACTCTGCAAGGTGATGGAGCGAGTGATCAACACTCGGCTTCTTGGTTATCTGGAGGAACACCAGCTGATCAGCGATCGGCAATACGGTTTCCGTCACGGGTGATCAGCTGCTGATCAGCTGATGATCTTCAAGTCTACCTTACTCACCGTTGGGCAGAAGCTATTGAGAGTAGAGGAGAGGCTTTGGCAGTAAGTTTGGACATCGCAAAGGCATTCGATCGTGTGTGGCACAGGGCGCTTCTATCGAAGCTTTCATCATATGGCCTTCCCGAGGGCTTATGTAATTTGGTCGCCAGTTTTCTTTCCGGGCTGTGCATTAAATCCGTAGTTGATGGATCCTGCTCGGACTCCATGCCCATCAACGCTGGCGTTCCCCAAGGGTCAGTGTTATCACCCACGCTTTTCATCATTCACATCAATGATATGCTACAAATTAGCGATATCCATTGTTATACGGATGACAGCACTGGTGATACCCTCTACTCTGGCCGTTCAAACGCCTCTCGTGCCGAAGTGGATGAAAATAGGTCAGCGCTTGTGTCTGAAGTAGAAAGCTCCTTAGAGCTCGTATCAGATTGGGGTATCCAAAATCTGGTTACTTTCAATGCCACTAAGACACAAGTGTGCGCATTTACCGCAAAAAAAGACCCATTTACCATCGCGCCACAGTTTCAGGGCATTCCTCTTTCCACCTTCGCGAGCATTGGGATTCTGGGAGTTGAAATTTCTAACGAGGTCCAATATGGGAGTCACTTAGAAGTAAAGGCAAAACTAACTTCTAAAACACTTGGAGTGCTTAATCGTGCAAAACAGTATTTCACGCCAACTCAGCGCTTTCTACTATACAAAGCACAAGTTCAGCCACACATGGAATACTGCTCTCACCTATGCACGGGGCCCCCAAGTACCAGCTGCTTCGCTTTGACTCCCTACAAAGAAGAGCCGTTAGAATCGTCAACGACCTCAAGCTCACCAGTAGGTACACTAGAGCCGCTGAGCCTGCGCCGAGATATCGGCTCGCTCTGTGTATTCTATTGACTCTATAATGGGGAGTGCTCTGAGGAACTATTTGATCTTATACCCGCTTCCAGGTTCTATCATCGCACCTCTCGGCATCGGTTGGGAGCTCATCCACATATCATCGATGCGTGGGTATCTCGTACAGCTCGCTTTACAAGATCTTTTCTCCCACATACGTGGAAATTGTGGAATGGGCTCCCTTCTGAGGTTTTTCCGCTAAACTACAACATGCACAGCTTCAAAAAAAAATTAAAAAGGGGTCTCCAAGGCAGGCAACGCATTGGCAATGCCTCGGGTGTTGCAGATGTCAATAGGCGACGGTAACCGCTTACCATCAGGTGGGCCGTATGCCAGTTTGTCGAGCCATAACACAAAAAAAAACTATTTTGTTGATTTTTATAGTTTACTCATGAAGTGAAATTTAATTTCTTTTAAATATATATAAAGAACATATTTAATACTAGTTGCGCCCCGCGGTTTCACCCGCGTGAATAATGATGAAAATTGATGAAGATGATGATGATGAAAAGTAGCCTATGTGTTAATCCAGGGCGTATAGTATCTCCATTCCCAATTTCGCTCAAATCCATTCAGTAGTTTTTAAGTGAAAGAGTAACAAACGTTTATAATATTAGTAGGATAATAAATACTCTATAACCTGAAGAGAGACAGTTTTAATACTACCAAATAAATAAGTAAATTACACTTAGTAACTAACTATTAGGACTGATTTATCATGTTGTTGAATTTTGTTACTTTATTCGAGTAAGAGTGAGTTCTGCACATTACAATACTTTAAAATTTTACAAGCTAATTTAATTGGTGCATCCTTATTCAAATAATAACTTCATTTTTATTAAAATTTACGGTTTTATCTTATCCTAAGACACCTATATAAAAAACTCTAAAAATAACCGATTAACCGGTTTAACCGGTTTTTGAAACATAAAAACCGAGAAAACCGGTTTTTTAAAACAACCCGGTTTTTACATGCCCTAGTAGGTAGTTATGGTTACCCCTCACCCCTCTGCCTTAGATTAAGTCTAGAATATACTTTTAGTAACTAAGCATTTGTGTTTTACGGCTGACTCAGCGGCGAGACAGCCCTCGGCGCTCTGACGCACATGTATTCTTTTATTTCAATATTAAAGCATCTCCATATCGATGCACACGTATTTTTAATTTAATTTTAATTTTAGTTTTAAATTTTAATTTTTTAAAAACCCGTTTCTAAGCTCCCAAATCAAGAGTGGCGCAGCCCGGGGCGGATTTTCATAATTTTCACGGGTTTTTCCGCGTTTTCCCGACGTCCAAATTCGTCAGGAAAATTACCACGAAAAATTCCACGAAAAGTTAATCCGACGAACCAAATAAATATTCTCTTAAACGGGTAAAGAAAAGTGAGCAATGGGTGTAGCAGTCGGTTGGTGAGTACAACTTTTCGCCAATCCTTTGTTTCCCAAATCCTCCTCTTTGAAAATGGTTTTTAAACAATAATTTGTTATTATTGCGATCAAACTTCTCGCATTTTAACGTGTCTGGTTAACTTTGTATACAACTCTACAGAGTTAACCTTAGTACTAGTTAGTTAAGAAAATATAGAGAGTGCATATCTTCAAACTCAGATTTGTACTGTATTTAATTAGTGTTACATAAACTTAAATGATCTAAAATCGATCATTTTAGAATTATAATTTAGGATAAAAACTCAACTTAGGAACTATTGGTTGACTTTGTATACAACTCTATCGAGTTAACCTTTGTTCTCTACCATTGAGTTATGAAAATATAGAGAGTGCATATCTTAAAATTCAGATGTGTACTGTAAGTAATTAATTAGTGTTACGTAAGCTTAAGTGATCTAAAATCGATCGTACTTAAACTATAATTTAGGATAAAAACTCGTATATTTTACAAAATATTTCAGTGTCAAACCAATTTTACAAAGAATTTTTATTCTATGCCCAACTATTGTTGTGCTTATTTTATTGTTTTTTTTATTGTCATTTTTGTGTCAATACTTTATACAACCGCGTAAAGTAGAGTGAAAATTTTTCATTAAGTTTTTGTGTAATTTTACATAATCGCATAAACTCAAGTAAAAATTTTCATAAAAATTTTACACATTTTCCCAACTTTTCTTGTGTTTTCAATTGTTTTTTTTGTGTAATTTTCACAACCGTGTAAACTAAAGTGAAAAAATTCCATCAAGTTTTCACCAATTATTTTTGTGCTTTTTATTGTGCTATTTTTAAGTGTGTAATTTTTAAAACCATGTAAACTTAAGTGGAAATTTTACATCAAGTTTTCCCAATTTATTTTTGTGCTTTTTATTGTGCTATTTTAAAGTGTGTAATTTTTAAAAACCATGTAAACTTAAGTGGAAATTTTCCATCAAGTTTTTCCCATTTATTTTTGTGCTTTTTACAATGCTATTTTAAAGTGTCTAATTTTATACAACCGCGTAACCTTAAGTGAAAATTTTTAATCAAGCTTTCCTTTTATACTTTATTATTGTAGTGCTTTTAATTGAGTTATTTTAAAGTGTAAACTTTTACATAACCGCGTAAACGCAAGTGAAAAATTTTCTTAAAGTTTTCCACATTTTCCCAACTTTTGTTGTGTTTTCTATTGTGTTTATAATGTGTTCTATTGTAGTGAGTAAAAAAAAAAATCGTGTAACTCGAGTGAAAAGTTGCCTTCTCTGAATCGTTCGTAACTCTATTACTATGACGAAGCTATAGAAGCGATACTTAAAGAATTCATTCAATTGATACTATTATACAATGGTGATAAAAGACAGTTAAATTTATATTTGCGAAAATGTTAATATGTAATTGATCGGTTTAGTAACAGAGATTTCGAAGAACAAATTGTTTTGACTAGTCGACTTACAGAGAACGCAGCTGCGCTCTTATCGGAACGATTGGATGTTGAGACTTGGTCTGCGATGAAAGAATTGCTTGTCTAGCATTTTGGAGATCCGCGTAGTGAAGCGTGTATTAGAGTTTTTGAAAATAAAGTCAGATGAAAGTTATCTGGATTTTTGTAATAGAATCCAAAGTGTTCGAAATGTATTGATGTCGAAAGTGAACGTGATTGGTCCTCAATCACGATAATCACTGTCCTAGTGATTTAAAACGCGCAAAATGTATCATATTATAATAATACATCCTTGAATGTATTTTTATGTAACCGTCCTGAGAATATGGTACGGGTAGTGAGACTTAAGGTACCATCAACATTAGAGGTCGCCTTAAGTGATGTTCTTGAGGAAGTAAATTTTTTTTGGAACAATACAACATGAAAAATCGTATACACGGCAGCAGTCAAATTATAAGTTCAGGTTCAAGGCCATTGATAAGCAACAATGCCCCGCCTAAGATGCCCCAAATTCAAGGGCAAGGTCAACCACAGAGTTTTGGAACGGACCGTCCACAAACTTTTGGGTACCGACCTTAGTTTGGCCTTCAGCCACAACAACCAGTAGGCCTTCAGCAATTTAGTTATAGGCCACCACAGCAATTTGGCTACAAGCCACCACAGCAATTTGGTTACAAACCACCTCAACCATTTGGTTATAAAACACTCGAACAATTGAATAATCGGCCAACTCAATTTGGATATCGACCACAATCTGGTATCCAGCCAACTCAAGTAGTCTACAGTCCCCCTCAGGTACAAAAGCCTCAAATGCAAATCAGTGACGTGTCTATATGAGGACAGCTCCTCCTATACCACAAGTACCACAACAAGGTTTTAAGTTAAACGAACTGATTATAAATGACTATGAATACGAACCTTATTACAATGAAAATTTCGACTATAATCATAATAGTTATCATGACGTGAACGAAGTGAACTATTATGGTAACAAAAATTATATATGTAGGTACCGACGTAACGTACCATATGAAGACTGACGTATATCAGGCAGGCAAATTTTCTCAAAACTGCCTTGACTAAATCTTAGAACTAAATTGCGATCCTAATTCAAAACTTTCGTACATTATTTAAAAGAAATAGATGCAAAAAAATATTATTGATACCGGAAGTATGAGGTCATTCTTTTGTCCTCAAAACGCCTATCAATATTTTTGTAAATTTATTCGAAAAGGAACCATTTCAAGTGATTAGCACCCACGCGTCCAGCAGGCACGATGAAGTGATGGAAATCCCTCTCTTGCCTACTCTACTTTTGTTACAATAGTAATGATTGGCATAACTTTTATTTGTATGACGTTGACGCACGTTACGACGCTTATTCGAAATGATCTTTTACAACAATTGGTCGCGATTATTGATTTGAAAGAACAGCTTTTGAAAACGAATACTTCTTGTATTCCAATAATCAATATTAATTTAAAATATATTATTGATAATACCACTACGATCAGAACAACGGGTCAAGTTATTTAAGCGAAGCCATACTTGACTTCTATAAATTTAAGAACGGCTTACGAATGCCTAGTGCAATAGTGAACTGCATAAACGGTTATGCTTCTACGGTCATTCAGAATGCATTAGATTAATCAAAACGGTTGACTATTACAACACCTTTTGCTGTAATAAATTAAGAAAAACATGTAACAAAGATTAGAAAATTAACAGCTAAAAAGAAAACAAAACACAATGACTAAACGACAAAAACAATATCAGACTCAAGTAGGACAGCGATAGCTGGTAGCCCAGCCCTATAGCGATTTCTGATACATTATCAAGACATAGTATGGAAGTAGGTGAATACCCTATAAGACCAGAATCTAGTAAATCACAAACAATTAATTCCGCTGAAGATTTGGAATCAACTGGAATACCAATTTTACGAGAGGCAATTTACAACAAGCCAAATCAAATTCTAGTTTATTCATGGTTTAAAAATGAAATGCAAGTAAAGAATCTTTCGCGTGAAAAACAAAAGGTTTTGGAAGTTTTCCTACCTACAGATAATTTAGAATTGGTCAAAAACTTTTTGAAACAATACATAAAGCCATGAGTAAAATATTTTATCTATTTTGAGGAAGAAAAGCATCGAAGATTATTTGGTAATTTAATAATTCAGTTTTTTAAGAAAAGAATGTTTAATCTTTACTAATGCACAGAAAGAGTAATTTTATTGGAGATGAAAGAGAGCAACGAGCAATAATAGTTAAATATCATAAAAGAAAATCAATTTTTGCTAAAGATGTTAACAAGCGGATAAGCAAAGATAAACCTCGTTTTGTAAAAGCAAAAGTTATAGGCAGCCCCGAAAGAAACGTTTTACCTATACAAGTAGGAGAAAGAAAAACTAAAGTTCCTATTAAAATGTCAAACGCCCTCCACAGGTGGTGCAGCATACTGCTAATAATGACACCAACCCTGGCTCTTCATCTACAGACACTTGAAGGAAATCCAGGGATACTTCCAATAAAGGAAGGTCAGGCATACTATCAAACTGACTATTGGACTATAGTTAAGGTTATAAACTTGGAAAGGATTTACAGTGATTTAAATTACGCATCAATGAACTATGAACAACTGTGTAAACTGATCGATTGGAATACATCATATTCGGAAGAATTTAAAAATGTGAAAATACATACAGAGTTTATACGCGATATAACTATAGATAAATACCGACAACTTGTTCCACAGCAACGCTTTAAGAGAGGTCTAATAAATCCATTGGGTTCCATTATAAAAGTTATTACAGGTAATCTTGACCATGAGGATGCCATCAAATATGATAAACTCACATCTGAACTAAGTCATAATCAAATTATCGTTTCTAAGAAATTAACCTTGGTCTCTAAAATGTTCGATAGCTTTATCAATGTAACTGAAACAATGAATCAGAATACTGTTAATTTAGATAATCGCTTAAAGCAAGCCGAAATAATGTTAAGAGATTTAGCTGCTAGAAAAAACAATTGGGTTTTTTTCACATACATATCAGGATTATTTAGCGTCTTTACAAGCAGTTTTCGTACTATATTTATCAGGTTGAGTGAAATTGAAACAGCTCTAGCATTAAGTAGAGTCTCTATACTACATCAATCTATCGTGAACTCGACGGAACTCATGTATCATTTGAAATTGATTGCAAACTCAGAAAGCTTAGTGTATTTACCTATCGATGAAAATTTGTTAAAATTAGAAGAAACTATTTGTGTAAAATCATTTATTAAGAAAAACCAGATCACGTTTATTATGGAAATTCCTATTACTGATAATTGTACTCATAACTATTTTAAAATGTACTCCTTACCAATTTTCCACCAATCCGAAAATAAAACCTTGTCTATTTTCCCCAAATATCTTTACCTTTTGGCGAAAGGAATGAAATACTCACCGATTGTGAAACCATGCCGCCCGTTATCAACTGGCGACCATTTTCTGTGTAATGCAGACAACCGAGCAATGTACCATGAGCCCACCTGTATGGAACAGCTCATGAAATTTGAAGACAACCCTGATGATTGTACGCAGCATCAGGTTCGAATTGAAAATGTCAAGGTCCAGCAAGTCAGTTCTGACAGTTGGATTATTTTCAGCAGACTTAAGACTACGCTAACGAAACATTGTGATAACGAAGTCAGTAAGCAGCCATTATTTGGAACTTATCTCGTGACCATCGACGAGCCTTGTGATTTGGAAATTCATGGAATTCGTATTCGACACCGTATCTACATAGAATCGGATGTTGTAGAGCCAATTCCAGTTATCATCTTGCCGCAGCTACGTGCGAACGCCAGTCTATCCGGTTCACGCGCACTCAACATGAAAGGAGTTCACTTAGATGAAGTTAAATACATGGCTTACTCTTTAAAGCAAAGTGCAGTGATCGAAAGTGTTTTAAATGAACAAAAAGACTTTAACTTCAGTGAACAATTAGGATACGTTACTTTATGTTTAGTAATTTTAAGTTTTTTGATGTTTTTGCTTTACGTGTTTCGTTTAAAATTGTTAAAAATATTACCGCTTAAGAAAAATTATCGGAATACATCTAAAATCGATCGAACCGATAATTTTCCTCTTAGGGATGGAGGAGTTATGGTTACCCCTCACCCCTCTGCCTTAGATTAAGTCTAGAATATACTTTTAGTAACTAAGCATTTGTGTTTTACGGCTGACTCAGCGGCGAGACAGCCCTCGGCGCTCTGACGCACATGTATTCTTTTATTTCAATATTAAAGCATCTCCATATCGATGCACACGTATTTTTAATTTAATTTTAATTTTAGTTTTAAATTTTAATTTTTTAAAAACCCGTTTCTAAGCTCCCAAATCAAGAGTAGGTATACAATGTATTTGTTTACGAGAGAGAGTCATGATTGTTTATTTGTTTATAATCGCAAAAATACAAATTCTTAATGTTAGTGATTGATACAATCCTACTTTATACTACTCTATACTTTTATATTCCATACTTTCCATACTTACTATTATAATTGCGAAAGTAACTCTGTCTGTCTGTCTTTCTGTCTGTCTGTCTGTCTGTCTGCTAATCACGCCTAAACCACTGAACCGATTGAGCTGAAATTCAGTATGGATATAGTTTGAGACCCTGGGAAGGACATAGGCTTCTTTAAAACTTCCTCCGCATCCGCGATAACTGATATCCACGCGGACGAAGTCGCGGGCGGGCCACTAGTTTAGAATAAAGAAAGAAAATTGAAAGATTTGATATTGACGGGGAGGATTTATATAATGAATTAGAATTGTTGCCAATATTTTTTCCCAATGCTTCAACAAGTACTCCCACCGATATTTTAAGCTATATATATTCTAATAATTTAATATCCTCATTTCCTAATATCTTAACATCTCTACGTATATATTTAACACTGCCTGTTACAGTAGCTGAAGGTGAACGATCCTTTTCAAAATTAAAATTAATAAAAAATTATCTTCGGTCAACCATGACCCAAGACAGACTGACAAACTTAGCTATTATAAGTATAGAATCCAAAATTGATATAAAAATAAATGATTAAATTAAAATCTTTGCCAACTCAAAAGCAATAAAAATTGAGTTAGTTTGATTTGATGTATGATATAATAAATAGATTTAAATAATAATATTAACGAGACTTGGATTGCTGGTGTTTTTCGCCGTTACAATCACTGTTAATTGTAATTAACTCATAATTCTATTGATTTCTCAACTAATAGGTTCCTTTTTTTCTTTGTTTTTGCATCATGTTCTTTTTCATGTTAAAATAAAAGTATAATTTTTAGAAGGTTCATCGAAAAATCTTCATTTTTTGAAGAAGTATGTACCTTTTCTAGAGTGTTAATTCCAGAAAATGGACATGTCTCGAATGGAGAATAGTTTTGTTTTTTATTTGTGTAATTTTGTTTAATTTGTATAAATTTAAGTTTAATTTTAGTTTTGTATTTTAGAGAAATAAAAAAAAATTTATCAAAATTGCGTGTATTGTGTTTTCTTGGTTGACTACAACGATCTCTAATAAGATCGTTGGTTGACTAGGACCCCTTTCATACTGCAGTGTGTCGTCGGTCGCGTGCCACGAGACGCTGCAGTGTAAAAGAAAACCAGGGCGCAGGCTGAGCCCCGCACCCCGGCGCCAAATAGACTTAAGACGGCACTGATGAAACTATTGAGGTTTTTTTTAAATATCGTGTTTTCAACTTTACACAATAAATGCAAAAATATAAAATTTTCATATTCCAAAATATTTAACACGTAGAAGCCGTAGATACTGAGTTCTAGATCGATTTTGTTTAGCAAAATCACATAGTACGCCCTCTTAAAAGAAAGTCTATGATTCTGTGCCACATACATGGATTTAACAATTATAAGCTGGGATTACATTTTATATTGTATTCATTAAATGAAAATATAAGCTATTGGTTTTAAAATGGATCAATTTATTGTTAAGAAAAATGTATTTTCGTGGATTTGCTTTTTTCATACGAAACGAGATTCGAATATCCGTATACTTTTGCATACCTTCCTAATATCATATTGTGATTGACGAAATAACCCTAAAACCGTAAAAAATCGGAAATACAAACCTCTAAAATAACCTTACAACCCCTTTAAACCCTAAAAACAGCTAATCAAGCCCATTTAACCTATATTTTAGGCTGCTATTGATCGACGTAGGTATTGATATTTTCTTTGGAATCAGGTTTTTTTTTATAGCTTTGAGATCGTTTTTTCGGCCTGAAAACTCCCTATCCTGTTAATTTCATAAAAATCGTTGCTGCCTCTTTCGTTCATTCATTCGTTCGTTGTTTGCACATCACTTGTCCCCGTACCAAGAAATTACGTATCGTTATTTCTGTCGTAAGCTTGCACTAAGAAAATATGTTTTACGGTGAAATTAATGGCTTAATTGTGTTGTCAATTACTTAAATGTGATAAGAAACTCCATATTTTGTTAAATTTGATGTTTCCGACCGCCATTTACACGAAACCACAGCACAACCAACCATTTTTAGGAGCTCCGTATAGCGACAGTTATGAACGCAGAATGGCGAACGATCGTGGCTAAACTAGTTTTTATAAACTGACATGAACGACCGTTCATGTACTTCGGCAGAGGGGAAAGCGTATGCTTGCCATCTCCCTACTATAAATTCTCTAAGACTTCCATGATAGGTGTGTGTAGTAATAAATCTAGCGAAACGAAAACGAGACGCACTACGGAATACGCAATAGATTAAAAATAACTAAGTAATAGGGTACATACATACATGTACTATACTTATAAATCTGTGGGGTTTTGATTTTACAGATTGATTTGTTTGTTGTTGAAAAGAAAATCTCACGTTCAACATGTCTAAAATATTTACACCCACCAACCAAATACGCCTAACAAATGTTGCGATTGTGAGGCTGAAAAAAGGTGGAAAAAGGTTCGAAATAGCTTGCTACAGAAATAAAGTTATTTCTTGGAGAAACAAAGTGTAAGTACCTATTTCACTGCTCTAAACATAGTTCGTGAGGCAATTTCATCAATAAAAATGCTGGACGACTTTCTTTCAGGGAGCAAGATATTGATGAAGTGTTACAAACACACACAGTCTTCACCAATGTTTCAAAAGGAAAAGTGGCTAAAAAAGAAGATCTTGTAAAAATCTTCGGTAAAGAAGACCAAACTGAAATATGCAAAGAGATTCTCGAGAAAGGCGAACTACAAGTCTCGGACAAGGAGCGGCATTCACAAATTGACTCCTTATTCAAAGATATTGCTACCACAGTAGCTGACAAATGTGTAAACCCAGAGACAAAAAGGCCATATCCAGTTTCAATTATAGAGAAAGCAATGAAAGACATACATTTCTCAGTAAATGTGAACAAAAGTGCAAAACAGCAAGCACTAGATGTCATACAACTTTTGAAAAACGAAATACCACTTGAACGGGCTCAGATGAGAGTCAGAATCGTGCTTACTGGCAAAGAAGCAAGGAAAACTAAAGATAAGGTTGTGAAACTGGCTACAAGTGTTGAAGAAGAGAACTGGGATTCTGGCACGGCTAATCTGATATGCCTGATTGATCCTGGCAACTTCAGAATTCTGGATGAACTTGTCCGGACTGAAACCAAAGGCACAGGACAATTTGAACTGCTCAATCTGAAGGAAATGGTAGAGGGCGAGCAGGCTCTGTAAGATTGTCATACAATAAATCTTTATTATTTTCTCAAAATAATTTATTTTATTGGTTATACCTTCTATGTACCTACAACATACATAGGAGGATGAAATAATGATGCGGATTGCAGATAGTCATTTTATTGTTAGCATGCAGCTATGCTGGCAGAGTTATTGGATTTACTATGTATTCAAAGTTTCTAAGTAAGTCCTCAGATCCCTTTAAAAACAGTGTTGTGAACTGACAGAAATGGCTGCTCATTTTTTCTGGAAATAAGAACGGGTCAAAAACGCTCGCTCTCATACAGAAAAACCTGCATCAAAATCCAGGTAGCCTTTCTGGAGCTATAGCCCCTAAAGCATTTATATAAATTATAATATTTATAAGTATGAGCCACAGCAGATATACATACATAACATATCACCCAACAGTCACTTACATAGTCTCAGACCTCACTAGGATTCCCTGTCGTGGCATCTGAGTACCATTGTACCACAACACACAGACCCGGAACAAATATCTTCAGAGCATGCAAACATTTGTCCCGCAGCGGGAATTGAACCCGCACCTCTTGCGTCTCTGCCAATGAAAATAATTACTTGGTCTCTGCCGGCTACTCGCCCGCCGCGCCACAGAGGTCGTCAACATCAGAGGGAGACAAACATGCCTCACGTAAAACATCGTCTTGTTGGAATTATGAGTGAATTGCGTGAAATGGAACGGTAATAGAGGTCATTGTCCTCTTACTACGTTGCTGAGATAGTAGGTAAATGTAGCAAAATAGATTGAAACGGAAATGAATCATCAAAATAATAAAATTACATAGGTTTACGGTTTTATAATATACCAAAAATTATCAACCAGGCGACCTCTCAATATTTATTTTTTCTTGAAATATTTCCCATATGTGTGGGAAACCAATAGCTACAAAATCAAAGTCAAAGAATTTTATTCATTGAAATCACAAGGATCATTTTGAATCGTCTTATAAACTAAAATTACTCCTATTATTATTATTACACTGTGTTTCTCTAGTTAAAATGAATGATCACAAATTATTTTATCAGCTTCGTGTATTTTTGATAGATTTCTAGAAAATATCGGCAATTCTCGGTACATAAGACAACACTAACAAAATTTTCATTGTCACATAAAAAATCGGTGGGAATTGTAACGTGGAACGAAACGTCAAAGTGAATGTACTATCGAAATGACAAATTAAAAAGTTTTTTTTTCTCATATTGGTACGAGATTTTATTGATTGTTTTCTTTCCAAGATTTTCGGCCAGACGGCGACTGAAATTGCAAGTTACTGTGATATATTTATTTTCGATAATTAACTATTCTTATCAACCAATTAAATGAGCAGGGATATCGAGTTATGTCTATAAGTAATGGAAGGTACAGAACTGGGTGGCGACCAGCAATTTTGTTTGAGATGGAACAATTTTCAAGCGAATATTACTTCTCAATTCGAGGCACTGCGCGATGATGAGGACTTCGTGGATGTCACCCTGGCATGCGAGGGACACAGGCTGGAGGCCCACAAAGTGGTTCTCTCGGCTTGTAGTCCATATTTCAAGGAACTATTCAAAGTAAGTCTATCTTTTACTCCCCACACTTTGATGTGTCACCATTACAATGACTGTAGTGAAAGTTGTTATGTATAAAACACTTGATCTACTTATAAATGCCATGTCTCGCGTTCCGGTTAAGTACTCGTGATTTCATTTATTTGTACCTACTTTAAAATTCTGTTTCACAATTTCTAATTAACTCATTACCATTGGTGCTATGGCTTACATATATGTCATGGAAGCATTGGATTCCTTTTACATTATAATGTAATCATTACAATGCATGCTAATAGACGTGTCTGCATGGTTTCTCAATTTCATAAAAATGTTTGGTAATATGTTTAGAGCTGTCTAGATTGTTTCAAAATGTATTCTGACCTGAGTCGGAACAGCTTTTGTGTCTGAATGAATATTAAATAAATCAGTTCATATTTATGACCGCAAATTACAATAAATTAGAATTATGTGAACTTTCATCGTTTACATTTCACTTAGGTATAGCTTGGCATGAATGTTTGTGTGACAATGAATAAAATCAACGTTGAGTTGATGTATTATTCTTTGTTGATTCACTTGAACCATTACTGAAATCAGATCACATTCAGTGTACTCACAAGCTCCTGTTATCTTTTCTTAAACATTATTGTGATAACAAAAGAGTAGCAAACAATTGAAAAACATTTTAAATTTACGACATTAATCTAATATCCCATAAAGTCTAAAGTTTGCTGTAATGCACCCATTAATGATGATTAACTTAATTGCTATGATAAATCAATAGTTGTTTGTTTGGTACCTAAATGACAAGTTAGCTGATAATAGTTCACATCATTTTAAACAATGATACTATAAACCCTGTTATGACTTGTGGGTAAAATTGATTGATTAATTATTTCTTAAATTGTTATCCTAACCAGTTAAAAGTGATCTGTCTTATTCTAAAGTTATCCTAATGATAACCTTCACATTCAATGGCATTTCAGTTTGGTTGTTTTGTTTATTAATAAATAAATGCTGGACATTTCACACAACATTTTCTAGCCTAAGCTAAGCAGAGCTTGTGTTATGGGTGCTAGGTAACTGATATACTTAATACATTACATTACATACATAGATATTTTTTATTATAAATAGAAAATACCCAGAACACCCTGAACAAATATCTGCAGATCACACAAATATTTGTTCCGAGGTGGGAATCGAACCCGCAACCTCCTGTAACACACAGAGGTTGTAATATTTATCATGAACCTGAAAAAAAATGCCTAAATCAAACCAATGATGATTTTTGTTTGTGTGATCAATCCTTTTCAACTCAAACACATAACCCTGTAGAAAAGCAAGTTTTTGATATCATCCTTATCATCGAAATTTGGAAAGTCACTGCAAGAGAGCTCTCTTACAGACTTTGGAATTATTTTGTGGTTGTCTAATAAAAAATACACTATTTACGTAGAAAATGTGCAAGCATGTTCTAGCTTACGTCAGTTCTCTTTAGCCTAGATATTTCAACAAATGATAACCAAAATAAGTCTATTATAAAACAAGTTTTATTTATTATTTGGTTTTTATCAAAATGAATAAATTTAATTTAGTTTTCCTTAAAATCACAATGTTTTTGTTATCAACCTACTCATTATAGTTAAATTTTTAAGATTAAATGCAAATGCCGAAAAATAAATTAGAACTAATCTCGCACTAAAACATGATAACATCCTTTTATAAAAAAACTATCCCAGCTACTAACTGTGACTACTAAGTGTGTGTACTAGCTAAGGTGTGAAGTTCACTGTTATACTTTACTTAGTACATAATTGAAGGCGAAATGGAGTAGGTAGGTAGAAGTAGATACATTTTGAATACTAATTAATTTATATTTTTCGCAAGTTGGCCATGGAGTTTTATTATAATTGCTGCAGACATGGTCAGTAGACTTATTTATGCATGTTAGCGCTATGACGCTGATTTTAAAGAATATAATAATATAATTAGCTTATTTGCCAGACTTATATTTCCATAATGTGTTTGTGCATGTAAATAACTGGACTTTATTCTTTAAAACCCATGCTGTAACCCAGTTTGATAAGGAAAGTATTCAATCATAATAAAGACTCATCATCACCAGCCTTTAGATGCCCACTGCTGGACAAGGCCTCCCCCACGAAATGCAATGTGGTGGAAATGCCATAATTACCACGTTTAGCAGGAAGATTTGTGACAGTATTTGTATTGAGTACTCTGGTAGATGCTGCTGCCCATCTCCTGGTATAATCCCTTAGTCGGCTTTTAAGACATCCACGGATGTCAATGGAGGGGTCTATTTTCAGGCCGGACACATCACGGTAAATTTACATACCTCATCATCATCATCAGCCTATAAAAGTCCACTTCTGGACATAGGCCTCCCCCCCTAGGATGCCACGACGAATGACAAGACCGTTCGCCGCCTCCATCCACTGACTTTCTGCAACGTTTATAATGTCTTTTTGTTCCTTCTACTCCTCCTCTACTGCATCGTCCAGTTTGTGGTCATCACTCGAGAACTTTATTCCCCATCGGTTGTCAGTTCTGCGAGCTATATGACCTGCTCATTGCCACTACAGCTTGCTAATTCTGAGAGCTTTATCAGTGATCTTGGTTCTTCTACGGATTTCCTCATTTCGGATTCTATCACGTACTTAGTGGAACTCCTAACATAGCTCTCTCCATAGCCCGTCGCGCGACTTTGAGCTTGTCTATTCGGCCAATAGGTAGCGACCACATCTCAATGCCGTAAGTCATCACTGGCACGCACTGATTATATACTTTCGTCTTGAGGCTCTGTGGTATCTATCTGTGACGAGAAGATATGGCGTAGTTTCCCGAACGCTGCCCATCCCAATTGAATTCGTCGGTTGACCTCTTTTTCGAAATTAGACCTAACGTCGCCAATATCATTTCCAACATGTAAAACTGCATAGGTGCGACATGGGCATTTTAAAATAATGTTGGTCAAGCCCATGTTCATTTTAAGATCCACCTGATGAGACACAGTATTGACGGCTGATTATACTCTTCGATCTTCTGTATAATCTGCCGGAGCGTGTTGATGTGGTCTATGGTGCTAAATCCTTTTCGGTACCCGCCTAGTTCGGGAGGCTAAGTGTTTGGACCCACGTGCGAGACGATTGGTAACTACTTTTGAAAACAGCACACATACATAATAATAATGCCTATTTATTCCTTAATAAAAAAAAATTACATACTAAATCTTAAAAAAAATACATTATATTATTTACACTCAATTAAGGACCCCTCTTTGAGTAAAGGCCTCCTCCATTTTTTGCCATTCTTCTCGATCTTGAGCCATCTTGACCCATCTTTTACCTGCTGTTTTCAGGATTTCATCTGCCCATCTCTCTTGTGGTCGTCCTTGCTTTCGCGTGCCGTTTAGTCCTACCCACGTTGTTCGTTTCGTCCATTTAGAGTCTTTGGATCGTGCTGCGTGGCCCGCCCATTTCCACTTTAGCTTTTGTGAATGTTGAAGAGCGTCTATTAATTTAGTTTTTCCACGAATTACGGTATTTTTTATCCTATCTTTGAGTTAAATGTTTAAAATACTTCTCTCCATGGCGCGCATTTTACTCCTTATTTTTTTGTTAAATGTCCATGTTTGGCTGGCGTATGTTTTAGGCAGGGCAGTATACAGTATACAAGCACACATACATACCATACTAAATCGCTTCATCAACCGGTCATAGCATGCAATGGGGGGATATGCTATAATCACCACGCTTGGCAGGCGGATTGGTGATCGCAGTTTGGTGTAAAGTAGTTGGGTAGATGCTGCTGCCCATCCCCTTGCGTAATCTCTTAGTCGCCTTTCACGACACCCACAGGGAGAGGTGGAGGAGTCCTATTCTTAGGCCAAGACTACCCTAGCTCACGGTGTACTATATCTACAAGTGTTTAATATGGATTTGATGCAAATGTACACACACACAGTCTGCAAACCGCTTCCCGCGTATCAGTCACTTTTTAAGTTTGTATTTGCATTACAGGTACTGTGCCTATTGGGAGGGATGTTTCTAGAGAGTGATAAAAACTTACTACTGAGTTGTTTCATATAAGATGGGCAGTTTGTATGGTGCAAAAATCCAGCTAGAACAAAAATTCATTGCATACCAAAAAGATCATGATTACCACGAGTAATGTTTAGGATTTGAATCTGTCTATAAGTGGTGCGTTTACCATGTTTATAGTTTCAGCTAACTATATGGGTAACGTAGAGTGTAACGTGATAGATTTTCAATGTAAAATGCCATTTTATAGAATATTGTTCTCAGAAATTGTAGGTGAACTTTAAGGAAAAAAAAAACCAGCGTTTTTAGTTTTTTGAAAAACTTCAGCCTACATAACTTTTCATTTAAAAAACCGACTTCCGCCATTGTATTCGACTAAATATTTGGATGAAAAAAAAACGATGAAAGAACCATAGTGGTGAAAGGATTATGATACTTTTTGAATGCAAATGCTTGGTTTGTTGCCGAAAATATCAAAATCGCCATATGTATGCCTACAATATTTGAGGAGTTCCCTCAATTCCTCATTAATTCCATGATCAGAACTGGATTCTGAAAAAAATGGGACCAATCTGGAAGTATATCTATTCAAATAAAAAAACGAATTTTCCAAATCGGTTCATAAACGCCGGAGATATGCGGTAACAAACATAAAAAAAAAAAAAAAAATACAACTGAATTGAGAACCTCCTCCTTTTTTAGGAAGTCGGTTAAAAATTATATTTCTAAGAAAGATTTTTAACAGTATGGTTTTACTTCTTTGAAGCCATAGCAATAGCTTAGTTTTGCAATCAATCCATCGTTTAATCCGAATTTTACCTTGAAATTAGGCAATCGTATTGAGACATGATCTTTTTGGCGAATGGTGGTCGCCAGTTACAAGGCCATTTTATGGCTTGTAGCTTCTTAGAATATCGATTCATTTTTAACAAGCGGTCGCCTGCCGTTTCACCCGCATTTTTCTCCCGAGGAACTGAATTAAAACATCATTCATCATCATCATCATCATCAGCTTGTAGAAGTCCACTGCTGGACATAGGCCTCCCCCTTAGAATGCCACGACGAACGGTCTTGAGCCGCTTCCATCCACCGACTTTCTGCGACGTTTATAATGGCTTTAGTCCATCGAGTGGAGGGCCTTCCTCAACTAAAACATAATATCCTTTATTTTAATCCAAGTTTTAATCTATCTGTGTACCAAATTTTATCAAAATTAGCCTAGCCGTTTTGGATTGAAAGCACGATAAACATTCAACCATCATCATCATTCATTTACTTTATATATATATATATATATAAGTGGAATTATAAATCGTACGAATAAAAAAAAACTTACCGACTGATGATGACGTCATAAAATCGAATAAGTAGATGCGTTTGCGTTCTTGCTGTTGGGTTTGTTTGTGTTATGATATAGTCATTGTTATTCCAAATCTTGATTTCTAACGGTGTCACAGATTAAAATAAGCATATTTATTTCCAGAACAACCCATGCCCTCATCCAATAATATTCATGCGCGACTGCGAGGTATCGCACGTGCGCGCCCTGCTCCAGTTCATGTACGTGGGGCAAGTGAACATCGCGCAGGCGCAGCTCAGCGCCTTCTTGCGCACCGCGGACGCGCTGCAGATCCGCGGCCTAACGGACTGCTCGCAACACAACGACAAGGTACCTAGCCTGCAGCAGTTACAGTGTAAGGGGATATAAGTTGGCGCAGGCTCCTTTCCTACGCAATGTTATGAGAATCTCACCTATATTTCCTACGGTCTATGGTCTTGAGTAGTTACTTTTAGGAATGGAGTTGTAACACCGGCTTTCTTTGCAGAAAACAAATCGAAAATCGCCCCCTTCCCAACTACGTAATTTGCTCAGCGCCAAGCCGTCACAGTCTCAGACACAGTCTACCTCCTCCTCCAAAGCCGCAAGCCAAAACGTCGAGACGACAGCATCCGACGACCCAGAACCAAGCGGGAGTCGGCGCTCCACAATAAATTCTCCCGATGTTGCCAGGAATAATCTCAACGATGAAGCTCCCTTCCAAACTTCTAGTCAAACGAGGCCTAATAACGACGACTATAGTGAAATATCTAACTACCCGTCTCTGAGGGTGAAAATTGATCTCGAAGCGCCGGAGGTGAAAAACGAGGAGAGTGACATTCTAATGGATCCCGGGGACGCGGAGAGGGACAAAAGTCAGGATTTTAACGCGTCTGATCTCCTAGAACCAAAAATGGAAGTTATGGAACAAGAAGCTAGTGACGAGGAGCGTTCCAATTTTCCGCATATGTACTACGGCGATAACAATACACTGGCGAATCCTTTTGCTGCACTGCAAGGTAACTTTCTACCAAACACTTTTGTCTAATTCTACAGTCACAAACAACACAACGCTTACTTTGCTCTTCTGTCCCAGGTAACGTGGATCTCATGGCGGGTATGACAGCGGATCTTCGCGACGAGAATGCCGATGGTGAGTTCTAATGTCACTTTCACGTCATTTCACACGCACACGTCGACTCGGACAGCCGCGCCCCCGGCGAACCTCCGGTTTATTTCACACTCGGTCGTAGAACGCGCGGTCTATTGGTTAAGGTGCTAGGCGCGCGGGTGTCGGGCGACGCGCCTCGCCGCTTCACGCTACCCCCCCGCCCGCTCCTCGCACTTGCCTGGTTATGGGCACAGCCCTTCTGCCTCGTTCGGGAAAGACTCATTTTAAGATACTATTTAAAAATCAAATTTTTGACACTCAAATGCTAATACTAACTGCGAAATGTTCCCTTATAAAGATGCAACTTGCAAGATGACGCCAACATAGGAAACTATTAAAAAAAAAACAATTGTAAAATATTTAGGATATGTTGGCGCCATTTGCAGTCAGTTAACTACCCATTTTGGAAGAATAATACAATAATAACTCTTGACTGACTCCTTATGCACATTGTAGTCAATCCCGGGGGGATCTCGTTACTCCGCGTATATGTTATAACTTTAAACCCCTCATTTTCATAAACTAACATGTCCATGGGATTCCCTCTAACCTTGTTTCTATCTAACCTTTAAAGGAAGAACCATGTTTACTTTAATTCACAATATATCAATTTGGTTTAAAAAGCACATTTTTTCAATTTATGGAATACAATCGTACTTCAGTTTTAAATGAATAGAGTTTTCGGAATATATCTATATTATCTTTTGTTTTCTGAAAAGATATTTTCCCCCTTTCTTTTATAAGGGGTTATCTCCCTCTACTTTATTTGGAGGGTCCATACTTTTCTGTTCTGCATGGATAGTTAAAAAATGGACAAATGATCTGTAGCTAGCCGTACATTCGTTTTCAAAGCCATTCCCAATCACTATGGTTAAAGTCTATCCCTCTTCTTTTTACCAACCTTTGACGGTATTAGCATTTGAATGGCAGTGTTTGCTAGAGGAGCGGTGCGGGTTGTGTTCGCGTGCGGTGTCGGGGGGCTTGCGTGCGATCGTGGTGTTGTTGGCAGCGCTGGGGTCGGGCGCGGGTCCGCCGGGCGTGCAGTGCGCCGTGTGCGGCCGGCGGTACTCCAACGCGTCCAACCTGCGCCAGCACGTGCGGCTCATCCACGAGGCGCAGCCGGTGGTGTGCGCCACCTGCGGCCGCAGCTTCAAGACGCCGCTGTACCTGCGGCGCCACACGCTGGCGCAGCACGCACATCTCAAGCCGCACGTGGCTCCGCGGCTGTACGTGAAGCCGTCGCCGAGCCCGCCGCCGCCGCCGCTCGCACACCACACGCTGGCGCAGCACGCGCATCTCAAGCCGCACGCGGCTCCGCGGCTGTACGTCAAGCCGTCGCCGAGCCCGCCGCCGCCGCCGCTCGCACCCCACTTCCAGTAGCCCGCGCGCTCGACACGACGAGTGAGGCCTCCTCTCCCCGCCCTCCTGCCACTGTACCCTCTGCGTCATCGCCTCGCTAACTCATAAAGCCCCCAGAATAGTTAAAACCGGATAAACAAGACATGATTTCGATCGAAGGCATCAGCGATTAACCAAGTAAAGCTTTTGACAGCATAAAGTTGAGACGAGTCTTCAAGCAGCTGCTAATCTTTTACAGAATAATTCATATTATCACGGAACGAAAAGCCTTCAGCTTGCGCTCCTTGTCCTGTACCTCTTTTGATGAATTTGTCCGAATGAAGCTTTGAAATGTCGGAGCTTACGGCTTAAGCTTTTGGTCCTGATTTCGACTCTGAAAAACTAACTCTACTAAGACTCTATGGCTGTCAGAAGAATTTTGAATGGCCTAAATGGTTCTATTCATAAGCCTTTCTTAACCAAGATGATGTACATTGTAGTTGTTAGCGAGGCGATAACGAATCATAGAGTAGCGTCATAACGGGGAAGGCAGGTACTGCATCTTGTTCTTGTCCAGCGAAGAGTGAGGATGTGGCTTATAAAGTCGCACAGAAGACTGTTTATAGATGTATCTAGTCTGTGATCGGAGTGTCGCCGGGGGCCTATAGCAGTCACACCTCTCCGCTTAATTGTGTGCCTTTCTACGATAGACCGAGTACCACCTGTGTGTAGTTAACGAACTCCCATTGGCTCTTTGTTCTTAGATAGACTTTATTGTTTTTTTACCCTGACCTATGGACTGATAGTGTATCATCACGAGACATTATTATGATTGTGTGCGTGCATATGTATTCAGTGCTGCCGTCTTATCTTACGTCAAGCTGAGGCATGGGGAAAACGCAGACTTGTGAAACCATGTCTTTAGCCGTTGTAACTTTGTAAACGGTTGAATCACATTTAGGATAAACGTTCGCAATGACTAATGGGAGTTCGTTAAAGACGACACACAGTACCTTCCTTTCTGACAATAGACTGATTGTTGTTAAAGCATTTGTTGCGACCGGTGCTGATTTTACATAAGCATAACATAGGTTATTTACTGGTTACATATTTATTATACACAATACATACATTATACACGTTACCCGTACAATGATGCCCGACGCTTTCCATCGCCGTAATAGAAATGTAATATAAGGTGTATTTTCTTAATAGAGTTATAATATTTTGTACTGGAAATGCGAGAGAAAGCGTCGGTCATGTCCGTTTTATTTGTCCGACACTCGGCTATGCAGTTTGATGAGAATGCATAAGTTCGTTGTGAACTGCAATAGTGATATTTTTATACACAATAGTTTTTTATCTTTACACAGAGTTATTGTTGAGTGATTGATTGAATGGCTCCCGGTCAATAGTTTGTACAAAATCTCAGATGTATCGAAAAGTAATAAGTCTTCTTATAATTATGTATTGAATTACTATATTAGTTACGGATAACAATTACTATTATGGCTTAAGCTCATTTTCTTATTTACGAGGAAAGTTGCGTTGGTCTTTGTCATCGACAGCTGGTTTGCTGTTAAAAATGAATGCTATACGAAATATCGCTCGTACTGTGATATTTCTGTAAGAAAACACAGTGGGCATTATTTGATCGACAAACAAACAACATTGATGCAATGACAAAGAATTTGATAACGATGATATAACAAAACTATCGAATAACGTTGATAAAATACTAATAGATTACTTGCCACTGTTGCCACTATGTCCCGCGAACCCAGTGATTTTACAAAATCACCATTACGTAGTTTATTATGCCTAAGAAAAGTTGTATTTTAATTGTGTAGGTATGTTTTTGAATTGATATTTTGATCAGATATTTTTTTTCGTGTAGTTTTATAAAAAGTTTGCCATGAAAAACAAAACTTCTAGTCATTTTGTAAAAGCATTTAGAAAGGACTTTATAAGAAGGTACGATTAGGGTTGTGAATTACAATATTTCGACATTTGAAAATTGTTGTAAAACGTATCGAAGTGTAGTATGATCTCAAGCGACTTCCTTTCCATGATCTCTAAATTTTGACTTTGCATTTATTTTAAAACGGTGTTTAATCTTAAAATGAAAACTTAAATTAATTGCAATAATACATTAATTATAAATCTCTAAAATTAATCGCTTATACGTACATATTAGGACTTGTAATTAAACGGCACTTTTCAATAATTTTAATCCCATTTAATATGTTAAGGCGCAGCTTTTATGATTGCCATAAAAAAGAAAAGATATTGTAAAAAGAATCTCTTGACACGGTTAAATTTAATGGAGCATAAAATAAATATCGTGTAATTTAATCTCAATATTAATAACAAGCATTCGAATTTTATTAAAATCTCAAATTCTATAAAACCCGCCTAAATCAGATTTACAAAAATAGAACTAAATACAGATGCAATAAAATAAATAATAACATATTTCACTGTTGAATTACCAGTAAAAAATATTGATTATACAATAAATATAATTATAGTTAATGTTACAATAATACATTTTTACATATCCAAAAGCTTCGAAAATCCCTTGGTTGTTTAACTTGAACATACGAATATATACAAAAATCTTTGTACAGACAGCACTACACCACACTCCTTCAAATTAATTGTATGGTTGCGTTGTCTTCTGACCCCCCTTTATTGGCTAACGAACTGATAATCGCTTTCGATTCCGATTTTACAGTACATTGTGCATTATGTTTTGAATATTTCTGCTTGTGACAATAAGCTGAAGCATGCGGCGCAATGTACTGCGAAATCGTAATTGAAAGCGATTACCAGTTTGTTAGACATTACTGGGGCAGCTCTGCTATGCCTCAAAGTAACACATATTTTGGCTCTTTCAGGGGTGCGATTTTTGAATGTTATCGAGTGACTAAACGTCAGTAAAAATGCCGTTAATCCTCGATTTCCAAATTTCTATATAAAACTCATTAATGATTAAAATTCTACCTACATACGTATGATATCAACATAACTTTTCATTTAAAAAACCGACTTCCGCCATTGTATTCGACTAAATATTTGGATGAAGAAAAATGATAAAAGAACCATAGTGGTGAAAGGATTGTTATACTTTTTGAATGCAAATGCTTGGTTTGTTGCTGAAAATAGTAAAATCGCCATATGTATGCCTACAATATTTGAGGAGTTCCCTCAATTCCTCATGGAACCCATCATCAGAACTGGATTCTGAAAAAATGGGACCAATCTGGAAGTATATCTATCCAAATAAAAAAAGAATTTTCCAAATCGGTCCATAAACGCCGGAGATATGCGGTAACAAACATAAAAAAAAAAAAAAAAAAAAAAAAAAACAACCGAATTGAGAACCTCCTCCTTTTTTGGGAAGTCGGTTAAAAAGTGCCTCATCCAGTACATTTCCTGAATGAAAAATGGTTATTTGCAGCCATTTTGATGACATTTAGTAACTCAGTGACATTCAACCCCTGAACGTGAATTCTTTGCAAATCGTTCTCAATACTTTTCTAACAACCAAGTGAGTTTCAAATGCTACCCTACAGGTGTTAACAGGTTTCCTATTGCTGTTTTGTTACAAATATATTGGTTAAAACCACGTTTCACTGTGCAAAGCTTGTACAGTTTATTTAACGTTTGTGTTGATGCATTCTTCGACCAAATTAATTAACTAGATAGGTGTTGTATACTCTGTATATATATATGTGTATATACATGCACTTTTGCTTTAACTTTACAGTGCCGTTAGTAGCAGCTACACCAAGTCTACTTAAAATTACGTTTCTTACAACATAGTGAAAGTATTGGACAAGTAAATCCGATCACTTTAAGGAATTTTTATGCTGTCCTCTAATAAATAAGTATAAGTGTCGAAAGCGAGAGTAGGACACAGTCCTTTCGTTATTTGATCGAAGAATACATCAGTGTATTTTTTTTTACTAATTAATGAAAATAAAGTATTGCTAAAAAAATGAGATTTTTAATTGAAAATTATGTTTTACGTTTATTTTTTATCAAAATGAGACATCTGTCACGAAAATACTTAAAGCGTTTCATAAGTGATGTTTTAATTAAAAATGATTGCCGATAATTTATTTTAAGTGTTTGCAAGACTAATGTCTGTACAATGACTCGACATAAGTTTATGGTCAACTTTTATTGTCCTCTTGTAAATTTCACAACAATGTATAATTTTATCTACTTAACACAGACATAACAACATAATATTACCACATTTAAATTAATTATTTTAAATAATACATATTAATATTGCAAGTTTTGTGAGTCTTAAAAACAAATAGCTGATTATTATAAAACTATAGATATGCTACTAAAATTATTTGTATTGGGATACTCAGGAATATGCCGAATCGCAGTTTCCCTTTCTGTCGCTCAGACATTTCGTTCGCTAGAGCAAGGAGGGAAACGGCCCGCCAATGCGGACGCTTGCGGGCGTGTCCTCTAGTGAAAAGTGTCTGAGCTACAGAAAGAGATAGAGTTACGGGAAGCTGCGATTCGGCGCCGGCAGATGTGGCCCAACCCTAATTCGTCGATAGATTAAAGTCTAGCCTCAATTTCAAGCAATTGGTGGTCGAACTTCGAACGAAATCTTTAAATGAAAATCATCAAAACAATTAAAATGTTGATTAGGGAAACACCAGATACAAGAGTCCGATTGATGACTTCCAAGTTTTTACTTGTAGCAAAGTTGAATTGAAGTTCCTCGCTGGGGATTAAAACTCCTCGAGTGGCGACTACGAACAGAAGACGCAGTGTAGGGTGGGCCGTTACCCGTTCCCTCTATGGATCGACTACATTGTAATGGTCGCAGGAAGTCGGCGGCTGAACGCGCTCAAGACTTAGGCTTTGGCCTATAACCAGTAGTGGGTGTTCTGCAGCTGACGATAATGAAGACTTATCAAACGTGCCCTTGGTTTTTTTCTGTTTGAGCCCAACAATAACATGTGTTTTGTGCAGCTGTGGGCAGGTGGGACGGGCGCCGCAATCGGCCGGTGCCTGACGCGGTGTGGTTGGAGCAGCATCGACGCGCGCTTCCCTTCGTGCTGAAGCGGGAGAACGAGCGGGGAGGTGCGGCTGCGCCAAGACTTGTGAGTACATTACATTGTTAAAACGGCAGGGCTATTCTGCTATGTCGCTTTTCTCATACAAAAGTTACCGTTTGACAGCCCTGATTGCACAATTTACGCCTGTTGCAATCCAGCCGCGAGATAGAGAATAGCCCTGCCGCTTACCGAATTAGGAGGTTCTCGTTTCGCCTGTGTTGTTTTTTTGTTATGTTACCCGATATCTCCGGGATTTGTGTTATCAATTTGGATGTTTTTTTCTTTGCTGTGCAGCTGGGTTATTATGATCTCTGAGGTCCAATTCTCTAATTTGATAACATTCCAGTCGCAATATAATCTCGTGTCAGTCGCACTGTCACGTAAAGTAACTATTACATAATCTTAAATTTAAAATGACAGCAAATTTTTGAAAAGAGTTCTTGTCAGCGAGTCTTTTTTGAATAAAAGTCGTAGTTTAGGCCCCCGACTACACCTATTATTTAAATTAAATGCCTTTACTATAGAATCAGATCTGGCCTTCCTCTACAAAATTTTGATACTTGTTTTCAACTATCGCGTCGTCGGGTTTTTGTTTTTAAACTTTTTTACCAAAACAATACCAAAGCCAGTTAAAAAGTTGCAAATATAATTGTTATAAAAAACATCAATAAACCTTAAAATATTTTGAAGTCATTGGAATGATTATCTATGAACGGAAGCGGATGTCTTAAAGTCATGGAAAAACCTACTTACACAAGGTGACTATTAAGGTGAGGTAAGACCACAAAGTCCTTTTTAGGGCTACACCACTAAAATTGGCTTGATTTGGCGCACACTTCAAAAATGTTATATGCTTACTAGCATTTGCATTTGCTACGCCCATGTAATGCCTAGTGACATAAAACGTCAGGAAAGCAGAAAATATTTTGCATATCAGAGTCTAAATTTTTAAGCAAACATTGAAACGGACGTAAAGTGTAGTGTAACACGGATTGCATATGGAGACACTAAAGAAGAGAAGGAAATTCGTTATAGGAATTTGTTATTCACAATTTACAACTAATTCAGCGTGTATTTCCGTGCTCACAATATATTTTTAGATATATTTTTCACACAAAGCATACAGAACTGTTTAGCACAGTAGTGTGCTGACCTTCAAAAAAACCGGCACGTGACATGCGACAAAAAACCATATCTTTCTGTCCCATTTCTTTACATGCATATGCATAAGTTGTTCTCTTTCTTGTATGACTGCGATGGAAGTTATCTAGTTGTCTATTGGTTACCCTGTCTACGCTTTGAAGTTAGGGAATGGGTGGGCAGATACGCACCACTCTCGCTTGACTCAAGAACTGCACGTAGATATCGCCGAAAAATTACCACTATAATTAAAATTTTAAGGATATCATGAAAACGAAACCAATATTTGTACCTGTAGATTGATAACTATGCAGTTATCAATTGGGTATTAATGATTAATCAATTCTAAATCTCCACGAGTCTCAAAATATTACACAACAAGTAATAAACATTAGCAACATTTCGCAATAATGATAACGTTTGATAACTTTAGCAATGATAACATGTTTGTCATCTCTTCATCAGCCGGTACACATCCACTGCTGGATGAGGCCTCCCCCATAGTGTGCAATGGGGGGATTTTTCATAATCATCACGCTTGGCCAGCGGATTGGTGATCGCAAATTGCTGTTAAGTACTCAGGTTGATGCCCATCCTCTGGCGTAATCCTTTTGCCTTTTACGACATCCACGGGAGGAGTTGGAGGAGTCCTATTGTTAGGTCGAGACTATAGATGTAAGGCCGGGTATGTAAAATACCGTTTAATACCGATTTAAAACCCGGGTTAATTCTAGTTGGTCCGTCCGACCAAGCTTACATACCTAATTTATAAAAACTCTATTGATAAGTTAAAAAACCAGTGTTGGTAAATTAACATTTTTTTTAATTTTTTTCAAACAATTTGATTCGGTTTAAATCCAAAACTACATAAACTAGTATGTAATGTAGGTAGGTACTTTCTATTGATTTTCTATAAACTAATTAAAACGAAACATGACATGAAATTCTACTAACAAATTGTGTTTGAATTGTTAATGAATTATCTCAAAATGGTCATTTTTGACACTTTAGCTATACCAAAAGTGTCCAAAATTTCAATTTTGTGATAATTCATTAACAATTTAAACACAATTTGTTAGTAGAATTTCATGTCATGTTTCGTTTTAATAGCTAAAGTGTCAAAAATGACCATTTTGAGATAATTCATTAACAATTCAAACACAATTTGTTTAGTAGAATTGGGGCCCAGGTGACCAAAAACTGCCCATAATGTAAAACACATTTCTTTTATTTTTTTAGGCGAGTTTTCAACCGTTTGAAACGATTTATTTGCGGTTTAAAAGGAGGGTTCCCAACGAGTAACACCCAAACGAGTAACACTGTTACTCGTTGGGATTTTTTTTCCTATCGAGTAACAGTGTAACTCGATGGGATACAAATTAAAAGAAATATTCCCAACGAGTTACACCCAGTGTAACACTGTTACTCGATAGGACAAAAACATCCCAACGAGTAACAGTGCTACAAATTACGACATTTTATTTTAGTTCGGTTATAAAAAAATATACGTAGCTATTTAGTTGAAAGTGTCCATACTTCGTTGCTATACTTTATCTTCGTTAGTCCATTTATTATTTTTGTCCATACACTATCAACGCCAAAATATGGCATCTTTAATTTATTAGCCTGATTGAAAAAAAAAATATTCACTGCTAGTTCAATCTCTAGTCCTTCAAATATGTTCAATAATCAAACAGCAATGGACGGACAAATCTTAGTGAAACAACGCAATCGTGCAGTTTGTAATTTTTATGTAGAAAACACTGCACTGTAAGATATTGCACAGAATTGCAGCAGAGATAAGTGTTTCCAACGTGGTTGAATTTTATTACTGGTGAATTATGCAATGAATATGATATAATAATAATATACAGGGTGTTTTTTTTTAATGGGACAGTATGGGGATATCCGAATCCATAAGAGATACGGGAAAACTGTCTTTGGAACCATTTGCTCATTTTGTATGAAAATGATTTTGGCATAGTTATTTTTTTGGTCAAGCGTGAGTTCTCCATAAAAATGAGTAGTTTTGATCAAAAAATTTTTTTATGCGTATCGTCTCAGTTTCATGTAAGTATTGTTTCATTGTATCGGAAGAAAAAATTCTGAGCAGTAGCAGTTAGTCAAATTTTATAAAATGTTTTCTCATACAAATTGTAAGTAATCTGGTACCTACGTTAATAAAACTATCGCAATAAATTTTCAAAATGGCCTCCCTCTTGCTGTTTCCAGGTATGGGTACGTTTCAGAATACCTCTTGTGGCCTTAGACAATGATTTTCTTATTAAAGTTTGACTAAGTTCTACAGCTCTGATTTTTCTCATTTCACGAGACTATCAGAGCAGTAGAACAACATTCACCACACATCTTTGTCTAATGCCACTAGAGATGTTCTGAAACGTGCCCGGTCCTTGTAAACAGCAAGAGGGAGGCCATTTTGAAAATTTATTGCGATAGTTTTATTAACGTAAGTACCAGATTACTTCCAATTTGTATGAGAAAACATTTTATAAAATTTGACTAACTTCTACTGCTCAGATTTTTTTCTTCCGATACAATTAAAAAAATCCTTACATGAAACTGAGTCGATAAGAATAAAAATTTTTTTTGATCAAACTACTCATTTTTATGGACAACTCACGCTTGACCAAAAAAATAACTATGCCAAAATCGTTTTCATAAAAAATGAGCAAATGGTTCCAAAGACAGTTTTCCCGTATCTCTTATGGATTCGGATATCCCCATACTGTCCCATTTAAAAGAAACAGCCTGTATATGAATATAATATTATATATTATGAATACTGCTCTATATATTTTGGCTGTACAAACCGAACAGATCGAAAAACCCGGTAATAAACTTTAAATCTTTGTCTTGTATGTACTTTATCCCCACAACATATGACAACTCAGGAGTAAGCGCAAGCCCATTCTAACTGTATAGTTCTTTCTACGGTGAATCACACCAAGCGGCTTAATCTACGTTTGGCACTCGTACTTTTTTTATGGTGAGAATGACGAGCACTCCTAGCGTACTTTTTGGGCAACTCTGTATTGCAATATAAAAAAACACATATCAACTCTTGATTCTGTAGTCGGGAGAACGAGTGCAATTCTAAGACAAGACCTGCAGTTCAGAAAATTTACAATTAATAGTGATACCAACGTTGCCAATGTCTTAAAAAGGATATTTGGTGAAGTTTCCTCTAATGGTGAAAAATGGTTACCTCGTGTTCAGAAATGAAAGTAGATGCTGGCAACACTTGTGCAGTCAGGTTGTCAGTGTGAGTCAGTGCACAGGGCACACAATAACGTACAACCGCTACAAAAGTGGCGTCATCCAGTTCATTCCAACAAAACAAAATATACGTGAAAAAAATTGAGGTAGTGTTCTTCTTCGGGGAGGACATCAGTACTACGCCCGAAGAAGACACGTCAGTGGTTTGGAAGTGTGGGCGTGTGTAAAAAGAAAAATTTGCAGCGGACTGTTTCGAGTCAAAGTTAGTAACTAATTATTATGTGCTAATAGTGTTATACGTTCTGCCGATGGATTTTGGCTGAACTGAAATTTGCCAGTAAAGATGGGCATAGAGAAATTAGTTCCTAAAAAACTATGTAACAGCTTAACGCCTAATTTTGAAGTTAGGCGTTTAGTTGCGGCGGGCAAGTAGCCGGCTGAGATGCCGAGATGGTTGTGAAATGAGAGTGGTTTTATATCCGGAACGGGAAAAAGGAATGCTTCACTGGAAGGAAAGTGGTGGGAGGCAGCAGCGCGGCCTGTCTCTTTCGCATACACCATTCGCTAAGTCAAATTTAGTTGGTCAATAACTGCATATAACAGTAATTGTCAATAACTGGATTTTTATTTCCTTGTGTTTTATGACAATGTAGAATGCGGTAAATAAAAAGTAAAAAAAATTAAACTTAAATTTTAGAGCACAATTAAGTAAAACTGTAATAGATACAAAAGTTTGATTTTAAAGAGGAGTTAATACAAATGTTGTTCGACACTTTGATGTTTATTTTATTAAATTGATTGTTTTATTTTTAAATAAAAAGCAGGAATCAGCCTTTAATTAAAGTGTTTTTATTTTTTTATTTTCACCCATACAAATATCTTAGTGTCACTCGTTGGGAACTTTTTTCCTATCGAGTAACACTGTTACTCGTTGGGATTTTTTTTTCTAGAAATATTCCCAACGAGTAACACCATGGGAGTGGTGTTACTCGTTGGGACAAAAATTCCCAACGAGTAACAGTGTTACTCGTTTGGGTGTTACTCGTTGGGAACCCTCCGTTTAAAACGGCAACATTTGATTTAAAACGTTTTTTAAATCGGTTGTTTTACATCTATAGTCGAGACTACTACGGCTCGCGGTATATGTCATCAAATGCTTGAAATAAAAAAAAACAATGGAAAATCAAATTTTCCATGTTATACAAAAGTAAATTTATAATGTTTTGTTCAGAAGGTTTTCTTGTTATCAACCATTATCGCTATGGGTTATCTTACTACCAAGCAATCGTAAAAAGCGTCACGTTTCCCTGTCTATGGACTTTATGGTAGGTACATACTAATATTATGCCCTTGTAAGGGCTGTATATCTTGTGTAACTTACATTTATCTAACTACAGACAGATTAGTTTATAAAAAATAAAAGCGAGCGGGATTTGCGCCCTGAGGGTTCTGATCCGTTAATTTCGAAATTTTTGAAGCCCTTTTGCTAGTTTCTGCCACTTTTTCCTGCAAACTTCACCATCCCGTTTAACGGTAAAAAAGTCAAAATTCCTTAATTTTAGACTATTTTGTTTATTTGTCACAAAGCCTACTAGCATTCCAAATTTCTAAATTTTGAGGTTACTGGAAGTACCGTGGAGGTTATTCATTTTCGCGATTTCCACTCAAAAATGCGACATTCATTGCCATATTATCTTTTTAATGCATTGAGTTAGACGCTTGTTTTTTACAGCACTATAACCTCGTTGACCTTTATATTTATGGTATAAATTTCATGTTGATACCTTTAGTCGTTTCTGAGAAAAAGGGTCTTATGACAGACAGACACACGGACAACAAAGTGATCCTAAAACGGTCCCGTTTTTTCCTGTTGATGTACGGAACCCTAAAAATTGTATACCTATAACCTAACTAGGAAAAAAATACCTATCTATCCTGATACTCTAGCCTCCCAATTACAGTAGGAAATGGCTATGGGGAACGCAACAATTTAGATCATTTAGGCGGCCTTAGCGCTGTCCAAATCTTTTGAAACTTGAAAGGAGGAATATTTAGGTCAAGAAGTTTCCCCTATTCAAGTTGCATAAGATTTAGATAGCGCTAAGGATGCCAAAATGATCCCCATTGCCATTTGCTACTGTAATGGGGGGAAGGGGGCGACACCAGCCCCCGTATTGTCTATAAAACTGGTAATCGCTATCGAATACGATTTTACGGTACATTGCGCTTTATGTTTCGAATATTTCTGCTCATGGAAAAGAAGCTAAAACAAGCGGCGCAATGTACTGCAAAAATGTAATCAAAAGCGATTACCAGTTAGATAGGCAATACCCCCCCCCCCCTCCCCCCAGGTTCTCTCCAGGTACTAATATTTGTTATAGTTTGATTAACCATCGTTTTTAAATCATAGCATTTGTGCTGTGTTTCACTGCCAAATGTATGCAAATGTATGCGCGGAGTACTTAATTTGTATATATTTTATGCGAGTGACAAATAGGAAATTACAGTTTTTTCCCGATTAATAACTAAGACGTCGTGAACAGAATGGACAGGGTATTAGCACAATTAAAATGCATTTTCCTTGACTGATCAACCGCAAAGTTTCGCGTGGCTTTACCGACGACTAAAATGTAACATGAGAACATTATGCTGGCTGAGATGCGAGAAGTGCCGGTTCGAATCCCGCTGCTGGACAAATGTTTGAATCTTTTGCGAATATTTGTTCTGGCCCCTCAATTAGAGTAGCAAATGGCAATAGAGAACGCAACAGTGGAGATCATTTTGGCAGCCTTAGCGCTGTCCAAATCTTTTGAAACTTGAAAGGAGGAATATTTAGGTCAAGAAGTTTCCCCTATTCAAGTTTCATAAGATTTAGATAGCGCTAAGTCTGCCAAAATAATCCCCATTGTTGCATTTCCCATTATCATTTGCGTACCATGGTATTCATAGTTCCTGATACCCACGACACAGGGAATCTTAGTGTGGGGTTAGGACTATGTAAGTTGCGTGTGTCTGTATGTAATATAAACACTCCTTAGAATGATAGATAACGTGATACAGATTCATGCCGCGCCTGTTACCGCGATAGTCCGCAAAGTTTAGCTTGGCATTACCTAAGAATAAAATGAAACATACATACACATAAACACATGCCTTTTTCCCCGAAGCTGTTTGAGGCTGAGCCTCAAAGGGCCTCTTTCCACCTTGTGGGTTGCACAATCGCAGGAATATAGACGTGTGAGCACACAAGTGGTGAGCTCATTGCCGCCATTGCTTTCCACGATCAACTCGACTGACGCTTGCTTCCAGTAATAACACACTCCTAAATAACCCACTAGCCACGCACAATAATGAATGTGCACGGCCACAAATGAAGCCAGGAAAAAACCGGACTCCAGGAGCTGACAGAGTCCTGTTTGACTTCATCCATTTCTCACTCGGGGACTCTGGAACAGTGCTGCCATCAAACCAGAGTCCTTCTCCGTTATTTTAAGGAGTTAGGCTGCCTGGGCTTGGGTTAGCAGGGGGATAATGCCCAATACACCCCAATGCGGGAAGTCAGTGCAAATCTTATCCACCCATTTTGAATTAGAATTAGAAGTTAGTAGCCACGACAAATCTCATAACAACGAAAATTGCCCAAAAAGTCTGACCCACGTATTCTCTATCTCGCGATAGGTTTGCACCAGGCGTAAATTGTGCGATCATGGCTGTCAAAACATCGCTTTTCTCAAACAAAAGTTACCGTTTGACAGCCCTAATTGCACAGTTTACGCCTGTTACAAAGGGGTTAGTATTATTTCGTCTAAAAAAGCAGCTGGTCTAATTAGCAATCGGTCTAAAAAGTAGCTGGTCTAAGTGCAAACCGGTCTAAAACTCAACTGGCAGATGGTCATTTATTATTTTATTATATATTTATTTCATTGTATTAAATAGATAATATTTATTAGATAAATTTAAAACTTTGTACTTAAATCAGCTACTTTTTAGACCAGCTGCTTTTTTAGACGAAATGATAAACCAACCCTGTCACGAGATAGAGGATAGCCCTGTGGGCTAAATGAGAAGATTATAAAAACCACTTTGAATTATAGATAACAATATATAATGGATAGGAAGACAGTTCAACCATTGATGAAGCTCAATAAGACAGCGTTTTAAATATTCTTAAAAAATATAGTACGTGCTATGTTGAAGAAAAACATGTCAACTCATTTATCATTACGTCATAAAATGCCTTTGGCGGCGGGGTGCCTCGACGATTTCGATGCCCTTGTCCACGAGCAAGGGCAAAGTGCGTTGTAACTTTCCAAAACAATGAATGTAATACAACTGAATTTAATTGAAAGAGTGACATAAATTTATATTTACTTAATTGTTAATGAATAACTTGTATCTAACGTAGGTGACTCAGAACTTAGTCTAGACTAGCTGACTTGATTAGGGCGCAAATGCGAAAATGTGCGAGCCATGATCCATAATGCAGTCCCAGTATAGATTGGTGCATAACGCACGTGTTTGTTTTAGTTTTCAGCAGCCATTTACCCTCAGCTAGACTTGATGAAGCGTACTTAAAAAAATCTATATCAATTTCTAGATAAAACTTGGCGAAGGCGTCGAGATCCGCGAAGAGTTACTCCGCGGTGTCAAATGGGGTGATTATCGGAAGGTGACACGAGGGCTGGCAGCCGCACTGTTCTCGCCCATCGAGTTAGCAACCTGCTCGGTGACCGGCCAGCGCTGGTCGCGCGCCGGGCAGGAATCGCGGCCGACTAAGCCGCCATTGGATAGACGCAGAGTGCACGCCCTCATATCATACGTCAGCCGGCACTTCCCCGATGTCGAAGTCAGTCGGATCAAGCAGGTGCTCGCTTATAAGTGCAAGGAAAACTGCGCGGCGCTTCGCATGAGGACGGCCAGGTGACCCTTTGTTTATTATTACCCTTGTTCTAACAGCGATGGTCGGTGGACCCAGAAGCCGACCTTGGCCGCTGAGTACGGCACATGCCGATGTTGAAGTCAGCCGGATAAAGCAGGTGCTGGGAAACGGCCGTGGTGTGTCCGGCCTAAGAATAGAACCCTCCTTTTCCTCCCGTGGATGTAGTAAAAGACTTACTAAAGGATTACCAGGTGATAGGCAGCAGCATCGCCTGAGTACTTAATACCTAACTGCTTTCACCAATCCGGCTGCCAAGCGTGGTGATTATGGCAAATTCATTAAACACATTATTTGAAAGAAGAAAGAAAGAAAATTTATTTATTTCACACATAGTAAACACAACACAAGATTACTCATAAAGAAAAAACAAACAGAAAAAAAAAATAACATTAAAAATAAACATGAAGATATAAGTATATAGACTAATGTGTTGTGTGAGGTGAAATAGGTCCCTGTCTCAGCATAAGCTGCACCTGACCTGGAAAAGGCGAGCCGTTCCCAGGTCGGCGCAGCGCTGGTTTTCAGACAGAGCCTAGGTGAAGCCACGAACATCAATAACCACCGGGTTGCAATAATTAGGCATACAATAATCTAAATCTAAGCATACAATCCCATAATAATTATTCTGAGCATACAATACAATAATAAGAATCCTATGAAATATATGTCATAGGGAGGCCTATGACATATATTTCATTGTATAAAATAAAAATATTGATGACAATTGAATTCAGCTAACTTAGATCATTAGAAAGAAAGAAATCGAAGAATGATTGGCCAATAATCTTGCAAGACTGTATTCTAATCTACTACTTCTGTCATCGGTTCTTTCTTGGTCACACTGTCTTAGGTCAGTGACCAGCTTGAGGTATGATTACGTTGAAAAGGACCAGTGTGGTGTAAGACTATATATCTTTAAATCTTTGACGCCTGTTTGCTAGCAGTTGTAGTTCTTTGTCTTTCTTCAAATTTGATTGTAAAAACGCTCGCTGTGCTACGTATGGAAGTCTTTGTTCAAATAAACACGGTAACCAATTATAATCAGCACCCATCAACACTTATCAGTATCGATTGGCGTGCTATTTTACGTAAAAATGCCATGACAATTCGTTAGGATATAGAACCGGACCCGAGCCAGATAGCAATGGTAAATCAGTTGATAACAGTGGCTTAGTGATCGTGTGTTTCTATGGATATATTTGATTACATTGTTTTTTGCAGCACCTCCGTGCTGCAGCCGGCTGAGACGCAAGAGTTGTGGGTTCGATTCCCGCAGCGGGATTAATGGTTGCATGATCTGCAAATATTTGTTTCGGGACCGGGCATTTTTTTCCCTGTTGTCCTCTAATGGGGCCGAACAAGCGGGAGACATTGGGAATTAACGGTTTCGAGTAACTTCAGATTTTTATCCTGACTGGACCTCTTCCTGATTTGTATTTAAACTTTTACTTCCGGCCACCTTAATCCAAAGTTTTAAACGACGGCCAAAACGAATTATCGTTAATTTGGGCCACATATGGCCGGGCTACCATGAGCTTTTACTCTCTTGGGTTATTCACTAATCAAAGTTGGTTCTGCCGATAAGCTATTAAGTTCTTAAAAGATCATCATCATCATCATCAGCCTAGAGAAGTCCACTGCTGGACATAGGTCTCCCACTTAGAATGCCACGACGAACGGTCTTGAGCCGCCTCCATCCGACTTCCTGCTATGTTTATAATGTCTTTAGTCCATCGAGTGGAGGGCCTTCCTCTACCGCGTCGTCCGGTTTGTGGTCACCACTCGAGAACCTCCTAAAAGATATACTTAGTCATATCGATCGTATTAAACTCTGGAGGTCTACTCTAATACACCGAACTACGAATTTCGTGTTTCGTTTCGTGCGATCGGTACTCTAATCAAGCGAAAACCGAAACTTCGGCACGAAGTTCGTAGTTTGAGAGCTCGAGCGTCGCGCACTCTCTCTCTCTCTCTCTCTCTCTCGTCTCTCTCTCTCTCTCTTTCTCTCTCTCTCGTCTCTCTCTCTCTCTCTCTCTCTCTCGTCTCTCTCTCTCTCTCTCTCTCTCTCTCTCTCTCTCTCTCTCTCTCTCTCTCTCTCTCGTCTCTGGTCGCCGCACGACAGCGGCCGATCCGAAAGTAAACAAGAGTAACTACAAGTTACGTTTTGCGGTCGTTCTTCGTTCGGAGCCACAACTGCGGATGTATAGAACAAGAGTAGACCTCCGGGAGCTCATGTTAATGATTTGGGAAAACAAACATGTAATACCTCATTGTTTAGAATTTTTTGGTTGTATGCTTCGAGCTCGTCTCCTTGTGATTGTGACTCGATAGTAACGCTATGTTGATCTATCAGGTAGCGTGGATAAGCTATCTTATCATTCTTACGGTGAGTGCACCACCTGTAGTGCCCCCAACCATTAGACCTTTATTTTTACGATTAGGACACTTAATAGTACATTGTTCACTGAGAAAGAGACCGATTCCCAACGAGGGTGTAGTTTGAAGCCCTGGTGGGAATCGCACTTTCTTCCGAGTGATGCATAGTGCTTTATACTATACCTACGAGGAAAATCATTGACATATGAATTTCTAAAGAAAATATAAGATTTTTAATGCTGGCGGTGTCATCAAATCTTCTCTATCACTTCACTACTAAACGGCATTTTGAGGAGTAGTAAACACAAATTGAAAACTCTTTAGACAAAACGAAAGTAAACGCGGCGCGCGATTTTCACTAAACTTGTTAGTTCTTTTTTTTAAAGTAACGTTCAGAAAAAGTAAGTGGCCATTATCATTTTGCGGACTTGGTGATAAAACCTATTTGTATTTTGGGCATTATTCGAAATTAAAAATAAAACAGCTCGTTATTAATAGATTTACATAAATACTTTTTCTTCCCGCTCAGCACTTTAACAATGGATTTTTATACATTTTTCTCTCCCGCATATTTGTACAACAGTAATACTACGAAACTAATTTCCCCTAAATATATGAATGGGTCATGAATTATTCCTGGGACGGGCTGAATGTCACAGACAATAATAGGTTTATTGATGCCAATTAACATGTAGATGTCAGACGCCATGAGGTGAAAAATAAGGTCAAAAAACATGTGATTGCAGAAACTATTAAAGGTTAGATATGGGAAGCAATGGTTCAAATCAGTCTCGTGCGCATTGCGCGTTTTAGGGTTCCGTTACAATACAGCAATGCTGGGAGCATTTTAAATTTTGTAAACTAGCGGTCGTACGTGATTTCGCATGCTTTAATCTTCTGAGGGAACTGAATATCGGTTAAAAATAGTATCCTATGTATTTAATCTATCTGGGTAAGAAATTTCAGCAAAACTAGCTCGCAGCGGCAAACAGGCGACATCCGCACGCTCGTTAAGAGGCACTTACTCAAATAAAAATTAAAAAATTGTTGGGATGGTTTCTTTTAATTTATCACAGAACACATTTGGTAGTTTGTTTGTTGAGTTTGGAAAATGGGCTTGACTTTTGGGTTTGTTTTAGTAATTGTGTCAACGCATAACTCCTGAAAAATAACATTACAGTTGACATGAACAACAAAGTTGATTGGTTAGGGGGCTGATTCTTAAGTTTATTGCAAACATTTGACACGGACGTATGGTGTAGTGTAACACGGATTTTGTATGGAGACACCGATGAGTGTCCCTACCGTACACTCGTGAACCTCAATTTCCATACAAAAGTCCGTGGTACACTACACCTTGTTAAAACTCGGACTTCGGTCTCAGGTCGACGTTATTCAATAAGGTCGCACCGATTTGGCTGCGGAACCCTTATTAAAAGCATTGGTCCCATTATGTTTGCTCTTTACAATATAGATAACAATATTTTATGAGTAAATTAAACAACGTAGTTACTTATTGTTTTTGTGGAACATTTTAATTATATTTTTTGTTTTTGTCTGGAATATTTTGGATTCGTATGTTCCCACTAATATAAATGAAAAATAAATAAAAGTTTGTGAGGATGTATGGATGGATGTTTTTTACTCTTTCACGCTAAAACCACTGAACGGATTTTGATGAAAGTTATATAGTTTGTACATCAGAATAACATAAAGGCTATGATTTATAACAGAGGTTCTACTCAGACGGAGTCAATAGAGCTTCTACGCGGGCGAAGCAGCGAGCAAATGCTAGTTAATTAAGAGGAGATCGCCGGTAGCTAGCAAAAAGGTGCTTACGCCCCTTTGCACGCATTGCTTCTGATTTGTGGCTATTATATCTTCAAACTCCATGACACATGATCAGTACACTAATATCAAGAAGATGAATTATGCTAATTCGTACAATTGTTACGAATTAGGATAATTCATATATTATAAAAACGGGGTTTTCCCCGTGGACCCACTGCTATGACCCACTGGTGGGACCACGGGGATTTTTTTTCCCCGTGGTCCCACCGCGCTAGATATGGAATTAAAAAACAAAACTATTGTAGCGTATTTTGTACCTAAAATAAAAATATGAGACGAAACTTTTACTCTTAAATTGCATTAAATTTATATGTATAATTACAAACTATTTTCCAATATTTTATTAAAAACTTCATTCCATCTCTAGAGCGGTGGGACCACGGGGAAAAAAAATCCCCGTGGTCCCACCAGTGGGTCATAGCAGTGGGTCCACGGGGAAAACCCCATAAAAACGTTAGTATTTATAGTCCCTGAAATAACTGTATCTGATAGACATAAGACAACTCTATTTTGCGAATTTAGGTAAGGAACTCTAAAAATATCAAACATTTTTTGTTTTGAAATACCTACTTCTGAACGGTCAAAAATATTTCCAATGTACAGACTTTCGGCCGTTACTATTTTTAAAGTATGTATATACATATTTATTCAAATTATATAATTTTTGTGTGTATGGTTACATCATTTAGGTATTTATACGCTACTGAAGTTATCTCCTATTCAAAACGTGAATCAGGGGTTATCAACAAAATAATACCATGTATTAGGGTTGCCATCGTTTGAAACATACCCGGTATAGTTCCGACTTTATACTTACTACAAAACCTTTTGTTTTTTAATTTGAAATTGAATATTAGGGTTGGTTATTTTTCGTTAGATCCAACTATTGTTTATTTTTAACAAACAACCTATGTTTTTATGTCTGTACTTAGGTACATAAAATCTCGTAAACGTATTTAACGATTCTGATGAAATTTACATGATAGGGTGTTTTGGGGCGAGAAAACTATTTAGCTAGGCAGCTGAGAAAAATCTTTATAAATAAATAAATGCTGGACATTTCACACAACATTATCTAGCCCCGAGCTAAGCAGAGCTTGTGTTATAGGTTAACTGATATACTTAATACAATACATATTACATAGATAGATATTTTTTATTATACATAGAAAATACCCAGAACACCCTGAACAAATATCTGCAGATCGTACAAATATTTTTTCAGAGGCGAAACCTGCTCTCCACTATCGAGTTCTGGCAGCCATCCGTTACAGTGAAAACTATCGTCTAGGGTAGCCTAACCACTGACTTGATCAGCCAATTTAAGGCTTATTCCACTTTTATCCCCCTTTAGAGAATCCCTCTTATTTGGGAAAAATAATACTTATTGATTTAGCTACATTTCCAGCAGTATTTTAAACAAATGTACTGTACATATAATGTGGAGAAAAAACAGCAGTTACCGAGCGACCGAATAAAAAAAAAATACAACAAAACAAAACAAAAAAATCGGAGCACATTTCTAATTCCAATAAATAAATAATCTGTAAATTAAATCATATTACGTAGATAAATTTAAAAAACGCATTATTTTTTATGTGATTAATTAGTGGAGTTAGTATTACAATAATAAGAACTACATTTGTAAACCCTTACTCTGCGAAATAACTAATTTATTCATTTACCATAAATTAATGTTAGTAAAATGTGGTGTGGTCACTTAACTGCGAATCGGTATTACTCACCAATTTGCGAACTAGCGGTTAAGGCTTAGCGCAAAGATTTTGTGGCTTTCGTACGCACAAGCTTACAAATCATAACTAAAATTGTTACTATGAAGCGACCTGGGTAAAACATTGCTCATAATTTTTATACTACGTTTTAGCTTATATTTGCAAAGATATTCAGTTTTTAGAGGATAAATAAACTGCTATGATAATAATTTTAATCAGGAACCTAGGCCATGTTAATCTAGGTCACGGACTGTGCCAAACATCTTTATCTATTCAGACACAGATTGATTGGAGTAATAGTAGGAACTTCATTGAACTAATGCTTATAAACAGTCAGTTTTCACAACCGTTGTCTTTACAGTCATAATATGCAAGTTAATTTTACCCCCGTCTATTTTCAGTGTTCCATTAAAGTTTAAATAACGGAACACTTATGGAACACTACGGTTTTACGGTAATAATAATAATGCTGGACATTACACACAACTTTATCTATATTATGGGTACTAGATAACTGATATACTTAATACAATACATTACATAGATAGATATTTTTTATTATGCATAGAAAATACCCAGAACACCCTGAACAAATATCTGTAGATCGTACAAATATTTGTTCCGAGGTAGGAATCGAACTCGCAACTTCCTGCGTCGCAGGTGAACCTTCGCCCACCGCGCCACAGAGGTCGTTATGTTTTTTCCAATTCAAACTAGAAGATCCAGCTTAGTCTTAGTACCTTAGATCCTGTTCATCCTATGCTGGTCATTATCAGACTCTGGAGCCTAAATGTCGTCGAAAATTTACATTTTGAGCTCACACTCATTTTGAGTTCTAGCTGCAAAAATGCATGAGTTCCCTTTAAAACGAGCGAGCTCATGATCCTGGAAAAAGCTGCACCAATTTCCACCAAACATAAATGCTATAAGTAACGCATTCAACGCACATAAAGCAAACAATAAGAACCATCTCGCAAACACCATCTTTCGTACAAAAAACCGCAGTGAAATCCGAGCACTCGTTCCGGAGCTATGAGGCTATAGACATACAGAAAAACACATTATGTCCTCAAACTTATCCTCTCTTTTTTATTAAGAAGTCGGTGATTAAGAAGACAAAGAAAAGTTATTGTGACCTCCGCTGTTCTTTTTAGATTTATAGCTTTTGGTAGATGCCGAGAAATTAGTTATGCATAACATACGGTTTGTGCATTTGCTATTTTCAACTATAATAATGAATTATTTGCAATTTGCAACGTTACACTCTTTCCAAGTCGTCAAAGTCTCAGTCAAGTCATGTTTTAGTAAAGCGGTGGCCGTTTTACTAAAACTTTGGTGGACAGCTTCCACGGCTTGTGCATTTGGCAGTTTCAACCATTATAATGAATTATTTGCAATTTGCAACGTTACACTCTTTCCAAGTCGTCAAAGTCTCAGTCAAGTCATGTTTTAGTAAAGCGGTGGCCGTTTTACTAAGACTTTGGTGGACAGCATCCACGGCTTGTGCATTTGGCAGTTTCAACTATTATGATAAATTATTTGCAATTTGCAACGTTACACACTTTCCAAGTCGTCAAAGTCTCAGTCAAGTCATGTTTTAGTAAAGCGGTGGCCGTTTTACTAAGACTTTGGTGGACAGCATCCACGGCTTGTGCATTTGGCAGTTTCAACTATTATGATAAATTATTTGCAATTTGCAACGTTACACTCTTTCCAAGTCGTCAAAGTCTCAGTCAAGTCATGTTTTAGTAAAGCGGTGGCCGGTGGTTTTACTAGAACTTTGGTGGGCAGCTTCCACCCCTTTGAAAAGTCACGCAAACTACTATTTTAATTTACTATACTTGTGCTTTTTAAATGAGCTACATTGGTTAAAATGCCACCAAAATTACACTATCATCATCACTAGCCTGTTTACGTCCAATGCCGGACGAGGCATCAACTCCATTAAATTTTGTACGCAATGATCAGTTCACTAATATCTAGACCCGTGGTGCGTCAGTTTATAAAAAAAATGATTTCTCTAATTTGTGATTTGGTAACCATATAATTTTATAAGAAACCAACGCGCCATGGGTCTAGATATTAACGTGCTGAACATACTGTGTACAAAACTTCATGGAGTTCGAAGAAATACTAGCCAAATTAGAAGTAAACATCGTTGGCGTGCAAAAAACGCCCTTTTACTAGAAACCGCTGACCTTTTAAGTATAATTATTTTGGGCATAATATTGACTGACTTAAGACGGAGCTCAGAGGCCCAATTCTCTAAGTTATTTTAAAACTACACTGAAAGTTGACCGGATCGAGACTGAATTGTAAATTGACTGAAAGTTGAATTTCTAGTCCCTCATAAATAACAGTTTAGTCTACTTTCAATACATGGTGACCACCATTAGAGTAGGATAGTTATATATATAATTGGAAAGAGTAAAGAGAGACTCCATCTACTTATGCTAAAATTAACGTAAAAACTTTGAATCGTTCAAGTTTCGGTCACATTTCGATATAATCACATTACAGTGTTGTATTTTATGTCAGGAGAATATCATTTCTGACATTTAAGACATCGACACAAGATCGAAACATGATCCGAACTCTATTTTAACTATTTTTTAGTTAGTGCAGACCTCAGATTGGGGCTGAATTATTGGTGACAATAATAAAGAACGTTGCAGATATTTTTTTCTATTTGTGGGTAAGAAAAACAATATGGCAACTCTATATGCCATACTTATCACCATAACTAACTTCATTGCGACATTGATAGCAAGTCAATGGCATGGCCCATGACCACGTTTTACTGATATCGGCTGATTCACGTTTGACTAGACGCTGTATCTGTGTTTACCATACAGTATGGTGATAAAGTCTAGGGGTTCTATCTGACGCTCCCACTCTTGCGTCATATACATATTATAGATAACATTTATTGTTTATGGTCATTGGCTTGTGTTATGTTTTTTTAGATTGTTATTTTGTAGTATCTTGGTTGTCATTCCTTTCAAATTTTGTGAAACTGCCGCCGTTTTACTAAAACATGACTTGGCTGAGACTTTGACGACTTGGAAAGAGTGTAACGTTATACATTAATCTAAAAAAATACTTCAAACTGGCAAATGCTCAAGCCGTGCGACCACAGAATATACACTTTAATTTTTCACAAAAAATCACTTTTTCACTATTAAGTGCACGGTTAAAGCACTTATCGCAAAACTGAGTTCACTCCCGTGTGCGCGTCGACGTTACGCAACTTTTGGTGTATAGCACGCCCGGATAACTTCACTTTTTCCTAGTGCGACGTCAAATACAAAAAAAAACATTAAAATGCAAAAACCATTTGAAATTAGTAGTGGAACTAACTTTCAAAACAAAATCGAATCATTTGAAGACTTGATTCTTTTTTATTAAACCTTGAAAGCATAGTTTTAAATAACAATTTTTTTACATTCTTCAATTCAAAAACAACGCTGCATCCTAAAACTTGCCTTGTCAATTGATATCTCATTCTCGCCTAGCACATGTCAAATAGAAGAGCAACTAGGAACAACAATGTTATATGAAGATCTTTCAAACAAATCGGCCAAAAACGAAATAAGAGATTAAATAAAAGTAAAGTCTGAAGTCTTTTTAGCTATTTAAATTGTTACTAACATATCATTGTTTATACAAATTGTTTGTAACAGTCGGAAAAGCCAATTAATGGTGTGAGGACCATTAATTGACTTTTCCGACGCCTTTTTTTGTTAGGATAGTTTTTTTTTTTAATTAAGCTGTTGGTCTTCCTCAAATAAATAATTGAAGTCAAAAAAATATGCTAACTAACAATTTATTTCGCTAAAAGTTAGATCGTAACACCATTTTTATAAACCTTACAAAAATTTAAGCTTTGCTTAAAATTAGTTCCGTCACTGCATTATCCAATAGTAAGGGAAGTTAGGAAAGACAGTTTAACTTTTGACAGTAAGCCCATTTAGAATAGGAACAACCCAAATTACGGAACAATTACCTCGATCTGCTCCCTGGCTAGAGTCTGCTAAGGTTTGTAAGCAGACCATAAATTAACTATTTAGACATCGACCAGTAGATCGATATATGTAGAGTTTCGTTCCTATTTCTACCGCCAAGTAGCAGTGCTCGCATTGCTGCGTTTCGGTTTGAAGGGTACGGGTGCCGGTGAAATTACAGGCACATGAGACATTTCATCTTTATGTCTCAGGGTCGGCAGCGCGCGTGTGATGCCTCTGGTGTTGAAGGTGTCATAGGCTACGCTAACTACTTTCCATCAGGTGGACCGAATGCTTGTTTGCTTGCACAGTATAATTTTTTGGCATGTAAACTATTTTCCCTAATCGTTTTAAAAGGTCATGACATTAAAATTTCAAAAAAGTACCTTTGTGCTTAAAAACTGGCTGATTAGACCAAACGTTATTTTAAAATGGAACAACCCACGTTCCGGCACCTTGCCAACCGTCTTTTTCTTTGAGCTGTCTCAATATTTGCTACAATGTATGTACCTTGTACCGTGTAACCTGAGACAGTAATATCATTTGAAGTAGGCTTTCGAACTGTTTCAGCGACTCGACCAACTACCTGCTGAGTGCGGCCGCGCGGCCGCCGCCCTGCGACGAAGCACCCGGCCCGGGCGGCAGCGCGCGTGCACCATTCTCCAATTAGTAAGTACTTTATTCATACTGCATAAGTGTTTATCATCTTGGTTTCTTCTGACTGACTACAAGACAAATAAGAGCTACAATAAGATACGCTAATAGAATTACACTTTGTTACTCTCAGCCTATCCTTTAAACCCACTATCCTTGCAGGGCTGTATCTATTACTAGCAATGGCATTCTCATTTAAGCTTTCTCCAATTTTTTAATTTTTCTAATTGTATGGTGTTGTCCACAGCGACACATCGAAGGGCGGCGGTGGCGGTGGCGATACGCCGCGCGACGACGACGGCGAAGTGCCGTGAGGACGCTCCTCGCCGCGCGCCCACATATCAAACACATTATCTTGTTATATTTACCAAAAACATATCGATTGACTCAACAGACGGTATACTTTTGCGACTGCTGCTTACTGCTTCTCAGTTTTAACAAATTTCTGATGAAAAGCCGCACGCCATCGCGTTTACAAATGTTGATAATGACGGTTACAGACGCCATTTTTATCGCCCTCTCTAACGTTTGTTTGAAGTTGGAGCGAGAGGCCGATACAAAATGGCGGCTTTAGGTGTATTATTGGCGTTTGAAACGCGTTGTATAAAACCTAACTACAAATAGAAGTGACGATATTGACGAAAATTATCGATGTTTATAGGCGCAAAGTTCGGTACACAGCGGGTGTGACGTCAGCAGAGCGGTAAGGTTATGGTTTATAAGGAACGCGTCATGTGCACTGTATGCCGAATGCCGATATAGGTAAGATAGCTAAATGGCAGTCGCAAAATGATGCCGTGTGTCGAGCTCAGAGCGATGAGGCGACGACATGGAGCCCGCGCGCGGTGGCCGGGACGCCCCACGGTGTATGAACGCGGCTCGCCTGTAAAATATTCATATTTATTTAGGTGATATTTTTCTATTGGCTACTGATAAGATTTTATCTCGTTATGTGTCTCGCGACGCGACGCATTGTCGGTTGTAAGAGGAGGAGTCGGCCGGAGCTCTAGCAATAATTGATCAGGTTCCTAAGACATGTTTCGTAGTTAGACTTGTATTTGCACGAATATTTCGCGAACACTGCCGCTTTGTTTCTAAATTTTTATTATCAAGGACGAGGTTATCGCTTCCTTAGTTTTATGTGTTAGTGAATCGAGTCATTTTCATCGTTACGTTTAAAATTTGTATATGAGGCATTTAAGTGCTGTACGAGGGACCGTTGCAATTGCAAAGTAATATTATCAAAATGGCATAATTTTAGAGCTAAAGTTTAGACGTATCGTAGTCATTTCGTTTTATAGGTGTAATGATAAAGAATTTATTTTGGAGCGTCAGGTTTGGATATTGTAATGTCTTCGGAGAGCTGTGATCATGATGGATATAATGCAGTCATATTTTTAAAGTATATATTTAGGAGTTATTACGTAATTATGTGAATAGTGCAGACTAACTGGTCGTGCACTGCACGTGGCGTGTCGCTCGTAAGTACTCGGCAGTCGAGCACGCGCACGCGCTCGCAACAAGCACTTCTGCGCGCGGATCTAATATCATATCAAAACAAAGCAATAACTATTATTTGATAAAATAACGATATTTCATTTTTAAATAACTATTTTAACCATGTTGTTGTAAAAAATGTAGTTAGTAAATCGGAATGGTCTTGAGAAGTCCACGTTTCTAGAGTTCTTTTGAACGGTAACAAAAATCCTCTAATCGTAAAAACTCATGTTGTATATTCATATCAATATACAGTACTAGATTTTTCACCGTCTACATTTTTGTACATTACGTACGGGTGAAGTCATCGGCTTACATCAGATCGCATCAATAATAGGTGCGTTAATAAAGAGGCTAAAAGCTACGCGTAAAACTAATAGATATATAATGTTTGATCGAGAATGCACTATTTCCGTTAGGTTTTAGTGAACATGCCTCCCTGTTATGATGAGCTGTGTACGGTCACAATGTAAAGCAGATTCAGTATGTCACAAAGCTATAACTTTGATATCTAATTCAGAAATAGAACTCTTTAATTCGGGATCTTCGAGATTGGCATGAGATAGTAATGAAGGAACCCTTAATTTGTCCACTAACATGATATCTGCGCTCAGGGGGGAGTCATGACCCCGTGATTGCCATGCATTGTTTTCATTCACATAAACGTTATCTGAATGACACATGTATAGGGGTCTAAAGTTCAATACTATATCAAGCTTGCTTTGTTCATTCCATTTTTCTTTGAATTCCTTGAATAATGTACTAGTTGACATACTGATTTCTATAATTTATTGTGGCCCACGCGTTAGCAGAACTGTAAGAGAAGTTGTACCTATGAATAAGTTACAGTTACCAGACTTAGGATATATTAGGTAGTCACTCAGTGCTACGTAGTAAAATGTTACTAATTGTAATATTTTACGATGCCAATCGAAAGTCTTAATGCTCAATTTTGCCAAATTTTAACTTGCCGAAAGCGCGTCTTGTCTATTAATTTAATTCGATATGCGGACATTCCCATTTAACTCCTATTCCTATGATGAACAAACAAAGGGAATGACCGGTTGCTCAATATAATGTAATAATGTGTTTTTCCTTTTAGATAAAACAAAAACAAAAAATTGTGGTAAATGAAAGTTTCGGCCAAACAAATTGATATCATTAGTAAAATTAAATTTATGAAAATTAATTATAAAATTAGGAAAATTAAATTGAGAGTCTAATGAATTTGCAAGTATAAATACTTTGTGACGAATGCTCGAGATGCAATATGTTAATTTAGTGCCAAATGATAAGTTAACTCGTAGCAATATATCGTATCCTAATGCTCTTGTGTAATATCACGTAGTGTTAATGACCTATGAGGTTTCGAAATGTTTCTTTTACAAGACTCGTAATATATTTATATACAGGGAAAGTGTTAGGTGTGTATTGTTGATGGAATTAGGAGTGTTGTTGGTTGGGGTAAAATACTCATTGCGGCAGGGTGTAAAAATAAACGTTGTCCGCGCCCCTTATGAAGGCGCTGCGGATCCTGGCCCGGCCTGGCCGAGCTTTAAGCCTCTTTTCTACCCTAGAATAGTCCTGTTCCACTCTTCCAAATTACCATATCGATTCTTCCAAAATGCCAAAATACTCTTCGGAACAGGTACAAGTAATTACGCAGTAATGCTTACGTATGTGACGTGAAGTTATTTTTACACTCTGTTATGTAAAGCACTGAATGAGCAATGGAACAAGAGAATTTATTTACTCAAATAAGTTTTTTTTTATTATTTACTATAATTTTTACACTAAAATTTAATACTATACATTATTTTGCATTTTATTATTGTAATGGCAGCTGTCCATATGTTACTGTGAACGATAGAATCGGTCACTAGTTTTTAGGGTTTCATAAATAAATTAAAAATGATACATCGAACATGACATATTGGGCACAAATATGTATTACATAATTGATATTAAAAAAAATTGTATGCTTTCGTATCCTTTGCTTGCTATTTGTTATCTATTGAAATGTTCCTGATTGAATGATAGGAGAGGCTTTGTGAACCCCTAATTGTGATGAGGGGGAGTGAAGCAGACGCGACTTGAACCCAAACGTAATGTTACCAAACCCGCGAGCTGTCTTCCATCGCACCACTAGTCCAGTGTCAACTCGTCTCCCTCTTTAGACGCCTCCACATTCAAGCCGATATCTTGCAAGAACAGCAAGAACAAAACGGATTTACTAGCTTTCTCGGAGTCCAGACGGAGACGAGAGTACGAGATGCCTGAATACGAGAGCAACCGAGTGTGGAGGTGCATTCTCGCAGATGTCTCGGCTTGAGTGTAGAGCCGTCTTTGCACATTCACAGAGCAGTATATCAAATTGTGTATAAAATGAACAACATCGATGCCACTGTGCGAGAGACACAGCGTAGTGCCAAAATTACGTGCTAGTCTTTAAAAAACAAATGTTGTTATCATTTTTCAGATTTTATTGTGTCCAGAATGTGTTTGTTTCCGTGCTGTGACATATATCTGGCAAACCAACACTCAGTATGAAGCTCGTAAGAGGGGCACAATGTGGTTGTTGTGTTTTATTATTGTTTATGAAAGAGTTTAAATAAAATTTATAGTGGTTATAGAAAATAACATATCAAAATTTTTACTGAATGTTGCAGCTCTGTCTGGTTTATTTCGATATTTTTAAATTAAAATTTTCTTTATTTATAAATAATACATTTTATTTTAATTGTTAAGTCCATGTTATCGTAAGTTAAGTCAGTCATGGTAGTCAAGTCAGCCATGAGTCAGCCACATTGTGTTGAACTGTAATGTAAATTGACAACTGCAAGCTGTCCCAGATCTCAATGCCTCTAATAATGTAAATTTAATTAACACAAAACTAAAAGTAAAACCCATTTTACGAACAGGATTTTATATGGAGTGCTTATAGTTGTTGATTTATTATGGTAATTATAATTTAATTTAGTAATTCTGTCCCAATAATTGAGTCATAATAGCTATTTGCTTTGCTGCATAAGAATTTTGTGTTGGTTTGTTTTTGTAATTGTAGATTTTTTTATATACAAATGCACATAATAATTTAGCTTTTAGCCGGTGCAATATTATTCCAAATTGTTTTATAGGAATGAAAACTGTTATATTTATTTCTAAATTGTTATATAAATATTTTTATAAACATAAAAGACAAGGCAACTTAAATTATATTTTTGTTGTGCATTTAATATAAAAATTTATCAATACTGAACCACAAACTCATTGTGGACGGCATGTCTGCCTCTGTGAATAGTCTACTAATTAGGTACAGTAGATGTTTTTTTATATATTGCTAATATTGTGAGTCAATTCTAGTAATGTTAATGTTCCCTTTATTTAGAATAATTTACGTTGATAAACAAATTAATCTAAGATTGCTCAACTGAGATGCAATGCTAACTGCAATGTAGACATAATGAAGATAATTTTATATTTGGTCCTTTTATATGGTTTATTTATCTGATGTATTCAGTTATATTAATTTTGTGAGTAATGGCAGCGCATGTTAGTCTTATTTTATTCTAAGAGAGGCCAAATGTTGACTTGCTTATGTGAGACTGTTTTGCCAAGAATCAGAAAGTATATTATTATTACCTACATTGTTTTAAAATAAATGCTTTTATATAAATCTTTGTTTTTATAGAGGAGTTTAATGAGACGAGATAAGTGTGCCAGGCTGGGACGCAGGGTCGCACGAGGAAGGCCTTGTTCTCTGCCCTACCCCTACTGGAATCAAACCGGCAAGAATTTACTCATGTACGCATGTTGTCATACAAAAGAGAGCTAAAAAGAATCTACCAGGGCAAACAAATAACACGAATCACCTGTGATTGGTTACCACTGCTGGGTTTCCGGAGCCTACTCTCCTACCTACGACTTTTTGAACCACGCTAGCCCAATGCGGGGTGGGTCGCTCCCACAGTCCCACAGAACATAATACTCTCTAACGAGAGTCGCTCCTATAGTCTGGTGGATGGGCTACATCTCACCTCTAGATAACTAAAAATAGAAACCCCATTACGTCTACCATTCTTTACACCTACATAAGTTTCTATAGAATCCCGACGTCGTTGTCGGTGTGCAAAGTACAAAAAATATTTCACAGTAAATCACACTACCAACATGATAGCAGAACCGGTAAATTACGGAGAACTCCGCTACCATACTTTGTGTCGGTACAACACTACGTGATCATTGACCCCAATTACATTCCGTTTCTCGCAGCGAAGTTTCTCAACAAAGGACAATAAAAAAAAACTGACTAGCTTTCCACAGATTTATAAATATATATAGTTGCTTTCACAGAGTACTTTTATATATACGGAAAGTTGCTTTCGTAGAAAAGGAAAAGTAGGTGTTGAGTGGATGAAACCAAAATAAATGTTGAAAAACAAATTGGGAAACAAACGTGTTGTTTTTGTGTATATTTAGGTACATGCAATTTATGAAGTACACAAATATCGATCGATCCTGCAAGGATTTCATTAGATGGCGTTTCCTCAGCCCAACGCACAAAGAGGTTAGAATTACTAGGAATGCAGTTTGAGAAATGTATCTTTATTTAGTTATACCAAAGCTTTCTGGCCTTTCTTTCGAACGCGCGTCGGCAACGTGGAAGGCCCGGATGAGGATGATCTCTCGTTAGAGAGTATTATGTTCCTTGGGGGTGATGATTTGAGCTCGACTCCCACAATATGGACTGTCCACTAATAGTTCTGGAAAGAAGGCATTCGTTCTGTAGCGGAAAACATCCGGAGAAGCTTTCTGACCTCCAAAAAATGTCAATTTTGCACTAACATTTTAGGTATAGTAAAAAAATCTTAAATCTAAGTAAAATACACATATACATATGCACTCAGGGGAAGGCACAGCCTCAATCGGCTTCTTCACTGTGGGTCGCACAATCACATAGGATAGATGTGACCAGTGGCCACCATTGCTTACCCACAACTAACTCTGCTAACACCTTCCAATAGTAATACATGGGTCAACAACCTGTGCTGTGGCATTCCAGCCTAATAATAGACCCCTGCTTCTCCTCTTGTGGATGTTGTAAAGGCTTACTGAGGGATTATACCAAAGGATGGGCAGCAGCATCCACCTGAGTACTTAACATAAATACTGCAATCACCAATCCGCCTGCGATGCATAGTGATTATGGCAATTCCGTCCATGGTATTTCATGGGGGAGGCTTCGTCCAGCAGTGGACGTCTAAAGGCTGCTCATGATGATGATGATGGTCAAGAAAATGACTTATGAATATGGAAATCTTTTAAATGTTTGTTTTATATTACAGAATTGACTAACAGAAAGATTCTAGAAGAGCTTCAGTTGAAGAAACAGATGCTTCTCAAGCAGGGTGCTGTTGCCCCTCTTACTGCTACTTCCTTATCCCTGACACAACCCAACCCAATCAGCCAGCTCCCTATGTGCTCTATACCAGCAGGTTCTGCAACTGCTGTAAGTTAAATCATAATTTCCTATCAAAATAACTACTAAATAAATAACAGGCAATATACAAACAAAATGATGCAACTTTTACAAAAAAACTATATATTTTTTTTTAGAATAAATGGCGGAACTGTCTTTTGTGCCACCTGATGTTGAGCGATAACCCTAGCCCATTACAAATGCTACACCTCTAAAGTCATAAAAAAAACGTTTTTTTTTCATCTAGGTACTTTTCAATTAATTACCGTGTACATCAAACAATTATGAGAAAGTGAAGAGACATGCCCAGAGAATTGTAATTCACTTTTATCTAACACAAGTCTCACACTAAGCTGTACATTATTGTAATTACAATAATTATTTCAGGGTTTCCCGCAACTACCCGAAGCAAACATAGTCAACACAAGTCACAGAGCAGCTCTGCAGCACGCCAACGCTACATCTTGCGGCTTCTTTGTATCCCAAGACTCTTCATTTGGCAATCAGATCCTTCCCGTACTACCCCGATTTGATAACAATAAATAGCAGAAGTCTTTATTAAAATGGGGGCAAATATGAAGATGAAAACCCTGCAGGGTCACTTGCAGCAACTGAATGGGTTTAGTAATCCAAAGATTGAGTTAGAACAGTATGAGACACCTCCTCATATTGCAGCAATTACTCTGTATACTATCCAGGTAACATTTTCTAGATATTGTTAATATTAGCCTTCTAGTATAATCATACTTTGCACAAAGATTGTGAGCTCAAGAATGATTTGAGCATATTCTGTAGAGAAGTTGAAATTGAATTGGGATGAATGAAATATACATTTCCTTGAACTAAACATCATGAAGTCCACTAAACTATAGTAGGCTTCTGTAACCATGCTTTCTCAGCTAAGAACATGCAAGCTGATGGTGAATCAGAAATTACATCATCATCATCAAACACTTACCCCCAATATGAGTGTGAACTTGGAAAATTTATCATTCGGAATGAAACCCTGACATCGTCTCACACCCTATTTATATACCTCTATTATTATTTTATTTTTATTGACGACCTCTGTGGCGCGGTGGGCGAAGGTACGCCTGCGATGCAGGAGGTTGCGGGTTCGATTCCCGCCTCGGAACAAATATTTGTACAATCTGCAGATATTTGTTCAGGGTGTTCTGGGTATTTTTCTATGTATAATAAAAATATCTATCTATGTAATGTATTGTATTAAGTATATCAGTTATCTAGTACCCATAACACAAGCTCTGCTTAGCTTGGGGCTAGATAATGTTGTGTGAAATGTCCAGCATTTATTTATTTATTTATTATACTATTAATTAATACATTTTTATTTTCAGACACAATATGAAGACATAGAAGGTAAACTAATCCTAGATGCAGGCTGCGGCCCGGGTACCCTGAGCATCGGCGCGGCACTTCTCGGCGCCGCCGCAGTTTTATCTGTGGAGATAGACAGCACTGCACTCGAGGCGTTTAAGGAAAATATTGAGGAGACGGAGGTCACGAATGTTGACGCACTGCAGTGCGACTTCCTTGATTCTAATGTTTGCAGGTAATTAATTCTTTTAATCATGAAGATCAATCACTTCTTCAAAATGTTGAAGGAAAACATTTTAACTGCCCTAGGTTAAAATCAGAGCATAATGTTATTTTTACCCACATTCACCTGGTGTACTATAAGGGCCGGTTTCTACCGGGGCGGAGAGGAGAGGAGACGAGAGGAGATGTGTTTGAATAAACCAATACGATTTCGTTATTTCCTGTCAAGCCTGCCTGCCAATAACTTGCCAGCTTTGCCCTAATCTCCTCTCCTCTCCGCCCCGGTGGAAACCGACCCCAAGTGGATGAGCGGATGGGACCTGGACTCATCAGTCCTCCCCTTATTATTGCAGGTTGTTCAGGGTATTGCTACTTTTCAACCACTTTTTGGCGCTTAGGTTGTCGATTAACGCGAACAGTGGGCACAGAATAAATATTAGTACAAGCAGTCGGTTAGCGTTTCTTTTTGGCGATTCAAGTAGCTGTTTCCTCAGAGTTTAACTGTGGGGGCTTCTAGGTACTCAGGGATTTAACTGTCGGTTGTGAACCATGGTGCATTGGATAGCATGTAAGATTTAATTTTGAGCATGTTGGATGGTTGTATTTGCTGGTTGTGCTCCATATTTATATACATTGGTTTAGAGAACTTTATTGTACTCACAAAGAATTTTACAGTTCACTTAAATATGAGCAATCATTCAGAAAACAATATACGGTAAAAACTTAAATGAGGGTAGTTCAATCTAAAACAAATGATGCATCATAAAGCAACGAAACACAAAAACAGAGATTATCTTGATATTTCAACTTATTTTGTTTACAGATGGGAAAACTACTTCGACAGTGTGTTAATGAATCCGCCGTTTGGTACCAAGAACAATGCTGGAATGGACTTGAAGTTTCTAAGGATGGGAACTCGCCTCAGCTCTTGCAGCGTTTACTCACTACACAAGAGTGCTACTAGGTTTGATGATTATACATAGATACATAGACACACAGCCTATTTCCCCGAAGGGGAAAGGGTAGGCAGAGCTTCAATGGGGCTTTTCACTCTGGGTTGCACAATCCTATGTACTTAATAATAGTGTTGTTTCTGTACATCAACCTAAAATGTGTGTGTGGGACCCTATTACTAAGCCTACGCCGTCAGTCTGTCTGTCTATCTGGATTCTGTCAGAGGTATATCTGGGCAGCCGAATAATAAAAACAACCAAAAAACATAACATACATAGTCTTGACCCCACCCTAGGATTCCCTGTTTCGTGGGAACTGCGAGTAACATGATACCACAACACCCAAACCCGGAACAAATATTTGCAGCCGAAAAATTCGTTCAGGGTAGATATGTGGGAAACTTAACTTCAACAATGTTTTTTCTTCTAGGTCACACGTTATGAAGAAAATCCAAGACTGGGGTATGAAAGGCAGTGTTATAGCTGAACTGCGATACGATCTACCGGCGACATATAAGTTCCATAAACGACAGTCTCTTGACATTGCTGTAGATTTGTGGAGAGTGCATCATCCACACTCATGATCCTGACTTGAATTTGGTGTCGAGTACTCAGGCGGATGCTGCTACCCATCCCCTGGTGGATTATTACGACATCCACGGAAGTAAACGGAGATTCTAAGGATGGACAAATCCCACGGCAAGTTGCGGAGAGTGTACCATCCACATTCATGATCTTGAATTCAATTAATTGTAATCAAACGGGTACATGATCTGGTCCAAATTTTGATCAGTGATATCTTCTCTGCACAATGAAAATGGGTTTCTGGTTCAAAAGCTGCCGCACTTTCCAGCAGCTAGGGTTATACTTTTCTCTAGCTGCTGGGCCTTCGAGCAACACGGACTTCCTGCCGCGGGCCGGAAGAGAGTAGCCTTAGCGATATATTACCATTCAAATAGTTGTCATTTTTTGCGGGGGGAAATGTGCACACAAGCTCAATTCCGCATATACACATCCAAATACAACACTGTAATGACGACACTCACACTAACAAACCTTGCACAGAATAACAACTAGATTTATTAAACGCATATGCCTACTTTGGCTTGTAGTTTGACAGAGGGGAACGCTGCGAATACTACCCTATACTCCCTTCCGTGTTGCTCGAAGTGCTGGGCAGTCATCATCGGCTGACATCCACTGTTGGATGAGGTTGAGGCCACCCCCATAAAATGCGATGGGAGGATTGGCCATAATCACCAAGCTTGGCGGGCGAATTAATGGTTGCAGTATTGATGTTAAGTACTTAGGTGGATGCTGCTGCTCATCCCTGTTATAATCCCTTTTTGGCTTTTACGGCATCCAAGGGAAGAGAGGTCTTAGGTCTTAGGCCGGACACAGCTATCACGGCTGCTACACAGGGCGCAGCGGAAATCCAGATGAGTGCATTCATAACTTAGGCCGGATCTCCGACAAGAGAAATGACGAATTATCAACTGTAAGTAAATTAAATCAATTATTTGACTCAACAAAATAAAATATAGTTCTGTTTTACAAAACATTTACCGTCACTATGTCATTTCAAGGTTATTCAGTCTTAGCAAAACAAATTTAATTCATAAAAAAATTGTGGCACGTTCTCATCTGGCCGACTGGGGTGAGAATTTGCCACTTCATGAAATGGGACATTGACCTATCTGTAGTTTGAAAACGGTCCACCAGGGAACTAAAAACATGAATGAATTTTTCTACTTAGTCGTACCACTTCTGGAATTCGAAAAAGCCCCTTTTTGGAAATTACTGTGGGTTTGTTTAAAATCAATTATTTTGGAATGGTTATATCAGATTATGGGTCATTTCCAAGTATTATGCCGAGCTTTTAGCATGGCTGAAATAAAGGCAGAATCAACTAATGTCTAAAGTACTTTTCCAGGATGTACATTTTTATCGTATTCAGCAAGAACAAACCTTACTTTTTCCAGTTTTTTTAAATCTACTTTGTTTTCAGATTTCTTGTCTGTAATCTTATTATTTTTTTGAAAGAAATTCTCTATGTCACCTTTTAAATCAGCCAAATCACACCATTTCTCACTGCAATTGCTTTCTTGATAATAGATATGGAATCCTCGAGGTTTGTTCCCGTTGTTGTTTGTGTTGGTGAGTCAATCTCAGAGTCTGTAGAATGGTCAGGGTCTGGATGGAATGTAGATGAAGCGACTTTACGAGTGGTTGTATCATCAACCTACAAATCTCTAGCTGTGTGTCTCTATGCTCCTTCCGGCTAAGACATTCACAACGCCTTCTCCTTCGCTAGACCATCACGTAATAGACACATAGGTACCTTCATTGTTGTGCGCAAATAGTTTTTAACTCTGCTAAAAACAAGAAAACGACCGTTCTCCTGAACAGTTGCTGGCGGGAGTACACACACAAAAAGAGCAATATCCACGTTTGGGTAAATGGTTTAAAAACCGTCATCCTTCAGTTCGTAACCATTTCAACAAACTGACAGCACTGGAGCACCGCTCCTCATTTTTTATGCTGCAGTGAGAACGAAAATGTAGACATTCTTCCGAAACATTGTCGTCTAAGTCAGTAGAATAAACCATTTGCAATGCTCTGGCCTTTTCTTCGACTTCTAAGATGCTCAGTTTCGTCAGGTTAGTAATAAAGTTGTGAAGTAATTTACAAGCATCCCGTCGTTTTTTCAGTTCTTCTGACAATGTATCAATTACTACCAAAAAATCTTATGCCATAGTTCATCTTCATTTGCGGTAACAGCCTATGATCAACACATTGGCTGGCATTAGAATCAGCACGCATATATGACGAAGATTCTTGATGCTGATTGAGCTTGTACACACCACCATTATATGCTGAAAACACACATTAACCATTAGTAGAGACATTTTCCTCACAATATGTTTTGCATTCCTTTTTATCAAAAACTAAAACAGCCTTTTTCTGTGACTTACAGACAGCAAGCTGCAATGTCTGGCACATAGGCTACATTGGAAATAGTTTTTAACTTGTTTCCTTCCAGAGTTACATTGGTATTACCAGTTTCACAACTATAAATTTCATCAAAGCAGCATCACTTAACAGGCCTCACAGAAGACGACTTTAAGTCTCGACACTTTGGTCTTATATGTCCTTCTTTTTTGCAGTAATGACATATTATGTTTCTTTTGGGTCTTATCTTCGATACAAGTTCCGATCCAGATAACTCATGCCTCATGGAGCCATGCATGAGCCTGCTTACGTTTAAACAGATTTTTGCATATGCTCTTTCATACAATGCAGCCTCACTTTTGCCCTGCAAACATTGCCATAGGCCACTGCCAATTAGCAAGAGCTTCATTTGAAAAGCCCACGTATTTATAGAGTATTTTTTAGCTTCTTCCAGCTTCAAAATACTGTGGTGAGCATTGTGCACAACAGGCTGGATTGAATGATCCCAGAAACTATAAGAAAACCAATTGTGGGCTTCTCGTACCAGGAATTCTAATTGACGAAGTAAAAATTCAGCTAATTAATTGATTCAAGCGTGACTTTGCGGAAATCTATTCTACAATATTAAACCGAATAGATCTGTTCTTATTAAGTCATCATGTAACTTTCAAGGTTTTTTTATTTTCTTTCAAATCTAACCAAGTTTAGGAACTGTATAAAAATCACGACGACCAATTTTCTTTGGTCATCGTGAATATACATCCCAGAACTTCCTTCCAATCATATTGGATCTCATCCTTTGGTTTTAACCACTTCCAGTATTAAGGGATCTTTTAATTGATGATATATGAGGTCCTTGATCAACAATTTTTGTAAGGACACCTGGGAAAATCTCGCCTTCATACGGAAATGCCACATATTGTCTTCTGTTTTTACAAGTGGTTTAAGGTTTTGAACTCCGGGATTTTCGATGGCAAGATCCAAATCCAAGGTCGCCTCATATTCTAAAATCGACCCAAGAAATTCATTCATTGTTCCATCATTTGATGAGTCGTGGAGAGACACGGCACTCTCGACGTAAGTGCTGTCACTGTTTGTTCAATTATAACGAAAATTTTAAGATGAAGGCTGGGCGTCAACCTCAAGACGTTGCTCTTCATTTTCTGGCTGGGCATCAACCTCAAGATTCTGTTCCTCCTCGTTGTCTTTGTCGTCCTCAAAGGCGTGTATCAGCTCAGTGATACTTCTTACTGAAACTATTTTTACTTTTGTACGCCGTCTTATTGGGGTTACTCCTGTCCATTCTAGTATTTTCGGTTGAAGTGTTTCCAGAAGAAGAATCTTGTACCGCAGTCTTATCAACAGGTTTGGACAATCTCTGCAACAAGACATTTGCATCGATTGGCCAAATCCCACATTTCTTAAAACCTGATTTTAAGTTTTCTTTGCCATTCACGTCTAATACGTCCACAAGTCTTTTTTGACCTGGATCATCAGACAAATTGGTATCGTCATAGTTCTATATGTTCTCTGGCGGAACATCTTTAACAGCCTCTTCAATGTTTTTTTATGTATTCTGCGAGGGATCTGCAACTACAGCTGCTCTACTGCTCTTTATGTTAGCAGCAAATCGTTGTGATTTCTTTTCAAAAAATAGGACACCAATTCCAGCCCTGGGCAATTTTCTTTGAACTTGGAGTCTTTCCTTCCAATTTTGTCCAGATATGATTTTATTACAATGCGAAGATCGAAACTGGTTAGTGGAAAACCGTGTTCGCTCAATTGTTCAATGCACGAGACGAATATTTTTTCTTCTTCAGCTGTAAACGTAGTAGGTGCACCTGGTGGCCTTGTTGGTTCCTTTCGTCTTAATTCTTAATTGGTTGATATAATCAACCAATTAAGTACTTCGTGGAATTCCATAATGTATCACTAGCTTTTCGTTGAGCCAATTCTTTATTTCTTATTGACGCTAGACATTTTCTTAGCGTCTCTTCCGTATAATTTTTATAATTTCTTGTGCACGCTTTTTTGCATGTTTTCTAAAAAAACAGAGATAACTAATCTAACGTAAACTGTGTAGTTATACTTAATACATAACCCGTTTGGGGTAACTTCGCTCCAAGAGCAAAATTACCCAAAATAATAATAATAGTAACCTTAAAATTAACTTTCTTAAAGTCTTGCGGCCGCCATCAAATTTTATGTCATTTCTTAATTCCACCAAAAGCTTTAGCAATGTTAGAATTTCTTTTTTTACGTTGCAAACCCATTCTCAAATTCGACAAGATGCCTAGTCTGAAAACTTTTGTTAATCTGAATGACACTGACAGCTTTGCCAGTAACTGTTTTGCGAAATGAACTAGAAATGGGAAAATGTATATAAAATCGAATCTAAGAAAAAAGTGTTTTAGGTTAAAGTAGAAAAATAAGTTAGTGTATTTTATGATTGTAAACATAATCAAATGTGTAAAAAAGGGAATAAAAAATTTACATAATTAATACAAATGTGAATTTTTATTTTGTAACATACATTCAGTCTTTACAGTAAGTACAAATAACATAGAATATTTTACAAGCTAATTTCTACTGCCATATACCAATTATTTGCAATTATTATATTTCAGTGCAAAATCATCGATCAATATTGATTATATATATAGACTTAGACTAAGTTGGTAAGTAAATACCCCTCTTTTCATTTTTTTTTCTTATTCTTACGACACTATTTCCAATAAGGTTTATCAATCTATCATGACACTGACAGAATTGTGACAACTAGCCACAGATGCCATAAACTAAGAAGTGAAGTAAAGACAGCTTAAAGCCCACCTGGATCACCGTCGCATATAGGCACCGGCAACATTGTGTACAGAGTGCTGGGCAAAGGCCCCTTTCCTTCCGGTCTAGGGCTTCTGTCGACGTAGGACGCGATAATTAGTTTGTGGGTTTATTCGTCACCGAACTTAATGTTCTGAGCGAGTTTGATGGCGCCGGAGTAGTTGATGGTGACCGTGGAGCGGCGCATGTAGCTCTTCCAGGAGTCGGAGCCGCACTCGCGGCCGCCGCCCGTCGCCTTCTCGCCGCCGAACGCGCCTCCAACCTCCGCGCCGTTCGTCGGAATGTTTATGTTGACGATACCGCAGTCGGAGCCGTGCGGACCCATCCACTGGAAAACAAATAAACTGATAAAATATACGTTACTTAGCACAAGCTTAGCACGTACTAATGCTTAGACCTGTCCCTGTCACTGTCACACAGATGTTAAAACACGCGTATTAGAGAGAGACGGACGATTTCAAAGACTTTTCACCGTCAAGTACGTTCTATTTATCTGGACCTTAGGGTTCCGTACCTAAAGGGTACCAAGCGGGAATCTATTACTAAGCCTACACCGTCCGTCTCTCTGTATTCTGTTACAGGAGTAAACTCATCCTTAAAAAGAAGTCTGTTAAAACACCGAAAGAGCCCATAGTGTATACTTTGAGATACAAAAATCCGTGTAGTGTACACCACACGCCCGTGTAGTTGCTTGTTACATTTCCTCACTAGGCCCTCGTATTGTAATTGTAACCGTTTGTGAATAATGGTTCTCAATTAGTATGATAATAATGAATACCCACCAAATCCTACTCCTACTAATATTATAAACGCGAAAGTTTGTGAGTATGGATGGATAATTATCCATTATAGTATGTATCCATAATAGTATGATCATTAAAATCTATTCAGTAGTAAAAACTACTGAATAGATTTTAATGAAACTTTACAATAACATAGCTTATACATTAGAATAACACATAGGCTACAATTTATAAAGATATTGTGTGAATTGTCCATAATATGACGATAAGTGTCAAGTAATTAGGAAAAAATCTATCATCTGCGAGCTATTCTGGCGTGCGCTGCCAAAACCGCTAGAGTTACACATATGTAATGTATGATAGAAATGTTTATCTTAAATAGTCCTACAAAAAATCCCGCCACAGTATATATCTATATCTTATGTGTAAGCAATTACAGCCAAAATGTGTATAATATTATAAACGCGAAAGTTTGTTATCTATTGTGTTTGTTACTTCTTCACGCTCAAACAGCTGAACGAATTTGAGTGAAATTTGGAGTGGAGATACCTTATACCCTGGATTAACACATAGGCTACTTTTCATCATCATCATCATCATCATCAATTTTCATCATTTTTCACGCGGGTGAAACTGCGGGGCGCAACTAGTTACTTCATAAGAATATACCCCTTCGTCTACTTTCGTGGATGCCTTTGCACGACTAATGTCCAAAATACAAAATGTCCAACTAGGATTAATGTCCAAGACGAATTTTGTCCAACACGAAGTCGTAAAAGCCGACTAAGGGATGACATCATCCCTTATGATGATGGGCAGGGGACACCAATCCGCCTGCCAAGCGTGGTAGTTATGGCAAATGCCCCCCACTGCATTCTATGGGGGAGGCCTCGTCTAGCAATCGACGTCTAAAGGTTGCTGTTTTAGAAGCGCCAACGACCCTAATGTCACTGAGCCAGTACTGACGTTAGGAGCGATCGACGCTCCTAAAATGGTCACTGCGACGCCTTTTGTTCCGATATTTACAACGTTAGAGTGACGACCTCTGTGGCGCGGCGGCCGAAGGTTGCGGGTTCGATTCCCGCTTTGGAACAAATATTTGTACGATCTGATCTGCAGATATTTGTTCAGGGTGTTCTGGGTATTTTTCTATGTATAATAAAAATATCTATCTATGTAAGTATATCAGTTATATCTAGTAGTACCCATAACAGAAGCTCTGCTTAGCTTGGGGCTAGATAATGTGTGAAATGTCCAGCATTTATTTATTTCATTTACGTTATTTGGCGAGTATACGTTACCTTAAAGATATCGGCAAGGTTCTCAGTGAACAGGCTGGAGGACAGTCCCTGTTCCACCTCGTTGTTGTACCGGATGCCGGTGTCGAGGTCCGGGATCTCGACGCAGTACACGACGGGCACGAAGCACTCCGTCATGACGAGCGGCGAGTCGTGCGGCAGGCCGCTGATGATCGTCGGCTCCACAAAGTAGCCTTCGCGTTCCATCACCTACAAATAAATTACACGAGACTAGGACCAGTACATGGCATGGAGCATGTTCAAATTTCAAAATATCTGTATTTACAAAAGTTTAGTTTTTTGGGAACTATTGAGTTTTGATAGTAATATGAGACTAAAATAGCTATACCTCCCTGCGTGCTATTAGTGAGTACAACGCGTTTTAGATTTTACAAACTACAACGCGACTATGTAGGATTGTATTATACTTGGAACAAACACATAAGGATTGCTGAGTGTTTACATTTTTTTTTATGCTACTATCAAGCAGACAAGCATACGGCCCACCTGATGCGGAAAGTGGTTACCGTAGCCTATGGACGCCTGCAACACCAGAGACATCACACGCGCGCTGCCGACCCTGAGACATATATATGAAAAGTCTCATGTGCCTGTAATTTCACCGGCACCCGTACCCTTCAAACCGAAACAGCAAGGCGAGCACTGCTTGGCGGCAGAAATAGGTACGGTGGTAGTACTTCCCCAGACGAACTCTTTCACAAGAAGTTCTACTACTAACAATTTATACTACTATTACAATATAACTATTAATATAATATTTTAATAAATTTATAATATTTTATTGCTATTATTTATACTATTTTGTGATACATTAAAAAAATGGTAACAAAGATCTTAATTACAAGAGTCCAACTTCCGAAGAAGAAAAGAAGTGAAGAGTCCAACTTGCTATTGCAAATCGTTTAGGAGATCAGCCCCCTCATCATTATTTCGACTACTGAGTTTAAAGTGTCACCCTACCAAACGTCAGGTTATACGTGGTAGACACTTAACTGGCCGAGGCCAGGACCACCTACGGCAGGTCTTGCCGCCGCATTATAAGAAGCTTACAACACGGTACTCATGCTGAGTGGGCTCGTGCGCATCAGCACACCACCATTTATCCAAAATGGTGTCGAAGCTGTTAATGTCGCTCACCACCCGCACCCCAAAGGATGCTAGCTTAAATCCCAGCTAGGGACGTTTAGGAGATCAGTTAAACACCTTCCGATTCCATCATCAGCCCCCCAATTATAGTAACGAATGGCAATAGAGCACGCAACAATGTGGATAATTTTGGCCGCCTTAGCCCTGTCCAATTCTTTTGAAACTTGAAAGGAGGAATATTTAGGTCAAGAAGTTTCCCTAACCAAGTTTCATAAGATTTAGATAGCGCGTTCCCCATTGCCATTTGCTACTGTAATTGGTGGGCAGATCTGGAGGTCTTAATTATCCCTGAACGCATCCGCGCGGAGAAGCGTTAAGATGTTTTTTTTAGTTTCCATTAAGATGAGGTGCATGTACAATGTTAATAATGACAAAATTAGGCGGTAACAAACATTAAAAAAAATATAACCGAATTGAGAACCTCCTCCTTTTTTTGAAGTCGGTTAAAAATGCTGTTTTCCTCTCTATTTCGATAACAATGTGTAAAAAGGAGAGCATAAGGTGCTGTGTGGTTTGGCAGAAATGAGAAATCCAGAGTTCACTTATGATGGTTGTATTAGAACATCTCAATGGTACTCAAAATAGCTATGGTAAATGGTTTTATGGTGAATGAATACGCGCCGCCTTCTCGGCGGCTGGTTACGTACTGGCTCGGTGATAGATGCAATGGTGCATTTTGAACACCATGTTTACCCCAACATGATGTGAGGGTCACATGTTGCTGATAAGTTTCTACCTCTATTTGAGTACTTGCTATGATAAGGTAGGCATGTGAATTAACATACCTTTCCTCCGAACTCGATCTTGCCTCCTGCCTTCACGGCTGCGGCTACAGTCTTCTTGTAAGCTTCAACAGCGGCGGGCGTGTGCAGAGGTCCGATCAGACTCTCTGCGAGTAGAGGGTCACCAATCTTGCTGACAACTCCGGCGAATGCTTTAGTTAGACGCGATACGACTTCGCTGTAAACCTGTTTGAAATAAAATCATTTACCTAAAAACCCCGGGCTATTGTCAGTGTTTCATTAAAATTGAAAAAATTAAATCCTATTCATCCTGAGGCCCAATTCTCTAAATTATTTTATAACTACATTGAAAGTTAACCGAATCGAGACTGAATTATGAATTGACAGAAAGTTGGTATTCTGCTCCCTTATAAATAACAATTTAGTCTACTTTCAATTCACGGTGACTACTATTAGAGTAGGATAGTTATATATATAATCGCAAAGAGTAAAGAGAGACTCCATCTACAATGCTAAAATTATCGAAAAAACTTTGAATCGTTCAAGTTTCAGTCACATTTCGATATAATCACATAAGTGTTGTATTTTATGTTTAGAGATACCATTTCCGGCATTTAAGACATCGACACAAGATCGAAACATGATCCGAAGTCTATTTTAACTATTTTTTAGTTAGTGAATTGGGCCTCTGATCCCACACTAGGATTCCCTGTGTTGTGGATATCAAGAACTACAAGTACCATGGTACTAGAACACCCAGACCCGGAACAAATATTTATAAATATTTGTGCGAGAATCGAACCCGCACCTCTCGCATCCCAGCCACTCATCAGAGCACAAAATGCCATGCGCCCGGCTCCTTCGTTCGGAGTCTAGAGAACACATATATGTCTGTGAAGACAACGAACGCTTCTCTTTTATTCGCTGTTGATGGTTTCTACAATGCATTGGATCCAAATGCTCCAGATGTTTTTTGTGTATTGGATCCAGATGCCACCTACCATTAAAATAGATGTAGAGTGCGCGCCAGATAAGTCTGCGCGCAGCTTAGGTTCATGATTGAATAGATACAAATCAATCTTCCACCTCTCTTCTCTTGAATCTTAGACCACTCATGGAAACTAGATAAATATAAAAAGGACAGCTTGTACCTATGCCCAGTACTTCTAATCTGAACAGCCAGAGTCAATACGCCTCCAGGCGCGCGCAGACTTATCTGGCGCGCACTCTAACGACAATGCCGTGGTCACCCCTCCCGTAGATATCGTAAAAGCCGACGAAGACATTACACCAGAGAATGCCCAGCAGTATCCACCTGAGTACTCAAAACCAATACTGCAATCACCAATCCGCCTACCAAGCGTGCTGACTATGCCAAAACCCCCCGTTGTGTTTATGGGGAAGGCCTCGTCCAACAGTAGACGTCTAACGGCTAATGATGATGGAGTTGTTGTCTAACTTACGTTAGATGATACTATTATGTACTACTACTAAGTTAGTTTTTTTTTCTTAGAGTACATGTACCCTAATAGAGTTACAATCTAGCCGTAAGGCAGGCTAATTAATTTTTTTTTTTATCCTACTTGGCAAGTAAACAAGCATACGGCCCACCTGATGGAAAGCAGTTACCGTAGCCTATAAACGCCTGCAACACCAGAGGCATCACACGCGCGCTGCCGACCCTGAGACATAAAGATGAAAAGTCTCATGTGCCTGTAATTTCACCGGCACCCGTACCCTTCAAACCGAAACACAGCAATGCGAACACTACTGCTTGGCGGCAGAAATAGGTACGGTGGTAGTACTTCCCCGGACGAACTCTTTCACAAGAAGTTCTACTACTAACTTAACATTGACCTAGATTTATAAAATTACTACCGCAAAGAATGTGTCCATTGGCACTTTTCTTATTGTCTCTATTCAAGGGGAGGGCACTTTGTTCTTGTGTTCATATTATCTAGCACTAGTTTGCACTACATTACAATATTATTTACACCACACTAACTCAAAAGGTTTCGTTCTTTTGTGTCTTCTCACTATGTCCGTGTTGTCGAGAAGCTGGATTGCCTCGACGTTCACATGATGATGAAGTCTACGTTGGTGAGCTTCTGCATATTTTTTTATGACTTTATCGACGAACTCTATATTACTACGTTAGATGATACTAGATGTATGGGAGGTTTTTAGGGAGTTAGTTTTATACCTTCTTGTGAATAAGAAGTCGCCTCGTAGTGGTGCAGCGCTGCCCAGCGGTGCCGGCGCAGGCGAACAAAGCCGCGGACAGCAGCAGGTCGAGGTTAGCGTCAGAGTTTACAATGATGGCGTTGTTTCCACCGAGCTCCAGCAGGTGGCGCCCGAAGCGTTTCTGCACTTCTACTCCCACCTAAAACAATATAAAGCTGCGTTCAGACCTGCGACCCAGCGCGCTCGGAACTGCTCATCCAGAGTAGCTCAAAGTAAGATTTAAAGTAGCTTAATAAATTAACACACACACACACACTCTAAAACATCACACATCTGAACATATTTGCATGCGAGCTGAGCGGCCCAAAGCGCCCCAGCTCGCCTTTAGTTTTTAACAAGCAATTGACACGGACGTATGCTGTAGTGTAACACGGATTTAGTATGGAACCAACGATGAGCGCCCTTAGCGTACCCTTTGTGAACCTCATTTTCCATACAAAAATCTGTTACACAATCCCGTATACGTTCGTGTCAATTGCTTCTCGGACTTCGATCTATGTATGCGGCTTCACAGGTTAAGTTTAGGTAATTTGATAACATCTTATAAGTAGCTTTGCTCGGAACTAAGTTTTTTTCAGTTGCTTTTTGCAGTTGTTTTTTTTTTTAGTCCTAAGCTAGATCGTTTTCTCGTCCCAAAAACGACTTGTTAATTTAATTAAAATCTGTACAGATAGCTTGTTGCTCAAAGTTGCTCTTATATTTGTTTGTCTATACAGAACAGTAGAATGAAGGTAATTATTCAACTCAGCCTAGAACAGAGCCTCAGTACAAGAAAAATAGTAGTAAAGTACGTAGATAGTCACTTATCTGGATAAATAACGATACCTGTGTTTGTAGTTAGTAGATATTTCAAGAGATATCGCGAAATAGTAACAGATAATTTTACAGTGATTACGTTATCAATATCAAAGTGATTATGTGTTAACTGGGGGGTATCTCTCTGGCACAATTAAGTCACTGAATTATATACAAATATATTACATTACATAGGTCTATATGTAGTATATAAACCTAAGTATATAGATATGAGTTACAATGACTCATCGAACAGTATCTATACAAGTACAAAGTAACCAATCTTTCATATAGGTTTAGCTCCTCTACATCCAAAGTGAGTATTGTTTCTTTGTTGTTCTAGCACGCAGTGAGTCAACTGTTTCCTGAGGATGCTTCGTTAAGATACAAAACACGTGTCGAATTCATTCAGAGTTTTCGTTGGAGAGGAGCGGAATTGTTACTATATATTTGTTTGTCTATTCAATATTATACCTAGCTAATTTGGAGATGGATTTTTCCATTGAATTCAGGACGTTTGGTGAATTGGGTTGAGGAAGGCATTACCTGTTGTCCGACCGCAGTGCTGCCAGTGAAAGAAACCAGTTTCACTCTCTCGTCCTTGACCAACTGCTGTCCGATGTCTTTCCCTCCGACGCACAGCGCGGCAACGGCACCGGGAATGTTGTTCTTCTCGAGTACGCTTTCCACTATCCTGGTGACAGCCACCGCTACGAGTGGAGTGGTGTCTGATGGCTTCCATATGCTGACGTCACCGCACACCTGGTGGAAACTAACATTTTAAGTCCTCCCAGGGATGAGTTCTTAGGAAGCGCGGACTGAGTTCTAACCAATTTGATTAAATCCTTCCTACTAATATTATAAACGCGAAAGTTTGTGAGTATGGATGTTTGTTACTCTTTCACGTAAAAACTACTGAATGGATTTGAGTGAAATTTGGAATGGAGATACTTTACGCCCTGGATTAACACATAGGCTACTTTTCATTATCATCATCATCAATTTTCATCATTATTCACGCGGGTGAAACCGCGGGGCGCAACTAGTTAATAATAATGGTGGGTAATCATTTTAAACGTAAAAATAAACATAACATTGATATGGACTGAACTGATGCTGAAGTAAGTTCATTTCGTAAAAGCTGACTAAGGCATTGCACCAGGAGAGATGTGCAGCAGCATCTACCTGAGTACTAAACACAAATCCACCTACCAAAGCGTGGTGATTTTGGCAAACACCCCTCCTCATGAGAGGCCTATGTCCAACAGTGGACTTCTATAGGCTGATTATGCAGCAAAAATATCGGCCTCAGAATCGATTTAACTCTAGGAACACTGTGCCACTGCGCAACATACCTAAAGTGGTTCTGCTACCTTCTACATAGATCTATGTAATAGTGCACTACTATGCCATCTAGGTAGCAGAAACTACATTCAATACCTATACAGAAAACACTCCTATAGTTAGGCGTCATTCATAGCTTAGCCACTAAAAGAAAACTAACTATTCTGCATTTTAAAAGCAATTCTCTGCCTGAGCTTACATACCATAGCAATAGCACTGTTCCACCCGTAGACAGCCACAGGGAAGTTGAAAGCGGAGATGATGCCAACAAGTCCGAGTGGATTCCACTTCTCAATAAGCACGTGCCCAGGCCGCTCTGACGGGAAGATCGTTCCCGGCAGAGTACGCGAGAGACCGAGTGCAAGGTCACACACGTGGATGTATTCTACCACTTCGCCGATCGCTTCAGGCAGGATCTTACCTATATAATAAAACTTATGTTATGCTGGGGGCAAGCGAAGTATGTTTAAATCAATACAACAGTAGAAATCGCTTATTTCCTTTTTCTCAAGGCATCTCCAATCTGCCTAGCGGCCTCCCCCCGAGAAGGCGCGGGCATCCCTACCCATTCGTACCGTGCCTTCTGCCACTGCACACGATAGCCCATCTGTCCCAAAGGCTGGAGTTTCTCTCTCAAGGCATCTCCAATCTGTCTATATAGACGACTCCCCCACGGGCAGGCGCGGGCATTTCTGCCTATTCGTGCAATGCCTAAGACACTAGCCTCTGCGATAGCGAGGCCGGAGTTTCTCCAATCTGTCTAACGACTTCCCCTTGGCAGGCGCGGGCTTATTGCCCATTAATGCCGTGCCTTCTGCTACTAACCTACTCACTCTATACCAGTAGACACACTCACCCATTTCCAAGGAAACTCGCTGGCCCAATGGCTGGAGTTGGCATCTCCGATCTGTCTATAGACTTCCCCACGAGCAAGCGCGAGCATCTCTACCTATTTGTACCATGCCTTCTGCTACTACACATATCACTCTTATACCCAGCAGTTACACTCACCCATTTCCAAAGACACTAGCTGTCCCAAAGGCTGGAGTTTCTCTCTTAAGGCATCTCCAATCTGTCTAACGACTTCACCACGTGCAGGCGCGGGCATCTCTGCCCATTCGTGCCATGCCTTCTGCGCGGCCACGGCACACGCTTCATAGTCAGCTGGACTTGCAGCCTGGACTTCGGCTATGACCTTGCCGTTTGCTGGACTGTACGACTTGATAGTCTGATGAAATTAAAATATTTTTTTAGTCTTATCAGAAGGGTTAAGGTCATTGTTATCATTGGAATTGGCTGGAGAAAAAGTGTAAGTTCCATTCAAACCAAGTAGCAGACAAAAGTTTTTAGAATGGACACAAGTCTACTACCTAGCGAAATCTGCATGTAGGTAAGTATATCTACTTACCTATCTAATAAAGATTGGAACAGTGTAAATGTTTGATGGCAAATATTGAGCGTAGTAAAGCTATGTTAGAGTGTATTTGTTATTCTGAAGGTTTGATAATAGAGACGGAGAGTGGTTTATTAATATACAATAAACCACTAACAGAGATCAAAATAAATGCTGGTCAGGCAAGAGTGGTGGAGAGGTGTTTTGAAGAGGCCTATAGCAAAAACCAGTCATGCATAATGAATCGAAACAATCGCCCATTTTAACAAAATAATTATTGTAATTTTTCAATTACATCTACACAGTAAAGTGTAAACTTAGGTGAAGTGGGACCCGAGCTTGAAGTTTTTATGTTCCAACTGCTCAAAATAAAATTTTACGACGCGACGTTATAAAATACGAATTATTTTTTTTTTTATAATAGCTTTACCAATTAGTGAATTATGGGATCAGAAACACGATTGACTAAAGTTAGCTCGATAAAATAAATCACAAAGTTGCCTCAAAATCTTCATTTTTATACATCCATCCAAGGAAAAAGCAGTTTCATTCGACCTATAAACATTTTAATGAAATTTTGTCAACCATGTTCCCTATTAAATACTTTCAGGGATTATGATTTTATTTTAATGCATATTCGGTATATTTCTGAATATATTTTAGTTAAAAAATTACATTCACGCCACTAGGCCGCAGCGCCCACTTCGCCTTAAACTAATTAATCTTACCTCTCCATTGGCCTCCCATTTTCCGTTGAACACACCAACATTCTTCTCTTTTAGACCCAACTCTTTCAAAAAGGAGTACTTCGGGTCCTCAATGAGGAAACCAGATGCATTTCGAGCCATTGGTACTCTCAAAACTCGCAGAGAAAGCACGGTATTGCACAATAGCCTGCTCATGAGTGTTAGCGAGAGTAGAGTCTGACACAATACGAATAAACGACGAACACTAAATGTGGCGAGTAAATATGTTTATCTTATTTGTGAACAATTAGACATGACTGCTTGTTATCAGCGCGATAGTGGCAGTTGCTGGGTCAGGTTTAAGCAACGTGATTGGTTGGTTGAAATGCCGGCGATATTGTTTTTAAATCAAGTCTCTACTATAAGAACTTTTATCGAGCGCGTACTGCCTCTATTCTATTTCTTTTAAGAGAGGGTAAGAAACCGGTTTATGCAATTTTACATATATTTCCTTTAAAATAGGAAACTTTTTTTGTGCTAAAATTCGATTTAGTAAAACTAGAAGTAGGTACCTAATATAAACCTAGGAGATCTAATCTTTCCGCTGGAAACTGCGACACACTGCAATTTTCAGTGTTCATTTTTGTACCAAGGTACCCCAATACCCCCCCATACAATTTGTACCTCCAGCAATCAGTTTATTTATTTTTATTTGCCTAATATTTATTATTGATTATATTATTTATTTATAGCAAATAAAAATAAAAATGGAATTGGTGGAGAAAGTTATTTATAGGGAAATAATTATTGCACTAGTATAACCAGTTGAGGTACACAAGAAATATTTATTCATCATTGTGTAACCTTCTACCTATGTGTACTTCTATAAAATACATACATAAAACATCTATGTAATAAATAAACAATTTAATACAGCAATAACAAATCAATCGTCTACTATCTAATTGTACAGGTCAACACAGCACAACTCCTTCCCAAGGTCACATAATTGCACATAAACTTTTGTCATTCTCTAAGTCTTTCCCTTCCCGTATGTCCCTCGCTTTCTCCGCTAGATACGTGTTCTCGTCTCGTTTCACTAACCACTCTGGTAGGGGCTTGTTCCAGTCTTCAGGAGGCGCGTCCCGTTTCTTCCAGACATCGTTTCTGTAGTGTGCTCTGAGTCGCTCCATTCGGCGTGCCTTTTCACTTTTTATTATTGCCAGCTGAAATAATAATTCTTAATTAAGACCGGCTGAATTAGGTTGAAGAGCCCCCTACCTTAATCAATGCTGACTCAGCGTTAAGGTTCAAATCTCTGGGGCCACTTCACGAATCTTACAAGTTACAAATTACAAGTATGTTCACACATTATTAATTATTAATTACATTGTAACACACTTGTAATTTACGTAGAGTAGCATTGTTATTTTGTTTAAGGAAAACACGCGTTCCCACTATGACTACTCACTTGCGAGAAACAGGCCCCTGGTAGCAGCGGATGTGCATGCCCTAACAAGTTTATCTCTATAGGTAACATCTGTATGCACACTTTAAACTCGAGTTCTATTAAATGGATTTTAATGAGATTTTCACCGGCTTGTAAGGTATTAATTGCCGAAGGTTTTAGTTTAAAAAACATTTGTGTAAGTAATAAGTATGTACCACGCTAGCCGACCAGCGAGCTAGTGCTAGTCCGAAATAAAAATGCTTTTGTGCCAATGTTCTAACCAAACAGTGAAGAATAAAATCTTTTTAATTCTTTTTTACTGTCAAGTTAAAACCTTTCCAAATAATACCAGCAGCCAGGTATCAGATCATACTGTCTCTACTCTGGCCTGATGAAGTAAATTAACTTACTCCGGCTTTACAGTCTTGACTGGATTCCCATTTGCTACAGTTATTGTAATCTTTCTTCCACTGGTTACAGTCTAAAGTTTCACCGAATATGAAATACTGATGGAACCTCCCTCTGAAACTGGTGCACTCTTTATATTCATCGTAGTATGTGTCACAATCTCTTATCTGAAATAAATTAAAAAAACAAGATTTAACTGAACTTTTAATCATAAAAAATCACATGGATCACTTAGGAAATCTGGTCAAAGATTGAAAATTATTTGAAAAGCTTCTTTGGCATAGGTAACATTACTACTTATAGTATAATAGGTAGTACCTATGTATGTAGGTTGGGTTTTTCACCAAAAGTCTGTTGTTATGAACATTGTAAGAAATAGTGCTTTTTGAAGTAAATTCGAAGTTTTGCTTATAACACTGCTGGCCACCCCACTTTGAAGGGCATAGCGTAAAAACAAAAGTTTATAGGTTTAAACATCAGAAACATTGATAGGGATACACACTAGAAGTTGGTACCTAAAATAGACCTAGGAGATCTAATCTTTCATCAGAAACATTGATACATACCAGCCACTTTTCATCATATGGAATTTCAGTTAACTCCTCAGAACTTGGAGTTTCTTCTGTTAGAGTTTCAGGCTTCTCTTCAGTCATTTTGTTTGAGTATTTCGATAACCAAGTCGAATTTTATTTATAACCTCACTGAGTATGCTTATTGGATTCAGAATCTATGTGAACACGCAGCAGAAGTAAAACTGCTGGTCTCACAATTAAGCTAAAAACTTTGAGGATACCTACTACAAAAATTTAAAAATTACTAATATAATATATTTACTTAGTGAAATCAAAACTGATCAAAACGAAACGAAACGATCAGCTCTATACTTATAAATCTGTGGATCAGCTGTTTTATTTGAGAGTTCTTCGAGATTGGCGGTGCCGGTGGCGTAATCACCTGGTAAAACTGCGTGCGTCCACACAAAAATTACGATAGTCTGTTCAGTTCAGCGAGAGACCCTTGGAGCAAGGAACAAAAGAGAGACCCGTCAGCCGTCATGGCCATAGAACAGTGTCTCCATATAAAAATAAAGGATTACCGTGTTGCCAGGGTGAAAATACGGTGTTTTACGGTGTGTCAGTTAAAAATTTACCGTAATTACCGTGTAATGTTTAAGTGTATGGTAAAATTGGTAAATAAGTAGATAAAAAACAAATTTAAAGGGAATTTAAAAGCAATAATTAAATTACAATCAAAATTTTATTTTTAATACCTACTTATTAATAATTTTACATGTTTAAAAAAAGGACGGTAATAAGGATGAAAATAAAATAAACTGCGAAGGTGTGACGGTCGATGTGTGAGTAAAAGTAGCCTACATAAAAAGTAAACAGTAGGGTTTTTCCCCTGAACTAGGCACTGAGTGTTGCCATCTAAAATTTTGTGTTTTAAAAAGTTACGTTTCGTTACACGTAATCAAAAAAATATCAAAAATGCGAAAAGTTATTCATCACCTTATTACGGTAGAATTACGACACGGTAATGGACGTTTACCGTTGACCGTAGATTATGTCAGATTACGGTGCATCTACGGTAATTACCGTGTATATGGAGACACTGCCATAGAACAACATTATTTTGTTCCTTGCTCCAAGCATTACTCACGCACGAAAGCACAGCAGCGCCCTCCAATCTCATGATGGATCTCTCGCCACGAACAGACTAACGGTAAATGAACATCTGAAAAATTCTGAACGCATTCTAACAGAATGGAAAATTAGAAACTCACGGTTTTCATGGGTAAATAAACACCGATAAAAATGGATAAAGATCATGAAAGAATAATTTAAATAAATCTTCCATGATCAAGAGCAAGCCTACATGCAAGCACGGAAGAACAAATACCTACATCTTCCATGGTATGGTAGATGGTAGCTCTAAGGATGGTAGTAAGAGAGACAGTATTAGGTTCTGTGGGCCACCACCCACAGACCAATTTTATATGAATTTTGTTATAGTATACGTACCTTGGAGCAAGGATACGTACTCGTAGGGAGACGGTCGAATAGTGTTGTGTGATTCGTTGTTGTCGTTGTATTTGTATTGTAGAATTAGTCTCAAAATTACAAACAGTACTTCTATTTACAAAAATATAAATGCAAATAAAAATTACTTTGAGAACTAGGCAAGTGTCATACGTTGGGTAAACAAAAGTATAAGTGCTATGCCATTTTCCAGTGGTTTTATTTATTACACTGACCTTTGAACATAACATTTGGAATTATCACACTCAGTGTGATAATCTCAGTGTAGTGCAGTGTTCAAGGACGCATCAAGATGTCGCTAAACAAACTCGTCGGTGGTGACTGTGGTGGCAATAATTCCCTGGTGCAGTTGTCAAATATCGTCGGTCGAGATGCAGCTCTTTCGCAGCCTCTCACACTGGCAGATAAGTATGTCAGCGAGTTTATGGCTCAAAACCACGTACAAGGGCCACAAACATTCAATATGAATAGCTTACTGAACAACATGCCTGAAAGTGAGTCTCACAAACATGCACAGATCAGACCAGGACCCTCCAGTAGCATGCACATGAGTAAACCTTGGATGCCCGGACCATCCACATCCTTTTTACCTCAACGACCAATGATGGCAAATCTCTTCATGCCACCACAGCCACTAGGAGTCCCTCAGCCATTTGTTAATAATGTTCAAATACAGTACATGAATGAATCTGAGCTGCAAAATGACAATGTCCGTGCCAAGGCTCAAGAATATGTTGATGAAACAAAGGAAGATGACAATCTCGCATACAACCAATTCATGTCTTTCATGAAAAAGATTAGTGCTGGAGAGTTAAATTTTGAACCTGCACAACCCACAGAAACTGAGAAAAATCAGGAACAACTCCTGGATGAAATGTCTGAAAAGTATAAAGAAGAATGGCAGAAATTAAGTGATGTAGATCTTTGGGATTCAAATAATGGCATTGCAAAAGAATATGAATTTGCCGAAGGCAATGTGATGTTGGAAAATAAGAGTGCTCTGGAACTAGGCAAAGAGAAATTAAAAATGGGTGATGTTCCTGGAGCCGTCATATGCTTTGAAGCTGCCGCTCAGCAACAACCCGACTCTGCTCTGGTTTGGTTCCTCTTGGGATCCACACAAGCAGAGAATGAACAGGATCCACTGGCTATAACAGCCCTCAGAAAGTGCATTGAACTTGAGCCTACTATGCAAGATGCGTACTTAACACTGGCAGCTGCTTATGCCAATGAAAACATGCCCAAGCATGCATACTTCTCTTTGTTGGACTGGCTGAAAAACAGCCCTAAATACAATAACCTTACTTTAATAGATGTTGACACAAAAAATATAGATTTGAGACAGTTACAAGTTCATGTTAGAAATTTGTATCTTGATGCAGCTCGACAAAACCCTGAACAAATTGATGCAAATGTGCAAAATGCTCTTGGAGTTGTGTTTAACATAAGTCAGGAATATGAAAAGGCAGTGGATTGTTTCAAAACTGCTCTGATGGTGCAGAGTAACAATGCTCAATTGTGGAACAGACTTGGTGCCACACTAGCCAACAGTAATAGAAGCGAGGAAGCTGTAGATGCCTATCATGAAGCTTTGAATTTGGAGCCAGGGTTTGTAAGGGCCCGGTACAATGTTGGGATTACATGTATGAACTTGAGTGCTCACAGGCAAGCAGCAGAACATTTCTTGGTGGCTCTAAATCAGCAAAACAAAGCTGAGAGTTTGGGTCTAGAGTCAAACAGTACCACTTCACCTGCTATATGGATGACCTTGAGAATGGTTTGCTCGTACATGGGAGAGCATAAAATAGCAGAACTAGTGGATCAAAAGAATCTGACTGAGCTGAATAAGTTCTTTGAAATTGATGCATAGTTGAAAGGACTCGGAGGGTCTCTCTTTGTATTTTAAAAATTAAGTAAAATATTGTAATATTTCTCTGATTTTTAGCCCAAATTATGTGATTATGATGAACTGTTAAAACATAATAAGGGTCAATGTAGTGAATAGGTGGTAGGTAACTATAGAAGTTCAAAAAATAAAAAATGAATGCTTGTATACAACAGTGTTGTAAACTTGTAAATAATTGGTGATAATGCAATTCCTGTTATGTAATTTTAGTGTTACGTCAGTAAAAGTGGATGATAAGGTTTTTTCTATTGTTTATTAGAAATTATTATAATGGGGACTGATAAAATAAATACTTTTATATTTTGTATCGTTAAATTTTCATTTTTACTTATCAATCAGCCTTTAATATGTAAAAAGCTGCACTTTGATTCTAACAGTGGACAGCCCTGGGGGTGATTGGTATAAAACCAACAGGGTTTCTGTTTAATCTTCAGATTTCCTGATTTTCTTTTACTATACACTTCATCTACAGTTTGTGGATACCTCAACTGTACCTTTCCACTTTGAACCTTGAAAATATTATGATTGTTCTTTAAAAGTGTCTGAATGCCACCACATTCAGACTTTAACTGCTTCAACTGGTCTTGGGGTACAAGTTGAATGAGCTCACTAAGGTCAACAGTTCTACCGCCATACCAAGTGGTTTCTCCACTAGACCCTTCAAGTAGAAAACTTGCTATGCGTTCAACTATGGAACCTATGAGATTTTTATCAATCTGTGTACAATTACGTACTCTCTCTACTGGATCTCTTGCCTTAAAATCATTAACCCAAGCCCCATTTCCAGAATTTGACAGTGTATCATTTGTGATTAGGTCTTTTATATTACTACAGTACTCTTCATAGTTATCTTGTGTGTAATTTCTCCCTTTGCTCACTAGGCATATTCTTTTGGTGCTTGGTATTTTCAGCCTGTCTATTTCAACATTGAATCCACATTGTTCTATCAGCTCTTTTATATGTTCCAAGAAATCAGTATACTGACTTTTGAATGAGTTTTTCCTCTGGTACTTAGATCCATCAAAGTTGTAGGCACAGCATGGGAGCAGAAAGAAGTTACACTCATAGGAACTCTTGGCTGCTATGACAGGTATCCATGGTGTTAGCTCATCCGAGTGGTTCCCAATTAGCCAGTCTGTGTCAGGGAATAGAGAAGAGTCTGATGGAACTATAGTTTTCTCCTGAAAAATAAAAGTAAGTCAGTCAATTGAATTCAGAAAAATAGTTTCCATACTACCTAATTAGCAGTATGTCATGTCCTCGTGAGTAATGTTGTTCTGTGGTCATATCAACTCACTTCTAATATAATATCCTTTGTGTACATGTCCCAAATATTCCTTTTTCTTACATCAATACCCACTCCAGTGTGGCCTTCTTTTGTTAGGATATAAACTAGCAGACCATTTCCACATCCAAGGTCAACAAATCTTTGCTTTCTTTTTTGACATGTTTCATCTTCCCATAGCAGTAGTAGGTATGTGGCTATTGCTATATCCTCATACACAAATTTTGATGGGTCTGTACATTCAGGCCAAATCTGGAATAAAGAATTTTCTAATTTTTCAGCTGTTAAAACAATTCATGTGATATAAAGAATGGTAGGCAGGCATCCTTCTGTATAAAAGCCTACACTACTGGATCAAATATATTAGTTTAGTATTAGTTTCTAAAGAATTTCAGGCTGATTAGTTAGTGTTGGGTTGCTTGTTTAGGATGAGATTAGGGTTGGTTGGGTAAAGAATGAGGATAACTTGGCACATACCTTGACCATCTCTTTCCCATACTTTTCTTTTAGCTCATTATATTTTGAGTAGTATTTATCCTGTGGAACTAAAGCTAAGGATTCCTTACAAATGCTCCGATTATAAGAACTACTACTGGTTTCTTCACACCATTTGACTACTTGAAGAAGTAGTGTTTTGCTTAGCCAAGTGTATGATTTATCATCTTCTTCTGTAAAAAGGTATAAAATAATTATTTATCTAGACGAATTACAAAAAAAAACAGTGAGTTACTGCCCGTTGGGTAAACTAGTCTAAGGGTTAAATGTTATAAATACTAAAGTTTGTATGTTTGGTTGTTACTCAATCACGCCGTAATAGATGAACCTATTTTGATGCAATTTTTTATCAAAATAGCAAAATGCTATTTTGTTGATTGCGATAAGTAAGTTAAGGAAGGTAAGATAGGTAAGTTCAGAAGCAAATAAATACATTTCTTAATACTTACCACAACAGGCATCGAGTTGGATGGAATTTTCTTCTAATTTTAATGTGAATGGGAAGTTTGGACATAACCTTTGATTGTATATTTCTCTAGACACGTCGTGAAACGTTACAGAAAGATTTTCTTTATTTATCACGATAACCTGAAATACCTGGTTCTGGCTGTAACTTTTTGGGTATAGTTCTGCAAGGATAACTTCCACTTTAGCATCTTCTGAAGAATTTATTGAAACTTCAGCTTCAATAAGTACTTTATTCATGTACGCTTCTACATTTTCAGCCGTAACGGTGCTTGTTAATCTACTAAATTTTTGTGCCGATAACTCGCATTTCGATGTTTTTTCAGGTTTGCAGTTTAACCTTAACCATATTTTGCAGCCCCACAACCTTTTATTCACAACATGTGGCTTGGTAATTAATATACTAACAGAATGCCAGAATAAGTCAGGTGTTAGCTTATTTTTTGGACTTTTAGAGGTAGATTTCATCATTTTATTGCACGTTTCCAAAAACCAGCCACACACCACACGTACCGCGTACCGCGCGTACGTAAACGTAAACAAACAAACGAACGGTCATAGAGCATTTCGTTCGTGCATTCGTCGCTTGGAGCAAGGAACATAATCAGAAAGTACAACAGCTGATTTTTTTCTTTGACAGCAACAGCTGGTCAAACGGAAAAAATAAAATGCAACAGATGTTGAATTCTCTGTACTTTTTCTTTGTCTTTTTTCTCTCTCACTCATGTCGGTTTCCGTTTCTTTGTCCTGCTGTCATCCTCTAATGCTTAAAATTCTAGCTTTTAGCTGGTGGGTGTGAAGCAAACTGACCGATTTTTTGGCAAAAAAATATTTTCATGAATTCATGATTTCCATGGTGTAATAATTTCTAAGCGTATTTTCCAAACTAGCTATTGTAAAGTACATGTAGGCTATGTCATACACTGAGCTCGAACATGGTTATCAAGGGTTGCGGCAAGCCGCTCAACCACAGTTTTACGTCGGCGACGATGGGAATCTTGTACCAATAAGATGTTCCGTAAGTTGTTCTTCTAGCGAGGATCTACAAACCACGTAATGGTTGTAACAAGAACATAAATTTAGAACAACACACCGAGGTCATCGACCAGAGCTTGCGTATATGACCCTTCCTATCAACAGTTCAGCAATGTCTGTGCGAACTTTGCAATCATATTTTATACTAAACTCATATAAAACCAGTAATCTTTAGCAAACAAACTATAAACAAATATTTGCTAGAATACTTCCTACGGATTAAGAGATAGCGGTGAAACACACAGTTCCAAGTTGACCAGCTACCGCGCTTGAACAAGTACACTAAACTTTTATGTTCTAATTGTATTAGAAGCTTGATATTATTTATAGCAACACTAGTGTTGTGTACGATGTATACTGAGGTAATGTAGTATGTTAATTTATGTCAAGTTTATCTTACTTATCATATTGTTCGCTGGCCAATCAGTGGCAAGGTTACCTGTTGTGTGTTATCATGGGAGATATTAAAATTTTAAAGTGATAGATTGATAGTGCACAGTTATGGAGTGGCAGTGGTTAAAGGATTGGTGGCGGCTCAAAAGATGGAGGAAAGGGAAGAAGGAACAGAATGATGAAGAGATCTGTTATTGTGATGATTGTTTGCCTGATGTAAGATTTATTATAAGATTGTATTGATTTGGCAAACAGTGTAACTAATGCCAGAGAAACTAATCAATTTTATAGTGAGCAGTCTAAAACATAGGGACCTACTCAATAAAAAGAATCCAGTACTTACATAAAGATTTGTTCTGAGCAAACAAACACACTTTTCACTTATTATAGGTATAAAAACTTTTTGTTTAATGGGAAAACATGTTTACTGATTATTCTGTGTCCTGCAAAATTAAATTTTCGAGCCTGTTCTGACTTCTGGTTGTCTCATTTGCACAAACAATTTTCTATAATAGTTAGATAAGTAAATCCACAACAATGATACACAAAACAAATATTGCACTGGCTTGAATGTATGCCAAGTAGAACAAAAGGTTTGCATACACTAGACTGTGTTACTCATTGTGTCGCTGAATGTAATATGCAATTCATGTTTTGTTTTAAGGTATGCAGGGCAGGGTTTGTCAATTAATTTAGCAAATTATGAGAGTTGATTAGACATACCAACATTATCTCGAGGTGTTATTACTTTTATTTTGATAGTAATTCACAGTGTTCTTATACAGGCCTGCCAGTTAACTTTCTTCCAGAAAATGAGCTATTGTTTTATTCAGGGCGAGTTGGACCTATGTGAGTCACTGGACCCACACTGCGATGGCGGCGGCAAGAAGGTGGTCGTGGGCGTATGCGCCATGGCCAAGAAGTCTCAGTCCAAGCCCATGAAGGAAATCCTCACGAGGCTCGACGAATTTGAATACATCAAGATGCTGGTCTTCCCAGAGGAGGTTATCCTCAAGGTTCTCGTCTCCGTCTAACATTATTGTGGAACAAAATATTATCGTTTTTGAAATGGGACTGAAAAGAGTTGGAGCTTTGTCCTCGCGGGTATCTATCTAGTATGTGAGATTCACTATCTCACATTCAAAATCTGTATGAAATTGCGAGAAACTTGCAGGGGGCATTGGAAGCCCTCAGCGGGATGGTTTGTGCATTGCCCAACTGCCAACCTTAACCCAACCAAACCAGCTCCTTAAAATAACGGAGCAGGACTTTTACTTAGTGAAAGTACTGTTCATGTCCCCATAATATTGCTCATATTTACTTATCTTTGAAAGAAAATATTCAATGTAAACAACTATGTTGATCTTGTGATGTCCAATAGATGGCTATTAATACTGCTTTTAATGCTTTTAGTGCTATATCTGTAACTGGTTTACAATTTGTACTACCTAATAGAAAATGGTTTTAGTAAACTGCACATTGCATGTAGAGTAAAAGATGTATCTTTGAAAATAGTCAAAATATATTTTGTTTCACATGGTTTAGCTATAGATATTTTTTCCGTTCCAATACTAACCATTATTGTACCTTCTATCTAGTACCTATACCTATTACCTACATAAATAGACACTATGTAGTAGACTCTTATATCTGTAGTATATACTTTACCCACCTTCGCGGACATTGGCTAATGTTTCCATTGAATGGCTTCGTTAACTGCTACACATAAGCTTTGTTGTTGGTTTCGAGTTTCAAGTTCGTTAGTATTCATAATGCTTTCAGCTTATTACATTACATACGTGCGAATTGTTCATGTATTCCATAATCAGTAGAGGGCCAAGAACAGTGCCTTGTATGACACCAGTTGCTTTTAAATTAAAGTTTTGTGCTGTGATAAATTTTGAATAGTGAAGAGTTTTGCGAATTGCAGAATCCAGTGGAAGAGTGGCCCATCTGTGATTGTTTGATCTCATTTCATTCAAAAGGCTTCCCTTTGGACAAAGCCATCCAGTACGAAAAACTACGAAAGCCTTATGTGATAAACAATCTTCATATGCAGTATGATATTCAGGTATATGTGTGTTTTTTTACTAGAACTAAGAAAATCAAATGAATTAGAGTTAAGTAAATAACCAATAATATTTGTGTTGATTTCAGGATAGAAGAAGAGTATACGCAATATTAGAAAGTGAAGGTATAGAAATTCCTAGGTACGCTGTTTTAGATAGAGATTCTCCTGATCCAAAACGTAAGTACATTTTACATTCTAGTCTTGCACGATATTACCTTTAAAACCAGTTTAAAATTATACCCAAATAATTGAGTTTTGGTTGATAATTGGTACCTAGTTGGTCATTCTTTTAAAAAACAAAATCTTATTTAATTTATTTATAGAAATAATAATGGAACTAATTCAAGTACACACAAAATTTAAATAATAATATCTAACGGTTGAGTTGTCCATTACCGTTGTAAACGATCGGAAGATAGCTCAACTGATCCAAATCATTTATTTGTGGTGCCCATGACATTTGAGATGTTTTTTTTTCACTATTATTAACTTCGGTAGCACACAAACAAAAGTTATAGGTTCTATCAAGTTAGTTAATTGATCATTGATCATATTTCAGATCATGAGCTAGTAGAATCCGAGGATCATGTTGAAGTGAATGGAGTAGTGTTCAACAAGCCATTTGTAGAGAAACCCGTGTCGGCTGAGGATCATAACATTTACATATACTACCCGACTTCTGCGGGCGGGGGCAGTCAAAGATTATTTAGAAAGGTGAGGAACACAGCATAATCACCCCGGTTTCTGAATTTAATTACAGTAAATTATAATTATTTGATTGGTTTGTCCGTTTAGAACTCAAGAAATACTAAACAGACTAAAGTAAAATACTGTGTGACGTAGTTGTGGTAGTAAAATGTCTTTTACTTTATCAGATAGGAAGCCGCAGCAGTATTTATTCGCCAGAATCGAGAGTGAGGAAAACAGGATCGTTCATTTACGAAGATTTTATGCCAACTGATGGTAAGTTGACTGAATTGTACCATTTATAAGACGAACCAGTAAAAGTATTTTCATCTATAAGCAAAATTATTTATGTTCATTTCTTCAAGGTGGCGTTCCGAGTTAGTACTTGTAGTTCGTACTTGTAGTAGGTATACTTATGTAGGTCTGACCCCAACAGAAGGTTCAAAACACAGATATAGTCTTGCAGTTTTGCCGATAAAACTTCCTGTAAAAATGCACAAGGCATTACCAACTTTATTTGTACCGTTTAAGGGATGATTTCCCTTTTTTTCTGTGTTAACTTTAATTTAGTACGTAAACGGTAGGTCCGGATAAGGCGCACGCTGCATTTCCAACTTTATGTCTCAATGATAAGGGTGGTAATTAATTTCAGGCACAGATGTGAAAGTGTACACAGTAGGTCCGGACTACGCGCACGCGGAAGCACGCAAGAGCCCCGCACTCGACGGAAAGGTGGAGCGCGACTCTGAGGGCAAGGAGATCCGCTACCCCGTCATACTGTCCAATCAGGAGAAGCTCATATCAAGGAAAGTTTGCTTGGCTTTCAAGCAGACTGTTTGCGGATTTGATTTGTTGAGGTGATACTAATAAATACCTAATAAATAAATAACGCCGAACAGTCCTGCCGCCCTATTCCATAACTAACTAACGTTTGACAAGTAAAATTACCCTCAATTGACAATTCTTAATGATAATTTTGAGCAATTGATGGTCATTTTACTTGTCAAACGTTAGTCATCGAGTGACTTTCAGTTAGGGAATAGGGGGGCTGATCCCACACTAGAATCGCCTTTGTCGTGGTATCTGGAACTACGAGTACCCTGGACCGGAATTAATATTTGCAGGTCATGCTAACCCGCACCTCTTGCGTTTCAGCTGGCTACAGCAAAGCGACTCACTGAATATCAGCATTCACTGGTCGGACGGTTTTCTTCAAAAGACTATTAAGCGTTCTTGAGGAGTGAAGTGGTCCATGTTTACTGTGTTATATTTTACACTAGCTGCGCCCCGCGGTTTCACCCGCGTGAACAATGACGAAAAGTAGCCTATGCGTTACATCCAGGGTATAAGGTATCTTCAATCCAAATTTCACTGAAATCTGTTCAGCCGTTTGAGTTTGAATAAGTAACAAACATAGTCACAAACTTTCGCATTAATGATATTAGTGCGATTTATTTACAACAAAACTGTAAATGTCAAGATGACGCCTTTTGTAAAAATTATGGACATTTCTATAGTGCCATTAAATTTGCGCCATTCTGTATAACATAACACCCAACAGTCACATACGTAGTCCTAATCCCACACTAGGATTGTGTCGTGGGTTTCAGGAACTATGAGCACCACCCAGACACCCATAACACCCAGACTCGGGACAAATATTTGCAAATCATACAAACATTTGTCCGCAGCCGGAATCGAACGCGCAACCTCTCGCATCTCTAGTACTCGCCCGCCGCGCCACAGAGGTCGTCAAAGGTATAAGTCAGAGGTATAAGTAGGATTGTTAAATATCAATCCAAAAAGTTAAAACCACACTATCTTACAGAGCAAACGGCAAATCCTTCGTTTGTGACGTCAACGGCTTCTCATTCGTGAAGAACTCGAACAAGTACTACGATGACTGCGCCAAGATCCTCGGTAACATGATACTGCGTGAATTGGCGCCCACGTTGCACATACCGTGGTCCGTACCCTTCCAACTGGACGACCCTCCCATCGTACCCACTACATTCGGCAAGATGATGGAGCTGAGATGCGTGGTGGCTGTGATACGACACGGGGACAGGACCCCGAAGCAGAAGATGAAGGTTGAAGTTAGGCATCCGAGGTGAGTTGGTTTCCATATCGCAATCTTTTGGCCCTAATGTTAATAAATAAATAAATAAACGCTGGAGCCCCAAGCTAAGCAGAGCTTGTGTTATGGGCACTAGATAACTGATATACTTAATACAATGCATTAACATAGATAAATATTTTTTATTATACATAGAAAATACATAGAACACCCTGAACAAATATCTGCAGATTGTACAAATATTTATTCCGAGGCGGGAAACGAACCCGCAACCTCCTGCGTCGCAGGCGAACCTTCGCCCGCCGCGCCACAGAAGTCTTCACACAATGTTGCTTGGTACAGACCTAAGAATGAACACTCTCCGTAAAATCCGTTCAGTAGTTTTTGCGTGAGAAATTAACAAACATCCATCCTTCCATCCTCACAAACTTTTACATCCTTACTATACCGCGTCTTCCCCACTGCTCAACTAAATTGCTCAACTGCATCAAGTTGAGCTTTGGGTAATACCAACGGCTCAACTGGTAATTGCTCAACTATGTATAGTTGAGCAGTGGGTAATGCCCTCTGATCAACTAAAACTGCACAGCTTAAATTTATAGATAGAAATAAAAACTCCAAATCTCATAATTATAAAGTTAGTGAGGACGAATGGATGAATGTTTGTTACTCTTTCACGCAAAAACTACTGAACGGCTTTTATACATCAGAAAAACATAAAGGCTATAATTTACAAACAGAGGTTCCACGCGGGTGGAGCTAACAGAGGTTACACACGGGCGGAGCCGCGAGCAAATGCTAGTTTATAATATTAGTTGGATTTCAAATAATCCTTTTGATTTTAATTAATAATAAATTATTTACTTGGATATTTTTTCCAGATTTTTCGAGATATTCGAGAAATACGAGGGCTATAAGCGCGGGCACGTGAAGCTGAAGAGGCCTAAGCAGCTGCAGGAGATCCTGGATATTGCGCGCGCGCTGCTCGCCGACATCCATACACGTCACGCCGACCCCGAGATCGAGGAGAAGCAGGGCAAACTCGAACAGCTCAAGAGTGTCTTAGAAATGTAACAGTACCTTTCATTTAAAGCTCCAGAGACAACTTAGCTCAGTATAATTTATTTCCATGTTTTTTTTTCCAAACCATTGGGACTTTTTGAAAACTTATGGTTAAATAGACGTTACTTAGCACAAGCTTAGCACGTCCTAATGTTTAGATCTATCCCTGTCACTGTCACACAAATTTTAAAACACACGTATTAGAAAGAGATGGTGAAAATTTCAAAGTAAGACTTAGACATAGTCACCGTGAAGTACGTTCTATTTATCTGGACCTTAGTTTCGTCAATTCGTTTACATCGTAGGTATAAAAAAACAGTTAAGAAAAAGAAATTAAAATATCTCTCCCAAATCTCGGTTTGTAGAGAATACCTGAGTGACCGAGCTTTACACGGAAAATTCGAAAAAACGCGGTTTCTCAGAGATTAGACTTAGCTAGATCGATGTTTGCCTCCAAAAACCCTAATATAGCAAGTTTCATCGAAATCGTTAGAGCCTGCGATCACAAACCGCTTGCCAGGCGTGGTGATTATGGCAAATGGCATTCTATGGGGGAGCCCTCGTCTAAAAATGGATGATGATGACCCGTACATATTGCGCAGTGTCCTGAAGGCTGAGTCTAAGTTTTTTGCAAACAATTGGAACGGCGGATGAGCGCCCCTAGCGTACACTCTGTGAACCTCATTTTCCATAGAAAAATTCGTGTTACACTACACCATACGTCCGTGTCAGTTCTTGTTAAAACTCAGACTTCGGTCTCTGTGGGGTAAGCACGAATATTTAACGATATCGAGACGCTAGCGAGACGATGGTCGATGTCAAATATTGGCCAATGACATCACGTTGGCTTGAAATTTTTGTAGTTTTATTGGTTAATATATGACATTTACGATCATATAGCTAGATAGCGTCTCGATAACGATACATGTTCGTGCTTGGGCCTCAGTATCATGTTGGTTTCGGCAGGTATGGCCATTTTTCGGGCATCAATCGCAAAGTGCAGATGAAGTACCAGCCCCGAGGCCGACCGCGAGGATCCAGCTCCGATGATGGTAAACCATTTGCTTTTACTGACTTATATCTTCATGATTTGGAAAGAAAAAAATCGTTTTAAAAGGTACCACCATACTGTGATATACAAGCTATTTCTTTATAATAAAACTGCTTCAGTAGTGCATCATTCATGTTCTGTTTTAACACTTCTTAACATACTTACTTGTCTTCACAGTAGGTATCGTTACAGTAGGTGCGGAGGGCGACCCGTCCCTCGTGCTCATACTCAAATGGGGAGGAGAGTTGACTCCCGCTGGACGAATCCAGGCCGAAGAGTTGGGAAGAATGTTCCGCTGCATGTACCCGGGCGGACAGGGGCGGCATATACCCGGTAAGTACCTGAGGCTTTAGACAAAGTAACATTCTAATAGTGATGACGCTAGTAGAAAAGTCCAAAATGTATGAGATTGACGTAAGCTATCGATATGTCACGTGGTATTGTATTACGATTGTAGAAATAGAATCGCTTCGAAGCGAATACCGCTTGTCTAGGCCGGCTGATTTATCATCATCGGTGATGTACGGTGTTGGATGAGGCCTCCCCCATATAATACGGGGATTTACCGTAATCACCAAGCTTAGCAGGTGGATTGGTGATCGTATTGTTTTTGCTAAGTACTCAGGTGGATGCTGCTGCCCTTCGCCTGGTCGTCCTTTAGTTAGCTTCTATGTCATCCACGGGAGGAGACGGAGCGGTTTATTCTTATTTACTAAATTAGACTTAAAATTAGCTTTGTCACTGCTTTTCATTATCCAGTGGTATAAGAGATGCCATTTGACACTATTCGTTTATAAGACCTGAGGCCTTACCATGAACTCATAGAGTCCAGATCCAGTTCAAAAACTATTCAGTACAAAATATCGGTTCGTCGTTGATATTCGTCATCATTGAATAACTTTAATCGCAGAAGTCTATAGAACTTCTGCTACTGTGCCTTTAAATATAGCTGCGGACATCACGAAACCGATATTTTGTACTGAATAGTTTTTGAACTGAATCGCTATAAAGCCGGGTCTGCTGCGCCGAATTTTCTATTTTTTATTTATTATTTATTTATATGTTTGTAAACAACAAAACATGGCGCAGCAGACTCGGCTTAAGAGCTCATGGTAAGGCCTCTGTGCTCGGTTTCACCATCCAATACTTAATTTACTTACACTAAGCGTATGACACTTAAGTAACGCATGTTAAATTGGAAGCCTCTTATGAAAAACTGTTAATGACATTCGTAACCCGTAAGCGTTAGGTGGCCCATAAGATGGATGAAGTAAGCAACATTTAATTTAGAGCATGTTGCTATTTTGAAATTCAAAACCAAATTACGCTTCTTTCTCAGGTGAGGGAGGTACCCAAGGCCTCGGTCTACTTCGTCTCCACTCCACCTTCCGTCATGATCTGAAGATCTACGCATCGGATGAAGGCCGCGTCCAAATGACGGCAGCGGCCTTCGCGAAGGGTCTCCTGGCCTTGGAAGGGGAGCTAACGCCAATATTGGTTCAAATGGTCAAATCGGCCAACACTAATGGACTGTTGGACAATGACTGTGATTCTTCTAAAGTTCAGAATATGTAAGTAACTGCTTCTATTTTATGAGGATACGCATTGGTTGAATTGCCTATTGTTTTCATTTCTACTAACAAAACATTGTGTCAAAGCGCTGAGGTTATGCCGATCGGAGGGAGCGGTAAAAAATGCATGCTGATTGGCCAACTTCAACGTGAGCTGCGTCACAAAATAAATAATAGTACGTGTACTACGTTCGGTATGAATAAAACCAGTGACGGACTCTTCCTGCCATTTTCGAAAAGACACGTCGTAATCATTTTGTTAGTATTTTACCGAATGTAGCTTTTATAAAGTGCACAAGTGTAGTGAAATTAAATGGGTGTGACTTTTCAAATTGGTGGAAATTGTCCACCAAGTTTAGTAAAACATGACTTGACTAAGAATTTGACGACTTGGAAGGAGTGTAAAGTTGCAAATTACAATTTATTTATTAATACTTGAAACTGACAAATGCACAAGCCGTGCGAAGCCAATTATGAAAAAAAAACCAGAGACGTCCTTTAAATAAAATTGATTCCTTTAATTGTAATAATGAAATTAGCTTACCTATGAAATGTTATGCTGTCTTTTTTTAAATTAGATGTTTTGCTACATTTTCCACTCTACCTTCTTGTAATAAATAAATAAATAATGCTGGACATTTCACACAACATTATCTAGCCCCAAGCTAAGCAGAGCTTGTGTTATGGGTACTAGATAACTGATATACTTAATACAATACATTACATATTAATAGGAGCCATGTTTCTTCTCTAAAGTAATTTATTTGATATAAAACACAGAACACGTTCACGGGTCACGGAAGTGGTCGGAACTTTTTTTTTTGACGTGTTAACGTCTTATAAATCGATGGAGCCGGCTGCACGCTCGAAAAAACATGACTAATGCGTCGTTACCTCGTCATACGTCGTTACCTCGTCATGCGTCACCTCGCAAAACGCATGCACTATGCGCATGCGCTATATATGCTATATATATATATATATGCGCATGCGCTAACGCCGCATGCGCGCGAGCGCGGAACGAGCGACAACGAAGCACAATAACGACGTTGACACGTTGAACTATCGTCAGTAAACCGACTTTACAGACAACCGTTTTTTTATGCTACTTGGCAAGCAGACAAGCTTACGGCCCACCAGCTGGAAAGCAGTTACCGTAGCCTATGAACGCCTGTAACACCAGAGGCATCACAGGCGCGCTGCCGACTCTGAGACATAAAGATGAAAAGTCTCATGTGCCTGTAATTTTACCGGCACCCGTACCCTTCAAATCGAAACACAGCAATGCGAACACTACTGCTTGGCGGCAGAAATAGGTACGGTGGTAGTGGGGAAGAGTTCGTCGTTTTTGTGAAAGATCACAAGAAGTTCTACTACTAACTAAAGTAGATTTTGCACGCGGTGTCTTATGTAAGACGTATTAGTCTAACGTGATGCCAGAAAGTGTTCGCCTTGCATGTACCATCAATAGGCTGTGTAGTCGATGGTTCCCAACGAGTAACACCCAAACGAGTAACAATGTTACTTCTTTTAGGGCAAAGGCACGTCTCCACGAAGCGATGCAAGTGGATAGGGACTTTACGGATGAAGATCGTGCTCGCATCAACCCGTGCGCTTCGCTCAGCATCGCGACCGCCATGGAGTACGTCAAGAACCCAGTACGGTGCTGTGCGCATGTGCACACGCTTATACAGCAGCTGGTGCAAATTGTACTCACTAAGAAAGACGACCCTAAGTCCAAAGGTAAGACTTTTCTTATTTTTAGACAACTTGGCAAGCAAACAAGCATACGGCCTGCCTGATGGAAAGCAGTTACCGTAGCCTATGGACGCTTGCAACACCAAAGGCATCATACGCACGTTGCCGATCCACACACACACACAGCAATGCGAGCACAACTGCTTGGCGGCAGAGATAGGTACGGTGGTAGTACTTCCCCGGACGACGTCCTGATACATAAGAACAGGCTATAAGGCTATAATTTGTTTATAGGTCGTGCAACGAGTTATGAGCGCTCTGCAAAAGTGGTGGGGTTGATTGCGCATGTGTACATGTGAGCGCGTCTGTATCTAGGGAGCGCGAGACGCGAGTGCAGGGCGCGCGGTACGGAAGGCGACTGATCAACCAACACGCGCTGGCCGCCTCTCTCGTCGCGCCTCTCTCCCCCCGCTAAACAGACCAAAAAAATTACTACTGCGCATTGAAGGTTAGCGCTCATAACTCGTTGCGCGACCTACTACTTATTGACTGGAGTACCAGGACCACGCGGACGAAGTCGCGAGCGTTTTTCTGAGTTCCTAAATTCTTTGGTCTATAACTTGTCTCTGAGGGTGATCTCTAATTGTTCCATTTGATGTTTTCCGAGATTAGCATTTCTTGGTTCTTGTCTTGGTCTAGGTTTTCTTGGTTGTACTGTCTTCAGTTCATATTTAGTAAATAGGATGGTGATGATGATGATTATGATTAAAAGTATGTGATGATTATTTAACAGATACAATCCTCTATCACGGCGAGACGTGGGAGCTGATGGGTCGGCGGTGGGGCAAGATCGAGAAGGATTTTAGCACGAAGAACAAAACGTATGACATTTCAAAAATACCGGACATTTACGACTGCATAAAGTACGATCTGCAACACAACCAGCACACGCTGCAGTTCGACCTGGCTGAGGAGCTTTATATCTATGCCAAGAACTTGGCCGATATTGTGATACCGCAGGTGAGTCTATCAGTTCTTAAGAGAAGGTTACTGGTATCGCGCTTACGCCCTTTTTGTACGCGAACGAAGTTTTCTTCTATTCTGTCCATTTGTTTGATTTACTATCAATACATATACCGCTAGCTCCAAGCTTGCTGTGGAGTTATCGGCATTGCATGCTGGGGTGAATAGTGGAGAATAGATATACTAAATAAAGCTTATAATCTAAACTCACCCAGACCAACTCTTTAACAATTTTCACAAGGTATCTGTCTATGAAACGGTAGTCCTTCCACACTGTACAATAATATTCATTTTAGTTTTGGTTTTGATACACAGCCGCTGATTTTATTCTAACACACCTTTTTTCACAACAAGTTTTTTGTTCCCGGTTTTTCCCCCATATACGAATAGTCTCTGGCCCTGTTTCTTCTTAATGGATGCGCCGGCGGCAAAGAGTTGTCACCCCATTCCCCCAGGCGAATAAGTGGACAAAATAATAAACTAATAAATATTATAGACCTACAGGTTAAAATATAGTGTGTATTTTCCAAGGTCACCTGACTTGCCCCTGTATATATTAAACACTATTATTTCATCAAACTCCATGAAATGTTGTATACAATTGATCAGTAAAAAATGCGTGGCGCGTCAGTTTTTAATAAATCAGATTTTTTTATTTATGTTTTGGTAACCATTTATAACTTTATAAGTTGACTTTATCACAGTTTTATAGACTAAGGTCCAGATAAATAGAACGTACTTCACGGTGACTAAGTCTTACTTTTAAATCGTCCCTGTCTCTCTCTAATACGCGTGTTTTAACATTTGTGTGACAGTGACAGAGACAGGTCTAAGCATTAGTACGTGCTAGGCTTATGCTAAGTAACGTCTATTTATCTCGGCATTAGACTCAAAAAATACATGCTAGCAAAGTTGTTTAGCGCTCCCGGAACATTACGAAAATCGTTGAATAAGTTCAGAATCGTGGAATATATCTATTCACCCAGTTTTACGGTATCTAAAGTTATTACAGTAATATTTTCGTTGTTATAGGAATATGGTTTGACGATGCAAGAGAAAATGACGATAGGACAAGGTATCTGCACTCCTCTACTGAAGAAAATCAGGGCGGATCTGCAGCGGAACATAGAGGAGTCGGGAGAAGAAACCGTCAATAGACTGAATCCCAGGTATGTTTTATTGAATACTAGTGTCCGCCCGCGATTTCGCTCTTACCGGGACTAATACAGATCAACTATAGATAACTGTAGGTAACTGTGCAATCTGAAAACGCTTGAAAAATGGTATTCAAAAGCCAATAATTCCCCGAATTTAGCTTTATTCTTAACATTATTTAGATCAATAGAAAGAACAAAAAAGTATGTGGGCTTTTTTAAGGGTTCCGTACCCAAAGGGTAAAACGGACCCTAATATTAAGGCTCCGCTGTTTGTCCGTCCGTCCGTCTGTCACCAGGCTATATCTCATGAACCGTCATAGTTAGACAGTTGAAATTTTCACAGATGATGTATTTCTGTTGCTGCTATAACAACATATACTAAAAAACAGAATAATTTTAATATTTAAGAGGGCTCCCATACAAAAAACGTGATTTTTATAGATAATGTTACGGAACCCTTCGTGCGCGAATCCGACTCGCACTTGGCCGGTTTTTCTAAATTTCATTCTAGATTTCGTGTAAATTAAAATGATACAAAACTACCTTTTAAAAAAAAATTAAGAAAATGTGTAAATTACACATTTTCTTAAATTCATCTAAGTGTACTTATTCCATCGAAATTAGTTCAGCATTTACGGCATGATTTAGTAACAATGACTCAAACTTTCACATTTATAATATTTGTAGGACTCGCTGAACGCTCGCGACTTCATCTACGAGTAAAACTTCTAAAACCTCTTTAAACCTTGCCGAGTATATCAACCTATCCAACCTTAGAGAATTTAAAACCCCATTAAAATCAATTCAGTGAGTTTCGATAAGATTTCCCGGCTTTTGCTGACGTACATCATGGACAAGGGTGTTCCATTGGATACCATCATTACCTATCGCGGATGCGTGATCAAGTGACCGTCATCAGGAGAACGTGTGCAGTGTGACAGAGAAACACTATGAAAATGAAATTTTACAATGTATTCTTATTCACATAATAAAGTCTTGGGTATTGTTGTAGGTTTTCTCACAATATGTAGATAGTACACTGACCCCTTATTCATAATAATTATTTAAAACTATTTTAGTTAAAATAGCTTTTGTTTTGTTTTCTCTGATGTAAAAAAGCATACGTCAAAACAAGACAAAAGCTATTTTAGCTATCAAAGGGTTAAAAATTGATTATGAACAAGAATGCTAGGAAATACTGACGCCTGCTATCCCGACCTCATCGAAAAACACCTCGATAAGCTTGAGCGTCTTCAGAATTTTTGCATTAGGCCTACGCAAATATGACCACGTCTCCGAATTCCGCATTAAGCTAAAGTGGTTGCCAGTTCGCCATCGCAGGAATACTCACATTCTCTCTCTCTCTTGTACAATATCTTATTTAATCCTTCGACTCCTCCCTACCTCAAGGAGCGCTTTCAATATCTTCATCTCTCCCACTCTCACACATTGCGCTCCTCTGAGACCTTGCAACTTAAAACACCCGAGCACACTTCCACTTTCTACGAATATTCCTTTACGGTACAAGCTGTCCGTCTATGGAATGCTCTCCCTCTTGTTATCAGAACCGCCAAATCTCAATTTATTATCTCAGGTTATTATTCAATCACTTTATGTCCGTGTCGCAAAGCTGTTAAGTTAGCTCTATTAATATGCTCAGATCTATATATATATATATACATATATATTATTTGTATTTTTATGTATTGTATGTATAGTTATGGTATATAGGTATTTATTATTATTGAGTACACCGTATGTATGCATATACTTTTATTGGTTTTACACCACCGTCCTTTATCGTTCTCATCAATTCCAGTCCATCCCAAGGTTGTCTGGAAGAGATCGCTCTCAGCGATAAGACCGCCCATTGTACTTCCATACGTATAATTTTAATTATGATTGTTTTAATATTTTAATTTTAATGTGGTGTGCAATAAAGTGTTTTTCTATTCTATTCTAAATACATTACCCATAAGCAAGCATGAGACCAATTACGAAGCAAGTAAAAACAATATGTATGGCGCTTTACAAATAGCTTTTTTTACTAATGTCTATCCTGTGCAGCATTCTCTAAAGCTATTCTTAATTTGACAACTTAGCAGCTAAACTTTATTTGCCAACTTAGCAGCTAAACTTAATTTGACAACTTAACAGCTAAACTTAATTTGACAACTTAGCAGCTACACTTCATTTGACAACGCTAAAAATGTTGTCCTAGAAAAGGACTAAATACTAAAATATCAACGACTACGATAATTTTACCGCTGTCTAATTTAACAACAAATTTAACAGAATAGTAAATATTTTCGTCTTTAAAAAAAAAACAAAAATTATAAGATGCCGTTATTTTTAGTGCTGTCTAATTTAGTTTAGTATAGAGAATTGTGCATCAGACTCGCTCGACACATTCTCTAAATTCACTTTGACAGCACTAAAAATATTTCAGTCTTTTTTTAACTGATTGTTCTGAAAAGGATGCCAATGTTTTTAGTGCTGTCATAGTTTAGATGCTTAGAGAATGGTGCATTCGGCTGCATTCTTTACTAACTTTCAGTAGACTAGAATTACTCATCCATTCAAATATAAATTTAGCAAGCTTTTTTATTCGACAAGCAGTGTTTACTTAATGTGCAGGTACAGCCACGGCGTGTCGAGCCCGGGCAGGCACGTGCGCACGCGACTCTACTTCACTAGCGAGAGCCACGTGCATTCCCTGCTCACTGTGCTGCGATTCGGCGGATTGTTAGATGTAAGTTTCTACTTCACATTATAATTTGGTCATTCTTATGGTTCTTAAAGGTTACAGGGTGGTTATTTGCTATGATGACCTAAGAGATTCCTTGTCAATAACGTGTGACGTCACCCATACGATTCAGCGATGATTCCACGCAGATATCGTAACAAGCCCGCGTTATGTTACGTTTGGTCATAGCGAATAAGGGGGCTGCACACCGGCTGCGTACGCGTACACATCGTCGTACCATGACGTTGTAATGCATGGGTATCTGTATCTGTTTTTTTTTTTAATACTACTTGTCGAACGAACAAGCTTACGGCCCACCTGATGGAATATAGTTGCCTATAGACGCCTGCAACACCAGAGGCATCACACGCGCGCTACCGACCCTGAGACATAAAGATGAAAAGTCTCATGTGCCTGTAATTTCACCGGCACCCGTACCCTTGAAACCGAAACACAGCAATGCGAGCACTATACTGCTTGGCGGCAGAAATAGGTACGGTGGTAGTACTTCCCCGGACGTACTCTTTCACAAAAAGTTCTACTACTAACAAAACCATACATGACACCAGACATGGCACACCGCTTGCGTTACGTGCACACGCAAGCGTGTACATACAAAGTGACGCGCGTGTCTCCGTTACGTGCTGCACACGCATCCGGTGAGCTGTAGCCTTTATACAAAGGGTGCCGTGCCGTGGTGTTGTTGTGTGCCCGGCCTAAGAATTTATCTCCATCTCCTCCCGTGGATGTAGCAAAAACCTTACTGAAGGATTACGCATGAGGATTGGCTGCTGCATCCGCCTGAGTACTTAACAATAAACTGCAATCACCAATCCACCTGCCAAGCGTGCTGACTATGGCAATGGTGGAGACTTCGTCCAGCAATGGACGCAAATAGGCTAGTGATGACCCAAAGCAATTTTTTTTAAACAAGCTCACCTGATGGCAAGCCGCTACCGTAGCCTATGGACGCTTGCAACACCAAACGAGGCATGCCAAACGGGTCCCTATTACTAAGCCTACGCCGTCCGTTTGTCATTCGTAGACACGCCTTTATACTCCGAAGGCGTAGGGTTCAAAGGGCTCTTCACCGTGGGTCGCACAATTGTAGGAAAATAAACTTGACTAGTGGTGAGCTCATCACCGTAATGAGGGGTTATCACGCGCGTTTCAAATCATACTTTCAGCGTTGAAAATAGATGGCGCTGCTCTGTTACGTAGCTGTCAACTGACAAAATAAAGTTGAAATCAACAACGTGGATATATTTTCGTTTCGAGGTATTTATTTTTGCTTACTTATAAAAACAACACGAAATCACTAGCGCACTCTCAAGAATCAGACACAAACAGAATATCATGACTAATAGATAATAGCTTATTACGCGTATATCACAGATAATACATTTGACAATCTTGTCAGCTACAGTTGAGTCAGCGCCATCTATCGAACCAATTTGAACTACATTTTTTTTCTCAATCAAAGTTGAAATGCCCTCATTGCTTTCCCACGACCAATTCTGCTAACGCTTTCTTTCTGTAATAACGCCCTCCTAAACAAGCCAGCAGCCAGGATAAATCTTAGCTTGCCAATACTGTAGCTTTCATGTTGATTTGTTCGAAGTTTGATTTGTTCCAGGTTCTTAAAGACGAGCAATGGAGGCGAGCCATGGAGTATGTGTCAATGGTGTCGGAACTCAACTACATGTCACAGATTGTGGTCATGCTCTATGAAGATCCTACCAAGGATCCATGTTCGGAAGAAAGGTGAGATTGTTAAAAATTACAGATAATGCGATTCAACTCAGCGTGGGGTTCGACTTATCATCTCATTGAAATAACCTTCGAGCAACACGGACTTCCTGCCGCGGGCCGGAAGGGAGTAGCCTTAGCGATATATTACCGTTCAAATATTTAGTTCTGTAATTTTTTGCGGGGGGAAATGTACACACAAGCGCAATTCCGCATATACACATCCAAATACAACACTATAATGACAACACTCACACTAACAAACCTTGCAATCCTCCGCAGAAAAACAACTAGTTTTATTAAATGCATATGCCTACTTTGGCTTGTAGTTTGACAGAGAGGAACGCTGCGAATGGCTACTCCCTTCCGTGTTGCTCGAAGGAAATAACCAATTCGTTTCAAATACAGATTCCACGTGGAGCTCCACTTCAGTCCAGGAGTGAACTGCTGCGTGCAGAAGAATCTGCCACCCGGGCCTGGCTTCCGACCCCACAGCCGTAACCACTCTACCACAAACAATTCAGTAAGTGAACAGTATTTTTACCACCTGGCCTGGCCTGGCTTTCAAACTGATCCCTCACCTAAAGCTGGTCACTTAACTAAAGCTATAATTTAGCTAGCTGGTTTTAGGGTTTGACGACCTCCTTGGCGAAGCGGGCGAGTAGCCGGCTGAGACGCAAGAGGTTGCGGGTTCGATTCCCGCTGCGGGACAAATGTTTGCATGATCTGTAAATATGTGTTCCGAGTCTGGGTGTTATGGTACCATGGCACTCGTAGTTCACGACCATCACCCATTATTATTATTTATTAATATTATTATTATTATTAACCCATGACACAGGGAATCCTAGTGTGGGATCATGACTACGTATGTGACTGTAGGGTGTTTTGTATGTAGCTAAATCATTTGCAACCACAACATTTTTTTTTTTTATTCGAACATGAACAGTTTGGCAAGTGTCTGAATTCTAGTGCATAAATAGAGCCTGTGCGCGGCCGAACGGCGTCCTTTCCGCACACTGGTTCTCAACATCGGCCAGAAAGGCACTTCAAGGCCATAATACCTCAAGCTGGTCACTGATATAAAGCAAGGTAACCAACAAAGAACTAGTTAAACGACAGACGCAACTAGCAGAGTTGTGAAAGAGTTTGTCCGAAGAAGTACCACCACCATACCTATTTCTGCCTTCAAGCAGTAGTAATAGTTATAATATAAAATAATTTGCCGTATGTTTGTGAACAGAGTTCCCCAGAAGAAGTGAAATGCATCGAGGAAGAAGGAGAAGACGATCAAATGGCCAGTCAAGAGACCTTGCAGGCTGTAAGTGCTTTTAACTTGTCATGTCTATACGGTTCAAATCTTGCGAGACGCAGTACCCATTATGCGATTGAGTTGGAAATTGTGTATAGCTATCAAGTTTCGATGATAATACAATATAATGATGACAGGGAGCTAATATGATTATGGAGATAATGAAACCCCTCTATGGTTATAGTAGACTGACCGTATTTGGGCTCATTTTAATCGGCTCATGATTTTAAATACCAGTTTTATCTGGATTATTAACCGGCTTCACAAAAAAGGAGGAGGTTCTCAATTCGGTTGTAAATTTTTTTTTTTTTCTATGTTTGTTACCTCATCTCCGTCGTTTATGGACAGATTTAAAAAAAAAAAAAATTATTTGAATAGATATACTTCCAGATTTGTCCAATTTTTTTCAGAATCCAGTTCTGATGATGGGATCCATGAGGAATTGAGGGAACTCCTCAAATATTGTAGGCATACATATGGCGATTTTGATATTTTCAGCAACAAACCAAGCATTTGCATTCAGAAAGTATCATAATCCTTTCACCACTATGGTTCTTTCATATATTTTTTTCATCCAATATTATTTAGTCGTATACAATGGCGGAAGTCGGTTTTTTAAATGAAAAGTATCTTCAACTGGATGACATCAATCATATTTAAACTTAAAAATGTGTAACACATACAAACCATAACAATGGACATCTGCGAGATAATATAATAGTAGCGATTCTGTGCAGTATTACCAAAATTTAAAGTGCGCTTAAATTATTGCGCGCTCTTTCTAATAGACTGAAATAAAAGTGGGATGGCGATAACTTTAGCGCCGTTTAAATTTATAGACTGATGCACATAATCGCTAACACTGTGTGCAATAGAAAACGCTCGCTCTACAAAACTGAAATGCCACTTCAACAGCCGTTAATTGTACTAGTTTGCTGACATTTTCTTCCATCGCACAAAAAAAAGCTTAAAAAAGCAAAGTCCTTTTCCATCATCATATTTAGCTGATGGACGTCCACTCCAGGACGAAGCCCCCATAGAATGCAATGGCAGGCGGATTAGTGATCGCAGTATTGGTGTTGAGTAATCAGGTGGATGCTGCCGCCCATCCACTATCTTTTAGTCAGCTTGTATGACATCCACGGAAGGAGACCGAGGGCCTTACTTTTAGGCCAGACACACCAAGGCATCGCCACGTCCTTGTCTATACTTTGTGGATAAAATAACTAGTCAACAATTGTTCTGCAATACGTTGCAGGAGTCCGATGAGATGGATACTTTTTCACCAAAAAAGTCTTCTAAACTAAGTATGCTGAGGCCTTCAGACCCCATACCAATATGGTAAGTGATTAGAATTATTGAAATTGAAATTCAGAAACAAAAACACTACTACATTTAGTTAATTTAGTAATAGAAATTATAAGAAGATCTAAACATTTTAAATTGAAAAAAACGGCTAATTACCACTGTTTTCCGTAATTTTTGTTAACGTTTCGAGACTGAGTTCAGGAGCCTCTTCATCATGAGCACCGCTAGCGACCGCGTTCAACGATAGACCGGCGAATATAGCTAAAAAAAATCTAAAATGACGGAAAAAAGTGGTAATTAGTGTTTTGTTTTTATACTACTTGGCAAGCAAACAAGCATACGGCCTACCTGATGGAAAGCAGTTACCGTAGCCTATGGACGCCTGCAACACCAAAGGCATCACACGCGCACTGCCGACCCTGAGACAAAGATGAAAAGTCTCAAGTGCATGTAATTTCACCGGCACCCGTACCCTTCAAACCGAAATAGCAATGCGAACACTGCTGCTTGGCGGCAGAAATAGGTATGGTGGTAGTACTTCCCCGGACGAACTCTTTCACAAGAAGTTCTACTACTAACAAAACCGTTTTTTCAATTTAAAATAATTCCCAACAACGAAAGTTTCAATTCCAAGATCAAGACAAGTCATTTTGTTTACTGGTTTCAGTAATCTGCACTACACTGTGAGCGGCCACGAAGCATCAACACTGGCCGCGCGGCTCAACGAGGAGCTGCGCGCCAGGAGTCACGCCGTCGGAGAGATCAGGGAGAGAGCACAGGTACTCTGCGTGGAAAGACACATAACACACAATAGTCACATACATAATCCTGCAGGGCTATTCTCTATCTCGCGACTGGTCTGCAACGGCGTAAATTGTGCAATGATGAATGGGGAAATGGACGAACGGGGAAAATGACAAACTGGGAAATGGACGAACGGGCACCGAGTGGACGAACGGGGAAATGGACGAAGGGTGCCGAATTGGTCATCAGCACTATCTGACACTGTCATCATAAGTTGTTGGACGTTTCGTTGACGACCTCTGTGGCGCGCGGGCGAGTAGCTGGCTGCAAGATGATGCAAGAGGTTGCGGGTTCCATTTACGCTGCGGGACAAATGTTTGTATGATCTGCAAATATTTGTTCAGGGTGTTCTGGGTATTTTCTATGTATAATAAAAAAAACTCTATGTAATGTATTGTATTAAGTATAACATTTATCTAGTACCCATAACACAAGCTCTGCTTAACTTGGGGCTCGATAATGTTATGCGAAATGTCCAGCATTTATTTATTTATATCTGAATCAATAAAGTTAGTGAGCACGTCTCGGTGCCGTAAGACGTCTGTATAATTTCCAGAGCGACGAAAAAGAGCCTAAAGAACCTGAGGAAGTTCCCCCCCGGGCTCGAAGCTACGACCAACACAAACAGAGCAACGACAACGGTATGTATCAGCAAGCGCGGCGCGTTGCGGCCGGTTGAAACCTCTTTGACTAACCGCTCGATTGTATTACAGGGAAAGATTCGAGCTAATACTGATTTATATCAATTTAAATACGAACACACAACATATAGTAATAACGCAAAGGGATGGACAGCAGCATCCACCTGAGTAATTTACACCAAACTGCATTCACCAATAGGCCTGCCAAGCGTGGTTATTATAGCCAATCCCCACATTGTACGCTGTGCATGTATGAGGCCTCATCCAGCAGTGGATGTCTAAATGGAGAAGAAGACAGGAATATTTATTTATACCAATTTAAGTAACAGTCCGTGGCCGTGGTATTCTCGGTCTAAGAATAGGACTCCTCCAACTCCTCCCGCGGATGTTGTAAAAGGCGACTAAGCTAGGGGATGGGCAGCAGCATTCTTCAGAGTACTTAAGGTGGAACGTTTCGCAAGTGGCGCGAAATTCAAATTTTATTGTGTTTTTTGCACATTACAGCTTATCAACACTTCTTGAGATAGCGAACACTGGTTTTGCGGGAACATGTTTTCATTGAAAGTATCTCATAAATATCATTAGCATGTCGTCATATAGCATTATATCTACGTATGTCAATGAACCAAAATAACACTGAACAAATCATTCATTGAAATTCGTAGCTAAACTAATGATATTTATGAGATATTATCAATTAAAACATGTGTGCTAGGTCTCCTGATTCCCGCAAAACCCGTGTTCTCTTTTCAGCAGCTTTCTCAGCAGAAGTGTTGATAAGCACATTACAGCTTATCAACACTTCTGCTGAGAAAGCTGCTGAAAAGAGAACACGGGTTTTGCGGGAATCAGGAGACCTAGCACACATGTTTTAATTGATAATATCTCATAAATATCATTAGTTTAGCTACGAATTTCAATGAATGATTTGTTCAGTGTTATTTTGGTTCATTGACATACGTAGATATAATGCTATATGACGACATGCTAATGATATTTATGAGATACTTTCAATGAAAACATGTTCCCGCAAAACCAGTGTTCGCTATCTCAAGAAGTGTTGATAAGCTGTAATGTGCAAAAAACACAATAAAATTTGAATTTCGCGCCACTTGCGAAACGTTTCACCTTAACACCAATACTGCGATCACCTATCCGCTTGCCAAGCATGGTGATTATGACAAATTCCCCCATTGCATTCTATGAGGATGCCTCGCCCAACAGTGGACATCTATTAGCCGAGGAAGAAGTAATTATTACTGCTTCAGGACTATTATAGTCCTGTTAGCACTCAATGGTAGCGATTCTGTGCAGTGTTATCTAAATTTAAAGTGAACTAAACTTATCGCGCGCCTTTTCTAATAGACTGAAAAAAAAGGGAAAGGAATAATTTTAGCGTTGTTTAAATTTAGAGAATGATGCACAGAATTGCATCAGTGACATTGTGTACGGAACCTTAAAAATCAGGTTTCTTTTTGGTTGTGCAGTGAGGGTTTGAAATGACCCCGCCTAGTATTTTTACCATTTCGTAATGAATGTAGATGTCTGAAATTTCGTTACCGACCTTTACAAACATAATTGAGACATAATTGGCATTAGCTCGAATCTATGAACTGAATGTTTGATAGTGAAAATAAGTGATTAAAACAAGCGTTCAAAATTATCTCTTCCGTTTTAATATATTGGTATGTTATTCCTCTCTATTATGATATTTTATTTATTTAAATTAAGTTTATAGTTTTGTTTCAATCACTTCCGTGTTTTGTATATTTTTTGTTTTTAAAATTTTTGCCTGAGTTAGCTTGTGTTAAAAATTGGTTGCAGTAACATACAACATATTTAAAATAGTTTCATCAAAAACATTATGTAGATAACAGATTAGACAACTAAATACAAACGTAAGTCTGAATTTGTAAAATCAATAACCACCACAGAATCGAAGTGAATCATATATTTTTAAAGCCAGTTAAAAATTGAATAACTTAAAAATGTTGTTCTACACTACACATTGTATTTTACTGCAACGTAGATTAAACATTGTATAATAACGGAATGCGCTGACATAATACATTATGACGCGGCGCCAGTGTCGCAGACTGGGCAGCTAACAGACGCCGCTCTGCGCTACACGAGCTTGCAGGCTGTGGACAGGCAAGGTCAGTGCGGCACTAACGATCCACACACACTAAATTGTAGCGTACACTCGTATACACTGACACGCGGAATGCAATATAAAGGTTGTCGCACACATATCACCCCTTCAACGGATTGGCAACGCCTTGCCTCATCGCCGCGCCGTCAACCCAACGCAAGTCACGCACATAACCGGATGCGGCTACGGCGCCGGTGGGATGACAGCACGTTGACGGGTTTTTAAGACATTTTGAGAGAGTGGGTACCACAGACGTTACCCGCTAATGTTAATGTTCATGTTAAAGAACTCCCTTTTCCGCATTCGAACTCTATGATGGTCCATTATGCGTGAGAGTTAACTGGATAGATAGTTAGCCAGCTTAACTCCGTCCAGAAGCACAGAAGCTTCCTGGGGTCTTCGCAGGCTTCGCGGAGTGACCTCGGGTTGTTGAGGATTTGTTCACGTTGAGCTGCTACTCCCACGCATTCCAAGACTACGTGGGCAGCCGATTCTTCTTCAGTCAGACACCCCCGGCTGTCTGTGGCTCCGATGTTGTAGAGGTGTTTGTTCAGGAGATAGTGGCCTGTGAGTGTCCCCACGATGGTACGAAGATCTAGTCTTGAAAGGTTGAGCAGACGACGCGTGAGTCGTGGTGAGACAGCCGTAAGGGCTGCTCTTGACTGTCTGCAGTCCGTGGTCCGTGCCCAACGTTCGTTGTGTTGGTTTAGGGTGCGAACCCGTATCCAAGTGCGTAGCTGAGAAAAGGGTATGGGAAAGGAATGGAGATGGGCCCTCTGTGGTTGTTCCCGACCCTCTTCTAGCCAGCTCATCTGCGGCGTCAGAAGTTACCCGCGCCATCTTCTCGGCGAGTCGACTACGATAAGTTGACTACGAACCGCAAGCCGTTCATTAGCTTAGATGCCTTTACGATGCTGATAAATATGCGTTGCAGAATGGAGTTTCATGCAAAGAATACTGAACGGCTCGAGTTGAGGCGATGTTGATCTGGTGTCGAGCTAATACGTGTGCGACAATCTTTATACATTGTGATGCGCATCAGTGTCGTGGACTAGGCAGAAATATTTATACCTACTAAAAAGACACGACAAAATACCCAAAACAAATTCGAACTAGGCGAGTTTTGCATCCTTATAACTCTGGGAAGACCTTTCCCAAACGAATAAAACAATTTTTTAAAGTTGTTATTACTTTATTATAGTTCTCTTAACAGTTCTAACTACAAATACTAGCACCCTTTAAAATGCAGCTGTTAGCAAACCCTCTTATCTCTTATTGTTGTTAGCTTTATTTTAGAGTTTCAATAGAACAAATATAATAGGTACATACTGGTGATTGGGTTCTTGTTTTAAACGTTGCGTATAATAACTATCCGTTCTTTCTTGCCTCGGTGGAAGCCTTCGTATTTCGCATTCGTGAGAGCATATGTATGTATACGAGAATCTATCTATTATTGAGCTAGATTGTGCGTCGGGCAGCCCCATTTGTTACCATTCATCTGTTTTGTATAAGATGTCGATAAAGTAGGTAGTTTAATTGTTTCAAGTTATTTGAAGTCTTGTCAGTAAATCCGATCCGTACTTTATCGCTATATCTATGTAGAGTCCGTAAAAGCATTAGTGTTCTGTTCTTCCGTCCTATTCTTATATGATTTTGTCTTTTGTTATTATGTTATCTTGTGTGCGTCCGTTTATTTGACATTATTACTGAGTCCGTAGCGTACCGACGAGACTGCGGTGGTTGAGCTCATTCTGGCCGGCGATTTTGTGTGTGTTGTTGCATCCTTGCTCCTCACTAGTGTGTGTTTGTGTGCGTTTGGCTGTTGTTCTAAAGCATGTTCAACTAACTATTTTTATAGTCATATTTATGAAGCTTACTTGACTATTTGTCCCGTTCTTTCCTGGCGCGTGCCAAATAGGATAGACTGACAGCAAGCTAAGTATGCTTCTTGAATACGGCTGTTAGTCTAAGATCGTGCAGTCGCGAGGTCGCCTTCAGTCGCCACTTTCTCCCCGGATCATAGGAATATGAGCCTAGGAGTGAGCCGGTGACGTCGAGAGTCACGTCGTGACGGAACAATTGTCAAAACGCCGTCATTCGGGCAACGGTTACATTCTGTGATGTCGAACGCGATAGATCGCTTCCCCGTCACGCTTCGATACTTTATATTTATTTTACTGTCTATTTATTTTATTTTATAGTATTTATTTAAATTTGATACTAATTTTATTTTTCTCTATCACCACCCCGTGTACTAACCCTCACATCACGTAACCCCCGCGTAACGCATTAACCTCGCTCTGCATCGCGATGCGCTGCCAGTCCCACTACTAACCGTGACGACGTCGTCCGGCCGGCGCTCGAGCGACGACCCTCTAACCCCCCTTATTAACGTGGACGGCGTCGAGTCCTCGACTAACGAGCTCCCACTCTCGGCCATAACCTTCGGCTACCGGGCACTTGCCCCCGGGCAGTTTGAGGGGGGGAGAGTGGCGTCGTGGCCCCGGCTGGGTGGTGCCGGCGCCTGTAGCGTGTGGGGGGGCGCAGGGCGGCGGCAGCGGCACAGCATCGCCGGCCAGATGAGCTACCTCAAGATGTTGGGACTGGGCGCGCGCGGCAAGCTGTCTGCGGCTGGCCTCTTCTCCACGGCCGTCATCTCGGGTTCTAGCTCCGCGCCCAACCTTCGCGTCATGATATCTACGTCGTCGTCCAGCAACGGTGAGTCGTCTTTCTTTAGGGCTAACACAGAATGCGAGGCAAGGCTCTCGATTGCTCTGCACATAATGCCTCACCGAGGAAACTTTGGCGCATGTAGCATACAATCACAAATTAACGAAAACAATTATGGCGCTTTCGTCGGCAAATCAGAAACTAATGAGTGACCTGTAGTGCTTTTTTTTTGCATTGTCTTCTACTATAAACATAAGTTTCAGCTGATCCTTGCCCCGCATTCTTTTAGCCTATAAACCCTGACTTTTCTTTTGACATTTTCACTAACATTTTTGTCGGTTCCAGCGGCTTTAGAAGGATTTGGGGGAGTGCCGGCCATCCGTCCACTGGAGACGCTACACAACGCACTCTCGCTCCGTCAGCTGGACGCGTTCCTGGAGCGCGTGGCCGCGGCGCCAGTGCTGCTCGGCACGCCGCCCGCACCCCCCGCTGCACACAAGCAGCCCTCACCCACCAATAGTAAGTAAGCGGAGGAGCTCATCTCACCGAAGGTCCCAGACTTGTAGGATCAGCAGGGTGATTCTAAAACGTCGGAAACGTTTCCGATCGGATTCGTTAGTTTTTCGTTTCGATGTGGTAAGTAACTAAAACAATTTTCTCTAGTAAACACAGTAAAAAAACAATAAATATTGTATATTACTGTGTTTTACTACAGAAAATTGTTTTAGTTACTTACCACATCGAAATGAAAAACGAACGAGTCAGCCCCCCAATTACAGTAGCAAATGGCAATGGGGAACGCAACAATGGGGATTATTTTGGCAACCTTAGCGCTATCTTAATCTTATGAAACTTGAATAGGGTATTGACCTAAATATTCCTCCTTTCATGTTTCAAAAGATTTGGACAGCGCTACGGTTGCCAAAATGATCCCCATTATTGTGTTCCCCATTGCCATTTGCTACTGTAATTGGGATGCCGAACGGAAACGTTTCCGACGTTTTAGAATCGCCCTTGTAATGCTAATGCTCTTACAATACCAGTAAAATTTAAATAAAAATAAAATAGTTTTCTATTGTTTCTATTGTACCCGGACTTTGGCTGCTGGCTTATTTAGGAGTGTGTTATTACTGTAAGAAAGCGTTAGCTGAGTTGGTCGTGTAAAAGCTATGGCGGCGATGAGCTCACCACTTGTCACGTCTATATTCCTGCGACTGTGCAACCCACGGTGAAAAGAGGCCCTTTGAGGCTCTGTCTACCCCTACGGAGAAAAAGGCGTGTGTTTATGTATGTATAACTTTGGGAAGGCTTTTCATAAGCAAGGCTAGTACTTATCGTTTGTTGAGATAAGTAATGTCTAGGCCTCGTGAAACACAATAGCTTGCTTGCAGGTGTGGGCTGGAGCGGTCCGTCCTCCCTCATGTCTTCGTCGGGCGAGCTACCGAGCGGGCTCTCATCCGCCGGCCCTTCGTCCCCCAACTCCAACTACGCATCCAACTCCGAACATAAGAACATCTCGGACAGGTATACCAGACCCATTAGTATCAACTTGGTATAAACTCTTCCTATTTTTAGTCTTGAATGTGTCTTCTGAATTAGATTTTGGGTGTGCCTGTACTGTGTGAATGGAGCAATTTTCGTGACTCTATATATCACCACGCTTGGTAGGTGGATTGTTGATCGCAGTAAATGTGCTGAATACTCAGGTGGATGCTGCTACCCATCGCCTGGTGTAATCCCTTGTCGGCTTTTACGACATCCACGGGAGGAGAAGGACGGGTCTATTCTGAGGCCGGACACACCACGGCATCTATTCCGTCGGAATACTGAACAGACACTTGTACAGACACTTGTCACTAACGCTGTTGTTGCTTGTGCTTGATTGTCAATTTGTCATCCATGTTTTACCATCTCGTCAAGATACTCTCCGTGATTCAGGGATTTAGTTTTCCAGAGAGTGTATAATACCTAGCTTCAGGCTAGAGCCAGTAAAGGAAAATACAGAGCGGGACGGGTTATGATCGACACAACAAACAGAATTCTTTCTAATCTCAACTTATTAATTGCAAGGGTGGATCCAGCTATTTATTTTAATTATGTAGCTTGGTGCTTGTCATGGCCTGTACCTTTAGAAGGCATGACAAAGAATCAGATGGAATACACCTCTGTGTTTCCTATCAAGTGACAAGACCATGTGCTATCCCATAAAACGTCTAATTTACTCTTAAGATAACTCCATGACTTACAAACACAGAGTAGTTCAATAATATAGTCTGTGCTCTCTCTGATGTCCGGGCAACGCAGGATGTGGTTAGAAATAATCATAGATATTTTAACGGATCTCTGATATCTCCATGGTACGTACTTTCGTAGTATAATGAAGTTTCTTTTAACAACGATGATCCGAACTTTCAGTATGGGTTAGGCTAGGATTTTCCGTGTGTGACGGTGTGGGGTGTCCCGTTGGTTCCAGTAACTGGAAGAGCGGCGCCCGCTGGGACGGCGAGGCGGCCACACTGTGCGAGTCGAGCCTGCACCCGCTCATGCCGCACTGCAGTGCAGCAGGTAGATACATACATACATATTATACAGTAACTGGAAGGGCAGCGCTCACTGGGATGATGAGGCGGCCACACTTCGAACCGAGCCTGCACTCGCACTTGCCGCGCTGCATTTTAGCAGGTACATTTACATTATACAGTTATTGGAAGGGTGGCGCCCGCAGGGATGACGAGGCGGCCACACTGTGCGAGTTGAGCCTGTAGTCGTGCCGCACTGCAGTTTAGCAGGTACATTTACATTATACAGTTACTGGAAGGGCGGCGCTCAATGGGATGACGAGGCGACCTCACTGTGCGAGCCGAGCCTAGATTTGCTCGTGCCGCACTGCATTGCAGCAGGTACAGACATATTATAAAGGCTTAATTCAGGTTGAACGGATAGACTGGCTAGGCCGTGTTAAGAAAATAAATTAATAATTCTTTACCTATAAATTAACATACTTGAGAAGTCTTTTGAAGAGATTTTCATACTAACATTGCCGGTCTAGGGCGACAAGGTCGATTTATCTCGAAAAAGATTGTCTAAATATGTAGTGGTCGAATATCTAAGCATGTTTGAGAACAAATTAATAGATCAATCAATAGTAACACTGCCGAATTCGTTGCTTGTCTTGTTAATTACAAAAAAATACACATTATACTATATTTTCGTTTGTAATTTTTGCATGATTTTCGAATGAACTTGCACACTGCATATTCTATGAGGTCCAAATCTTATTCTACGTTGAGAGTCTTCTAATCTACAGTTTGTATTGGCATGGAATTAACCAAACCAATAGGTTTGGTTAATTCCATGCCAATACAAACTGTAAATAAACAATTTTAACTGTATTTTATAAGTTAGTTCTTTGTCAATAAATTTGACAACAGTTAACAGTTGTTAAAATTGATGAGGAGTTGTTTGTCTCTACGTTATTTTACATATTTAAATACAACAAACGAACTTATCACTCGGATTGATTTTAAATATTCTATCCTCAATCAAATAAATGCATGCCGTGCCTTGGCTTCTTAAATTCTTTAGTATTCTTTAGGCCACTTCGTATAAACCTACTACTACTTGAACTAGGTTTGTCAAACCCTTGAAAACGATCACACTAATATTATAAAAGTTTGTTTGTTTTCGAACACGTGACTGAAACAATTTCGATAAAATTTGGTTACTTGGAAGAAGATATATTTTACAAGATGTTCAATTAAATAAAATGCCTTTTATGAGTGGAGCGGGCGTTATTTTTTGAATGAAGGTTTCTTGTTTTGCTTTGACGGTCCGCGTTAATTTTAGCCCGGTTAAAGGCCACAGCACACCGGCTGCGTACGCGTAGACGTAGACGTGCACGTCGACGTACCATGACGTTGTAATGTATGGAACTGTATGAGACATGGCACACCGCTTGCGTGACGTGCACGCAAGCGTGTACATACGCATCCAACGTGGTTTGGCCTTTAAATTCAGTTAGTGCTGTTCAGAACTTACACCACACCCTGTATGTTTGCAGGTTCGTCTGTTAGCGGCGACGTGACGCCGGTGTCGCTCGCCTCGGAGCTAGACTTTGGCAGCAACGAAGCCACTGCCGGGTCCATCACGGACCATGACTTATTGGTAAGTAGTCTGTTCAGAAATAGACCCGTCGTGAGATTTGAGGGCGCAGCTGTGCTTTATTACCTTTTTTGTTTAGCTGGCAATACAATATTGCGTCTGTTCCAATTTGATTCTAATACAACTGTAATTATTTCTTTAGTTTATGATTCAAAATGCCATACAGAAAAAAAACCAGCAGGCTGCGTTTCCACCAGAGATGAGCGAGGATGCGTAGCAAGGGATGTGTTTTTTAGAACCAATAGAATCACTTCATTTACCTAGCCTCGTTCAGCACAGCTCTCGTGGAAACGGCTTAGCGAGCGAGGTTTTTATACGTACAAAACAAGCGAGGTGCGTGCGAGGAATGTGTGCGAGAGATGTGCGTCAGTGATGGACGCGAGAGAAAGAGAGAAACTATTAGTCTGAAAAGAGCCCGCTACACATCCTCGCACCGCTCATCTACGCACCGTTCCACAGCCTCGCTACGCATCCTCGCACCGTTCCACAGCCTCGCTACGCATCCTCGCACCGTTCCACAGCCTCGCTACGCATCCTCACACCGTTCCACAGCCTCGCTACGCATCCTCGCACCGTCCATCTACCTCGCACATCTCTGGTGGAAACACTCACATCGTTCCAAAGTACTGTAGATACTCGTTCCAAAGCCTCGATACGCATCCTCGCACCGCTCATCTACCTCGCACAACTTTGGTGGAAACGCAGCCTAAAGGTTGTAATATTATGTAGTTCACAATTTGGCCACGATGGCTCTCTTTCTGAACAGACTATATCTTCTCAACCTACATGGTCGACGTATTTCGAGGACTGCAATCGAAGACATAAATTATCGACAAAGAAATAATTATCTGCAAGTGTTATCTGGCCTTTCCATAAACATAACATAATTGATTTGCAGAGTGGAGAAGGCGAAGACGACGAAGATACCCTAGCAGCAGACTTTTGCGGATCACCAATGAAAATTATCCGAAACGACCTCAGCCCTCAAACGCATTCTGTCGGCCCTCCATTGAGGTTTAACGACGCACAACCGTCCACAAGCGGCGCTCAACCGTCCTCCAGCGCCGCCCAACCGTCTACCAGCGCCGCCCAACCGTCCACCAGCGCCGAATTATATGGACTAAACTTGCAACAAACTAAAGAAACGTTCTACAAAGACGTTCCATCAAGCAGCAAAAACTTTAACCTAGAAAAGGATTTGGTAAAATGTATAAAAGACGACAGTCAGCAAATAGTCTCCGATATTGACTTATTGAATCTTCAAAGCAAAGAAAGCAAGATCAAAAATAAGATGAATGAGCTGTTGAATAATGGGAGTAGAAGATATAGCGACAGTAGTGCACAAAAAAGCGCAAATAATGCGCAAGCTAGCAGCAGTAGTAGTGTAGCAGGAAGTAGGTTCAAAACCACGCTGGTTGTAGAGGACTTGCATCGACCTAGTACTGTTAGCGATAGTGTAGCAAACACTAAAAGCGAAGGACCTACGCTAACAAAAGCTAAGAACTCTAGTATCAAACCAGGATTCACTATTTCAGAAACTAAGCAGATATAGATATTAGTGGAGTACACCAGTACTGGGGATGGGCAGCAGCCGCCTGAGTACACCAAACTGCGATCACCAATCCGCCTGCCAAGTGTGGGTGATTACATGGCAAATCCCCCCATTGTATTAAATGGGGGAGGCCTAGTCCAGCAGTGGGCGTAAATAGGCTGGTGATGATAATGAGAGTACCTAGTTCATTTATGAGCTGTGAGAATCTCCTGCACTTATTAAACGAGCAAAGCGAGTTCCCTGTACCTACATCGCGAGTTCTGGGCGAACTACTAGTAGGTAGGTGTTCAGAATATACCAGTGTCATGGTGAATTTTATTAGTAGGCACAGCAACTATTTGACTGAGCGAAGCGAGATCTTAGTGAAACATGAAGAGTCGGTATTTGTATGTATGTGGGTTTGATGGATGTTTCCATCGATAACTTTCGAACTGTTGATCCAATCGCCATGAAAATTATATTGGCATGTTTGTATATTAGCTTAATAGGTAAAGGATTCTTTGAAATAGGCGAATATCTTATAATATAATTACCTTGTTCTGTGTCTAATTTAAGCTGTTGGTCCTCCTAATAAATAAATAAATATCGAAACATCGCGAGGTCTCAGTTTTGGGAGAACTAATAGTTAAATTACCACCCAGCTTCCTGAACTTTATTAATTTTGTATAATTGTATTGTAATGGCAATAATTATACTGATTTAATAGAAAATAGTACAGACAGAATAATTTTGGTCAGGTATAATAGTCATAATATTGTTATGTATGAATGAAGTTTGATGTCAGATTTTCATAACTACCATGTACATATAACTACATTTAGACTGTTCTGTAGATACTTTTTAGACAGGTATTATTAGATAAAATCATAATTTTTATTTAAGTAAAGTCGGTGCGTTTTTTTCGGTATATTTATTACTGGAAAATCCTAATGTGTGTGTATTATGTTGTGTCGTAAATAAATTGACATCCAGTTTCTAGTTTGTAAAGCTTTTTGATGACGAGTATTAAGAAAGTGTTACGCACCCAATGTGATTACTTGCCTATTTATTGTATGTTATAACTTAGTTACGCTTAGTTTTTCATGCAATGATAAATCATGTAGCCTAAGAATTAGTTAAAAAAATATATTTCATACATAATTCATGCCTCTTTCATTTTTACCAGCGCCATCTAGTTCTGAATTCTAGAAGGTGGTTATTCCCAACCGAAGCTTCGCTCTATTGATTATGAAATGATTAGTTGTCAATTCAACAAACAAGTAGAAAAGTAAACAACGACCGAGAAGGGAAGACAACGACCACGCAGCCTACTAGACGGCACATGCAAGGCAAACACTCTGGCATCACGTTAGTCTAATACGTCTTACTTTAAACCATGGATATACTGACATAGTACCTTTAGTCCATGTCCATGCACTACTTCCGTGATCTGTGTGTCTGTGTTATTTATCAAATAAAGTACTTTAGAGAATAAACATGGTTCATTGCAAACAGGGCCAGATTTAAATTTGTGCCGCCCTGGGGCACGAAAATGCCGCCCTATGACTTAAATTTTATTTTAATAGTTTTGATATCTTATTTTTTAAGAATTAGAATAACTAATTGATTGTAGGAAATTTATTATATATTATATAGCATTTATTATACATTATGTTTTATTTATATTAAATAATATACAAAATTTTAATGTGATAGGTACATAATACTTGAATTATATTTCTTGAAAGATAAAATGTTTATTTAAAAGAATTAGTTAATTATATATTGTATAGAATTTTTTTTCTCACTTTCCAAATTTTGCCGCCCTAGAAAATTTGCCGCCCTGGGCACTAGCCCCGACTGCCCCTAGTATAAATCCACCACTGATTTGCAAAGATATTGTACAATGTGGTGTGGAAAATGTAGCCACACAACTAATTTCAAAAAAGACTGCAGAACTTTTCATAGGCAGGCCTAATTTTATTCTTTTTAGAGCCATTACGCACTGTCGACTGGTCGCCGGCGACTGTGACTTACTATACTATAGAGCTTGTCCATATGAAACGATTTACGCGCGATTGATGCGCGGTTTGCGCTCCCGCGAGCGGCAAAAGTCTGAAGCTCTAGTATTTCACAATCGCGCGTAAATCGCCTCATCTGGACAAGCTCTTAGTTTAAATAGGTGTTTCTGTTTACGCACTCGCCGCGTAGTGGCGACGCACAAGCGACTGCCGGTCCAATAGCGACTGCGAATAGGAGCACGGCTTTAAAATCTTCAAATGGAAGCATTCAATTCACACCGTGAGCAACTGCTGTCGTAACGTAACGACTGGACGTCGCTCACAAAAATGCCTCAAATGGTTTAAACATTCCTTTTAATCTCAGTTCTTGCAACAAAGGATGTACCAAACACTCTTTCGATTTTCTTTCTCTTTAAAATTAGTAGCGCTACTATTGCAACTTCTTCGACGTCCATTCTGCACGAATGTACTTAGAATACTGTCGCTCGGCTTGGTCTCCTCTCCTGGCCCTAGTTGCCATGTTTTGGTCGCCGAGGGACTGAGTCGCTGGCGCCAAGTCCGCAGTGCGTAACGGCTCTAAAAGCAGCAGCGCTTCTGTCACTCGAATTAAGGGGCATGTTATCAAAAACAATTTGTAACGCCCGAAGTAGGTAGTATTTCGGCGGATGTAACATCATCGTCGCTGTATGAAAAGAGCTGAAGAGGGACCACTTGCGGGAAAGAGTGCTCAACATGTACGTAGTGACTATCAATAAATCTGTGCTTCGCGAAAAAAGTCACGGTTCGGACGGTATCACAATCGTCGAAATCATCATCATTAGGATTGTTGCTACTAAGTTAGATGCTGTCGCTTTGGCTTGGTTGTATGATCGTCTATCGGCCATGGACTCAAGGGATGTAGCAGAAAGTTCTCGTGACGTTAGGCCGGCCACATACACTCGGAATTCCGAAATGAAATTTCGAACGCAGTAAGTCCATACAAATCTATGGACCTACCACACACACTAGGTAATTTTCCGTACGGATTTTTTTTCGATTCGGAATTCCGCATGATGACCTGTGCGTTCGGAATTTCGCACGGAAAACGAATCCCAAGTGTGTGGCGTCTGTACGGAATTCCGCGAAGGAATTCCGAGTGTATGTGGCCGGCCTTACTATGGATGTAATATTCTAAAGTGAGGGACCTAATAATAGTCATGTGTTGTATTGATTAAAATTAAACACCATTTAAAAATCAAAGTAGCTTTGGCTATTTTATTTAATATCACGCAAACAATAATTTAACAGCATAACTCTAATTTTAAACTTAAAACTTATGACCAGACCATCACAGAATAAAAGCATAAGCATCTGAGATTATTTTAATCAGATTTGAGAAAGGGCATTTTAGGTGCCTTGTTGAAAAGAGAGAATAGTGAATTGAATACTCCAGTGCGAGCAAGGCCTGGCCACAGCAGCATCACAGAGGTTAGAATGTAAAGCAAGAATGTGTTGTTGATCGATGAGGCTATCCAGGTCAGTGTGCATAGCATGCTGATGGATATGATGTAGTACTGAAACAACCAAAATGTATGTTAGTATAATTACAGATTATTAGAAAACTTGCCAATATACTTGGTTCTAAAAGGGATCTCAACTTTTAATAGAGTAGATTTAGTAGTGGCAACACATTGTATCATTTGTTGAATTGTGGTAATTAGTAAGCATTTTTCAACTCACCATAGTAGGGCTTGTTTCCCTCAGGGAATAGAATGTACGGATATTTTGGAACGTTTTGTTGTAGCTCACAACTATATTGTTGCAAATATCAATGAACATCTTCTCATGTTGGCCGGTCCAGGCACTATGGCCGTAGATAAGGTTGCTCACAAATGGTACGATGAAATCTATGAAGTTGAGGAAGAGGCCAACCACAGCAAATGTAGCGAGAGAATTCAGATCCATGATCCAAACCAGAAAGTACAGGAAGGATACTGCAGCAAATATGGCAGCGGGATGCCATTGCTGTTCCCACAATAATACAGGTTTCAGAGTGAGTAGAGCCATTCGCCATCCTTCCAGCAATCTTTTCAGTTTTTTCACCTGCTCATCCTGAAAAAAAAAACATTTCAGGACTGTAACGGAAATTACGTTCAACAGAAAAATTTAAATACCTACCTACATTTTACTGTTATTAAAACTTTACGAGTAAGTAAGAGATCAGATTGATGTCCTGAAAATGTAAGAGCATGAATTCTTAACATTAGGACAGAATATAAACAGCAGAATGAAAGAAACCTGCGGTAAAATAAATAATAAATTATAACAAAGGACTACCTATTACAAAAAAAGCGGTATGATTTTGCGCACTTACCTGATCTTGGGAGACAACATAATTAGACATTTCGTAGCAAGTATTTCTTACAGGCAAAGGTTTCTTGTAGTAGAAAAGTAGATGGACAAGTCGGTAAACACAATTAGCAATCTAGGCAACGGAAATTCTATTTTCCGATCGACCAGTGAAATTCTGTAAAATTCTAGGCAAAGTTTGACAGCCGTTTGATTGATTGAACAGTGTTGCCAGTGCCGTGCCAGACCTTGGAGCAAGGTGTGCCAGACAGTAGATAGACAGCGCACTCTTGTCAAAAGTTTACGCCGCCCCCGTTCGTACAGCAAGCGGGATGCACACTATGTACAGCAAGAAGGACCGTGTGGAGGGCCCTGTTATACTTATGGGAGTGGAAATACTGGCTGGTAGTACACGGGCAATAGATAAACGGAGAAAGTATCTTTTATTATTTTTTGCAATAATGAGGTTGCGATAATAATAAGATCACAATAAGATAAAGAAATAAAATATTTTTTACAGACGGCACGGGCAGGCATAATTCTAAGGTTTATGCGAAAGCTATACTCATGCGTTAGCATCCTGCTAGTCTGCAAATTCAAATTCATTTATTTCATAATTTATAACCTCAGTTTTGATACCAACGCGTTATAAACAGTGTCACATTAATAATTAAATTATACACATCGTATTGTTATTAAATCAAATTATTCTGTCAATTTTTATAATAAAAAAAACAAAGGATTACCAATTTTGTCATAGTCGGATGAACCTAATCATAAAAATAATTAGGTATAATAAATTCTATCACGAAAATATGAATTATGTCATATACTTAAATTAAATTACATTTGAAAATTTTTAATGATGTTTTTTTCTGTGCTATCTATAGATAAGTTATAGATCTTGTGAATATGTGTCATGTATGCACAGTGGCATATCTTAACATTTGTTTGTACAAAAATTGTTTTAAGATAAAAAATCAGAGTATAGGACATTTTACTGGGCTATTTTTCGAAAAGAGACTTCGTCCGTTTTTTAATATTTTATTTCAATTTGTTGTGTTTTTTTTTAGTTATATCGTACCTATAAAGAGCGCATTGTTAGGTACCTACCATAGATTTAGATAGTTAGGTACTTACATAACATTTATTTTAAAATTTATAGGAAGAAAACGGTTACACCGAATATCAGAGTTCAGTCAGAGGATGTGAATCGTAAAAAACTTTATACAATTAGGTACCTAAATTTTAAATAAAATAAGCTTTGTATTGTCTAAAATTACAGTTTTTTTTATATAAACTTTATGCGAAATGAATACATATCGCACCGCTAGATGAAAACTCCGTTAATTCAAAAAGTAGGCATTTTGACTTAGGGGCATTTTCACTTTCCTGATTTGAATATCTACACGGGAAAATAACTCGCGTAACTATACCTTGAACGGTTGCCAATAGATGGCGCCAAACGTGCCTTTACTTGAATGAACTTGACTCGCACAGCGCAAATACTAAGCCGCCATTTTGAGTTGTCTTGAGGTGGTCATAGGTGCAGGACGTTTGCAAAGTGGGTGATTTTGAGTTGCTGGAGTTTACGTGTTTTTTTTAGGTAAGTTGCATTTTTTATTCCGAGTTGATTGTGTTTTACTGAATTTTCCCTGATAACAATCGGTATTCATTTTGATTTGCGGGCGTTTTGATGAATTACTATCGTAATATTTTTTTTGTCATTTCGAATTACTCAGATTTACATGAATTTAAATGTGTATTTCGATTTACGGTAGTTTTGTTGAATGAAAATTTAATCTCATTTATTATTGTCTGTTTAGTGAAATAAATACTTTTCTCACAAAAAATAGGTTGTGTAAGGCATTTTTTATTAGATTTTTTATACGGTTTAAAGTTTTGAAAAGCAGTAGATGGTATTTTTGTATTTTTTGAGTTGGTTGACTTTACTTGATTTGTTATTGAATATGAATCATTACTTATTTTTAGCACTATGAAAAGCCGAGGAAAACTCATGTTAGAGATTATACAAAAAAGGAAAAGCGAAGCAGAAAGCGCTGACCGGCCTGCTATAGAAATGTTAAGTAAAGAAAAGCCTGACTTACTACCTGAAGGAAGGTTAGTCTCATCTTGTTTTATTCTCACTTCCATTAGCGCGGTCAAAATATTGAAGTGATTAGAATCAAAATAATTTCATGTCCAACTGTGTTTCTAAGGGTAACTAAATTAATTAATTTTAATTTCAGTCCTGAACAGCCAGCAGCATTGGATACTTCAAGATTTGAAGAGATTGCCAGCAGCATTGGATTTGTTAAACTAATGTTGACTTTGTATTTAAATATACTTACTATAATTGTTTTATTTATTCACATCTACCTTCCCCAGATTTTGAGTTATGCTAAGAACTCGTCAAAAAGTTATGTATTTTTTGAGGTGAAAAGTAACGTAATTCATTTTTTTTTCAGGTTAACTAAAGTAAAACAAAATAGTGCACAAAAAAGTGGCTTATTCCCCCTACAAAACTAGGCTAACTAAAAAAATACCGTTTTTTACAGCTTGGTTACAGACAATATACAAATGAATTAATTAAACAAGGTTTAAAAAATGTTACCTTTCTGGAACAATCATAAGTTTTTTTTTATCTTATCTAGTTAGGCTTATATCACATTTTTGCCATTTCTGAAAAATTAGGTTTTTTGAGTTAATGGAGTTTTCATCTAGCGGTGCGATATAATATCTTTTAATTAATCAATAATTAGGTAGGTACAATATCTACCTACATACATACCTACCTACTACAATCATTTATAAAAACAAACTGATTTTTATACTGAAAACGAAAAAAAATATTATGATATCTTATTAGGTAATTATGTTATTTTATGTATAATGTGGTACATAGCTACTTTATCAGTCGAAGGCTTTTTTTCATATCGGGTTTTCAATCTTACTGAGGCAATGAAAATATCAAATCATCATACCTAAGTATAGGTAATCCAAAATATTTGACTTGTGTACATCCGGTAGATACTGGGTTTAGGACGGTTTTGATGGCAAAATTACATATTACGCACTAAACCTGGGAAACGAAAGGTGTGGCACTTCCGGTCAGCCTATCTAAGGATGGATTGCATGAGTACTACCAGAGACAAGTTACTCTGTAGCCGACGTTGTACTTAATACTTTATGGATCCTGGACATAGTGGGCCGCCCACTGTTGAAAGAATGTTGTCTGGGAACGCCAACGCGTACTGAGTTATGAATAAAACTGAGAATAAAACACTCCAATCCATGAAGTATAACATCGGCTACAGAGTCAGTCAAGTGTTAGGATAGGTTAGGATCGTCCGTCGAAAAGCACAATATTGGTAGGATGCGTTGGGCCTATTACGAGTTTGGTCATGTTGAATGCTCACGTTTCGCATTCCAGTTTTTGCAATGCCAAACTCATAATACGCCCTTCTTCCAACGACTCTGTCGGTATCAAACTTCTAGCATTTAGGGCCGCTAGCTGCATTAGCTAGGGCATTTAGCTGGACCAAAGCGCGCGAGTGTAGGACCCAAATGCTTCCGTCCAAAAGAAAAAGTTTAATGCTGCCTTCAGACACAGTAAAATGTTATGGCCCCAGCAAAGAAGCGACACGTTTGCAGAATTGGGACCAACTGGCATAGACTATCCACTGGAAGTGGGGGTTGAATTTCACCAGGTCCATTAAAATCTTCATTTCCGTGGATTTTTTTATCTTAAAGTTTTCTAAAAAAATGTTTAACGTTTTTTAAAGTTTTCGATAATGTATGTATTCCTGCTGAATATCTAGCAGATATCTTAAAAAACTAGAGATATACAAGATTAAAAATTTCGCGCCACGGCGATGAAACATGCTTGCACGGCAATGAAACAAGCGGCCACGGCAATGAAAGAACTGTGCCACGGGAACACACGAGTCAATCCACGAAAATGATAATCCATATTAAACATAATACTTTATACAGGGTGTTTTTTTGAAATGGGATTGTATGGGCATATCTGAATCCTTAAGAGATACGGGAAAACTGTCTTTGGAGCCATGTACTCATTTTGTATGAAAACGATTTTGGCAAAGTTATTTTTTTTGGTCAAGCGTGAGTTCTCCATAGAAATGAGATGTTTTGAGAAAAAAATATTTAATGCGTATCTACTCAATTTCATGTAAGGGTTGTTTCATTGTATTAGAAGAAAAAAATCTGAGCAGTAGAAGTTAGTCAAATTTAATAAAATGTTTTCTCATACAATTTGTAAGCAATCTGGTACCTAAGTTAATAAAAATATCGCAATAAATTTTCAAAATGGCCTCCCGCTTGCTGTTTCCAGGTACGGGCACGTTTCAGAACACCTCTAGTGGCCTTAGACAAAGATTTTCTCATTAAAATTTGACTAACATCTACAGCTCTGATTTTTCTCATTTCACGAGACCATCAGAGTAGTAGAACAACATTCATCACACATCTTTGTCTAAGGCCACTAGAGGTGTTCTGAAACGTGCCCGTACCTACAGCAAGCGGGAGGCCATTTTGAAAATTTATTGCGATAGTTTTATTAACGTAGTTACTGGATTGCTTGCAAATTGTATGAGAAAACATTTTATTAAATTTGACTAACTTCTACTGCTCAGGTTTTTTCTTCCGATACAATGAAACAATACTTACATGAAACTGAGTCGATACGCATTAAAAAAGATTTCATCATAACAACTCATTTTTATGTAGAACTCACGCTTGACCAAAAAAATAATTATGCCAAAATCGTTTTCATACAAAATGAGTAAATGGTTCCAAAATCAATTTTCCCGTATCTCTTATGGAATCGGATATCCTCAAACTGTCCCATTTCAAAAAACACCCTGTATACTAACCTGAGTATTATACTTAGAGGGAAAGGCATACCCAGACCATGTCTCTCCATCAGATCCTATGAATTACTCCCATACCACAATCAATGGCTTAGTTCCACCCCTATCCTTAAGTCTTTTATTGTATTGCAGACAGTTAACATGATGAGTCCTGTACTGTCAGTATTCGGTACTACCTAATCATACTATGGCGATGAAAACCTAAACCACGGAAATGAAACACCAGGCCACGGCAATGAATCTACAAGGCTTGGCAATGAATTTTTTTTCATTGCCGTGTTTTTTTTTTCATCGCCATAGCAAATTTAGCCCACGGAAACCATGACAATGAAAGCACGGCGATGAAAAACAAGGCAAAAATATAAAATAACAAAAAACTATTAATTATTCAAAGTAATAAACACTTCACAAATAAACATAAGAGAAATGGCGTTCTATCGAATGCTTAATCAAGAGGACCAACTTATTCAAATAGACTTAGAGAATTCTATAAATTCTCTAAGCAAATAGAAGTTATATTTATCCACGGCGATTAAAGAAAAAATGTCCAGTGTCAAAAAAATTGAATACTTAAATTTATGGCGCGAAAACGCAGGCACGTGTGTACGTCCTTCCACGTCGGGTGCTTGGTCGGCACAAATGTGCAACGTTTTGAGCACAGAGGGAGGGGGGAGGGGGGGGGGAGATGCAAGTCGTTAGTTAAGACAATATTCTTATAAATGTTTAGGACACGGCGATTAAAGGTAGTTCTGGGACAAATGAATTTTTAGTAACCATTCGTTGTATTGTTTAAATATTTGAATAAATGTATTCCGTAACAATACTTTAACTATTCACGTATCAAATAAAATTGGGTTTTAATATAAATAACCAATAGATTTTTATCAATGAGGTATAATACACATCATGGTGACGTGTGGACAAACACGGCAATGAAAGATTTCGAGGTTTAAACATTTTTTTTAGAGTACCTATTAATCCTATTAATAAAATATTGATTGCTCCACATAGATAACTATTTCATGTAACCAGAAAATTTTTTTAGAAAATTATAACCATGTTTTTTAGTACCGATTTCATCGATGCCACGCAATTTTTGGTCCCGGGAAATTCACCCTGGGGTTCTCTCTCGCCAAAGCTGCTCAAGGCAATTTTTGCCAGTCTTCTCTGCCAACCCTACTCCAGCCGGACTGGCATTTTTACAAAGGAATCGAACTGTTGGTAGGAAAGATTGGAATAAACGAGAAAGCCGACCTCCTTTATCTCTCTGTGCCTTCAAATCTCTCCAAATCGATTATCCATGATGGGGATGCCACAAATCCAACAATACCTACCCGTCCATTTTGTAAAAACGGGAAATTTTCACGTACCTACCGATATGTTGGTGGAAGCACCAACAGGTTTCGACCCTAATCGAGGGTCTTCATCAGGATGGGTATAGGATCCGCGCTACACTCCCTCCGCGTCCTTCCTCGCATCCGAAAATACCTACCCATGTTCAAGTTGCATGCTAGAAGTCTTATAGCATTTAATAAATGCTCTAAGCTAGAAGTACACTTTTTTAAAATGTTTGTACCTACTACGGAAGGAACTCACATCACTTGGTGTGGGAAAGTCGAGTGGGCCATACGGCATTCCGGCTATAGTGCTGAAAAGGTGCGCTTCCTAGCTGGGTTCCGTTTTATTGTACCTCTTTGATCTTTTGTACACCTCCGGTATCGTGCAGACTGCAGACTTCGTGGAAGATAGTCGTCCATATGTACATCCTATCCCTATCCCCAAAAAAAGGCGGAACGAACGAATAAAACATGGAAAACGCACAAAGCGCTAACAAGTGCTTTATTCGTTCACAGAGTACCTAGGTACCTAGATACATTTTAAAGGTGGCCAAGCATGGAAAATTCACCAAACGCTAATGTGCTTATTATTCGTTCACCGAGTAGGTAGATGCCTAAAGGTTGCCTGAAAAGGCCGCCCACTGTAGGTACATACTGCTAATTTTAGTACTTAAATCCTATTAGCAACCCTTTATACTATCTATCTCACTTAACTCTGCTGAAATAACGCTTTCCTTTTGAGTTTGATTTTTCGTGGCTTAATGTCTGAAAACAAAGAAAATCATTAGTTTAATCTGAACCTAACCTAGAGTAGGTACTATAAGTACCTACTTACCTAAAAAGATCAAATCAAACCAAATCAAAACGCATTTTATTCATTGAAATCACAAGGATCATATCTCTGCTGTTCTAACACGACCAAGCCTAGCTTCCTTCTTGGACTATTAGTCGGTCGGTGGTAACGATAACTAGGTACGTAATTAGGTATTCAAAAGTCAGTAGATAGATGTAGGTAACTTACCATGACACATTCATCCTCAGTAAACAAAAAGTGTCGGGAGTGTTTGAGTCCATTCGGAGATATTGATACAGTTTCAAATTCTCGGTCGTTTAACAAACTAGTTTTACTCTGAAAAATAATAAGTCAAGACTTTAATAACAACCCGGCAAAAAACTTAACACCATTATTTCCAAATCTATCTACCTACCTAGGTAGGTAGTGAACTAATTGCTGTCTAATGTATTTTCAAGTCCGAGTCTGTGCCAAGCTCGATATTAGGTAGGTACTAGGTAATACATAGCAGGTAGGTGCCAACCGATCCCAGATAGTATCTGGATCTTGCATTTTTTGTATTTGATCCCGCAAATATTAACATACATATACATAATTACATGCTTTTTTCCCGAAGAGGGCCTCCAAAAGCTTCTTTTCACCTTGGCTTGCATAATCGCTGGAATATAGACGTGAAGTGGTGAGGTCATCGCCACCATTGCTTTCACGACCAACTTGGCTAACCCTTTCTTCCAGTAATAGCACACTCCTAAATAAGCCAGCAGCCAGGACAAATCTTATACCAAATTGTCTAAAATCTAAATGACTGCCATTCGACACCGTTTTAATCATAGATTTATAGTATATGTCTATGGTTTTAATAAACAAACATTCAGAACTAACTTTCAGTAATTTAGCGGGCATTTGCTCATCATATTCCACATTAAGTTTGAAACTGCTTTCTAACGTCCAAATCAAAGTGGAGGTCTTGACACTCATAGCATCTCCAACCAGCGTTATTTCCATTAATGGCGATGTCGCTGCAATGATTTTGCGACCCACGTAAGGTACTCCTAGAAAACATACAAAACATTGATGATGTATGATGCAATACCTCTAAATAAGAAACGTAAAGTGATACATACACCGGTGACAAAAAACCGGTGAAGAGCGAGTCAGACCCCTAAAACCTTTACCTGGAACTCTAAAAACTATGCTTAGTACCTACATACTCGATACTAGCTTTTAATTTCAATACCAAACAAACAGCATACTATCATGATACTATCTTATCTATCTATGCAAATAGCTACGTACATTATAGTTACAAATTTTGATAAATTATTGACAAATAAGAGGTACCTAGGTACATAAGTAAGTATAGTTTCGTATATAAGGAGGTTACTTACCCACTGCAAGGAAGTAGTCCTCAATAGTTTCATTTTTGTAATGCTGGTATTTACCAGGAATTAGTGACATTTTAGACCACGTAAAGTCGGTCAGCGAGCGCACACGGCTAGCTTGAATATCTGACCTACGTAGCCTAAATTCCCGCGGTCGCTCTCAGGGCCTCTCTCATCTCACAGTTTATTCATTCGCTCACCGGTAAACAGAGTAGGTAGGTACTTATTGATTTTAATCGCAGTAAGTATAGTCACAGATTAATCAATATCATCCTACGTTAAGTTTCAATATGATATTGTCTTAGCTTAGGTGGTGAGCGGTAACAAACTACCTTACAACAAACAACACACACTGAATTGAAAATTATGATGTTACCTGAATTATCTTATCTTTTCTATGTCAAATACAAAGTAATCTAACTGATATCCACTTTTCTAACACAAATTAAAATTAAATAAGTACTAATACTGTGAACAGTTTTGTGCAATCACGAAAAAAAGGTACTAAAAAATCCCCAGACGGTTGTCAGTTCTGCGAGCTATGTGACCTGCCTATTAGCACTTCAACCTGCTAATTCTTAGAGCTATGTCGGTGATCTTAGTTCTTATATAGATTTCCTCAATTCGGATTCTATCACGTAGTGAATAAAACAGTTCTCGAGTAGCCGGACGACGCAGAAGAGGAAGGCCCTCTTCTCGATGAACTAAAGACATTGTTGGAAGTCGCAGGAAGTCGGTGGATGGAGGATGCTCAAGACCGTTCGTCGTGGCATTTTAGGGGGAAGCCAATGTCCATCAGTTTACTTCTACAAGCTGATGATGATGATGTTACAAAAATTAGAACACTGGAGAACAGAGTTAGGGTTCTCGAGTGGCGACTACGAAATGGACGACGGAGTGGAGGTCTCGATGGATGAAAGATATTATGCCCAAGGAAATATAAAAAAAAAATTGGGGCAATAAAATAGGCGACCTTATCGCTAACAGCGATCTCTGCCAGGCAATAAAGGTCTAGGTTCGCAGGCAGTTTGTGGATGGAGGCGGAACCAAGACTATTCGTCGTGGCATTCTATGGAGACCTATTACCCAGCAGTGGTCTTCTATATGCTGATGATAAAACAAAAAATAACAAAAACGTCCTCCTTACCGTACACACATTACACATTTTTACGTAGGTACCGTTTGTAAATTGTGCTTTGCAAATTATTACGAAACTCTGCGTGTAAGAAAAAACATGTCCTACCTACGTAAACAGCTTTTTTATTGGATTGAACTAATATAAAATACCAAAGATAATATTTTGTGCAACATAAACATTTAATACCTAGGTATAACATTTAACATTTATATATAGGTATGTTATAAAAATACAAAAATAAATCATATTACTTACAGGTATTTTCTGATTTATAAAATAAAAATTGTAAGTAAATGGAATAAGAAAATATGACTAATTGATTAGTTTTGTTTAAGATTTCTAAAATTATAAAATATTTTATCACATTTAAGGGAATCATAGAACTTCGCTTTAGTTTAATCTAACTGTTCGAAAATGCTACGGTCTGATATGTTCCGGGTCTCAAGCACAATAATCCACCAAACAGTCTACTCATAAACTTGTCCGCGATGTCCAACCCTCCACTAAGCTTCGGATTCCCATTGGACACTCCATCAATTTTTTGGTGGCTAAGGTCTTATTAGAATATAGTTAAAATTATACTCGACGGAAGTAGCGTTTTGCGGGGGTTTTTGCAAGGTCGTGTGTAAGAGTCTGAAATGGATATAAATAAAATTGTTACTCACATTAATTAGACTAAAGGTGCTATTTTTTAATGTCACATAGTGACTAAATATCATCAAAACGACCGCAAATCACCGTTTTTTAAGAGGTTTACTGGAGGAGGCACTTGTATTAATATCATAGGTATAAGAATTTTAGTCATAATAAGTTTCAGATGTATAGAAATTTGGAAATCGGGGATTTACGGCAATTTTACTGACGTTTAGTTCATCGAGTGCGATGATATTCAAAAATCGCACCCCAGGGGTGCAATTTTTTAATGTCAATAAGTGACTAAATATCACCCAAAAGGAAAAAATTAGGAAAAAAATTATCGGTAGACAGAGATTTTATATTAGTGCAGTTAGCTAAAAAAGTCAGATGAATAAAATATGCTAATTAAGATTAATAGCTTTGTCCACAGTATTTGTATCATACGGTTTAATTCTCTGGGAAAATATTTTGTGAATGATTTGGCTTACAGCCAGTTCCAGGATTTTTGTGACTTAATATGATGTAAGTACTTACAACAACAACTCCCTCATCATTGAACTCGTAATGACGGGCGCATTGGGCTCCATTATCGGGTATCACAGATTTTGTTTCCATTTCACTGTCATTTATTAGGGTGGTGACACTCTAGAACAAATTATTAAACTATAATCACAGTTAAGAAATTTGTCTGTTTGTGTGTACACTTAATTCGAGTTCTAGGCTAATTTGAATGTGGATTTCACTGTCGAGAATGAGGAAGATTTTGAATGTAGGTACTTTGAAACAAAATAAGTACCTATTCCTATTTCTCTTCACGGGTAGGGTTCCAAATCCAAAATTTAGATTTCCTTACAAAATCCCTTACTTTTTACTAGAATTCTTGTTTGTCCTTCAATACAAATTCGGGGACAGACGGGATTTTTTTCCCCGAATGAAACTTCGGGGACAGACAGGAACTACTCGATTTCCCGACTTTTTGCCCCAATGTATGTGGTATGCGGAGGCAGCAAGAGTTTTAAAAAACTCTCAAAATAAAAAATATAATCCTGACATGTTAGGAAAGTTTCTGTTATCTGTGTCTGTTAGGGGTGAAGCTAAGAGATTGTCCAGATGAGGCGTTTTACGCGCGGTCCGACTCGCGCGTTTGTGAAATACTAGAGCTTCATACATTCCGTCCACATGCAGTCGCGCGTAAATCGCCTCACCGACAAGCTCTTAGTAAATGATAAACCAGTTTATGTCAAAATTCATCCACATTTTTGGCATTAATTTTAAGATCGTTTTTTTAAGTTACGGCCTTGGCTTATAAGTTGATAAAGCAATGAACGAAAAAAACATTATCTGTAGTGACATGACTGTTTTTTTTTAATTCCTTTTGATCATGTTCATCATGATTTGCATTTTCGCAATTTTTTTCTATGAATTAAGAACATTAATTTAGTATGTTTGTGGATTTAAAATATAGTTTTATGAAAAGTGGGAAGAGAGATACATAAATTTGACGACCTCTGTGGCGCGGTGGGCGAAGGTTTGCCTGTGACGCAGGAGGTTGCGGGTTCGATCCCCGCCTCGGAACTAATATTTGTACGACCTGCAAATCATTTGTTCAGGGTGTTCTGGGTATTTTTCTATGTCTAATAAAAAATATCTATCTATGTAATGTATTGTGTATTAAGTATATCAGTTATCTAGTTGCCATAACACAAGCTCTGCTTAGCTTGGGGCTAGATAATGTTGTGTGAAATGTACACTTATTTATTTATTTATTTAAAGCTTTCCTAGCTAAGTTTATAATTAGCAGGACAGCTAAACTAAGCTAAGCTTGGCTGGATTGGATGGGGCAAAGATAGGACGGAATGGAATGTACCTACCACCTCAATAACAACTTTACCAAGATTATTACCAACAAAGATCAACAAAATATACCTACTGTTAATATTAAAGAAATCCCATTTCTTAACCTTGTTTCTAGACTTTTCTTTATAAAAAATATACTTACAAAACAGGAATTAACTATTGAACTTCACTGAAGATCTAATCATCTCACACAAGGTTATTGCAAAGTATTTACTCACTTTGATCATGGTGTTTGGCATCTTTTCTTCATATTCCTCTCCTAATTTGAATTTGTACTGAACTTCTCTCAGGAGAGATGAGTTCTTTATAGTCATGATGTCACCATCTACAATGATCTCCATCAACGGTGATGACAAACTCATCATTTTACGTCCCATATAAGGCACACCTAAAAATCAACAAACCATCTACTTGTAAGAGTAGGTTACCGGTAGGTTACGTACTCCCTTTTGTATGCGAACAAAATTTGCTTCTATTTTGGCTATTATTTAATCTAACTCCATTAAATGTTGTACATGATCAGTAAACTAATATCTAGACCCGTGGTGCGTCAATTTTCTTTAAATACGTTTTTTAAATTTATGATTTGGTAACCATATAATTTTATAAGAAAGTAGCGCACCACAGGTCTAGATATTAGTTTACTGATCATGTGTACAAAGTTTCATGTAGTTTGAAGAAACTTTAACTTTGTTCACGTGCAAAAGGGAGTCACCCCCCTTTTACTACCTACCGGTGATCTTCTCTTACTAGCTTTGTCCAGGATCTATGTATACTCAATGTTCCTACTCTTTATTTTTGAACACAGAAAAGGCTGGGGGATGGCGAGACTACTTCGACGCAGACATGACGCGGCAAGTGGAGCGAACGCTGGATGGCAGACCATCTTAAAGGCATGGACTTCAGATTCCCACACATGGAAAATTTATTTTAATTCAAAATTTATAAATTTTCCATTTGCTAGCTACAAGTGACCTTCTCTTAAGAACCAAAGATAAAGAATTAAAAAAACCTCTATGATTAGAGCTTACCAACTGCAGTGAAGTAATCATCAACATTTTCATTTTTGTAGTGCTGATATTTCCCGGCGATGGCAGGCATGGTTCCTGGATTTAGGTCTGCTTTATAGTTTAGCTGCACAAAGTCCTGTTGCCAAAAAAAAAGTGTTTATTCAACTACTGCTAGAAAATAATATAATCTTATCAATAATTTATCAATCACGTACGCTTAATTTGGTGATAACGTAATTAGAGCACTGCAAGGAAGATTAGGACTTTAGGAGGCTGATAATTACTATGTCAACCATGGAGGTAGGTAACAGTGTCTCCATATAAAAATAAAGGATTACCGTGTTGCCAGGGTGAAAATACGGTGTTTTACGGTGTGTCAGTTAAAAATTTACCGTAATTACCGTGTAATGTTTAAGTGTATAGTAAAATTGGTAAATAAGTAGATAAAAAAAATTTAAAGGGAATTTAAAAGCAATAATTAAATTACAATCAAAATTTAATTTTTAAATACCTACTTTTTATTAATTGTTACATGTTTAAAAAAAGGACGGTAATAAGGACGATAATAAAATAAACTGCGAAGGTGTGACGGTCGATGTGTGAGTAAAAGTAGCCTACATAAAAAGTAAACAGTAGGGTTTTTCCCCTGAACTAGGTGCTGAGTGTTACCATCTAAAATTTTGTGTTTTAAAAAGTTACGTTTTTATTTATTTATTTATTTATTTATTCATCCAAAAAGTTGTTTACAGACTGTTAAATTTAATAAGTACCATAAAAACCCTGCAAGGTTTGTCTTGGCACTTAGAGACACTATAGCTGCTACACAATCATCAAAAAGGTTAGATAATAAATATTACTATTTAACAAACACAATAGGCAAATAGTGACATAGAAACACACACTCACACATCACTCAGCCGAACGCGCCAAGCGGCGCGTCAGCGGAGCAAAGCAGCCACAACCTGCTAATATACAGGGTATCCAATACCTATATATTTTTTAAAAAATATTTTTATAACTTTGATAAGAAATATTTCTTATACATGCGTTTACAATTTCTTAAATTGATGTGTTCAGTTATTTCAATAGGTATTTCATTACTAATATTAGGGATTAGAAACCCAGTCGTCCTTCTACCGTAATAATTATTCATTTTAGGTGTTATAAATTTTTGCTGTGTAATTTTCCTTGTTATAATGTTATGTGTAATTGGTATTTTTATGTCACTATTTCCAAATTGCTCCGTCAGTAAATACACTTTAACTTCGTTTCGTTACACGTAATCTAAAAAATATCAAAAATGCGAAAAGTTATTCATCACCTTATTACGGTAGAATTACGACACGGTAATGGACGTTTACCGTTGACCGTAGATTATGTCGGATTACGGTGCATCTACGGTAATTACCGTGTATATGGAGACACTGGTAGGTAACATAATAATTCTATCTTGTTTGAGCAATGACCTATACCTATACCATAAAATTATACCTGATGGATGCCTAGAGCATTTACCGAAAGAGAAAGCGACTTACTGAGATAAAGTATGTTGTTACACTGCTGTGCTTTGATTTCCCAAGCCCAAGAGAACCCCTGTAATTGTTATCGTCAGAGAAAAAAATAATCACCAACCAAAACAAACAAAAAATCGACCCGCCTGACTACCTACAACAAACTACAAAGTACTTCAACCCTTGGAGCAAGGAACAAAATGGAGCGGCAGTAACATTTGTTTTGTATGAAATTTGCCCACCATTAGCTTGCCATTCAACCATTCATTTAATACTCTGTGACCTTTGATTGCCTTCATTCAAAGTTTTGTTTACTTTTTGTGTTTTCGTAAATTTTCACTATTTTATTAGCAAATACCTATATTTTTTACTACACAAGTTGGATTTCACAATGCCTGAGTGTAATATTGTGCATTGTGGTACGAGGCAAAGCCAGTATCGGCCTGGGCTGACTTTACACAAGTGCTTCAACAGTTTTCATTGAAATTGTAGTTTTGCTTCATTATTTTGTTCTAAATGTATGTTTCGTTAGTGAGCTTTAGAGTAAACATAAGGACATTAGTGCCATTATTGTGTAAAATATCATTATTTCATAGTAATTCATTTATTGCTTACAAGATTGTTTACAACTAGGGCTCGGTCGGGTAAATAGCCGACCCAATCCGACCCAAAAACCGAGCACGCCTTATTTATCAGAACAACCGCCCTGTGCTTCAACCACAGATTTATAATAAGTATAGAACTAAACTTCAACAAACCAACCATTAGGGCTATCTACTACTCTACTATGGCCAAGGAATAATTTATTTATGATAATACTCTCTCTATGGCCACATTGCATTGGCCACAGACTAATAAGAGATATGAGCATGGATATACTAAAGATATTATAAAGGTACCAGGAAGTCAGTGGATGAGGCATTCCCCCCAGCGGCTCCATCATCAGCGTAGACAGAGAAACATCAGCCTCTAGAAGTCGACTCCTTGACTCCAATCAGTGAAGTCCAGCTGTGGACTTCTACAGGCTGATGATGAGTAACACAGGATGACAATGATTGGCTTAGCTTAGAGAAATGCTCTATGATAATATAATAAAAGAAATAATATGAAATCGAATTTAAAGATGGCTGGAGGCTACCTCAAGCAAGACCAAGAGTAGAGGAACCCTATGTCCAGCAGATGAGAAAAACTGACTGATTATGATGAGACTATACTCAGCTCGCGCTTTTATCACGCGCACGGAGCCTTGGCAAAAAGCTAGTGAATGTAGGTACCTATAGAGTTTCTAAGTACTCGATCTCTCCCTGTCTCTCCTCAGACTAAGGACGTAAAGGACGATCTCTCGTCTAGCTGGGGTGTACGCGCAAATAGCCATTCAGTAGTTACTCCTCAGAATAATAACAGTCTTTATTCTGAGAGTTATTCATTCTACGCCCGTAGACGGAGTAAAATTTTACTATCCATCTGTTTACGTTCTACGCCCTACTAGCATACAGTGTTTCCAACTGTACGATTTGAATCGGTAGAAACGACTCTTTTGACCCTCATATGATGCAATAAATCTTACAATCATATAATCTGGGAATCATACGCAATCTACGATATTTTGACCATAATATATCAATTTTGACGTAGTAAATGCCGTAATGTATAATGACGTAGTAATGATATATATCATCATCATCACCATTAGCCTGTAGAAGTCCTCTGCTGGACATAGGACATAAATAATATATACTTATTTATAGTTTTTACCAACGCATCCTTACAACACTATAAAGAAAACATTTTGTGAATGCATTATACTTCACTATGAAGAAAAACGGAACGCGCACTGTCCTGTCGACAATATGGTCAGTCGGTCAATGTTGTAAATTTTGTCGGGAAGTTCCCGCAAAATGTCACCGTTGGTATTTTACTACGTGTTTCACTGTTGGGCTACTCACAAAAACACTTGCCCTGGTTCAGCTTGCAGCTTGAGGGCTTGAGTCAGAGCTGTACTGCACTCAAACAACTTAAATGGCTCAAACATTGCAATGCAGTTCCAACGGCTTGCAGGATACGCATCATCGTCTCCCACTGAACTAAACAACAGCTCATGTCTGCCACTGCTTTGTTATGTATTATTATTAGTTCAGGTTTTTTGTCATTACGTACCTTGCAGTGCTAAGATTTTTATTATAGACTTATAAATATGGTTATGTTGCATTTTTAAAGTGTTATTTTAATGAAACGCTGTATACTATATATCTTCTATAAATTTCCAGGCAAAATACGTTTTTTTTTCAACTTAACGGTATTGTACACGACGTGTCGTGTACAATACCGTTAAGTTGAAAAAAAAACGACGCCGACGTAACGAACGAACGATCCACTTGGAATAAAAGTTGGCAGCACTGCAAGCATAGTATTTTGTGTGAGTTCAGAGGAATGATGTGATTTTTGTTTTGATAAAAAAAAACTCGTCCGTTCATGGTACAAATGCATTATTATTGTAAATATATTGCGTGATGTTATTACATATAACAGACCAGTGGTTTGTTTATTAGGCAACATTCTGTGAATATTTTCTAAGTGTAATCTTTGTGCTAGTTTACTTGCAATCGTGTAAAAGTGAGTTTTTGATCGATTATACCGAATTATTAAGTGGAAGCAGCGAAAATGGGTGATAAAGAGGATTATTTGACACCGTACCGAGTATTCTTTGAAACCTTTGCTGCTACCGTGAACCCGGAAGATCAGCTCCCAGTGAACATCGCTGGGTACACGATCACGGAGTCCGAGTTGACTGGTGAAGTGCTATGCTGGATCACCCAGTACCTGACCGAAAAGTAAGTCCACACTGTGTTAAAAGATATTTTCGTGTTATACCTAACAATTTCTTGAAGACATGTATCCACTTTTTGATTGATATAAGGGTGTTGTTGGGTGGGACCCATGAGCCAGGAACTTGGCCCCTATGTTATCTTTGTTATGATTTATGCTTCTTGAATCTTGAACCTACTTCCATGGTTTAAAAGTTATAGGTATGCATTTTTCTTGGTCCTAACAACCAGAAATCAGCCACCTCAATTTCCGAAGCTGAATATACCAGAGAGAATCCGCCAATAGATAATATATATATATATATATATATATATGTTGTCATATTGTAGTGAATTTGTATAGCTTTGTTTTTTTGCAACAACCATTCCCATGTGAAGATAAACAACCCATTCACACCTCATTGTTTGATAAAATAAATAGTACTTACAGATAAGACATGAATATAACACACTTGGTGTTGATAATAATGATAGCAGCTAGGTCATGTTGAAAAGTATACCTGAAAAGTGCTTACTGCCTTTCATTACCTATGTTTAGCAGGAAATAATAATATTTTAATTGATAATTTGTAAGTTCCTTTCAGGATTTTACTAAGCAAATGTATTTGCTCTATATAACATACTTACTATAATCTCAGTATTAATTTAAGAAAAATGGCTTTTGTTATTCCTTCGCCAATGTTTTTTTAAACATACTATTATTATTAGCATCAGCAGGATAATATGAAATGTACTACCAATTGATGATGATGATGATATTAGTAATCAGAACTTTGAGCTGATCAAAATGAGCTTAAACAAGACCAGTCTACTATTTTCCTTCAAGGAGTTCTGTTGTCCACAATTTGTCTCCATCACCAAATCAGATCGCAATCAGTTTTGCTGTCACCATAATATTGCATTGTCATCGGAATTTGACTGGTATGCAACATTTTAGCTCAAACAGTTGGATGGAACTTGTTTAAATTTCAATTGTAAGATTTGACTCACACATACTAACAGGTGAAGTTAAATAAATGCTTAAAAGCAGCCTATTGTGTCCTAATCTATCTCTACCAAATTTAATTAAAATCAGTTCAGCCATTATGGCTGTAAATGTTTATTTATTTATGTCTACCACCAGTTGATACATGGAAATCAGTTACATTCTTATGTTAAAAAATCTTAAGCTACATGCACAACCTCTTACAGGTAAACACAACATCCAAAATAATAATGTTAAGGTGCGGTAACACAGTACAGATTTGCTAACCAAAATGGAAAACCCTGCCAACTACAAAACTTAAATTAACGAAGAAAGTGCAACACAACAACTAATTGTGAGCATAATCAAGAGGACTCAGGACTCTGTTATTATTATAAACATCACAACATTCACATTTTATAACAATAGTAAGATTAATTTATATTGGTTAGTCATTTATCCTAAAAGGTATCTCGTCTCTATCCTAAATCCTACTAATATTATAAATGTTAAAGTTTTGTGAGGATGGACGGATGGATGGATGGATGTATGTTTGTTAATTTTTCACGCAAAATCTATTGAACGGATTTTGATAAATCTTTACAGTATTATAGCTAACAGCATAACATAAAGGCTATTTATAACAGAGATTCCAAGCAGGCGGGGCGGCAAGTAAATGCTAGTATTTAATTATGTATACTAGCATTTGTCGTGGCATTCTAGAGTGGAGGCCTATGTCCAGCAGTGGACTGCTACAGGCTGATGATGATAATGATGATGAATTTAATTAAGCATTTAATAAAATGCCCACAAACTTGGCACCAAGCTATGTGACCTAACTCCAGAGGGTCAAGGCCACCAACCCACACAGGTTCTATCTGAGACAGATAGTGCTGTGAACCTGTATTTTATCATTTTAATGATTCAAAATTTTAAAGCACTATAGAATTTGCTATTTCAAGTTATTAGGTAGGTAGTTTAAAATTGTAAAGATTTGTATATAATTGTTAGGAAAAATTTAAATCCAAAAATTATCTTTCCTGAAAACTAATAAAGTGTTTGGTATGTAGGTTGGTATTATATTAAATGCTCACTTAAAATTTGAAAGCATGTAAAAATACCAACTCTAACTGTTTGAACAAAATCAGTTTCCCATTCATACAAACAAAATTACATTGTCAATTAAAACTTACTAAACAATATTGTACATCTGGTATCAATGAACTTCCAAATAGATCATTGACCCTTTAAAGGTATCCAAGGGCTACAGCAGGCCATTGTTCAGTAAAATATTTAATTTAACATTTGTACAGGTGTTTAATTTTTGTGCATTGGCTATTGTAGGAATTCAAATAAAAGAGCTGAGAGGTAGATTACCATCTGGGTTGCATTCAGTGTCTACGCTCTAGCTGCTATCATTTTATTTTTATTTTATTTATTGGAGACAACAAACAACTACATTATATCAACCATCATTTGAGGTACTTGTTTGGTCAAGTCCTATCTCGCTCTTACCAAGCCTCCGTGACGATATCCGTGTCGTGGCGGGCGAGTACCCGGCTGAGATACGTCAGGTGCGGGTTCGATTCCGCTGTGGTACGAATGTTTGGATGTTCTGCAAATATTTGTTCCGGGTCTAGGTGTTGTGGTACCTTGGTACTCATAGTTCCTGATACCCATGACACAGGGAATCCTAGTGTGGGATCAGGACTATGTATGTGACTGTTATGGTGATTTGGTTATGTTATGATATTTCCTGAATGTGCTGAGAGTGAATGGATGTATTCTCAGCATATTCAGTCCGGAGTGTAGGCACAGAATGCAGCCCATACCTACTGACAACATCTCTACCTACCGTACCTACTATCTATAATTACGTGATATTATTATTATGTAAATGTGTGTACAGTCAACAACATAAGTTGCTTTACAAAAGAATAAAAGTTATAAGTTTAATCGCGTCAATAATCAGGGCTTGTTTTGGAATGTGTTATGACTGGAAGTGTTAGCTGGGTTAGTCGTGGGAAATGGCGGTGATGAGTCCACCACTGGTCACGTCTATGTTCCTACGATTATGCGACCCACGGAGACAAGAGGCCTATTGAAGAAAAAGGCGTGCGTGTATGTGTGTATGTAATCAAGTATTACTGTTATTATTATTTTTTATTTGAGTCAAATAAAATCAAATCAAATGAATGAACGATTCATTCAAAATGAATGAAGTAAATAACGGAACTGGCATGTTGCCCACCTGATGTTAAGCGATAACACCAGTCCATTACAAACGCAATACCTCTTAGGTCACGTCCACTTAGTTAGGACGCGCCTTACTTGGCATTGCACTGCGCCTGTCATCCTGAGACATAAAGATAAAAAAGTCTCATGTGCCCATAATTTCTCCGGCACCCATACCTTTCAAACCGGTAGGGCTATCTTCTATCTTGCGACAGGTTTGCAATAGGCGTAAATTGTGCAATCAGGGCTGACAAACGGTTTTTTTTTTATACTCCTTGGCGTGCAAACAAGCATACGGCCCACCTGATGGAAAGTAGGCTATGGTCGCCTGCAACGCCAAAGGCATCACACGCGTTCTGCCGACCCTGAGGCATAAAGATGAAAAGTCTCATATGCCTGTAATTTCTTATCAATGAAATTACAAGGATCATTTTGAAGTCTAATAAATCGGTAGAATATTTTGTTACCACTTCCTCGCGATAAAGCCTGAGAAGAATCAAGTAACAAACGCGACTTTTTTAGCTGACTGTACTCGCTCGTAGCTAACCATACTTACATTTGCGTAACAAGCATTTCATAGTTGGCTGGACAATCGGAGCATACTCATCCCGCGATCCAAACCGCAAGACACCACATGAGTTCGGAACGCAAGCGGAAAACGGCGTTACCGAATGACGCATAGTACCTAGTAGGTGGTACTTAGATTTTATTACACGTATGATGGTAATAACTTACCTACCGCTGTAGAAGGAACATCCAGTTCACCACACTCAGCCGTGTTGGCCCGGTGGGAAATTCCCAAATTCCATTCTGAAGGTTGTAGGTTCGATTTCCGGACGTGCACTATTGAGTTTTTCCCACTCAAGCCAGAATTCCAAGGTATGCAATATCAACCATTGGGTTAGCTTGGTGGATTTAAAGCCCATTAACTCTGATCGAGAGTAGGCTTCCCAGTAGTGGGAACATTATGGGCTGATCATGCTCATACATGCATGATTCTGAAACAGGGTGACCAGGAAAGAACTAGTGAAATTATAAAGACCACGAAGTAAGGTATGCCGCATGCATGAGACAGCCGTAGCTAGTTATGTAATAAATCTTTTATTTTCCTTACTCCAAAGGGAAAACTGCACAAACTTAACCGAATGACGTACATTTTAGTGTAAATTACTTACCACATCGCAGAACTATTAAATGGATTATGGCCTTAAGACAGTACCAGCAAAGTTGGCTGGTACCCCGAATTCTCTCGTCTAGTATATTTACTGTCTTTTAGTTTGGTTTATGAGAGATAATACAGAGCTATGCTCGGAATTTCACCCATAGAAGAACCAAGATGACCGACATAGCCCTCAGAATTAGCAAGCTGAAGTGGCAGTGGGCAGGTCATATAGTTCGCAGAACTGACAACCGTTGTAAATAAAGGTTCTCGAGTGGCGACCACAAATCGAACAACGTAGTAAAGAAGTCCCCCCTCTCGATGGACCGAGGACATTACAAAGGTTGCTGGAGGTCGGTGGATGGAGGAGGCTCGAGACTGTTCGTCGTGATGATCAGTTTGGTATAAAATTTGTTTATGTTCAGCAAGACACTACTTTCCAGGAAAGTCGTTTTTTTATCATATTCGCACACCTCCTATATGGTTCTGAAACCTAATCCTTGGGAAACTCTGAACACTTTCTGGGAATTTTGCTACTTCGTTATAAATGTTGGAATAGCCTATGATAAAATTGTCAGCAAGTTCAAATTTCAGTCCTATTGTTCTAAATTTCGAGAATTTTGTTCGTGACTTTTATTGCGGCTCCGCCTGCGAGGAGCCGCAAATGTAAATACCTAATGTAATATGCGTATTACCTTTCACGGTAATACGTAATACGTACCTTACTTAACCGTATTAAAATTTGTCATGTAGAACTTAAATTTTATCTTCACTATTGTATGACTACTTCAGTATTGCAAAGAGGTAAGTTTGCTTGTTTGTTTTAGGGGTATATATAAGCGTTACGTCCGATACCACTACGTAGCGAATAAAATAGCGAATCTATTGTTATGCGATGTTAATGGTTATGCTTATCATTACCACCACGTCGCGAAATGCAAAAGTACAGTCAAAGTTAAAAATTAAAACACTTATTATGGGTAATCTCTGGAGCTACTGAACTGATTCCAAAAAATATTCCGCTAATTAGAAAGCTTCTTCATCAGCCGGTAGACATCCACTGCTTGATGAGGCCTCCCCCATACCATTCATAGCATAGAATTCATACCATTCGATGAGGGGTATTGCCATAATTACGATAGGTTCCCGGCGTTCAGACTCCACACTGCATCGACTTCTCGTTGTAGCGAGCTCTATTACGTCAACCGTGCTATTCACCGCGCTTGGCAGGCGGATTGGTGATCACAGTATTGGTGCTAAATACTCAGGTGGATGCTGCCCATACCCTGGCGTAATCCCTTAGTCATCTTTTACGACATCCATGGGAGGAGTTGGAGGACACTATCCCTGATTAATATAGGCTATATTAAAAAGCAGATGAAGTCGTGGGGATTCAGCTAGTACATATAAAAATACGTTACCTTTTTTAATTGTATTGAGCTGCTCTACTTTCCATACAATAAATACGAGGCTTATAGCCTCACACATACACTTGCAGTGTAGGAAAATAGACCCTCGCTTTCAGTCTCTAGAGTTTTCGATCGAGGATTTGCAGGTAAGTATTTGAATTCTATTCACACTCTATCGTATCCCTTTTCCATAATTGGATCGCCTGGAATTCTGGCATAAAGAATAAACTTTTTAAAATCTTTTTTAAAAATAGTCTTCTGGTTGATGATAATGAAATTAGTAGCTGGAACCGTAAGCTGATCAAAATGAGCCCAATCATTGTCACTCTGCTATTATCCATTGAGAAGTTCCTTAGTCCATATGTCATCTGCCAAAAATCAAATCAGCGTGTTGCCACCATATTAATGTTATCAGTTGAACTTGACAGGTATGAAAAATTTCTACACAATCTGATAACGGTAACTAGGTCATAACTTACAAACAAATCAACAAACATCAAATTAAAGTTAACTTTAATCTTTTAAAAACAAGGTGGTACCAGAAAAGGGATGTCTATCGGAAGCTGGTAGATAGGCATTAAAATAGTTGAATGTATCCAAAGTACCTACCTACCTGCCTGAAAACATAACTCATCAAACACCCTACAGACGGTCACATGTACATAGTTCTGATCCAGGACTCCCTGTGTCGTGAGTATCAGCAAACGAGTACCACAACACCCAGACCCGGAACTAATATTTGAAAAAATGTGCCCCACAGAATCGAACCCTAACCTCGTGCGTCTCAGCTGGCTGCTGACTGTCATACACTCAGAATAATGATTGCTTTAGTCATTATTCTGAGGTCATACATGAAAACATAAGTCAAGCATGACATGAATCAATTCGAAGACATTTCAAACTTTCATGTGACCTGCCTGTTGGCCTACCTTACTTACCAGAGGCCCAAGCACGAACATTAACGTTATCGAGACGCTAGCGTTACGATAGTAAACTTCAAATATGAACCAATCAACTTACTAAGATTTGAAGTTACCCTGATGTCATTGGCCAATATTTGACATTTGCGATCGTCTCGTTAGCGTCTTGGTAACGTAAATTATTCGTGCTGACCCCACAGATATAATATTATTCTCAGCCTTTTGAGCTTTCCTAGAATCGCTAGCATCATTAAGCACCTAGCTCCACTAGGTAATAACTTACTAGCGTAATGTAAATAAAGCGATACATCTTGACAAGTATTTTAATTTGATAAACGCTCCATTTATTTCAATTTCATTCCGTAATACAGCGTAAATGTTGCATAGTATCGATGCTCAATGACCATAGCACTACTTGATTATACCTTGCTTAACAGATACACACTGATAGTAATGATTGATGCTGTTTTTATTTACTTTTAAGTGGCGTGTAGTTTACCTGTCAAAAAGCTTCTTTATCGTGTGTTAGTGAGAAATCCACACGATCCACGCAGGCCGCACCTAGTGTAAAGCTACGAACGAGAACTTTCATTGTGTGAGGGTTGTTGTAAGACGCGTCATCTGAAAGTCGCAAGCAGGAGCATTAGGTTATCGTATAATGCGTCATCTGAAATTCCAAAGATTCGCTCTCTCCAATTTATCCAAGAGCCATGGACTGATCAACTACGATTCCAATGTAATAAGAGCTTTTTAAGTTTTAGTAAGAATGCGTCATAGTTTTGAAAGCCAGACGATATTTTAGTGAAGTAGACTTTTGTCTACTTGTGTTTTGGTTGTTGTGGGGGCGCAGCCTTTTGAAAACTTTGTCTCATAAGCATTGATAAATGAAATCCTTGCAAGCTAGACAACGACGTTAACTTAAATAAGCTTTATCTGTGTACCGTTTTTCCACGTAGTAGCACCTTACTTTATTTTGTTATCTAGCTAAGTAACACCTTTGTCAAATAGGTAAGATACTTGATTCCGTAAGTGTTATCGTAGCCCAGATCGGCTGCATCAATATTGACTATTGACTTATCAATTGAAAGTGGTTTTAATTGAGATACAAATACAATATAAAGTGATTTTTATATTGCTTTTATAGGACGTTTTAAATTTAATAAGGGCGCGTAAAGGAATGCCTCGATGTTCTCGATGGGCAAAGATATAATAAACGTAGCAGGAAGTGCATGGGGGCCTATGACCCCGCAGTAGACTTCTATAGGCTGATGATGATGACACGCCAAAATTAAAAATGGTTGTAGAACTCAGAACTAGATGTGTGTTGTTGATTTACAACTATAGTTCTCTTTTACATCTATAAAGCTAACTCCAATACCTCAAGATGAATTGAGTAATTACTAATAGTTCCGATGGCTATGATCCGTTGTACCAATAGATTCCGTATGTCTTTAATTTAGTTACCTACTGTATGATCCAGTCACCAACGGATCAGTTTAAAATGTTTGTTTTTTGGCAAGAATTAGATCCTATGTAGTGTCCTAGGTATGTTAACATTGCATGATTCGATGAGATTACCAATAGGGCGGATTACTCAGGTGTTGACGAGTGCTGTAGTTTTAACTATCAGCACCTCGAAATAGAATGCGTCTCTTGCCAATCTGTTGAGGTCATCATACAGAATTACATTATTGCATTCACACTATGAAAGATGTAGGTGTTAAAGAGAAATCTGTCCGAGTAAAGGTCAAGACAAGATTAAAAGCCAATTCGGTATTTCTCTGAAAAATTCGGGGTAATAATTCGAAGTAGGTGACCGAAGTTCGACCGACCAACTACAACTGAATCAGCAAGAGGGAGGCCGTTTTGAAAATTTATTGCGATAGTTTTATTAACGTGGGTACCAGATTGCTTACAAATTGTACGAGAAAACATTTTATTAAATTTGACTAACTTCTACTGCTTAGATTTTTTTCTTTCGATACAATAAAACAATCCTCAAATGCAACCGAGTCGATTCGCATTGAAAAAAATTTGATCAAAACAACTCATTTTTATGGAGAACTCACGCTTGACCTAAAAAATAATTATGCCAAAATTGTTTTCGTACAAAATGAGCAAATGGCTCCAAAGACAATTTTCCTGTATCTCTTAAGGATTCAGATATGCCCATACTGTCCCATTTCAAAAAAACATCCTGTATACTAATACTCTCTCTCTAGCGAGGGCTTGTGGGACGCCGTAGAATGATCTGATATTTTCTTTAAAACTTCATTTCAACTCTTAGTTTTTTTTTCTTTGCCGTGTTATTCTCTGTCTAAGAACGCATCCAACTCCTCCTGTGGGTGTCGTAAATGGCGACTAAGGGATTACGCCAGGGGATAGGCAGCAGCATCCACCTGAGTTCTTAAAACCAAACTGCGATCACCAATCCGCCTGCCAAGCGTGGTGATTATGGCAAATCCCCCCACTGGACGCTGTGGATTGTACGCTATTATGCCATGGGGGAGGTCTCATCCAGCAGAGAATATCTACCGGCTGATGAAGGAGAATTTTCTTGAATTACTTCATCATCGAAAACAATCTTCACTTCATAGATTGGTAGGAAATATTGGGCTTATCGGTCGATGAGACAAAAAACAAAAGGCACCATTGATCTTTTCATAGGCAAATTTTCTATGAATTGTCTTTTCTAGGGCTCGTGGGCTTGTGCCCTCGACGCATAAATTGGCGACTTGGCGAGAGAGACGCGTGGGATGATACGGATGCTCTTGATAGTAACGTGGACCGGTGTCAATGCACTGGTTATGCTATGTAGTTTACTCTCCGATGCTCGGAGTTAGATTCATTTTGCTTGATTGCGTAGATAAGTCGCGAACAGATCAGATAGGACTTTGTGAACTGCGGCATGAGAATAAACCTACAATTTGGTGTTTCATGACCTCTGTGGCGCGGCGGGCGATTAGCCGGCTGAAGTTGCGGGTTCGATTCCCGCTGCAGAACAAATGTTTGTATGATCTGCAAATATTTTTTCCGGGTCTGGGTGTTATGGTACCATAGTACTCGTAGTTCCTGATACCCACGACACAGGGAATCCTAGTGTGGAATCATGACTACGTATGCGTCTGTGTACGTATGTGGTGTGTTATGTTATGTCATGGGCGTAAGACACAAGATAAACAGTGTTACCGAAGTAAGGCATAAATTATTACCTCACTGCACCTTTTGCATTCCTGTGTACACAGAAAAAAATATAGCAAGTACCTACTACGGTTGTAGTCTGTAATTTTCGCCTCAATAAATCAATCATACTCGTAGCATAACCAAACAGGTTACAACGATAATGCCTCGTTACTATAAAGTTTATGCATTAACCGACTTGTTTTTCAAGTGCTTATATCTAGTGTTTCGGGTACTTACTATGTTGGTACTATCTTCACCAACTCAGACTATTCAAAATATTTCATATAGATACCTATGCGTTTGTCAGATAAAAGGAAAAAAACATAGAGTAAAATTGAGGACCTCCTCCTTTTTGTGAAGTTGGTTAAAAATCACATTAAAATTGCCATTTAGAATGCTAGTATCAGCTCGCGGTTTCGCTCTCCTTGTACTGGGATAAAAAGTAGGTTATGTCTTAATCCAGGTTATAATCTATCTGTGTTCCATATTTTATCGAAATTGGTTTAGCCGTTATGGCATGATTGAGTAAAAACATACATCCAAACTTCACATTTATAAGTAGAGTATAAGATGTAGATGAGCTTGTTTGGAGTCACAAACTACCATTTTAAACAATGTGATTGAGACAATAGCCTTCGATACTCTCATCGTGTAAATATTTCCGATTTAGTTTTTACCGCCATTATGAAAATCTTGCCGTGGATCCCTACGCCCAACACAACAACCCTAGTTTCAGAAACCCTGTATTATCCTAACCAATAAAATCGACCTACTCTACCTAAATTAATTTACCTTAGTGGACTATACTAGGGTATATTAATTTAACGTCATTATGAAAATCTTGCCGTGGACCCCTACGCCCAACTAATACCCTAGTTTGACAAACCCTGTATTATCCTAACCAATAAAATCGACCCACTCTACCTAAATTAATTTACCTTAGTGGACTACACTAGGATATAATAATTTAACGCCATTATGAAAATCTTGCCGTGGACCCCTACGCCCAACTAATACCCCAGTTTGTCAAAGCCTGTATTATCCTAGGAATAAAACTGATCTACTCTACCTAAATTAATTTACCTTAGTGGACTATACTAGTACTAGGGTAAATTAATTTAACGCCATTATGAAAATCTTGCCTTGAACCGCTACGCCCCAACTGATACCCCAGTTTGTCAAAGCCTGTATTATCCTAGGAATAAAACTGACCTACTCTACCTAAATTAATTTACCTTAGTGGACTATACTAGTACTAGGGTAAATTAATTTAACGCCATTATGAAAATCTTGCCTTGAACCGCTACGCCCCAACTAATACCCCAGTTTGACAAACCCTGTATTATCCTAACCAATAAAATCGACCCACTCTACCTAAATTAATTTACCCTAGAGTAGTCCACCTACTGTGTATGTATACCTAGAGAATTAGGAAAGAGGGGGGCACTGAACTCTTTTATATTGAACGGACAGACGTACATGTCCGCATTATAACTACGTGTCTTCGAAATCCGAGGGAACTAACTATAACGAACACATGTTAGCCGTCAGTCGGGGATTGGAACAGTGAATGCCCGTTTGGTTTATTTACTGTACCATTAATCTTGTATAAAAACCTGGCAGGTGTAGTTTATACATAGCTAGCAACATCCTCTCAAGACTGTATTCCCTATAATAGTACAAACAATGTATTTGGTCACTGGTATTTGCTTACATTCAGCTTAGGAGCTTTGAACTTAAGAGCCCCAAGTACACGTCGTGGAACACGGATTTTTGTATGGAAAATGATTTCCAGGAAGTGTACTCTAGGGGCGCTCATCGGTGGCTCTGTACAAAATCCGTGTTACACTACACTATTATGTCCGTTTTAATTGGTTGTTAAAAACCCATAATCATTTATTAAACCTATTTTAGTTAAAATCGCTTTTGTTTTGTTCTCTCTGATGTAAAATGACATACGCCAAAACAAGACAAACCTATTTTAGCTATGAAAGGTTTCAAAATTGATTATGAATAAGAGGGTTACCTTCTTAGGTAAAGGGTCCGGCGAAGGCCGCACGCAAATTCAAATCGAGGCGAGTACAAAATTAAAATAGGTTTAATAATATAATTATTATTATAATTATGAATAAGGCTTAGACTCAAGAAATTCACAGTCATTGTAAAAGATTAGCGTTATAAAGAGAGACCGTCGCTTAGTTACATACTGCGTTCCTAACGACATTTTAGGAAACCTTTTGTGTTATTGTGAAAATAGGATATGCACACTAACATTTATGTTTGCACAGTAGGTTTATCTTGAAAAATCTAACTGATAACGAATGATATCAGTACTTCGAACGTTCTGCGTGTTTTGTTGCGCTTGGTTACGCTTATTTTAGATGACTTACTAAATAACTAGCAAGTATGTAGTTAGTTAGCGCTTCATGGAGTAAGAAAATTCTGTAAAAGCATCATTGTTCATTAGTTATTGTTAGTAGTAAAACTTCTTGTGAAAGAGTTCGTCCGGGGAAGTACTACCACCGTACCTATTTCTGCCGCCAAGCAGTAGTGTTCGCATTGCTGTGTTTCGGTTTGAAAGGTACGGGTGCCGGTGAAATTACAGGCACATGAGACTTTTCATCTTTATGTCTCAGGGTCGGCAGCGCGCGTGTGATGGCTCTAGTGTTACAGGCGTTCATAGGCTACGGTAACTGCTTTCCATCTGGTGGGCCGTAAGCTTGTCTGCTTGCCAGGTAGCATAAAAAAAAAATTTAGATTATAAAATATAGCTAAATTTTAATTAAAATAAATAAAACGGCCAAGTGTGTACGAGCCTCGCTTCTGAGGGTTCGGCAGGGCCATTCTCTATCTCGCGACAGTTTTGCAACAGGCGTAAATTTTGCAATCAGGGCTGTCAAACGGTAACTAAAAGTATGTACCTATCCTGAAAGGGTCCCGTTTTTCCTCTTTATGTACGGAACCCTAAAAACGGATGGGATTTCCAACTGGAATGCCGTGCGGTCACGATCAATAACAATCGTTCCTACAGGCTCATGAAAGTGGGTCTACGAAACTCCTAAGAATTTCTGAAAATCACAAAGTACGTTGAAAGTAGTCGACGTAAGATTACTCGACGAACTTATATTGATATTTTAGAACTATATTATCTGCGATAAAGCTATCAACATTTCCTTAATCACCTAACTTTAACTATATAAAATTTTCACCTCATGGGTCTTCCCTTTTTAACCCTATAGATGTCAATGGTCGGAATACAGGAATACAATGAACCCTTCACTTTGTGTCAATCTGTCACGTCGCGCAATTATTTTTTATTGCTCGTTGGGACGATATTGTTAGTGTTTCCTGTGTAACTCAGCCCAACTTGAATGGTATGTAAATAATGTGTTGATTGTTGTTTTCAGACAATGTCCGCTCACACTGATGACGCCTCTCCGGCGGATAATACTTGACGAGGTGCGAGTAGCATCGAAGAAATATCCCAATGACTTTGGATACAAATCTGAAGATTCAGGTGGGTAAATAAATTGTACTGTTGACTGACGACTGTGTAACCTTTTTTGCAACCCATGGGTAAAAGGTAGCCGCTTATGTAGTGACGGGATCTAATTCGACGTGCTGTAAACGAGTGGGTGATTCTCTGACAAATCCCGTGCACGTGATAACGTCAAATCTCGCATGAATCCTTTAATTTTGTGTCTTACGAGATGAGACGTCATCTTGTGGACGAGATTTATCCGAGAGTACGGGCCCAGATCATCCTGCAGCCTACTAGCTAGAAATTACCGACGATCTGTACTAACTTCGAGGGGATATTCCGGCTATAGGTATATCGACTATCACAGACCACAGTTTCTCGTATACCTAAGGCAGCACAAGATGTTGCTTTTCATATCGCTAAGCCTTTAGATTGGAATACAAATCGTTTTGGCACACCACCTTCATGAGCTAAAACCCGAGAAAATGACTACGCGATACCTAGAACTAACTGTACTTACTCATGCTTTCTCACAATTCTTAGCCTTTTAGGATGATGAAAGAAACGAATTCATAATTATTTCGCATTTTGTAACTGGTTCTTTAGTCGCCCTTACATCACCTTTAGTGGTATAGAGAAACGCGGCGCGATGGTTTGTTGAAGCTGCGTATCACAGGAAGCACATGTCAAATGTCTTCGAGTTTTTAGTTCCAGGAAATGCCGGATTAAGCACGTGGATATGCGCATAACCACTATTATTATATTGGTGTGCGCCTAGCAATAGATCCCTCCGTCTCCTCCCGTGATATGTCGTAAAAATCGACTAAGGGAGGACGAGCAGCAGCATCCACCTGAGCACTCAACACCAATAATGCGATCACCAATCCGCCTGCCAAGCGTGGTGATTATAGCAAATCCCTTTGCATTCTATGGGGGAGGCCTTGTTCAACAGTAGACATCTAAAGGCTGCTGCTAGTTTAATGGTTGTAGTCACAGTCATTGATCTATATCGGGAGGTATATTGAGTCCTACTGAATTGTGTTTGACGTTCCGCTCTATAAATCTTTCATCCTGACAAAGCTGATTACCCACTATAGAAGTGCAAATTGTTTAGAGAAGTGTGCATGTTCGTTTCGCTATGATACCCAATCCAAACGTATTGTTGGATTGACACATCACGGGCATTTGAGCAATTGAAAGACTGACGCAAATGGTTTTATATACGCTATCTTTTTGAATGAATCTCTGTATCTGATCTAGGGCATAGAAACAAAGACGGCCACATGATATCATACAATCTCGGCCTGTTTATTTTGTTACATCATCGTGCGCTGACCGCAACAACGTTTGTTGTCCGATTACAGCTAATAAGTTGTTCTATTCGGTTATCCATTTTGATAGGTTCTTCTACCCACGATATGTCTGCGACCTTTTCGCTAGTTTTACTTCTAAAAACTTATTAGGTTAAACGAATTCAATAAATTCTTTGTTGGTTCGTTGAAAGTAATAACTTAATAAGCTTGTTTTACGCCGAAAGGGATACTAAAAATGTGATCGGATTTAATGGTTAGAGCATTTTCAACAGGACACCTGTATAAAAAATTTGAAGATTGTATTTTAGTTTCGTTTAAGACTTCTAGAGAAAACGTATACTTTCATAATTCTCCCCTAGAGGAACGCTAGGAAGAGACAGGAATGGACCTCATAGAGCCAATTGAAAACGTTATCTATGCAAAAGAATAAGCAATATTTTTACAGATTTTTCAAAATAAACTAAAATTTTTCTTTCTTAATTCCAGTGTACATAGCCCTCCGACTGATGCAAGCCGTCACAGCACGAGTAAATGACGTCTGCCTCCGATACATGGACAATGCCCGCCTGGACACGCTTCCTCCCCCGCCTCCGCTCGCGCAGAGAGACCTCAAGACTGTGTCATGTGCCACAAAGAATTCCCGCCGAGTGATGGAGGATAGACATGTTGAAATTGGAAATTTAGAAGCGCTTTTTGGTATTGAGGTAATATTTGACGACATCCGTGGCGCGGCGGGCGAGTAGTCGGCTGAAACGCAGTGGTTGGACGGTCGGAACAAATATTCTATAACAAATATATGAGACTGTTACCAGTTACCTGTTACCAATGCAGTATCAGGAACTACGAGTACCATGGTAGTTCCTGATACAACGCGACGCAGGGAATCCTAGTGTGGGATCAGGACTATGTATGTGATACAGATCCACTGCTAGATGAGGCCTCCCCCATAACATGCGTAGCATACAACCGATAGCGTGCAGTGAGAGAATTTACCACGTTTGCCAGGTGGATTGGTGATTGCAGTTTAGTGTTAAGTACTCAGGTGGATGCTGCTCATCCCCTGGCATAATCCCTTAGTCGCATTATACGACATCCACAGGAGGAGTTGGAGGAGTCCTATTCTTAGGCCGAGACTACCACGATTGTGGCTTAGATAGGTCAAGTTACATTTTGTTTAATAATTTTAATCGTAGTCCTATTAAAATGCAAGGCGTGCCTACTCGTCTAGACTTTTAATGTGAGGATGATGCAACTTGTCTAGAGCCTCTTCAGAAGATCTTCCGATATGAATGACTAGTGTGTCATAAATCCAATCGATAAATCCTGTTTACTATCCATACTATGTATGGATACATCATGTTATGGTAGTATGATACTCCTGTACTCTGATTTTTAATCTTAGACAACTTTTGTAAACAAAGAAATGTCACTGTGTGTATAAGTGTCATGTATGTGTATTATTTATGTGTATATACACATATGATTCACATACATGACACTTAAACACACAGTGGAATATCTTGACATTTCTTTGTTTACCATAATTGTCTCAGATTAAAAATCAGAGTATAGTTCCTGATACCCACGACACAGGGAATCCTAGTGTGGGATACTACGTATGTGACTGTTGGGTGTTGTGTTATGTATGTTATCTGAGGGATTGATCTTGCATTTGATTAACTTTTGTATTATAATCAACTGGGATAGTAATGAATATTGTATTGAGTTGTCTTGAATAGCCAATTCAAAATGGTAATTTGTATCGAAAGTATTGCTTATCCTCTTCAAGACCTGCCCCTTTATTGACTATCGAACTGATAATCGCTTTCGATTCCGATTTTACTGTACATTGCTCTTTATGTTTTGAATATTTCTGTTTGTGACAATAAGCTGAAGCATGCGGCGCAATGTACTGCGAAATCGAAATTTAAAGCGATTACCAGTTTGTTACACAATACTGGGGCAGGAAATTTTGACAATAGTTTTTTAATTAGCCTGAGTGGCGCGGTGGGCGGGTAGCCGGCTGAGAAGCAAGAGGTGTGTGGGATCGATTCCCTCTGCGGGACAAATGTTTGTATGATTTGTAAATATTTGTTCCGGATCTGAGTGTTGTGATACCATGGTACTCGTAGTTCCTGATACCCAAGACACAAGGAATCTTAGGTCTAGATAAATAGAACGTACTTACGTGTTAGTCAAAGTACGACTTACGAAAGACCAGTCCCTGTCACTGTCACACATATGTTAAAACACGCGTATTAGAGAGGGACAGGGACAATTTCAAAGTAAGGCTTAGACTTAGTTACCGTGAAGTACGTTCTATTTATCTGTACCTTAGTGTGGGATCAGGACTATGTATGTAACTGTTGAGTTTTATGTTAATTAAATTGATTAGTAACGGTTTACTGACGTGGGTTTTGTTTCTTTGTAATTATGAATATCATTTACGAAAGTTTTTATCATTAAATCGTTTTTTAATTGAGGACGAGTTTGGGCGCTATGTACCTACCTTCTTCTTCTTTTTAACCGACTTCCCAAAAAAGGAGGAGGTTCTCAATTCGGTTGTATTCTTTTTTTATTTGAATATACTTCCAGATTGGTCCCATTTTTTTCAGAATCCAGTTCTGATGATGGGATCCATGAGGAATTGAGGGAACTCCTCAAATATTGTAGGCATATATATAGCGATTTTGATATTTTCAGCAAGACACCAAGCATTTGCATTCAAAAAGTATCATTATCCTTTCACCACTATGGTTCTTTCATCATTTTTTTTTCATCCAAATATTCAGTCGAATACTATGGCGGAAGTCGGTTTTTTAAATGAAAAGTTATTCATCAGCCAGTAGACATCCACTGCTGGATGAGGCCTCCCTCGTATCATGCATAGAGTGCAATGATTTACAATAATCACCAAGCCAAAGGGATTACGCCAGGGGATGGGCAGCAGCATCCGCCTGAGTACATCCCCTCATTGAATTCAATGGGGAGGCCTCCTCCAGCAGTGGACGTAAACAGGCTGGTAATGATGATAATGACTGGGTAGAGTTTTAAGGCCAATGCACACCGGATGCGTGTTCAGCACGTGACGTAGACACGCTTGTGTCTACGTATGCACACGGTGCATGCCTCAAACAGTTCCATACATTACAATGTCAAGGAACGTCGGCGTACACGTCTACGTCTACCCGTATGCAGCCGGTGTGCTGTGACCTTTATCATTGGGTGTTATTTTATGTTTTTAACCGACTTCCCAAAAAGGAGGAGGTTCTCAAGTCGGTTGTATTTTTTTTTTTTTATTTTTTTTTTTAATGTTTGTTACCGCATGTCTCCGGCATTTATGAACCGATTTGGAAAATTCTTTTTTTATTTGATTAGATATACTTCCAGATTGGTCCCATTTTTTTCAGAATCCAGTTCTGATGATGGGATCCATGAGGAATTGAGGGAACTCCTCAAATATTGTAGGCATACATGTGGCGATTTTTATATTTTCAGTAAGACACCAAGCATTTGCATTCAGAAAGTATCATAATCCTTTCACCACTATGGTTCTTTCATATTTTTTTTTTCATCCAAAATTATTTAGTCGAATACAATGGCAGAAGTCGGTTTTTTAAATGAAAAGTTATTCTAATACAGTTTATATTAAGCATGTCTGTCTAACTAATAGTAAGCCATTTATATTAATTGTTTCACTGTTTAGTCAGGTACCTAAATGGCTTGAACATGAATAATTATAATTTAAAGTAATTTCGTTTTGGTTGCAGACGACAGAACCCACAAGTTTTTACGCCGTGTACGACGGCCACGCCGGCTCGGCCGCTGCCATGTACTGCGCCGCGCACCTCCATCAGTACCTGGTGGAAAGCCCCCACTTCACTACCGACCTCACGAGAGCCATGAGAGAAGCCTTCCTTAGAACAGACGCCGAGTTCATACGGAAGAGTAATCAGGAGGTTAGTTTCCTTTATCGGTGACGTCTATCGCGATTTGAATTTGTGGGGTTCAGTGGTCTTACCATAGCTCTTATAGCGATTCAGTTCAAAAACTATTCAGTACAAAATATCGGTTCCGTGCTGTCCGCAGCTATATTTAAAGGCACAGTAGCAGAAGGTCTATAGACTTCTGCGATTAAAGTTATTCAATGATGACGGATATCAACGAAGAACCGATATTTTGTACTGAATAGTTTTTGAACTGAATCGCTATAAGAGCTCATGGTAAGCGGTAACCTCTGCCTATAAAAATGCATTACCTTGCAGTTCACGTCCATATAGGGTTGCCAACTTTTTTAAATCAAATATACTAGTGGTTCGCCCCGAACTGAGACCTCGCGATAACACCTTTGTCAGCCCGACTACTTAACCAAGTAATTTCCATTTTTCTATTATTATTTTTGGAAATTTTCACCTCGAGGTCTACCAGAACAGGATCTATCAGTAACAACTCTAATTTCCTACACATCATCGAAATAACCTCTGAATAGGGCTAAGCAACGGGGAGTAATACTACATACCTCTTAGTACCTATATCAAGTACCTGACGAATTAATTGATAACGTCCTTTTGACGAAAACCATAGAACTCCAGCGTCATTCAAATTCCTAGAAATGGAAGGTCAACAATGGATGTTATATTGGTTTCTGTTTTATGGAGTACAAGTTTCTAAATTCTTCAGTTTCAGACTTTTCCCTGTAGTTGTGACACAAAAGCCACAAGCATACCAAATTTCAGCATTGTGGGATTGCTGGAAGTACCCTAGAATTTTTGATTTTTACGTTTTTTATTTTCCCTAATATCTTAAAAACTACTAAGGCTAAACACTTATTAAAAACAGTTTTGAAATGTCCAACCAAAGCGCTTTCATTAGACACCCCACTTCATCTGACTGTCTCACTTTTATTTTTTTTACCCCTCTTGGACCCCAATATCTCAGCAACCCCCTGACCGATATAGCTCATAACCTTACCTACAAATTGTACCAATACTATCTACCCCCATACCAAATTTCATGAAGATCGGATTAACGGGTTTGGAAGTTTTCATCGGACAAACATACATACATACATATATACAAACGCCGATTCTCAGAGAACTCGCTTCGCTCGTTTAATTAGTTTCGAAGCCTTCGAAACCTTTTGAAACCTGTAAAAAGTAGTAGATGTCGAATAAAAACATATGAGATATTTATGAGATTCATGTCAACTTGACATTGACACTACAAGTATCGTTCAGAAAGAGATAAAGGCTGCGTGAAAGAAGTAGAAGAAGAAGAAACCTGCGTTCCGTTATAATGTTGGTTCATTTTTTAATTCAAATAATATATATTAGTTTCGCCTACTTTGTATTTTTTACAATTGTAGTATTTGGACCCCTAATATAGTAAGATAATAAAGCATTATTATATAGTAGGGTTGGCAACCCTACTTCCACCGACCCACGCGCCCTACGTGGCGTTGCAATGCGTCCGCCACTCTGAGAGATATAGATGAAAAGTCTCATCTGCTTGTATTTTCACTGACACCCATATACCCCGAACAAACGATCTAAAAAAAGCTGTACTGATATTTTTGTACCACGGAAATATTCAAAAATAATTTTAAGCTTAAGAGCAATGCAATTACCATGTATCTAGTGTATTAGACTGATCATCATCATGCCTCTGTTGTTTCAGCGAGCATGCGGCGGTAGTACAGCAGTGGCAGTGACCGTCCGGGGGCGGCGGTTGCTTGCAGCCTGGGCGGGCGACTCACTAGCACTGTTAGCCAAGCGCATGCGACTCATGCAGTTAGTGCGTCCACACAAACCCAGTCGACAGGTGAGCTTAAGCTTAAGCTTTAAGGCACGAGTTGAAAACCATAGTCATATTTGACGATGAAACTGGTTTGCACTTCAGGCTGTATTCATTTTGAGAGTTTTTTTAATTAATTGAAATATACAAATCATACAGAAAAGATTGCGATTAGAACTTTAAATTAAAAGTTTAGCTATTTAATGTGAAAGTCTAGCTTTTGAATGAGACGCAAGAGCTGCGGGAGTTCGATTCCCGCTGCGGGACAAATATTTGCAAGTTCTGCAAATATTTGTCGCGATAATTCACTGATGCGATATGTTCAACCCGGCTAGTTTGCTTAGTTTGACCGATATAAGCAAACTTTAATTTTCTCTCAAATTAGATGATACTCAAATTGATTTTTTTTTTCAGGACGAAAGGGAACGAATAGAGAAATCAGGCGGAACAGTAATGTACTGGGGCACGTGGCGAGTCAACGGACAGCTAGCAGTATCTAGAGCTATTGGTAAGTTCATAGTTGCATAGCATTTATGTAAAAAGAAGCTTACTTTTATGTTTAAAGCAGGAAATGTCTCGCTGGGCGAACTATTGAGTGTTTTTCTCACGAATTTGGTTTTACTAAGGTATTTAAGCCTCATCTAGCTGTGGATGACTACCGGCCAATCATGAATCTGACAGCGTTGCTACAGCTGATTGCAAAATTTTGTTTCTATTCTGTGTGTAGCATCTCTAATCCTCTCTGGTAGTCTGTTGAAAACTGACGGGCCCATTATGTAAACTGATCTCTCACATGTTATCAGTTTGTGCGGCGGCTTGACAAGGCTGTGGTGTTACCTATTACTACGATGGACCGTCTCGAGACCGCGTTAACAATTACTTTGTAAACCGTCTCGAGACCACGGCAGCAAGTACCTTGTGGACCGTCTCTAGACCGCGGTAGCAATTAGTTTGTGGACCGTCTCTAGACCGCGGTAGCAATTAGTTTGTGCACCGTCTCTAGGCCGCGGTAGCAATTAGTTTGTGAATCGTCTCGAGACCGCGGTAGCAACTGCCATGCAAGATCATAGCCCGGTAACGCATACCCGAATATATTTATGTTCCAAATACATTACGTTACATTGCTATGGGCTTGATTCAGGCACTACATACTGAACATACAAAAATATCTGTCTTTGGCATGTAAATCGTTTAGTTATTGAACTTCTTGAGTCGTTTGGAGTAGTGCAAGGAAAAAAGCAACAATCCTATATGTAATTTTGGTTAAATTCGAGCGTATCCCGTTTGAAACGAATAAAGCTTAAATTTTAAAATCCGTAATCTGGCGACAAAGAACGAAAAATGTATATTGTTGTACCGTTCGTTCAATAACGACATTTTCATGAGGACTCTGCCCGAGATTTAACTTTTATGGACAATCGTAAAATTTTACTGTTGTTTGCATGTTTACGGACGTTCTTTTTCACAGCTGGTCAAAGATTTATGTGCTTCGGGTATTTTAATTCTGGTACGAGTACGACTCGATATAGACAAAAACTGAACTCGAAGTTGTATAAAGTCAATCTTAGCCACTCCTGAAGAGATTAGAAATGGTTGCTTGGTTTTTTTTTGTAGTAAGCATTTTTTCCAATGTGGAGAAAAATAGCAGAGTCCCTTCATTCAACTAGAACCTTTGTGGTTCTAACGTAAAGGGTGCGCTGATACCATATCAGTTCTTCTCATTTTCACCAATCACTTATTTTACGGGACGCTTAGGGCCGGTTTCCACCGGGGCGGAGAGGAGAGGAGACGAGATCAAAGCTGGCAGGTTATTGGCAGGCAGGCTTGACAGGTAAAAACGAAAAGGAAATAACGAAATCGGATTGGTTTATTCAAACACATATCTCCTCTTGTCTCTCCGCCCCGGTGGAAACCGGCCCTTAACCACTTGAATACCAGAAAATCTTGATAATAGTTTTTCAATTGTTTGAAGGCGAATTCGGCCGCTATCTCATATCTTGCTACCGCATGTCAAATTGACAGGTTACTGTGAGAAACTGTCAAGTTTGACATTCGTTGACTCGTAAGCGTTAGGTGGCCCGTAGGCGGTTGGTGGAAATGAATCATCTGTGTTATGCCGAAAGAATTAACGTGACCCTAGTTGTGATTTGGATCAGTAAAGCTAACTTAACTTAACTTTTTTTTAAATTTTGCATTTAAGTACTTTTACAACATAACACCTAACATTCATTTAAATAGTCTCGATCCCGCACTAGGATTCCCTGTGTTGTGGGCATCAGGAACTACGAGTACCACAACCCCCACACCCGGAACAAATATTTATAGATCATGCAAACATTTGTCTCGCAGCGGGAGTCGAACTAGCACCTCTTGAGTCTCAGTCGGCTACTCGCCCGCTGCGCCACGGAAGTCGTCTTGGATTATTCTTTCTGTAAAAAAAAAGATGTATTTTAAAACAATTAGCTTCCTTACTTTTTCACACACCTTCAAAAGTTCCCCGCAAGTGTTTACAAAGGGTTGAAGCCTCATCAACCCCATAGGGCGTGAAGTTCATGCTAAATCGCTTGTTATATTATTATTGCTCGATCGTTGCTCGGTCATTGTTCACAATGAGCTACCATCGTTACCGGCGCGGCGTGTGCCGACTAGGGATGTGACGATACCGTGTATACCGAGTACCGACTACGAAAAATCTGAGCAATCAGTTGAAAAAGAACAAACGTATTCTAATCTTTGCTAGGGCGAGTCCCTTGTAAATAGATTAAATTAGTTAGGTACATATCGTAAACAGTAATTTCAACACGAAATATAATGAATTAGACTTCATTAGATAAATTGAGTATTTACTCATTTACAGAAAGAATAATACAATGAATGAATAATGTGCCGTGGTTTGTCCGGTCTAAGAATAAACCTCCTCCTTTTCCTCACGTGGTTGTAGTAAAAGCCTTAATAAGGGATTGATCCATCTGAATTATCACCAACTGCGATAGCCAATCCGCCTGCCAAGCCTGGTGACTATGGCAAATTCCCCCATTGTATTCAATGGTGGGAGGCCTCGACCAGCAGTGGGCGTAAACGGGCTGGTGATGAATGAAAGTAATAATCCAAATAAAAAAGATTAAATGGTAGTTACAAATAAATTATTGGATTTTACGTACAAAATCTTCGATTTTATAGAACGCATTCTAGATATTGAATGAATGATGTTAAGTTAGGTGTTTCCATTATATACTACTGCAGGCAGTATACAGCAGGTCCCAAGACGTGTGTGAGCATGTCTGATTTGGCAAGACGTTATTACCAGTGTGATGAAAGGAAAGCCCTATAACAACTCTTGACAGTTTCAATTGAATCGGTGAGGCCTTCCCCATTAGCATGCATAGCATAGAACCCATAGCGTGAAATGGGGGAGATTTGCCATAATCACCACGCTTGGCAGGCGAATTGGAGATCGCCAGGTACTGGTTTTAAGTGACCTGAGTGGATGCTGCTGCCCATCCCCTGGCGTAATTTCTTAGTCGCTTTTTACGACATCCATTGTTGAGTTGAAGGAGTCTCTCTACCATTTAAATACCTACGAAATATCTACTAAATATTTACAATTCTGGTAAATTCATGCCAAAGATTTGCTGATCAGTGATAGCGTGTATTTATCAATCAGCAAAACATGCAATAACATAAAACTTTATCTATAACCTTGAGGCTTCAGGACTCCTGAACTAAACTGCATAAGTTGAGTTGTGTTGTTGTTTAGTGTTTCATTTCAAATCTTTATCGAACTCCGAAAACGTTATAAGATCTCCAACTCCGATAGAACCACCGTCATTACGCACATCTCTAGAACACAATGGACCAGACTCGTTACCGGCGTGTGCCAACCATTTGACAGTTAGCTTCCCGACTCTTCCCGACTGGGAAACACGCTGAGTAATGGCTTTTAGACTGGGTGGGATGTGTATGCAACTAATTGATGGATTCATGATGTGTTTTGGGGGTTCATTTCGATTACTTTTGTAATGGTCATTGGTAATTAGTATTATAATAGTTTGAAAAAGAAAAAACTTGTTTTTGCGTTAAAATTCTAATAGACAAAATCCTACTAATATTATAAATATAGGTAAAAGTTTGTGAGGATGGATGGGTGTGTGTGTTACTCATTCACGCATATACTACTGAACGGATTTTAGTGAAACTACATTAAGTATTATAGCTTATACATGAGAATGTCACTAATACACTCGAGAGCAATGAATCCGGGTCACTTAAAGAATCCTAAAAATCTCGGAAACTAAAAATGCTAGGTTAATGCAATAAATTGTATTTAATAGACAATGTAATACTCCTTAAATGAAGGTATTAAAACTTCTTAGTTATTGTAAAGTTATATCATAAAAAAATCAAATTTGAAAAAGGGCCACTTTCGAAGATGGAACTACGAAATTACAGCATTTGGTTTTGCTTTTGTTTGTAATCTGTCATTTATCATTGTTTGATTTCTGTTTTTTTGTTGTTTTTTTTCTGCGTAAACGCAGTAATGGAAGCACGAGGAGGCAATACGAAGTATTAAAATTCAAGAAAATCGTAATAAAGTTCAAAAATTTCATGTTTCCTATTTTTGTTTTAAGGAGAGATCAGCAGTTTTTTTCTTTATGTAATTTTGTGTTAATAAAATGTATGGTGACTCATATTTTTTTTACCTTCATTTAAGGAGTATTACATTGTCTATTAAATACAATTTATTGCATTAATCTATCATTTTTAGTTTCCGAGATTTTTAACATTCTTTAGTGACCCGGATTCATTGCTCTCGAGTGTATTATAAAAGCGAATGTTTGTGAGTATGTTTGTTACTCCTTCACGCTGAAACAGCTGGAGCGATTTGATTGAAATTTCGAATAGACATAGCTTATACCCTGAATTAACATAAAGGCTACCTTTTATCCCGATATTCCCACCGGATCGAGACTTATGCGGGTAAAACCGCATAAGTCAGGAGAAGCTAGTAACATATTAAATACTATAATTTATAATAGAGGTTCCACGCGAGCGGAGCCAATGAGAGTTTCACGCGGGCGGAAGCAAATGCTAGTAAATAATAACGTGAGGTTAATTGAGCAATAAACAGACATTAATTTGATACAACTGAAAAAAAAAGCCAATAAAATTGAATAAAGCTAAGTAGAGCGACGATCTGCATAAGGCGGCTGGTAGAAAGTGGATGGGAAGAGACAAATATCGGGAATGGGAAGCATTGGGAGGTCCGATGTTCAACAGTGGACTTATATAGGCTAATGATGATAAAGATAAAGATAATTTTATTACAAATTAAAAAGTACAAAATCTTTGTAATTTTACAGGTAGCAAAATGTTGCTATGAACTAGAAATATTAAATTATGAAAATAAATAATGTTAACCGAAGTTAAGCTTAGGTACTTTATAATATATCACAGGTGATTTCCTGTATTTTTATGATGATGACGAAATGGAATTAAGCAAGGATAAAATATTTCGACATCCGTAGTTTCTACTTTTTGGCCCGCCTTTATAGTGCTGTAAACATTTTTTGCGCATTGATTGACAAACCAACATCTGCATAAAACCCGTGAATATTTGCAAGCATGATTATCGAAGCGGGCGGGCGGCGGCGAGTCGCAAGTGTGAAACATTTTGAAACAATGAACCTGCATTCACATCTCAATTGCATTGCGCGCGCCGGGCGCCTATATGTCGTCGGGCACCCTCCTGAACCAGCCCTTGTTCCATTGTGACCCCCGCTGCACGCACTATGTATCGATTTTGGACGTTGCATTGTATTGGTAGTGTTGGGGGTGTAATTACTATCGATATTTTAATTACTATTTTTAACAAGTGTATGTTATTTCGGACTTATCGTAGGTCTGGAGTCATTTAGGGGTTCGATGCGGGACAAATATTTGTATGATCTGCAAATATTTGTTCCGGTTCTAGTGTTATGGTACCATGGTACTCGTAGTTCCTGATACTCACGACACAGGGAATCCTAGTGTGGGATCAAGACTACGTATGTGACTGTTGGGTGTTATGTTATGTTATGAACATAATTATAATTAAAAACTGCATATTTGTCATGATTTTTGAGCTGTATTATTTCCCGATATTTCGGCATTATAATACAGCTCAAAAATCATTGTTAATATCCCATTTTTAGTGATAATTATGTACAAAATAGAATGTTTGATTGTGGGCTATTTGCCCATCCCTAGTATTAATTTACTCACCACACAAATCCATAAAATAGACCACGTATGTATCACGCCGCACCGGCCGGCAGTCCGGCATATCAGCAATTACGATCCAATGTTGATATTTTCTCCACAGCACCCCATTTTCCCCACCGAGACCTCATCGAGAGAGAAACTCATCGATATCACATTCCATTGGAGATTAGGTTCCGAAACTTACCTCCCCTTCGGAGAAAATTTGCTATGGTTATTTCAGAGATTACAACAGAGTTGAGAACATTATGGTAACGTACTTTTAGTTGTTCCGATACGTAAATTGTTTAAGATGATAGAAATAAGAGTAAATATCTAGAGTTGCGAAAACCTTCAAAACTTGACGATTGCTATTTTACTGTTCTTGGTATGGTTATTCGTTAACCTATAAGATGAGCCTTCTTATAGGTTTGTAAATTATGTTAGCGTAGTTGTTTTTGTTTGTTGTTTTACATCGTTTGTTTTATGTTATTATCGAAATATATCTAGAGAGCTGTAAACATAACCATTGTTATCAACTTTACGATTTCTCAGTATTCGGTAAAAACGTATGAAGTGGTAGGTACTGTATTTTAACACTCATGTTTAGTGCAATTGTTGACATTTAATGTAAGTAACTTTATTGTAGTGATTAACCTACATGTAGATTATGAAAACATTTTGCATTATAAATACCGACTTGTTATCCTTCAAGCTAAGTATGTCAAGACTCATTAATTTAAGTTGAGCTATTAAATACCAACAAAATCTACTTATTTGAAAGACCTCTCGAATTTGAAGTAAAATCTGGAATTCTGCCAATTCTACCAAATTGCCAAGTTGTAAACTACATTTGGTGGACTCTTAGCTTAGCCAAACAATCCATTAGTTACGAAATCACAAGTAGATACTTTAGTTTGTTAAGCTGAGATAACTCCTTAGTTCGCTCTTTTCTCTGATTCCAATGGAAAAATCACTTTATCTTACTTTTTATCTAAGCTTCATTAACAAGTTATACATTCTGACGATTGTATGAATATATTGTGAATAAAGGAATATGTGAATACCTATGAAAAGTCAACGAGACTGCAAACCTGCACTTTGCTGTGGGTAACTCAAATCGATACATTTAATGATCAAAGGTAACTTTATAATTCCGAACTGATCTTCTGGTGACCTTCTATTTCAGTGATAGTAGGTTCAAATATGCCAAAACCGTGAGAAAATTGGTATTCCCTGAACAAAAACTCAGGACATTTGACTCCTATCAATAAAATCGTACTGGGCACGAGAGATGGATTACCTTAGCACCCTCTGTCGAAACTAAAGAGTTGTTAGCTGCTGAATGATACTAATAATTTTCGTACAGGAGACGCACAATACAAACCGTACGTAACTGCTAAGCCTGAGTACGCGACCGTGGATCTCGACGGAGATGAGGACTTCGTGGTGGTGGCCTGTGACGGACTCTGGGACTTCGTCAGCGAAGACGACGTCGCGCTCTCCGTGTACAGACAGGTTGCGGCAGACCCAGGTCAGTGGTGAAGTTTGTGGTTTAGCTGTAGAATGAATTGCCTGTTTTCATCAAAAGCTGCTATCTACTATCATGATGATAGTGACTGGCTGATCATTATCGTCTTTAGAATAATACAGCAGCGGCTAATGAACCAACATATCTACATTTGTTTTCGCATCAGTGTTCTTTCAGCTTATTATACAAACCCCTACGCAATATAGATTTTTTTCGCTGTAAAAGTAGACGTAAAGTACGTAAGTAGTGTTAAAATATTATCCGATGTTTTCATCGACAGGCCGGCAGTTTTCTAGCCCAAGAAACTGTGAGATCCTGACATCCTTTGTGGTTTTTTTACCTATGTTATTTTGTACAAATGAACATTAGAGTCAAAAGTGGTAGTAATAACTTATCAGATAGGTAGCTAGAGAGGTTTTTTTAAACCTTGGATAACTAATTAGTCCTTTCGGCTTAGAGAATTTATACATAAATTCTCTAAGCCTTTCGGCAAGTTATATATGGAAAGTATAATGTGTTGCCATTCTTTAAGAAACAATGAATTCGAATAAAGCGTTTCATTGTCCGTATAAATGTGAAAAGTTCTTGACCACCGAAAGTTTCTAAAATTAATTTGAGTAGTAATAGAGTAGGAATTGCTATGAAGGTGCTAATAGGCGTGAGATTTTTTACGCATTCTGAACTAACCTTGTTAATGAACTGATGTTCTAACCATAGTCGCTATTGTTAGACCATTGTTTACATAGCCAACCTTGGCCATATGGTTATGGTGTGTTGGATTATGAACACGGACATTTCCAATTCAGAAGACCAGGTAGTTCATACAGCTGCCACCGCTTTTCGACGGTAACTCTAGTATACTTCAGTCAGCCCGCGACCACGATTGTTAATTTTTGATTAACGATTGTTAAACGATTGTAACACATTCGAAACATCGGGAAAATAAATAGTATTAAGTAATACACGCGATAAATACCCGTAACAATATCAACAAATATGGTTACTCTATAGATATATGTGAGATATGTACCTATGCTCTATGTATATACAATTCATTTGAGATAAAGATTTGATTGAACTAGCTCCTTTGCTACATTAGTTCCATTGTTTGAGATTAGTTCTAGAAAGTTATACCAATCACACATCACATCACATCAGCAGCCTTTAGACGTCCACTGTTGGACGAGGCCTCCTCCATAGAATGCAATGGGGGATCTGCCATAATCACCACGCTTGGCAGGCGGATTGGTGATCGCATATTGGTTTTGAGTCAGGTGGATGCTGCTGCCCATCCCCTGGTGTAATCCCTTAGTCGGCATTTACAACATCCACCATTTCTTAGGCCGGACACACCACAGCACAAAAAAAAACATAAAAGAGTTATTAGTTATTTATTTATTCCATTTAGGTATTATCTGTTAAAACTATTTATGTTCTTATTATAATATTTTTAGTTTATAAGCAACATTATTTTTCTTTTTCTGCCTGTTAAATTACAAAGATTTTTGTGCATTTGAATTTGTAATAAAATTATCTTTATCTTTATCTTATCTTAGCAAACACGTTATTGTAATAGGATTTTATTAAATTTTTACTGATATTCTGGATTAATTTCTGGTAAATGTTATTTAATATTTACTACAATTCATTTATTTAATGTTTCTCGGAATAATATTAGGAATTCAACTGTTATTGGGTCGGCGACGACTTCTGTTGAGGGTAGATGTATAAATGGCATTCGATTAAAGAAACGAGCGCGTTAGCACGAGGCCTCGTCTTATTATAACCTGTTTTCTTAAAATTAACTATATTATATCGAAGTTTGTAATATGTAATATAAAGTATTATTCAATTGAGTACAATCTTTTATTTAGGTAGTGTACCAGTGTTAATAGGATTTATTGATGTACTTTTCTAAATACCTAATCGGTCTGGGTTGACCATGAAATACCTACCACTTTCAACCTATACACGTCATCTGCAATATACATGAGTCACTGCGTTTGATAGACGTTGCAAAAACTATTGCGCCGTCAAAACAAGGTAAAGTGCCAGACTGCGTGGTGTGGTGACAGTCGAAACTTTACCTTGGCTTGTAAAAGAGTAATTAAATTGCATACGGAAACTTTTTGTTGCCAAATTGATTGAAATGAGAACAGAGGCCGTAGACAAAGTAACATTCTATTACCGATGACGCCAGTGGAAAAGTCCAAAATGTATGGGATTGACGTTAGCTATCGATATGTCACGTGGTCTATTGTATTGTATTACGACTGTAGAAATGGAATCGCTTCAAAGCGAATGCCGTTTGGCTAGGCCCTCAGGAATGTTTCATGTATTGCTCAGTAGATTGGTCAGAATATTATAATTTTCAGTTACGAGTATTTGATTCCAATGTTTGTAACGCCACAACGTAGTAGTGAGAAGGTACATTTTCTTCTTCTGTTATATCATTTGGAAGTCCGCTGTTGCTGTAAATAACTAAGTAGTTCATCATCATCAGCAGCCACAGCTAGACGAGGTCTCCCCCTTAAAATACAATGGGGGGAATTGCCATAATCGCCATGGGAGGAGATGGAAGGGCCGTATACACCATGGCCACCACTATGTAGTTACTTTGCAAGATGCCGCTTGGAAATGATGATACCTGAAGTTTTCTTTCCATTTTTTCATCAAGATTTTTATGTAATTGTTTTGTTCTAATTTATTTATAAGCAAAACTTGTAGCATAAAACCGTAAGCACCCTTTCTGTTGTATTTTGAGACTTTTGACACATTTCCGTCCCCACATTCAAGTTATTTCTAGCCCTCAATGGAACACTAAAGTTGGGACCCTTTGTGTTTTGTTTAAAACAGTAACTCCGGCGCCCTCAAATCTCTGTAAAGTGTCTCTAATGAAACTCCAGCGCCCGGGGCGATAAGAGCTTTCGCGTTGTTCAAAAGATTTTTTCCTGTTTCGTAAATATTGACGCTTTAATGTACTTTACCAACCTCAGGTTAAGGGTCGTGCAGATTTTAAGATGATATTTTCACGACCTTTGAAAGAGCAATTTTGTAGGGTAGGGTTTTATTTGTATTACAATTTAAACTGGGGTGAAATGTAATTAAGTCGTAGATGTTGTAATCTCGAATGTTGACACATCGCATAAGGGACGCACCCCTAATCTCAACTTGTGGACATTTGCGGATCCATCACACTCCATTGTTGCCATTTGACAACTCAAAGAGTGTATCGTATTCGAAATATTACTAATAAATCTGTTATTATCTCATTTTCCTGTCAGATTGTAAGTAGATAATGGGTACTACAGTAATTGCTGTAAGCGCTATAGGTAATTGATAATTTGCTCTTCGGTATTGGAGAAAGTAGAAACAACTGTAGAAAAGTTGTATGTATTTCATGTATATGGCGCCAGTAGCTATATCGTATAACATAACAGCATATATGACATCCAACAGTCACATATATCAACTGTAAGATGATTATCTTACTAGTGCGATAGCGTTACGATTGTGTAAGTAATCTTTACGGATGGCTTAAACTAAGAGAGACCACACCAGCAGTGGGTTAGGGTGGATCGTCTCGCAATGGGCGTCAAATTCAAGTTTAATGTGTTTTTTGCTCATCAACACTTCTTGTGATAGCGAAAACTGATTTTAAGAAAACTAAGAGACGGAATACATTATGTTTTAATTGATAGTACCTCATAAATATAATTAGTTTAGCTACAATGATTTTTACAGTGTTTTTTTGGTTCAGGGACCAAGTAGCTAACTAATTATATTTATGAGATACTATCATTGTTTTCGCAAAATCAGTTTTTGCTATCTCAAGAAGTGTTGATGAGCTGTGATGAGCAAAAATACAATAGAAACGTCTGCATTGGCATTGAGCCGGACCGAGATGTTGATGACTAAAACATCTTACTAGACTAGTTTGTCTTGCTAAGGTCGTTATTTTAATAATCGAAATGCTCTTATACTTCGAAGCTCCAAAATAAAGCATTGTAAATCTTTTGATCAAGGTAGAGCATGTAGCCTTGTAGCGAGTTGGCCACCGTCGTGACTTCGATTCGACTCCGTTAAACAACAATACACCTGCAGATTTACGCTTGTGCCGGTGCCTGCGCACCAGAACAGGTCTCTTTGTTCAAATAGGTCTTGCGAAAAAAAATCAAGCTAACAATGTATTATTTTATGTTCCGTAACGAGATTGTTGCGGTACCTAGATTTCAGCTGCGGTCAGCCCACAGGCCACAGCACTGTGTCGTTATTACATCGGAAGTGGGGAAGTGGAGAAATTGGATACTTTGTTTTGCCCCCTGTCACAGCCCCCACCAACACGAAGCCTTTCTAATTTATCACCATTGTAAACTCCACGTAAACACGGTATTTTTCTAAGATATTTTATTGTTTACCGAGCGAAGTAAAGTTAAGTACTTAATAGAAATTCAAAGGGAATCCGGTGAAAATGTAATCCATTTTCGTTCATTTCAATTGAGGACATAAAAGTTAGCATTCGAGCGAGCAACTTTTGCGACCTCGTCAATTTAATCACATAAGGTTTGATCTTTTCGAAGTTCATAATTTAATATTCATTTTGTTGTTAATCCATTTGCCGTACCAACTTTTAGCTTCGATGGACACTAGACCCCTTTCATTGGATTAAGCGATTTGTGAGTTTAAACAGCCGTGAGTTTCGAGGCCCAAAGAGGGGCTGCCGGACGGCACTATTACGCCCGGGAGCCGTTTTGTGATCATGTCCCTTTTTTCTAGTACAGGGTACTTTAATCTTTATTGCAAAACGTGAAGGATCACATTTAATTTATCCAACTTGTATATTCAGGTAAATAAATATCGTCAGGGCGACATAGCTCAGGTGAACCCTCTCATATTACGCTTTCTCCGTTTGAACGCGGTGGTAGCTGTCGCTCATGTTTGTCAGAGTTTGATTCAATAATATGTTACGTTGACTTTCGCTGTTAGCAATGCTGTACCGCCAGTACTAGATAATAAATCAACTTATGGAGATGTGATGTAAACAATCTAAAGATAACAAAGGGCAAACTATGGCTATTTAAGGTGGTAAATATGGTGTCAAAGCCCGTGATGTCTGGTGTCGCTTGACGGCCGTCGATAACATTGTTTGTAAAGTCGCTGATAGAGCGATAAACTATTGAAATTCTGTTGTGTGTGGACACGCTTGAGTTCTCACATACGATTTTATAGCAAAAACCTGCATAAAACATGACTGGCATTTCAATGAAATTGAGTTATTGTCCGTAGACGAGACTTCGGACAACAATCAACAGATCGCTTATAATAACAAAACAAATCAGAAAGCTCAAAAAAATAATAGTCTTGAACAGGTGAAGTAAAGTCCTTACAATCAGCTGTTTTCAATAGTTTTTTTTTTTCATAAATGTTCGTGTATGAAACGGTAATCCATTCCAGGCAACATGTTTGGTTAGGTAATGTGTAGATAGAGGTATCTTTGTTCCGAAGTTCCTTCGCGTTATCCTCTTATAATGATCAACTTTTCGTAACTTTGTTCCTTCCTCTATTCTTTGACAAGACTGTTTCTTTATTCCGATACATTATGACGCGACTTGGCAAAGTCGGCATCAACACGCGCCGGCCTTGACATTGCCTGCGTTATCTGCCAACTTTCATTTACTGCTTATCGCTACAAGATATTATCGGGAAGGTGAACATCTTGTCTTGTTTACTATTTATTAAATTGTGCTGCGCGTGAGTAACGCGAGTTCACGATTCTATTGAACGGTTAAACAGTTTGTACATAGGTACCTACTGCAGTGTTATGCAATTTATTTGGCCGCTTTTATTCAAGTTTTGGTATCTTAAATCTACAATTGTATCTCTCTCCATGTTAATTGCAATTGTGTATGATCATTTTAACGACCTCTGTGGCGCAGCGGGCAAGTAGCCGGCTGAGATGCGAGAGGTTGCGGGTTCGATTCACGCTGCGGGACAAATGTTTGTATGATCTGTAAATATTTGTTTCGGGTCTGGGTGTTATGATACCGTGGTACTCGTAGTTCCTGATACCCACGACAGGGAATCCTAGTGTGGGATCAAGGCTACGTATGTGACTGTTGTCTGTTGTTATGTTATGTTATTTTATTTTGCTTGTAATATTTTTGTTACTCTTATTTGCTGTGACTGAGTAATTCATATGTTGCTACCTTGCCACATAGATTACGGATTGTAATGACAAAAAAAAATAATCCTAAGTTACCTGACCACCCAAAGAAGTTAAGTTGAGCTTAGCGTGATAAATAGAAAGATGATCTTGATAAACTCGCTTGGGGATTATCACAATTCATGTAAATTATGCATAAACATCGCCCAAGTAACGTTACATTCAAGTTTCTAAAACATTGTTACCGTTTGAAGATTCGTGGACGAAAATTAAGTAATCCCCAGACAATTGTTCGAAATAAACCAAAGCAATGATAATTTCTGCCATTACCACAGAAGAAAAAATAATCAGTACTAAACTAAGTTATTATAGAAGTTTCACTCTGATGACGACACCATAATAAATAAATAAATAAATAAATAAATAAATAATGCTGGACATTTCACACGACATTATCTAGCCCCAAGCTAAGCAGAGCTTGTGTTATGGCAACTAGATAACTGATATACGTAATATAATATACATTACATACATAGATATTTTTATTATACATAGAAAATACCCAGAACACCCGGAACAATTATCTGCAGATCGCACAAATATTTGTTCCGAGGCGGGGATCGAACCCGCAACCTCCTGCGTCGCAGGCGAACCTTCGCCCGCCGCTCCACAGAGGTCGTCAACATGTCGATAATCGACAACACGTGTTCCAGAACTCTTGTTATCAGTCCTCAAGAATAGTTTTTTGTCAGTTTTTCGTAATGTCTGCAAATTTGCAGTTTGTACTCTTGAAAACAGTTCTAATCGCAATCCAGTTTCAATCCTAATATCGCTTGTTTGGCACTCATGAACAAAATCGTGTTTGAAATTGAGATAGAGCACGCGATTGACTTTGCGTGTTGACTCGTGAAGAACAACAGAGACAGAAAGTCGATTTCACTTAGTTCCATAAAATTCCACCAATCTCCATTCCAAATCGTGCGCTAATATTGAATTCAAGAGTGCCAAATGACCAAGGAATCTAGTACTCTCTGACGACAAATGACACTAAATCTTGAATTAGGATTGGAGTAGAGCGTCAAGAGTAGCCCTGCAGGTTGTGTGAATTCAGGGGCATGCACGCCAGCGATATTGAAACTTCAAAACCATGAAAGTTCAATTTCATATTACGAAAATAAGATCATGCGCTGTTCGAATGCAGTGCAGGCTGGATCCAATATTATTTTACTGCTCGTATCCATTGCCATATTTGAATCTAAAGACAGCGCGATAGAGCTCATTTTTGTTGCAATCTTTTTTGTAGTGACACAAGCCTCCGTTCTAAAAGGCTGCACGCTAAAGAGAGCTAAAAACATAAATGCACCGTTTAAAAGAGTATGAAGAGAATGTATTGATTAACGAGCAGTGCTTGTTGGGTAACAAGCCGTGGACTATTCAAAGCTCATTAGCAAGTGCAAGATGGAGCCCTATTCCTTCTATTTGTTTTGTCATTAGACAGACATATATATTTACAGAAAAAATAATAAAACTAATACAAGTATAAACAACATTCAAATAATACAAATGAAATAGATGAGCTGTCTATAGGACGATCTCCGTAGCGCGGCGGGCGGGGAGATGCAAGAGGTGCGGGTTCGATTGCCGAATATTTCGTAGTATTAAATATCGTTTGCAACGGTCTTTAGATAACATAACATAACACCCAACGGGCACATACATAGTCCTAATCCCACACTAGTGTTCCCTGTATCGTGGGTCTCATAAGGAACTACGAGTACCTACCATGGTACTACAACACCCAGACCCGTAACAAATAACATGCATAACATAACACCCATGCACCAGTCACATACAGAGTCCTGCCCCCCTATTCCCTAATTGAAAGTCACTCTGTTCCTAAAGTTTTGACAAAGTATAACTTTTCATTTAAAAAACCGACTTCCGCCATAGTGTTCGACTAAATATCTGGATGTAAAAAAAATATGAAAGAACCATAGTGGTGAAAAGATTATGATACTTTTTGAATGCAAATGCTTGGTTTGTTGCTGAAAATATAAAAATAGCCATATGTATGTCTACAACATTTGAGGAGTTCCCTCAATACCTCATTCCCTCAATCCAGTTCGGATCATCAGAACTGGATTCTGAAAAAATGGGACCAATCTGGAATTATATCTATTCAAATAAAAAAAGAATTTTCCAAATCGGTTCATAAACGCCGGAGATATGCGGTAACAAACATAAAAAAAAAACAATCGAATTGAGAACCTCCTCCTTTTTTAACCGAGTTCCCAAAAAAAGGAGGAGGTTCTCAATTCGGTTGTATTTTTTTTTGTATGTCTTCCAGATTAGTCCCATTTTTTTTTGGAGCTATGTCGGCATTTTATCACCCAATCCAGTTCTGATGATGGAATCCATGAGGAATTGAGAGAACTCCTCAAATATTGTAGGCATACATATGGCGATTTTGATATTTTCAGCAACAAACCAAGCATTTGCATTCAAAAAGTATCATAATTCATTCACCACTATGGTTCTTTCATCATTTTTTTTCATCCAAATATTTAGTCGAATACAATGGCGGAAGTCGGTATTTTAAATGAAAAGTTTACCAGTTAGTTAGTTTATGAAAAATTACCATGATTTGATTATTCTTAATGATAATTTTGAGCAATTATGGTAATTTTACTTGTCAAACGTTAGTCACCGAGTGACTTTCAGTTAGGGAAGGAGGTGGGGGCTGATCCCACACTAGGATTCCCTGTGTCGTGGGTATAACAAATATATGCAGATCAAGCAAACATTTGTCCCGCAGCGGTATATTAATGCTAAGAGCATTGTCTACCTGCCAACCTCGAATGCAGTGAGTATGGTTGGCAAACTGTAATTTGCTTCAGTAACTTTTTAACGGTCTTCATAAGAAGCAAGCTTAAACAGATAAACTGCAATATTATTCATTCGTTTGTGTTTAGCTAGTTAGCTGCCTCTATCAGTATTCGATATGTGATCGTGTGCGATAATTGCGAGAAGTGATAGCACAAAATACATAGGCACAGAAAGCAAGCTCAGTAAAACAAGCGGTAATAGGCGCAATGCACACATCCACGCGTATCCACGACGATCTCGGTAGAACTCGATCGCACGGGGTCTACGTGGGTACGCGTGTCTATGTGTGCATGCGCCTGTTATCGCTTGTAGTACTGAGCTAGGCTTCTGTATCTATATATTTTGTGGTGATAGTTCGTTTGTTTATGTTATATTATTGTGTAGTCAAGTCGTATAAAGTCAATGATCCTTTCCTCGATGCTCGGCGATGCGATGATACTCGGGAATATTTTCTGGTACTGCTAGCTGTAGGATTTAGTTGAAATTCAGATCGTAGCGTAGGTGTGTGATAGTTAAAATCTTAAGTAAGTGCAGATATTAGGTGCTGTTACAATAATTGTTTTAAATTCATGTTTCATTACCTATCATCATCAGGGGTGCGATACTGGTGGAGAAGGCACTTGTATTGATAATCATAGGTATACGAATTGTATTCATCAATCAGGAGGTGAGGCTCCTCCTCCTTCCGCAGGAGGTTGCGGGTTCGATTTCCGCCTCGAAACAAATATTTGTACGTTCTGCAGATATTTGTTCAGGGTGTTCTGGGTATTTTTCTATGTATAATAAAAAATATCTATCTATGTAATGTATTGTATTATGTATATCAGTTATCTAGTACCTATAACACGAGCTCTGCTTAGCTTAGGGCTAGATAATGTTGTGTGAAAATGTCCAGCATTTTAGAAAAATTACGACTATACACCACGTACTTTACTATTCTCCTGCTGACGTTTCGTTGACCATTTTGAGGTCCTTCCTTATGAGCACCGACCGCGACCACGCTCAAAGGTCGTGCGACGAGAACGACTTGGGTGAAGTACGTGGTGTATAGTCGTAATTTTTAACCGACTTCCCAAAGAAGGAGGGGTTCTCAATTCGGTTGTATTTTTTTTTAATGTTTGTTACCGCATATCTCCGGCGTTTATGAACCGATTTGGAAATTTCTTTTTTTATTTGAATAGATATACTTTCAGATTGGTCCCATTTTTTTCAGAATCCAGTTCTGATGATGGGATCCATGAGGAATTGAGGGAACTCCTCAAATATTGTAGGCATACATATAGCGATTTTGATATTTTCAGCAAGACACCAAGCATTTGCATTCAGAAAGTATCATAATCCTTTCACCACTATGGTTCTTTCATAATTTTTTTTTCATCCCAAATTATTTAGTCGAATACAATGGCGGAAGTCGGTTTTTTAAATGAAAAGTTATTATAAAATGATACCAAGCCACGATAACTTCAATTCTATTGTCCAGCATTTATTTATTTTGTTCTAATGAGTTTTAAATGTATAGATATTTGGGAATCGAGGGTTAACGGCAGTTTTACTGCACGCTCGATGACATTCAAAAATTGCTCCCCATGTTATAGAAGTTCATTGCTGGACCATAGAATGCCATGACAAACGGTCTTGAGCCGGCTCCATCTGCCTATTTCCTGCAACGTTTAAAATCGAGAGCCTTCCTAAACTGCTTCGTCCGGTTTGTGATTGCTACTCGAGAACCTTTAGTCCCCAACGGTTGTCAGTTCAGCGAGCTAAAGGAGGGTTCGCAACGAGTAACACTGGTACTTGTTGGGAATTTTTGTCCCATCGAGTGACACTATGGCCTGGGTGTAACTCGTTGGGAATATTCTAGGGAGTATGGCCAGTGCCACTTCAACTTGCTAATTCTGAGAGCTATGTCGGCATTGTAATTCATGTTTAGGTTCAATAAAAACTGTTGAACAGGTATCTAAATATGCATAATAATGAACCCATAAACCAAGTCCTGATAACGATAGGAAAGCTACGATATGAGTCAGGATGATAATGAAAAAACATAATTTGTATTCGGCTCCACAGATAATATTCATAATTTCTCAGGCATAATGTATTCAGTAGTCAGAACGAGCAGCAACGCCAACCCAATCAGCTACCATTAACTCTGACTTAGGATATCTACGGTCACCAAGATACAGGCTTTAGCCTAGTTTGGGACCCTTCGTAAAATCATCATCAAACCTCATCATTGCATGTTATAAATATAAGTATTTTTTATTTTTTAACCGACTTCCCAAAAAAGGAGGAGGTTCTCAATTCGGTTGTTTTTTTTTTGTTTGTTTTTTTTTAAATGTTTGTTACCGCATATTTCCAGCGTTTATGAACCGATTTGGAAAATTCTTTTTTTATTTGAATAGTTATACTTCCAGATTGGTTAAAAATCCAGTTCTGATGATGGAATCCATGAGGAATTGAGGGAACTCCTCAAATATTGTAGGCATATATATGGCGATTTTGATATTTTCAGCAACAAACCAAGCATTTGCATTCAAAAAGTATCATAATCCTTTCACACTATGGTTCTTTCATCATTTTTTTTTCATCCAAATATTTAGTCGAATACTATGGCGGAATTCGGTTTTTTAAATGAAAAGTTATGTAAATTTCACTTTGTTTGATGTTATAGCTCAACTTGTGTTTGTTTTAAATAAACTTTATCTTTTTCTTTATCTTTAATGTGGCTCTAAGCAAAATGTTCTCGATATTCAATACATGCTGAACGTCTAGAAAACGGAATCCGCATGCCTCGAGATACCCATTAGATTAAGTTATTAACCGAATGCAGTCTTGAGAGTTATTTACTGCCACTTTGTGTTCAAATAACGGCATCGCTTACCTTATTCAGGTTAAATGGATAAGATATTGTCCAAGATATAGTATCGGAATATATCACTAGATTCCACCTCATTACTCTAGATACTCTACATATATTGGTATAAAAAGGAGAGCAAGCAAATTGACGACATCTGTGGCGCGGCGGGCTAGTAGGCCCGGCTGAGATGCAAGAGGGTGCGGGTTCGATTCCTGCTGCTGGACAAATACTACGGGCGGTACTCGTAGTTCCTGATACCCACGACCTAGGAATCCTAGTGTGGAATTATGACTATCGTATCTGTGACTACAGAGCTTAGTTGGGCAGTAGTTTTGCCTATCATAACCTAACGTTTAGTGACCTATGAGCTGTATAGTACATACATACATGGACGTACCCCCTTTTTCCCCGAAGGAGTATGCAGAGCCTCAATGGGCCTCTTTTCACCGTGGATTGCACAATCGTAGGAATATAGGACGTGACAAGTGGTGAGCTCATCGCCGCCATTGCTTTCCACGACCAACTATGCTATAACGCTTTCTTCCAGTTACAAATAAGTCGTCATCCAGGACAAATCTTACACCAATTAAATATTATATTTGACGACCTCTGTGGCGCGGCGGGCGAGTAGCCGGCTGAGATGCGAGAGGTTGCGGGTTCGATTCCCACTGCGGGACAAATGTTGGTATGATCTGCAAATATTTGTTCCGGGTCTGGGTGTTATGATACTATGGTACTCGTAGTTCTTGATACCCACGACACAGGGAATCCTAGTGTGGGATCATGACTACGTATGCGACTGTTGGGTGTCAGATTAGGTAGGTTAGGTTAAAAATTGCCCAACAAGTCCGGTGTTGTTGACAATTGACTTACTAACTGTATGTATAGGCGTTGATTGATATCTAGGTAGTTAGAGTTAGACGACTATGGTATTACGTGGCTATTACAATGTACCTAAAAGAGAAAATCATTAATGAGGTAGCTTTTCTAAAAAGATTTAAAACCAAATGAAAACAAATGAGATTGTCGAAAGTGGTCTATTCGTTCCCTACGAAAGTATACAGCGGTCTCGCTCCATATGACATATCGGTCGATTCTACTCGCGCCACACCGCTGCCACAGAAAAAATAATTGTACCTACCTACTAACGTATACAATTTTCCCTGCGACGAAATTAAAACTCTGAGACATGTACGTGTGCGATATTTTCAATAGCTCATTTTCCATTCGACAAAACAAGACGATGAATGCCGCGGTAGTTAAACCCAATTTTTGATTGCATCGCCCCGGATTAGGAATGACGCGTCCGAGCCTTTTTAATTAACCGACTTCCCAAAAAAGGAGGAGGTTCTCAATTCGGTTGCATTTTTTTAAATTTTTTTTTATGTTTGTTACCTCATATCTCCGGCTTATATGAACCGATTTGGAAAATTCTTGTTTTATTTGAATAGATATACTTCCAGATTGGTCCCATTTTTTCAGAATCCAGTTCTGATGATGGGATCCATGAGGAATTGAGGGAACTCCTCAAATATTGTAGGCATACAAATGGCGATTTTGATATTTTCAGCAACAAACCAAGCATTTGCATTCAGAAAGTATCATAATAATAATAATAATAAAGTTTTATTTCAGGCTACATGGGAAATGTATAATAAAATTATTTATTTATTTATTTTATTTTTCAAATTTTGGGAAAACTTACAGCTAGTACACATACGGATTATAAACTAAAATACATGTAAGAACTACCTATACATGTATCCAGAGGGCCATTTAAAAGTTATTATACCTAAACAATAAGCCCATAGAATATATACCTTATAGACTAACATATATATTTTACACTTAAAACTAACACTTTACATCTTTTGGGGGATAATCCTTTCACCACTATGGTTCTTTCATATTTTTTTTTCATCCAAATATTTAGTTGAATATAATGGCGGAAGTCTGTTTTTTAAATGAAAAGTTATTAAATCTAAAATCAATTTAATGAAGCTTATTTCACATTGAAAGCCGATTCGGATTGAAACATATCTGTTAATGCTGGCTGATGAATTTGCATTGTAAACACGCGGTGAACAGCGACGCCTTCAGGCATGCATCGCTTCACTAATCCCATAGTCTATTCATCTTGTATTGCTGGCGGTACTCTTTCTATTTCGAATAACACGTCATTTATGCCTATAAATAGACTCCTAAATGAGTTTGTTTTCTTTAGTGCTGTTCGTACACCGGAACTTGAATTTCCACGAAACTTCATAGTCCATTATCGAATGAAACTCAAACTTTTCGCCGCCATTACCCCCTATATTTACATTTGCCGCCTCCATGTGTGAATAAAGTGATCTTTATTTCACGTTTCTAAATATATTATTTTCTGTACTGTTTACACAAAGATCTAGCATGTAGATAGTCGTGCAGTGATTATGCATTTTGCAGTCGAGTGCTCTCAACCGCTGCCTGCTTTGCTTTGCAAGCGAGGGGAGTTATTTTTTTCGCCCTTTCAGGCAGGCTAAAGTTTTAAGATCATACCGCCTTGTATTTTCCTATAATTATATATATATCCTTTGACGACCTCTGTGGCGCGGCGCCACGGGCGAAGGTTCGCCTGCGACACAGGAGGTTGCGGGTTCGATTCCCGCCTCGGAACAAATATTTATACAGTCTGCAGATATTTGTTCAGGGTGTTCTGGGTATTTTCTATGCATAATAAAAAAATATCTATCTATGTAATGTATTGTATTAAGTATATCAGTTATCTTGTACCCATAACACAAGCTCTGCTTAGCTTGGGGCTAGATAATGTTGTGTGAAATGTCCAGCATATATATTTTTAATTTATTTATTACGTAGGGCTTCATCTTTAGTTCGTAAGTAGGGTTATTTTTCTTCTTCAAATGATGTCTTTAATTTTTATCTTCATTGCTCAAGTCGCCAAAGACTCAGTCAAGTTATGCCTTAGTAAAGCAGTGGCAGTTTTACTAAGACTTTGGTGGACGATTTCCAACCATTTGAAAAGTCACGCAATACACTTATATTTAATTTAATTACACTTGTACTCGATAAATAAGTTACACCGCTTAAAAAGCCTGTAAAACTACACGACATTACTTAAACATTATAAATTGAAATCCAATAAAAATAGGCGACGTCTCTTTTCGAAAAAGGCGGGAAAAGTCGCGAGGGGGTGAGTTGCAATAAAAATGTAGGGCTGGCGGAGGAGGACCGCGCTCGTTACCGCGCCCGTCGGTCGACGTAGTCTCTTTGACATCATTACATTTATTGCACCGCCCCTGTCTCCGCATACCGTGAAACCCCTGATCTTGGTTCTGTGCTTTTTAACAAAACTTTCCGTCCGAAAGATATTCCAAAAGTAACTTCGGCGACGCTAGTTCGTTTGCTTCTTATTGTTTAGGTTGGATAACTTATTCTCGTGGGCGGATCTTATCATAATGTTAATAATGTTGCCTGGAAAGTTATTGCGAATTATGGACAAATTATTATAATTTTACTTCAGTTATGAAAATGGTTTGTATACTTACGAGCTCTGTTTCCACAACAGTGTATGGTATTGTGTGACGTGGTGTTTTCGGCCTTAGAATAGACCCTTTCGTCTTCTCCCGTGGATGTCATAAAAGTCGACTAAGGGATTACACCAGGGTATGGGCGGCAGCATCCACCTGAGTACTCAGCACTAATACGGCGATCACCAATCCGCCTGCCAAGCGTGGTGATTATGGCAAACAAAACCCCTCAAATTTTCTTGGCAAAATAAAAGAAGAGAGGCCTTGTCCAACAGTGGACAGACGTCTAACGGTTGATGAAGAAGTACTGTAATTTTAAAGTTCCTAAATTTTTCACGTGTGTTGAAATTGCTTTTTCAATTGAACACTTAGGAAGCGATTCGCTACACATTTGTTCGTTTCACGACCGCATAGATTTTCTCAATTTGTATCTTTCAGTCCCCTCTTCCGAAGGGCTGATAAAGGACGAAGTAATCCTTTCAATCGAATAACGGGGGATTACAGTGGTGTAATTTATGCGAGCTTTTGCGCAACCGTAGATTTGATTTCGATGCCAATATTTGTATTTAAATATATGCAGACTCCGCTAGAGCTTAAACTGAGCTGGTAAAACTTGGCAGAAACCGCCTAGCCTTCTTATACAAAGCCCGTGGATTCAAATCGAAGAAATTCTAAAAGTTGGATCCACCAATTAAGCTCCTCGAGAGTACTCGTTGTGCTAAAATACCAGCAGAGGGGATATTATATTGCCAGTCTATGCTATAATGATATGCAGACTCATGAGTGTATGATAATCGATGACGGCTAGTGGACTTGCACATTTTAATTTTTATCTCGTCGTAAATTATCTATTGGAGAGCGTCCAGATAGGTATACCGCGTTAGTTCCGGGCTGTGGGTGGGCGCTCTCGCTTCTCATAATAACAATGACAAGATTGCATATTATGATATGCTTAAACTGCTACTGTAAGGCGTTCACTTGCAGTGTCCACGATTACATTGTTGTTGGCTATCGCCTGGGGTTAGTCCGATGTAAATGGTGATATTTGCTTTATTGTAACAGGTTCGCGAGATAATTTGTTTTCTTGTCGGCCATTATCTTATCCAGTTTCAATTTAAACTGTCTACCGCCTCAATCATACAACTTTTTTTTTAATTAAGCCTGTTGTGGCTTCCTGTTTTCGAATTTATTTCATAGAAACGAACACGCTCTCATATTCTTGAGATTTTTTTTTATTCATCAATCTCTTTCGTTCTTGTTCACTCATGAATCATGTGCATTCCGAATGAACGTGACTTGAATTTTTGAGTACGAAATTTGTATGTATATTTCATGGCCAATGTATTTATAAATTACATGATGCATGGTGAATCCTTTCAGCGTAAATAATGTATCAGATATGGGCCGTTCGGTTCGCAGATTATAGAATAGTACCGTTAGCCCGAGGGTCGATCCGGTAATACGAGCTTTATCCGGAGTTCCCGATGTCAGGTGGGGTGACCGATGACCCTCAATGTTCTATTTAGTTCACACGATGAGATATTCAAAAGCAATCATAACTTTGTTCTTAGCAAGCCGTCTATGCTCTAATGCTCATGCAAAAGTCACAGCCGGTGTCAGCTTTGAAGGATTAAATTATCTGCTTATTTGATTTAGCAATTTGATCCTCTCGTAGTTTGGTGGCATGTTTATAATTACTTTGTTTTGAGCAGCATCCTTAGAGTCTCGTAGGAATGGATTTTTTTTTCTTTTATTCAATTTATTTGAGCGTTTTCGTGTTTTGTCACGAAAAATCTCGAGTGATAGTGTTAATTAAGTTATCATCTAGCGTGCGGCGCTATGCATTCTTAATTATCGCTGTTTTTTGTTATACGTATAAATAATTATAGACCAATGTAAACTGATTATGTTTATAGAGGTTAACGACTTTTTTTTAAAGCTCGGTTTACACAACCGGTTATGTAATGGGGCTTTTATGTCGACCCCCGAAAGATATGATTATACATGGAAGTTAAACCTCGATGAATTTAGCTCTGACAAAAATTTAAGAAAACATTGTGGCTATCTGCCTTGATTGCAAGTTCCAATACAACATAATACACTGCAGATGGTGTAGTAACTTCATCCCATGTACCATTATGTGGCATTCGTTTATGGTCTTCCACGTATAAAGTAAGCTGCTTCGTAAGAATACCTATAGCCCGTTCAGTCTGGTAAACTCTTGTACTCCTGGACTCTAAGTAGCAAAATAAAAAGATCACATGTGTCTCTCGCTGAATACGCCATTGTTATACATACCTGCTTTACATGTGGGAAAGTGGACGTTCGCTACCGGGCTTACTGGTTCAGGCTTCAGACGTTATCGGAACACGTCAACTCTTCTTTGCCAATTAATTATATCTGCTGCATCGGGAACAAATTGCGGACATTCCGGCGTCAGTCACGACAACAAAACTATCTAATTGAGTTCACACATGAACAGTGCCGCAGAATGCAACTCTATCACACGATGAGCCTGTCGCCAACTTACCGTCTCTCCCTATAGTGAGAAAGAACAAGACACGAAAACGCAAGCTACTCAAGCACTCTATTTAAGAGAGTGGTCTCTCCTAGAGGAGATGACTATGTTTAGGTACTTAGATTAAGAGGCTCGTCGTTCCCGAAAACTTGTGGCTTGATTTTTGGTCGTCTCTTGGTACAGCTTTCAGTAATATGACACTCTAATTTGAGTGTGGGTAAATTTCGGTAGCTAACAAATTTTCTTTGAATGATTTCTAATCATATTCATTAAAAAGTGTGGCTACTTCTTGGGTTGAATTGTCCGAAATCCCGGAAATTTTATTTAATTTTATCAAACTTTATCTCCGCATACTAGTTCCTCTGCTTCGTTCATATGCCAATTATTTGAAATAACTTAAGCGAAATTAGTCACCTGTGAATTCTCAAACAATACTTTTTAAATTGTTTGATAATAATTACCGATAGTGTAATTTCTAGCTTGGTACACTATCGGTAAGTTATTGCTTTACCCACAAAATTTTGTGTTAGAGAGATATCTCTACTCATAAATCTGCAATAACGTATTGTACAATTTAATTATTTTCTATTGCCCCTGCTGATATAATCTCTCATAACACTTTTTATGCATCATAAAGCTAACTTAACACATGAAGATAATATTTATTATCTACTACCGATATATCAGATTTGTCACGCATTTCAATACGAAATCTGATTTCTAAGAATATTTTCGAAATGAATTGCCTAGTGCCTAATGTCTCTCAGTTTGCATAACCGCTTGATCACGTACAGCCAAATTTACTAAGCTATTATTGTATGCATATACAGGCTGTATCTATTCAAATGCGATCGCTGGACCTCATATTATTTGTAAAGGCATGTCTATTCTTAACAACGCTATTGTAGAGTTTGTCTTTCTGTCAGTGAAAAATTGTTTCTCTACCTAGTTAGGAGTAAATTATATGTAATTTTTATCAACGAGCTTATGTACAATATACGGTTTTAATACAAAAACCCGAAGAGAAAATAATTTCCAGTATTGTGTAGTATTTGTATCAACCTGTAGTTGGTCCTGTTACTGTGAAGTCATGCCATGTCAATTGATTACGAGTAAATTCAGTAAGAAGTGTTTCCATATAGGGCTTTCAATCTTTGGTTTTCAAATCAGGCTTGCAATATACTTTTTGTTGGAATAAATTTGCATGGAGCGGCATTAAAGATGGCGGGCCAGTTAATGTTTGTGAAGCGATGTTTGGTTTGATCCATGTTTGCTCAGTGCCGTCATTGTCCTGCCATACCGCTCTGACGAGGCGACCAGCAAGACAGCTGTTGCAAAGATGATGAAAGATTGTTTCAGGCTTCAGGTTTAGTCATCAAAACAGTCAAGAGTTTTTCGTACGAAGCGTAAGAAACATTTATCTGAATTATATTACAACCACACTGAAAGTTAACTGAATCGACACTGAATTGTGAATAGACTGAAAATCGGTACACTGCTCTACAATTTATTCTCATCATTAGATCAACTTTCAAACTCAATTGAAAACGAGGATTAAATGGATTTATAATTATTTTTAGGCTGGTTTAGTTTCTTTAAAGTTGTGATCACATTTCGATCAATATAATTATATTTCCTCGTTGTATTGTCTACTACTATTTGTGACATTTAAGACATCAAGACTATATCGGACTATGATCCCAAGTCTAACTAGACTATTTTTGTTACGAGAACTTGCCTTCAGTTCAAAAGGGTTAGCCGTAAAGACGTGTCGTTTATTCTTTTTCGTTTATGTTTGGAATCACGTGAAAGTTAAGGTATTTAAGTAGCACGGATTCCGTCCCGATTCTTGCGACGCAACACAATAGACTTGTTTTTTTGCGATTTCTGCCAGTTCAATGGCCGCGCAATTTTCGTACAAGGCACCCGGCCTCCAAATTATCAAGACGAAAACTAATTATTGGTAAAGATTATTTTTATAGAGATGTCAAAATATTGTTATTGGTTTGTTTTAAATCATTATTCGTAGTTGAAGATAATGAACCGCTAATAAATTGTTCATGTTGTAGTGTAGTAGATAAAATTAAATGAACGGTTATTGCTATCCAGAAGCTTATACCGAACACGCTCGCCGACGACCGAAGACGTGGTCTAGATGGATAAAATATTTATACTTATTAATAAATATCACACGCATGAGTAATGGCCCGTAATTGGCAACAGAGGCTATCGCCATTAAATAAAGACGTCGTGACATCCGCTAGCTAACTGTAAATGTTATCAAACCGTGCCCTTAGGATCTACTCAAGTTATACGATCTGGTCAAGTGTATAACTTCCAGAACTGTAAGTAGTCATAAAGTTGACTTCATTATGTTCCTGGAGAATTTGATGAAAACCTTGTCTTTAATCCATTCCTGAGAAATATTCGTTATGAGTTTTGCAATCTGCTTTTATCATTCCACTGAGTAACTTTGTTGAAAGAGCATCAAGGTGTGACGATAAGCATTGATTGTGGCGAGTGTGAGTCATGCCGAACAATAGTTCAACTAGACATATATGCCGCGGGCAATTCTGCCTCATTGAGATTCAGCACGACGCCACATGGACCAAACTTCACCTTATCCGGCCACTATGTAATGTCTCCATTGTTTACTTTGTAAGTGCACGGAAATTTTGCATCGGGCATCTTAAACCTGAATTCATTAGTGATACATTTTCTATTCTTTCTGTATTCATATCCATTGGATACTTGAATTTTCTTTTCTTCTTGTCCGTATCGAAACGAGATTTTATGGTTGTGTAACTGAAACATTTGGCGAAAGCATGGTTGCGCTTGAATGGTTAATTGTACAATAAGAGTTGTCTGCATGTTAATGTAGGCTACACACGACACTGTCATTTGCTACAGTTTCCGTTTAAGATGGACCTGAGCTGAATGTAATTTCCCAGTCGCCACTAAAGAAAGTGATGATGATTAAGCATTCCTACTATAGAATTACATAGCAGGGTCTACTTGTCGTGCAGGAGTCCAACAGTATGATTTGTGTCTCTGAAGTCTATTTTTATCGTATGCCCGTATATTCGCCCAGTTAAAGCTTTTCAATTCTTGTCGCCAAACTATTATGTTTGTAGACGTCGAATCCGTTTTAGACGACGGCATTTGTTACGTCAGTTTTGCGGTAATTTCACGGCTCGCGCGCCTCTGAACTGTTCATAGTGGAAAAGTGAAGTGCGAAGTTTCGGCGAGGCGGTGCAGGCTGGCGCGGCGGAGCGTGGCCGGCGGGGTCGTCGCCTCGCGTCCACCTCTACCAGCCGACAAGCCATCACATTTTGCTACAATATTCGTATTTCGTACAAAACAAAACTGATTTTACTGGTATGAGCATTTTGCATCAGTTTGTAATAGGGGTTAAAGTATGAAGTTGCCGTTTTAACGTAGTGGCCACTTTGATTTAAAATTAAACCTGCATGGTTGCATTGGTCCAAGATTCGTGATTCAATCTTTTTTTTTTAAACTAACTTTTTAACACTCTTAATTCAACATATTTACATTAATTGAACATTCTATTGTTTGACTTTCAATTGTTTTTACATTCAGTATTTGAGTTAAACATGACCTGAAAAATTACCTAGAAACTCGTATTCGAAAATTACTCTAAATTTCGCAGTAGTTAGTAATTTTCGCAACAGATACAGCTGGCAATATCAATGCTGCGTTTGGAGAGGATACGACTAACGAATGCAATGTGCGTTTTTGGTTTAATCGCTTTCGCAGTGGAAACTTCTGCTTTAAGAATGATCCCCAATGAGTGTAGGGATTTTAGACAGAATTATGAAGTGTGATAAAAAGTGGCCTCTCTACAATAATCGCAAGTGAAAAACGCAATGGCTGAACCCAGGTCAAATACCGGAGCAATGCTCGAAAGTGAAGCACACACAGAATGTTATGGTAACTGTTGGGATACACTTCATAGCGTAATTCACTATAGCTTTTTGAGAAGCGGTGTATCAATAATAGCATATGTCTATTGTAAAGAATTTCGAACAATGATGGCGAAACTTAGAGAAACAATCCTCACTCGTCAATTGATCTTCACCATTATTGCTCCATGATAACGCAAGCTTCACTCTGCTCGACAAACCGTTCTAACATTACAAGACCTGCAGTTAGAAACCATACATCATTCTCCGTACTCAAGATTGATATTTTGATTATACACGCAAATAGTGTCGTGCGGGATAAGAAAGGACTAACATTTTATTTTTGAACGTATCGGTTTCTTGTGATCGGAAAGGACATACCCCTCGCCAGATAGGTCTGGCGATTCCTATTTTTTACGCAATTTAGACAATATCCGGCAAGTAAAATGTTCCCAGGAAACTGTACAAAATGCCCTTATAGACTTTGTAGAATCCACTTCCCCAGAGTTCTATAGCAAAGGCATAAATGATAGTCCTTCGATTTGGCAGTAGTCTTATACTATTAAACGAGCAATATTTGTATGGATGTATTATATTTGTTTTGAGATCTCGAAAACGGCTCTAACGAATTCGATAAAATTTGTTATGTGGGTGTTTTCGGGGGCAAAAAATCGATCTTTTCAGATCTCGAATACGGCTCTAACGAATTCGATAAAATTTGCTATGTGGTGGTTTTTGGGGGCAAAAAATCGATCTAGCTAGGAAATATCTGGGAAAATGCGTTTTTCTGAGTTTTCCGAACAAAGTTCCGTCACCCAGGTACTGTATAGGTAAATAAAGTAAATACTTATAAATAAATATATTTTTTCTTAGAAAAAAGATGTTCGATTTTTTTTTATGTTACGGCAATTACATACTCTAACCCCTAATATTTAGGCACATTTCTGTGCAAAATAAAGACTATATTGTATTCCTGAGGATATCATCAGATTTTATAGGTCCTTTTTATGCCAATATAGTCGTAAAATAGGTTTCAACTGTGCATTGTGGTCCGGGGTAAGCGCGTAACATCTGGAGGGCTGCGCGCGGGCGGCGCACGGAGGGGCCGCGGGGTGCGCTCGGGCTGCACCGGGCGGCGGCCGCGCTCCGCCAGTCCCCGAGACACCGGCCGCGTGAACGGCCATACGCGATTACGTGCAGTGAGTGATCCCTGAACCGGCGGCTTGCACCCCTGCGCCCCTGCACTTATGTGAGTCCTTCCACCTGCCCCATATATCTATCAGCACTGGCTAAAGCAGTTTTGCTGAAAGTGATGCCGCCAAGACCGGCTCGCGATGCCGGCCGGCCGGCGTTTCACCTAACCTGTCTTTCTATGATTGCATTGCAATTGGATTGAAAGTTGAGTGTTGTGATTGAATGTTTGATTGGATGCAGGAGATCTGGTGAGGTTGTGGAGTGAACTTGACTTAATCGAGTATTTTAATAGTCTGATATATCAAGATGGTGGCGGATACCGTTGTCAATCAATATCCCGAAAGTTCTGATAGCACACCTTTATTCATAGTTTTTAATTAAATAAGTGGGAACATTATGGTCACGCGAACCACTAAGCCGGACTTTCCGCCGGGGTCTACGAACCCACCGTGAAAATGGGATTATTGCACGATGCTCTTAATGCTATTTCGCGCTTGTTTATGTCCAGGTAATAAATGACGAGGTTATAGCGACACGAAATCCTGTTGCGTCGTTTACATGCATATTTTTATAACATTCATATTTTTTGGAACAGCGTTCTAGAATCATCATTACGCCTTTATGTCAGTTGCCGGGCCTGTACCGGTGATCACCATAAACTATACAATGCGGCTTAAAATTGCAATATCCAGTTTGACAGCTATAATTATGTATTAACTAGCGATCAACCGAGGATTCACCTGCGTTATTCTCCTGAGGCAAATAATTTCGGTACCTATAAAAAAAACATCGAATTTAGCCTAGCCGTTTTGGCGTGAAAGCACGACAAACATCATCATCATTCATTTAACTTTCATATTTTTTGAGAGATAAAGGTCAGAGATGTGAAGATAGAGATTTAGAGACAGAGATGTAGAGACTAGAGATGTAGAGACAGATTAGTAAAGAGATGTAGATACAGAGATGTAGAGACAGATTTATTCTGTATTGTACACAAAATACATAATATGAACACAAGACAGAATGAAAGAACATGTATAAAGGCGAGCTTAACCCTAAAAAGAGTTTTCTTCCAGCAAACCTCTGAGGCTAGAGTGGTGATTATAGAGGTAAGTATCTCTCTCTATATCTCTTCATCATCTATATTTCTATCTTTATATCTCTATCTTTACATCTCTGTCTCTACATCTCTGTCTTTAGATATGTAGGGATAGAGATAGACGCGATTTATTAATACGGGAAATTAATTATATATTAAAATAAGTAATATTTATTATAATTACTTTTAAAAATCAGCGCTCTAAGCTTTCAATCTTTTTCAAAACTCTGATAAGCATTTTATTCATCTCTTAGTTTTTGACAATGCTTCAAATTTTATAATTTAATTTTTATCAAGCTATCATTTCTAAGCAATTTCTCACTTTATCACCTCTGCAAATTCATTGTCCAATAAATCCCCCTCTCATAACTCTTATTTCTGCTTATCATCTTAGTCTTTGTACAACAATTATAATTCAAGACACAACTGGTTTTTAATAAATAAAGGGTGCAAAAGCTACGATTCTTCCGTCTTGGCTAAATCGTTGCAAGTTTATTTTCATACGTTAGTCAGCTACTTTATGCTATTCTTCTATCGCTTAACTTTACTATCTTGGGTATTCCTGAATCGTTATAGCTTTTCTCCCAATCATTAGAAGGCCACTTCGCATTTACTCCCAGCTTACGCACTTCTATGTCAATTTAGTGTCCATAAAATGGATGGAGAAGTACACCTTCTGAGAGTATGATATACCTGTTAGTTGACGCAATAGCCTCTGTCCGTTGGCACAACGTACGTCCAGACAAGACAGATGTATGTTCTATTGAACTGTCGCAACACAAAGGGCCACCTGAGCGATCGGCCTGTTGATTTCATCGTCCAAACCGTGCTTAGAAAGGCACGAATCTTCTAAGAGCATTTGATCTAATGGAATCCAACAAGACTAAATTACAGTCATTTATTTGCATTTAGATTTAAAATAAGAGACGCTACTGTGCATAAAGTTGAAGCACTCAAAACCAAATGTTTGGTCTACATTAAAATCATTAATCTCTAATCATCTCGTATTCAAAGTATCAAAGAATTTACACAGCTGAATGTAATAAATAACAAAAGTTTTTCAATTATATTAGCTGTTATTAGATATACATCGTCATGTATCTGTACCAATTTCATTCAACTTTTTTGCGCACTGCTTTTCGCAATCTTGTAACACAGCTCATAGTTAAGATTACTCATCGTTCGACGTAGGCAGGACTGTTACAAAAACAGTGTTAGTCATACACGTATGTATCCCTCTGACTCCAATTTTATTTATGAGAGGGGGAAGAGCGAATTCCTCGAACATAAAACATGCGAACGGTACACGGAGCGCAAAGGTTTTTGCAACATGGCTGTTCTATTTGCATAAGTATCGCTGCATCCATTGTTTGGGTTATCTCTACTCTAATCTTACCTGCATAAGATGCTATTGCAGGCTGAATTCCCAGACTATTACCATCGTACCGTCATTAAATACAGTTGCACGTGAATTTTGCTCTATTCGAAAGCACAATTTGGCGTGTTAGCCGCGGCTAGGTGGCGACTCAGGCTTAGCTGTTATGATGAGAAATCACGGCGATCCCGCTACTCACCGCTACGGTACTTTCTATGGCTCTTGAGCTTCTCTTGATGCGTTTTGTCTTACCAATGCCAAAGAATAGAAATAGTATGCGGTCAATTAATCACTCGAAAGTATGGCCATTTGTGATGCCGCGTTTTACTCTGCTCTGACAGGCAGGCTATAAATTTTGTGACAATTTGTTAGTCTTCTGTGACTGCATTGTTTTGTCATTGGGTCACTTTTCAATTCTTTACAAACTTGTTGGCGTCTATTCACCTCGTGTTTGTTTTCTTATTTCGAATTTAGGTACATAGGTAGTTGCCTACCTCATTCTTAAGCTGGAGCAGTGTCTCTTCAAAACTAAATGCAAAATCTTGTTTTATTTTAAGCTGACATACTTAATCGATTGCACTTTGGGCGAATCCATAAATAGTCTGCAATCTAGGGCTTATATCATTTGCTGATATTGGCACTCATCAAAACGTAAGTGTTCACTTACGTCAATAGGCGAATAAACCGAACGATATCAAGTATGAATATGAACACCAAGGACATGTATCCTAAATTCATAAATAACATCAGAATATGGTAACCACATTGTGGCCATATGTTTAGGTTGAGATTAAGTCTTATGTTTTGTGGTTTAGTGTTTTGTTTTCTGAGGGCAGTGTTGGTCTGGTGACGTCATAGACAGCTGTAGGGCGAGTGACGTCACGTCTCGACACGGTCGTTGACCCCCTTCAACCCTCGGAACATGCGCCTACATAGTGCCTAGTGCCTACAGTACTTACTGCAATCATGAATAACTTATTGTATTATACGGACTGAATGCCGCCCGACCTGGGGAAACGGCAACTGAAATATATCCAATGCTAGGAATATTACACGGAATTTTCAAGCCATATTCGATTCAATATAAGCCTGTATTATAGAAATACTTTTCAATGTAGAGGAAATCCTTGCAAATTTGAATAATTTAGGTAATAATTTTATTGTTCCTGAGAGATAGAAGTGTATAAACTGGGCGGCACAAACTCGTAATTCCATATTTGTGCAAACATGAAACTAAACAGGTGCCATATCTTGTTAGCGTTCACGTTTTAATGTAACTGCCGAGCCTTCCTGTCTTATACTTTCCCCTATTTTTAATGCAATTTTTTCAATAACCCGGAATCGATCGAATGCATTTTGTCTTGGTGGTGTCATAACAACTCTGCGTTATACGAGTAGATAGCATCACAACAAACTAATAATCATAATAATTTTTTAAACCTATTTTAGTTAATATAGCTTTTGTATTGTTTTGCCGTATGTCATTTTACATCAGAGAGAACAAAACTGTTTTAACTAAAATAGGTTTAAAAAATGATTATGAATCAGTCCCTTACTTTTTATTCCATACTGGCCACGCTCCGCGGTTTCACCTGCGTGAACAATGATGAAAATTGATGATGATGATGATGATGATGATGAAAAGAAGCCTATGTGTTTATCCAGGGTACAAGGGTATATAACACCGATAAGTTCACAAAAATAGCGTGATTCGAAGACACACGCAAAGTCGGTAAAAGAAATGACATTTTCACACTTATTAACAGTAGTGTACAACTCCCACGAGAAATTTCGAAATCAGGTAGGGTGAAGTAATGCAGGGGTGATATTACACCACCAAGACAAAAACGCTCTCGGTTCCGGGTTATTTTATAAATTGCAATAAAAATAGGGGAAAATAAACAGACAGGTAGGTTAATACAGTTACATTGAAACGTTTTTAAAGCTAACAAAATATGACACCTGTTTTGTATAATGTGTGCACTAATCACACTAACATTATAAATGCGAAAGTTGTTTAATGTTTGTTACTTCAAACGGCTGAACAGATTTGAGTGAAATTTAGAATGGAAATAACTTATACCCTGAATTAACATAAGGCTACCTTTTATCCTGATATCCGCAGCGGATCGAGACTTATGCGGATGGACCCGTGGGGTGCAGCTAGTTTTCAATCAAATTAATAATGCAATATATCGTTGATATTTAGGGAAGTGAAAAAAAAATTGAAAAAAAAAATTACAATTAATACGGTTTTATATCTCTTGTATGTCTCTTGTCTTGTACCTTGGGATTTGCATTTTTAGGGTTTCGTACCTTAGAAGGACCCCCCCTACCCTCCTCCCCCTTCTAGGATAATTTTGTTGTCAGTCTATCTGTCTGTTTGCCAAGACCCTTTTTCTCAGGAACGTTTAAAGGTATCAACTTAAAAGGTGTTGTTCCAAGATGTATGGAGCCTAGCCCTTGTCGGTGTACACTTGTGTAAACGTGGCTAAATATATGTAAAACCTTTTCCCATTGTATTTTTTTGATTATTTCGCTTCATTTAATACAGGTTCCTAAAATATCTTTCTCACGGAGAGCAACACAAGACAAAACAATATAGCGGGGCGGATATAATTTACTCTTGGCTCCCAGGTCTTGGAACTAGGAAAATATTTTCGCGAAGAATCGTAATGTTGAATTGAGGACTGATGTGATAATCGTAATAAAGCTTAGCGTAGGCAACGCATTCTATGTAGACACACTACTCTCAACGAACGAATAAAGTAAGCAACCACAGAGCAACAAACGTGACATTCCCTGTCTGGATTTTTATTCGAATTTTAAACTTTTTTGTGCAGTAAATTATGCTTCAAATTAGAGTTAGAGTATTTTTACGATAATCACTGTTTTTTTTCGCTATTTTCTGTCTAGTGTACATCGATATAGGCCATTTTGGAACATGTCCTTTATAACAAATACAAAAGTCTCTGAGCTTATAGTAAATCAAGCTTTAACTCAATGCATTAGAAAGATATGGCAATTAATGACCACTTTTTGAATGGAAATCTCTAGTGTACTTTCTGTGACATAACAATTCTAAAATTTGGTATGCTAGGAGGCTTTGTGACACAAATAAAAGAAAGTCTAAAACTGAGGAATTTCTTCTTTTTTTACCCCTAAAATAAGATCTGGGTGATGTTTGTTGAAAAAGGTGGCTGAAACTCGAAAAGGGTTCTGGCGAACCCAAAATGATTTACGGATCGGAATGAGGCGTCTCGCATACTTTTCCGGTTTATTATTATTTGCATAGGGTTCAACAACACATTATCTGTTAAAATTTAAACTGGTTACCATTTACGGTTGCCGAGATAAATCCCTGTGACAGAACACAGATAGACAGACAAACAGACGGAGGGCGCGTGGCGTAGGCTTAGGAATAGCGTCTCGTTGGCACCGTTTAGAAAGCTAAAAAAGATTTTTGTTGAAAAATTTATGTTTCAAAACAAGCTTTAGAGATTGGAACCATGAGCTGATCAAAATGAGCTCAAACACTGCCAGGCTACTATTAATCATCGAGGAGTTCCGTTGTCCACCTTCCGTCTCCATCATCAGATCAGCTCGCCTTCACCATAATATCGTATTGTCATTGGAACTTGACAGGTATGCAAAATTTCAGCTCAATCGGTTGGGTGGGACTGGTTCAAAACTCAGTTTCAAGATTCCACCCGGACAAACATACATACATTGCAATTTAAACAAAAGCTTTTAAAAAAAATACAACCGAATTGAGAACCTCCTCCTTTTTGTGAAGTCGGTTAAAAATACTGGTTGTATACACGTTTCAGGTAAAACTCATAAACAATTATAATCAAGGAAACCACAAAACAAATGATTTTGAATTTTCTAACATAGTCATGATCTTAATGCGGTCATTATCTATTTAAAGCAAAGTGTGAGCAGTTATTGCTTGATCTCAATCAATGCTTACAATAATTAGGTACTTAAGATTCCGTATCAGTAGCGTGAAGATTATGATTATCTCAATTTCTCTTGTGATTCAACTAATTTTAGCTTCCAAGTTATATTATTATACATTGCAATACAACACTTTCATAAATTAACATGCGGCATCTCTTGTTAAGCCTAACATAAGATTTATATAGTATGCTGTCTTTGACTATAAAGTGTACATTTGAATTTCATTTTACGTTGTTTAATTATAAGAACCTTCCATTTTATTTTATGTTAGGTAGCAAAATCTAAACTTTCTCTCGTCAGTTTACGCGGAAACAAAGAATGATAACATCGGTGTCATTATCATGATTACCAGCGTGTTTACGTCCACTGCTGAACGAGGCCTCCCCCATTGAATACAATGGGGGGATTCGCCATAATCACCACGCTTGGCAGGCGGATTAGTGGTCGCAGTTATGCTTTTACAACATCCACGAGAGAAAGAGGAGTCTATTTTAGGCCGAACACACCACGGCACCATTCGGTCTATTATCAGCTCTCTTTAGTCTGAGAGGTTTGCTGGAAGAAAACTCTTTTTAATGTTAAGCTCGCCTTTGTACATGTCCGCTTTCTCTTACTTTTGTTTATGTATTAACTTGTGTGCATTAAAATAAGTATATTATTATAGTCTTTTCGTAATAAAAGTCCAGATAATATGAAACAAAATGATTTCAAGATAAGTTAATGTAACAATGCAATACCTCAGTGCAATGTCACGTGACGTGACCTAAGAGGTATTGGTATAGGTATTGAGGTGGGCAACATGCAAATTTCGTCACTAAAAAGAATGGACTCTTCCGTTCAGTTCAATCGATTTCATGAGTAATCGATAATTTCGTGATAAAATTATCGCTCGTGATCTAATCCCTCACCGAACGCCGTTCTATTTTGAATTCCACGTATTGATTTTATAGCATGAGAATCCTAAGTTGTCTACGATTGAGCTTTGTGTATTTCATGCACGTAGCAGTTCCCTCAATGAGGGCTGGCCTGAGTCGGTGCGTGAGGAAATGCCCTCCGTCGAGTTACTATCGATTAAGGGCACAATTCGAATCTTATTCCGCAACATCATGTTGTTATACTTATTTTACCGCTACTCTATTATATTTGACACAAACTTTACATAAAAATACAGTTCTATATTGAAAACACTTGTTCAAGTAGCGCACATTTGTATGATTCAGTAACGGAACGCTCTACATTCTGTATATATCTTCGGTTATTAAAACGACGAGTGGGCAACGTATAAAGTGTTTTCACAGTAAGATAACTCGAAAAATGATCGTTTTTTTCTTAATTGGTTTTATATTTTAATAAATTCTTCACTTTACCACAGCAACGAGCCTGGCCGGGCGACTCATTAGTGTTCTGAAGTGGACCGCAGTTTAATTGCCGCAGGAATATGCCTTTTACTTTTACATAAACTCGAAAGGTTATTCAGCCATGCTGTAGCCGCTACAGAATGGCCGAATAAGGGCCGGTTTCCACCGGGCGGAGAGGAGGGAGTGACAGGATATGTGTTTGAATAAACCAATCCGATTCCGTTATTTCCTTTTGGTTTTTACCTGTCAAGACTGCCTGCCAATAACCTGCCAGCTTTGCTCTCATCTCCTCTCCTCTCTGCCCCGGTGGAAACCCGCCTCTAACCCTTCGAGTACAGTGTAGCGATTTATATACCCAAGTAGGAAACTTTAATAGTCTCTTTATAAAATAAGCATGAATCCATTACTCCTATCCATTAATAAAACAAACGTTTCCGCCGGTTAGCTAGTCTGTCGAGATGGGAGGATGACAGACTCTCAGACGTTGTCTGGTTAGATTAGACCGGCATGCGGCATCATTTCATTCCATCATTGTTGAATGAAAGTGCTACACAATTTAAATTCTCTCAGCTTTTTATGTCCTTGTAAAGAGACAGTAGTTAGTATGAGTAATGATCTCTGGAAACGGATCGTGACCGCTACGAGTCCAGAGTAACAGACAATAACTTTGATTTACTGCGTTTGAACACTATTCTCGCTTTATGTTTTTGCTCTGTTAGCCGGCAGCGTGCAAAACGCGTCTTTTATGATAATGAACGGCTTGATCCCAGATTTCCAATTTTACTACTGAAACTTTATTTTTTGACGTTTCATTCTGTGGTATCTTCTGTAATCTTTCATGCCAGTCTCCTTTTATAATGGTACTAATGGGATAAGCCAGTGCCAGTTGTACCATCAAAGGTACTAGTGGGACAAATCGGTGTCAATTGTACCATCAATGGTACTACTCAATGGTACATGTGGTCCTGAGGCAATCTTTCATTTTTTAGGCTTTAATTGTTTACTCTTGAGGTTATGTTCATTAAAAGCAACATCCCGGGCCTATAATAAGCCTTATTCTATCAAATTCTAATTCTGTATCTTTCTCTCGGTCTTTTCGCTCTTCTAATCTAACAGATTCCAATAAGAGATTAGTAATAAGATGCATATATTTTAGTATTTTAACTGCCAAGCCAAAGGTTATAAAAGCTATTCAACCTGGTAGAAAAGTATAGTTACAGTTGGGCGTGATTGGTATCTCGTAAAATAGTCCACACGTGCCTTCACGCAATCTGTTATGATAGAAGACCTTTCACGGCACGCCTCGGCGTTTACCCACATTAGTGGCTGTAGGTGCGGATTGAATTGTACACATTCCTTTTTTGAACCGTATCTTATAAACATGCCTCGTTGATCGAAAGCTTTGAAATCTAAATAAGATAGTTCTAAATGGTTTCAAACCATCAATACGTTATTAGACTTTATACTAAAGTTAAGTCTATATTAGAAGCAAGAACTGCTGTCGCGCATATGATCCATCACCTATCATTTTGCATTTTTTCCTAGACTGTGTTTGTTAACGTGACGGCAAAATTATGAATATTAATATTCATGTCTGGGGTTTATTAACACCATCAAGAGGTGTCGTTGCATGTTGGGCGTGCTTACTCATAGCCGTATTTACATTTCGTGCACGGGAGCGGCTTGATTTACTGCCTCTGCGACTTTAGGCGCGGGGGACTTAAATTAGTGCTCTGTCATATGTCACACGATATTTTTTTTTATTTCTCTCGTCTTGAGCGAACGCGGACTTATACCCTTCGAAATATCCATTCTTACTCCGTCGCGGGATATTTATAAACGCGCCTTATTTAGAACGGTTTCTGACGCTCGCTGCTTCGCATCGTTCGGGTTGATATGTTTTATACCGTAAATGGATATGAAACATCCATCGTAGCTCGGCCAGCTTTTGGATATTAAAAGAACTTTGGCTAATGTCAAAGGAACCCTGATTTAATTTCGACCGACAGTCGAGATCTGTCAGGAGGAGAAGTGACAAGATTGATTGTAGTTAGGTATATCGTTCAATAAGTGGCACTAGCGTGGGTACATCAAAAGATTCGAGGGTGATGAATGCGAAGCTATCCCCTTGATGGAACGCAGAGCTCGGCCGGCTCTCAGTACGGCTGATGAAACTAATTTGTTCAGTAAGGAAAGAGTGACATTGCTGTTGACTAATTGAAATAGCGTTCGTTATTATGAGTCTTGGCTTTTCAATGGGGTAATTTAGCATTTAGTTTTGCCTGTTGTTCGGGTGCTGGGAAACATTTATCGTGTTTCTCCTCATTCAGTTTACATTTCGTACCTATTGAATATTTAAACTCTTTTGGCATTTTAAATAGAAAAAAAAAAAAAACGGCTAATTACCACTGTTTTCCGTCACTTTTGCTGACGTTTCGAGACTGAGTTCAGAAGTTTTTTTTTTTTTTTTTTTTTTTCAATTTAAAATGATTCCCAACCACGAAAGTTTCAATTCTCTTTTGGCATTTTAAAAATAATCTTTATTGAAAGTTGTGACGATTATCCATACAAAAGACATGAACGCGCGACACGCGGATGCCACTGTTCTTAGGTTGCCCTTACCAGTTCTCCTTTTTGTATCATCCCGGTTTAAAACGAAGAACACAATACATGTTTGTGTAGGAAATGAACATTTATGTCAACAGGATAATGTGTCATGGGTTTCTGTAATTATTTATGTAAATTGTCCCCTTTCGTCGGAAACCTGTTGATTTATTCCAGGACAAAGAATGTGGTGTTGATTGCATTGAATACCATACGACATCTGAAAACATGTTAGATGGTGGGACTGACTTCGAATTTTGATAAAATCTTTTGGGGGTTCAATTATTCGGCAGGTGATGCAGCACCCACTAACGAGATAAGATTATCACTTCTTAAAGAGAAACGGTGTGAAAGCCGATATAATATATGCTCAGTTAAGTCCTATAGCGGGAACAAAATTACCTGCTGATGGCTGCATGTCACATTGTCACAAGCACAAGTCAGACAAAGATCCTGCATAATCCCGAAATTTCGACTCCGCGGTAGGCCCGCTAGGTGGCAATGTTTGCCGTATCTATAGTACACAATAGATAGCGCGTCACATAGGATTCCGATGATGTAAGCGGTTTCCTGCGGGCTTCGCAAAGCGCCGCGGTAAGCGTGTCCGCGCCTGCCTGCTAATTAACCGCGCTGACGTCACCGTGGGGAGCTCGCTTGCCCGCGCCCGCCTGTGCCACCGCGGCGTGCGGTAGCCCGCCATTATCGGGGGCCCTCGCGCGGAAACGACAACGACCGACGCTTTCTCTGCCTTGCGGCAACAGCTTAACTATCCGATAGACAAGTGGCCAGCTAATGCTCTTCAAGGCCGTTCTAGGATTTGGCGGTTCTCGGTGTACTGCATGCTGAAGGTGTTGGAAGAACCAAAATGGTCACCGAATAACATGTTTTATAGCAATACGGCGCAGCTGCATACGATATGGGTTATGTTAACAAACTCAGACACTCAAACTGGCCATACATTTGATATTAAATCCCTTAGCTGCGGAATAGTAACGGCTAAGAATGTTCAGCAAAAATTCATCAAGCAATCAAGACTGTGGGACCAAGCGTCCCGAACACGCTCTGCTATAAATATGAATCATAACTTACAGCTGCGAGAACGATCCATAACGCTAGACTGGGAGAGCAGTGTAAGAATATGTAAAAGGCGTCAGATCTGACGATTGCGATTGATAAGGCAGGCGGAGTAGTGTCGCGGTACTAAGCGTGACTCATCTTAATGACTGCAATTATGGCTGCCAGGGGGGATGCGACCAGTCTTACTTCGCAAGGAAATTGTCACGTGCTCGTCTTGAGTAAAAAATAGAAAGGTATATAAAATAAATTGGTACGAAAACGAGAGGTAAATTGTGTTTTATAGCACATTATCTGCAGAAAAATATGATTATACCTATGCGTCTTTAGCAAGCCTAGAACGTTCCAAGCGGAAGTCGCACCGCCGCGGCTGTCGTTGTTGTGGTCATTGCCGTCATGCCACACCGGCCGGCAAAACAGCTCTTTCTTTTGCAATCGCTGAAGGTCACTCCTCATTGTTATTTACTTGCAAGTACGCGTCTAGACCGAATAAAAGAAAAAAAGTGTTTTTCCAATACATTGAGGTCATTGCAAGAAATAAGACAAGAACCATTATTGGTACGAATGACTAACCGCTAATTGCGTGAAAACACTGCCAATCTAGGTTTCTGGTTGCAGCAGAAAACAATGATTTCTAGCCAAGGCTGATTACAATATTGAATAAAGAGACATGGGTTTACTTGTTGTTGATAAATCGGGACTGATTGAAAAGACAGAAAAGCGATGGGTCATCTTGTAATTGTAATGAGTCTATTCATTAGTTTATTTTAACGTAACGGCACAGTTTACTTCTCCAACACTAAGTAATAAGCTTGTTGCGCCCATTGAGATACCGCAAAGCCCATGGCTTGCCTGCACATTCAAAGCGTTATTTGGTAGGTTAGGTATATATCCAATTGAATTCTGTATAATTTGTTACTTTGAGAGCTGAATCATAGTTTTTCAGATGCTCTGAATCATAGGGTTCATGACTTGTATGACTTGTAAATTGAAATGGTAAATGTTTTAATTTGGATTTAAAAATAGCCCCCACTCTTTGAATTACTCTCGTGTTTGAAGATGTCTATAGAGTTTGTGAATCTCGTTACCTTACTAAAAGTTTTAAATGTCACACGCTTCGCTGTGAAAGGCAAGGATTACGCTTCGTGCAGCAAATGCCATCACGATCTCATTTTGAATTGATGTAAAAACTGTCTAAACTTCACTTTGCTCTTCTAGTTGGATCTCATTACACTTGTGTAATCCAAACACTTAAAAATGCTATCAGTTTGTGCTCCTTGCAATGTTTTTGTAATGACTGCAGATTCATTTACATACATGTTTGAGTGGGATTAAATTACCGTTAAATTCATACAAGGAACTAAGTATTCCAATGGACAGTTACATTTAGGATGCACCATGTACCGTCTAGATTTCTCTAGACCTACAAGCCTGCAGGTTACGTGATCATCAGTTGTATGAGTCAGCTTATTATGTTGACGACTTGTGGCTCTGCCCTCTTGCCCTCTTTCCCACTCCTACTTTCTACTGCGTGGACTGCATGTCTTGAGTACCTAATCCACAATTAAGTATGTTCAATGTTTGCCACACATGTTTGCAATGTACCGTGGTGTGTCAGGCCTAAGAATAGACCCCTCCGTCTCCTCCCGTGGATGTCGTAAAAGTCGACAAATGGATAACACCAGGGGATGGGCAGCATCCCCGATCCGGCAGCGGATGAGCTTGGAACTCAGGTGCAAGTGCACCTGAGTTCCAAGCGTGCTAGTGATAATGGCAAATCTCCCCATTGCATACTATGAGGGAGGCCTCGTCCAACAGTTGACATCAGACAGCAGCAGATAAAGAAGAAGAAGAATATTTGCCAAATAACTTAGCTTTGATTAAACTGACTAGAGCATCGCACTGTCAATTTAGAAGCGCGAGATTCTTCCAGCTAATCTCATACCAGCTGCGATTATTCTCGTTTACTCATCTTTACAAATATTCGCACACCGAGATTATAGCTTCGCAATTCCGAGTCGTTCGGAATGCGGCTTGTAATACCTACAGCGCTTTTAGAATAGTCTGTGCGCTTGTTAGTATCTTCATGTTCTAAATACGGATCCTAGAAATGGTGCGAATAGTCTGGAATGTGAATACTTCTGTGGACACGGCTCTAGGTATTTGCGTTGGGGCTATTTTATTGTTGCTGGCATATTGTGTTTCATTGACGTTGAATATATTCACAGTAGTTTGATGTTTACGGCCGTATTCAAGAACCTTACTAACTTTGATAGTCCCTTTCTCTCCTAGAATATGTCAAATATAAGCGAAACTCGGCAATAAGTACGGTGCTCGAAAACATGCAGTTAGTTTTCTTTGCGAAATAAAACAATGATGATTGCCTTTCAATCTCGCCCCAAATCATTCACAAAACAATGGACTTATTAAAGCTCTTTGTTTAATGCAACAAACTCGTACCATACCGGTATATACTCCTACATATGCACCCACATAGCAAAACGCCATTAATCTGTCTGGATCTAGCATTGGCAGGTTACGAAATGCCTCTCATTTATACCTGAATGATTTAAATAGTCGTTTAATTGTAATGTATAGAACGTTGTATAGTCTGTGGCGGTGTTATCTAGCTGCTCGTTACTGCAGCCTTACAGGATAACTCACGGTGTCCGCCCACGCAGGCTGCTCTCCGAAGTCTGTAGCCTGTAACGCGAACATCTCGCACACTCTCATTACTCCGTAATTATAAAGCGGTCGCTACGTTCGACGATAATTTGTCGATAAGCAAGATTGTAGCTAAGCAATTATTATTAAAGTGCAATATTTTCTCTATTAAATGCTAGTAAGAACTATTGCAAAGCGTTAAACTGAGAAAGCTTTATAGCCATGGCACATTATGCAGAAAGGTGCTTCGTTATAAATAGTCGATGGACGCTCCGCAACTAAGCGCTTATGCCTTCGTTTGGGCCATTGCAGGAGATTTAAATAGACTGCATGAGTTTCATGACCTAAACAGGTTCCTGTTACGAGTCGTGTGGCTCCACGCCCACGCTGTCGCCATCCTCCTGACCTCGTCGGTAATCCTCACTGACTCATTTTCAGCACTGTTACCTTGTAGCTTGAACCCAATTGTAGTAGCTTATTCTTTTATAATTCATGGAAAAGGAATTCCCAAATTGATATTACACACAAAATGAGTACTAATAACCTCTGCATGTTTTTGAAGTCTGTTAAAAATGATGTCGTTGTTGCTCACTAAAACAACAAGTGGTTTTTCCACCATAATTCAACGAGAACAATGCATCATTCAGAGGCGCTGAATCAACAAATAGAGTCGCGTGGACGACTGATTCATCCGCCGGGGTCACCAATATTAACGGTGGGACTTCCTTTATTTTTTTTAAACAAATTCACATGAATTTCTCTTGTCTATGTATATATTCGAATCGCTTTTGCGCTAACTAACTGTGTATAACCATCGTAATATATTCTCACGCTCTCGCCGGAGCCTGTTTGCTATTGGACTCGTGTGACAGCGACCATTTGGCTGCAAGTACATATGCAATTATCTGGCCCTATCAAGTCCTTTTAGTATCGCCAACACAACGAGCCCTACTTTGAATGCCTTTAATTAAACCAATGACATCATCTGCTAATTGAATACTTCATGGTCTTCGTTTGAATACCATTGCTAAGTCGAAACCGCTTGGAATTCTAAATCCATTCAGCAAAAGCTAGTTTATAAAGAAATGAGTAATGTTAATTTGTATTGCATTTATTCACACCTACGTGCTCCTTCGATTCAGGAAAGGGAGTGCAAATTGCAGTGTTATTAAGAAGGGACGCGTGCGGCTCTGTCGCTCCAAGTCGACGCATTCTTCCGTGATTCTTGCGGTCTTTTTGCATTCCGCGTATTTATTTATACACGGTGGAAGCGCGCTTCGATGCACGCTCCATTTGCTTTTCCCCTCTCTTCTCGACATTGCATACCTACCCAGTACCTACACAAATGTAAATATTATCGAGTCGTCGATATTTCAGATACTTTCTCGTTCGCTTGTTTCGTCTCGATTCCCAAGAAGGCGCTGATTTCTCAGATTAAGCATTACCAGTCGGGCAGCTTTCGGCAGAAAGCTCGAAGCTGCTAAGTATTTTTTGTTGTGGCTTGTTCACGTTTCGAAATCGAAATGTGCGCGACCATCTGCTTGCACACGTGACTGCAATAACTTCTTGACAAAAGCAAAAATATCCCCGATGCAAATGTGTAGGCTGATAAGGTTGACAAGAGGATTCCGAAACCGGTTGACTAAAGGCTGGTAAAATGCATAATGTTTCATCATATAATCTGAGGGAATAAAACGAAGTATTATCTTTGGAAAGCTTTATTTCGCTTGTTATTATTATCAATCGATCCCTACTTAGTGAAGCTTAATTACAAGCTTAATTTTCCTCGATTGCTTTTATATCGTTTTAAATTCACAGAATGTGTTTGTGTACCGAAGGCACTACCGAGAACAAAAAGTAGAAATCGTCAAATGTTTATGATGTATCCTAAACGGGTGAAGTGAGTTGTAAACCATTCCTTTGATGTGAGCGGATCTGATGCTTGTCATTTCAAGTTACATACAGTCATTTCAGTTTAATATAGCTTTGTAGAAAACTATGTGAAGGGTCTAATAATGTTGTTATGGAAAATTTATTTCAAAGGAATGAATCTATGGTTTTTAGTTCCAGTAGCAAATAAATCTAGGTTCGAAAGTAAATTATAATAACTGATAGAGTCGATACGGTATTGATCATAAAAATGTTTCTGTTCAGATAAATGGTATTCATTAATAACATTCAAAAAAACAAACATTTAGAATCGGATATATTTCTTAGTAGCTGATTTTGGATTATGAAATCAAAGACCATAAAAAATATTATAAGTGTGTGTGTGTGTGATATCATTATTACCCACCTTATAGAGCAATGGCCTATGTCCGGTGCACGGGCGATGTTCCGGCAATATGCTAACGACATTTCTCGCGAAACACACTGAAATAGCCTCACCCCCACTGAGCGCATGCGCCGATAATTCTGTCATTCATTACCAATGCACTTTACTCACTGATCTGCATTTACTTCGCTGCTGGAGCCGATGCTATTTTGTCCATCCTCTCAATATTGAACACATCGAATTTTACGACATTATTTCTGTCTGCGTCCGTATGTGGTGGCACGGGAAACTTTCTTTTGTAATTCAATCATATGTATCTCCTTACTAGCTGCTTAACTTTCATTGCTGTTTTATTGAACTGACACGCGATTTTATAAATTACTGGTATTTTATTGGAAATCATTGATCTGACTGACTGCTGTATCGAAGCTTTCGCTACATTAACCAGTTTGCGCAGAGTCAGCAAAGGGATACCATAAGATTATAAATATGTCCACAGTCTAGAACCGACCTTATATTAACGTGTACTTATGGATCATTTTCAAGCAGTTTAAATAAGACAGATAGTGGTGTCGATTCTGTGCTGCACTTTTAATCCTAAATTTAAAATTAACAATTTTTAGAAGCATTTCGTACTAAAATTGTTTAATTTTAACGAATGACGTCACAATCTTACTAAATTTAAAGAATTTTATCTAATTTGTAGTATCTTTTTTATCTAAATTTAAAATTAACACTTGCTAAATCATTTCGTAACTAAAATTGATTAACTTTAACGAATGACGTCACAGTCTACTAAACTTAATGAATTTTTTAGTTTTAGCAGTCTGCGCTGTATATTTTTACGAGCTTTTGTCGTAATTTTAGGGCAATTTAGAAATGTCGTAGCTAATTTTAGAGACCATCTTCGGAGGTCCTCGTTAAAATAAGTACAGTTGCTTATTTTTGGTTGTCTATCTTTATTCTGAAGACTTTTCATAAAAAACAAGCAAACTGATAATTATGGACGAAGAAGTTGTTGTTGCGGCTTTGGTGGAAGCTTCAGACAGGTATGGTTTGTTAAAAACAATACATGTAGGTACTTAATCAAAATGTATTTACAATTACTTAGGTACCTACCTATCCGTGTTGTCTAGACAAAATGTCGAATTGCTTTCGTATTTTGAGGCTAATAATTTTTTCCAATAGAATTCAAGAAGAAAGAGTTAAAATGCGGCGTTTGCGAGACACCTCTGACCCGTTCCGCCTGCACACTTTAAAAAGTTATACCTTTGCCAGCTGATGAATGCGCTACAAATCAAGTTGTTGACTTTTTAGACAGTGAAGACCTCAGGTCTGGGAGCATACCAAAACATCTCAAGGTAAGGTTAGGTACCTACCTAATCTTGGTATTTATATACCTATGTACCTACTTACCTACGTTTGTTCCAAACATTTAAAAAATATTTGTTACAGTACTAGGTTTTATCCTTACTTCATTTTATGGCCCAAGGAAGCTATCATGCTGGTGTCGGCCAAGATTGATGCTAGAGTCTTAATCAGCCAACTGTAGCTCGCTGCATTGGTAGGTACAGTAACAAAATTGATTTTGGAAAAAATGACACCGACCCATATCAAATTTCCCACACACCACCGGAATTGGATGGATCCATCCATATATATATCCAATTGGATTATCCATAGTGTTGCCACCACGCTCTTGTCAAAAGTTACCTAAGCTAAGAGTAGTAAGAGTGTTCAAAAAGTAACTGTTTTTTACAAAAAAATAAAGGTAGGTACATTTTATTACATTTATTTTTTATGGAGGTTTTTATTCGACTTTTATTAAGTAATTGGTAATAAAAGGTAATAAAAGTCGACAGCCAGATGTAAGTTGAGTATTGTTACGTTAACCACCATAGATGGCGCTGAATAGTTTGAGTTTTAAGTAGGTACCTGTAGTTTTCAAATATACCTAGCTAAACTTGTAGGTAGCTTGTTTTGATGGTTCCTTTGGTAGCCATCAACGCTAGAATTGTTTCTGTGCCTAGTTGCTAAGTGCAAGCTTATTCCTATGTTCACATTTCACTAACTTTGTTTGGCTAACGATACTTGTGGACGCTATTGCTTAAAAATGACCTTATTGATGATTTTATAACTTTATTTGGAAACAATGGTTCAAACCAGAATTTAATTGGAGTATCACACACACACCAACCGACGGCCGAGGACCAACAACGAACGAATCGGATTGGATAAGCGATACGCTCACTTTGGTGTTATGGTATTAATCAGTACCTATTAGACAGAAAGGAGTGTTTTGCGTTTGTCAAAATAAACGCCAAAATTGAAAAAAAAATGAGCTCACTCACGCTAAGTACGTAAGGGATGAGGAAGGGCGTAGGGATTCACCGAAAATACGGTGCACATGGCAGCAGCGATTGTGTAGAATGCTGTCACGGTTATCATGATTCTAGAAAAAATCATGAAGGTTTCGCGAGAGGTTCCGGAAAAAAAACAAAATCTGCATTAATTTCGCAGTGGCAACACTAGAGTAACTCAACATGAACTCAATCTAGCAAGCAGATTTTAATGCTGTTAATTTTAAGTCTGCGAAACTAAAATTAAGTTCAGCTAGGCTAAATTTAAAATTAGTATATTTAATATTAGCTTTAACTTTAAGAAAGTTAACACAGAATCGACACCACTGTGTTTTGGTGTACCTCTATAAATACAGCTTGGTGCCAACTTATCCCGAGTGAAGTTGCTATTTCATTTTACTTCAGGTCTGACCAGGTCTGGTGGTGACGTGGTTTCAGCTTGTCCTGTTCACAGTCCTTCCGTAGACCACGACACGTTCTTGGTGACCCTGATGACGTAATCACTGCCGCTAATGCAGTGGCGATGTCATCTTAACACAACACAGCAAACACTATACCGATAATGTCTTCAGTACTTCCGGTATAAGCATGTTCCCTCCCAGTCTGCCAACGGCCCAAGCCGAGGTCCGTACTGTCCTACAAAAAGGGGTCCAACTAGTCTAATTTGTCTCCGCTCCTTTTATGATTCCTGAGAAGATCTCTAAGTCTCAATTTAATAAAATCGTACCTTTCGTTGTACGCCAATAACTGCCGTGGTGTGTCCGGGTGCCGCCATGCCGTGGTATGCCCGACTTAAGAATATATGTACCTCTCCTTCTCCCGTGGATGTCGTTCAAGCCGACTAAAGGATTACATGAGGAGGAGATGGGCAGCAGCGTCTATCTGAATATTTAACACTAATACTGCGATCACCAATCTGCCTGCCAAGCGTGGGTGATTATGGCAACTCCCCCCATTGTATTCAATTAGGGAGATTTGTCCAGGAGTAGACGTACAAAGGCTGGTAAAGAAAAATAAGAAGAGCATTTGTGTTAACATGACCCTTCCTAAGTGGACTAATTGCTTTTAAAATAGAAAATTATAACGATAATTGATTAGCCTATGTATTCTACGCATTAAAAGTATGTGTAATATCAAGATTTGTTACAGTACCTAAGTGGTGCCCTTGCGTTGCGCTCGATGCCTCAACCTAACTTAACCGCATCGACCATCTGAGGGTAACAGCATTAAAGACAACAATAACAAAAAAAATGTCAATGTCCTGTTCATTTATCAATTAGACGCGATGAAAATGCCAATTATGTCTGTAACTGTACCAATCTGTTTATAGGCTTTCAGCTTGCGACAAGTGAAGGGCGTTTCCAGAGGTAATTCAAATATTTTTGTAACACGAAATTTAATTTTTGTGTAAATGTTACTACGTAAAAAACTCAGTTTTAGCATCGCAACGATTTTTTTCATCAATACCGTCAATATATACTGATGATATTGACAGTATTGATTGTACTAACGCATCCATAGTGGTCAACAAATGATTGCGAAACAGCCAACTGCGTCAAATGAATATAACTCATTGTGTGACATGAACGGTTGATTTTATCATGCCAATATAATACTTTCATTATCTTATCCCATTAAAGAGAAACAACGGTGAATGTTTGGTTATCTGGTTTACGGTAAATTAAATTACTAATCGATACGCTGTTGTTGCAATGAACAATTTCGGGGGAAAAAAGGCTGATTGTTTTTCCAATTCAATTTGGTTACTAGTTTTTTTCTAAAACGCTTTGTAGTACAATTTAGATATTGGTTTGAGTTCAATTACAGTTGGCGTAGCATGCCAGGTTTTTGCGGTCGACGTAGACACAGGTACTATTCCAACTTCATCTTCATACAAATTATAGTCGTCTAAAGTAATCTTTAAAATTCTTGTCTACGGAGAGAACAACCCTAGTTCTACTGTGTAGATTACTATAACTTTTCATTCATGACGATATTTTATTTTTCAGCGCAGTATTTTACTATATTAAAGCTGTTTCAGTAATGTTCTTAAACATTCTGTATTGTTTGTTTCGATTTCTCTCAGGTTCGGCCTCTAACATGCGGCACGCACTTCGTGCAACACGCGGGTTAACTCTTTATCCAACCTATCTTAAATCGGCTACAAAATCCTCATGTTTCATTAAATTCTTCAGAAACCTACTTAAGGGCCAGTTTCCACCGGGGCGGAGATGAGAGGAGACGAGAGCAAAGCTGGCAGTTTATTGGCAGGCAGGCTTGACAGGTAAAAACGAAAAGGAAATAACGAAATCGGATTGGTTTATTCAAACACATCTCCTCTCGTCTCCGCCCCGGTGGAAACCGGCCCTAATTCAGGGTTACCTATAAGGCGCTCTACCAGGCCCGTTAATTCTTCAGCTCTACCAAGTTATTTTCAGCCTTACAAAGACCATTCAGTCAGATTCAGTCGCACTGATGACCTATTCCAATAAGTAGGTACAACCAGTTGAACTTATTGGACAAAAATATTCCATAGTATTTTTTTTTCGAATAGTTGAACTATTTGGACGGAATTGATACTAGTAGTTCAACTTTTTAATTATTTCAATATGACCAAACATATCGAAATATGTTATCTCATCTAAATCTTAGAACCATATTTATAAAATCGAACTTGACTCTAGGAACTATCTTGAGTGTGTTCCAAATGTACCAATTTCAAAATTCCCATACAAAAATGAAATCTTTGATGTTCTCAAGATCGTTGTTAAAGTTGAGTTTGGTCCTTAATCTTCCAAAGGTTTTCCCAAGACCGAGACGTAATGTAATTTCCGCAATTGACACTCTTGACACGGGTATGTGTGAATGTTATCAAAACACGCGAGGCAGATTCTCACAAGACCCTGAACGCTCTTATTATATCGAATAAATACTCATCATGTAATTACAGTATACAGAACGAGTTCTATGATGAAATGCGGAACATAGAGTCATTCAACCTGAAAGAATCTATAAATTATTAAAGGCATCGGATAGTGGGCGTTAATGGAGCGTCCAGGAAACAATAAGAAGGGATAGTGCTCTTCAAAGAGCTATACCATTTTATTACGGTAGTTTGACAACGCCTTAGTGATGTGAAAAGCTAGTCAAATCTATTTGCATAATTGCCATACATTGCCCTAATTGTGTTTGCGTGAGAAATAAAACAAACAGTTTCATTCATAAATAACATGCAGTTTGAAACTGAGGCCCCAATTCTAGAACTGAACTCAAACTGAATCAAGACTCAAGCATAGATTTTTTGACAGATTTCTATGAAAAACTGTCGACAAATCTATGCTTGAGTCTCGATTCACACTTGAGCATAGTTCTGGAGTACGGGCGGAACTTCAACTGATTTTACGTTCGTAAACTGGTGAATGTTAATTTTCTGGCTAATGTTTCGTAATTATGTTTTATAAAACTTTATTTGGGTTAATATTGGTCAAATTATTCACTAATAGTTGAGCAACTCAGCAGCATACACCAAATAGGGTTCCTCGCTCCGACCGTCGCGGCTCATTTAATACAAGTGCGTGCATCAATGGTCCGTGAAAGAAGTGCTCGTGGTTTAAATTGAGACATTGATTTACATAGATGAACGGCTTACTTCAGACGATGGCTATTTGGGGAATAAGGACACTTTAACAGACGGTTAAGAAATACGATCCCCGATAAACATCAATAAAAGTTATAGCTTCATTTGTCGGTACTATAGGTCATTGTATCACAAATTAGAATTATTCGTAATATGCAGTAGCGGTAATGGTATCGAATCACTTAAGGTAGACTTTCGAGCGAGTTTATAACGCGCGATTATGTCGCCGCGATAGTGCAGGTTTATTTCCATCGAGCGACCCCCTTGGAGCATAATGTATCATCTCTATGATCACTTTAATATGTCACGCTACATTCTTTCGTCGCTTAGTGATGACTTCGATGAGGTTTTAATGAATCGAAAACTACAACTACTAAACACTAAACTATTTATATTCTATAATGAAAAGTTCCAAAATACATACTTCACAGACAGAAATTTTAAAAAAACTCCTACTCGATTAAAAATGTTTCTGGCGATTTTATATATCTAAATACTTAAATACTGGCGAACAATTTTTAATGGAACGCACCGTTCCATTAAAAATGTCTAGGGTCAATATCGCGCGATAGAGCCGCGCATCAGTGACGCCCACTATTGCGTGGCTCGGAAGTCCAACTTTAGTGTAATTTATCGCGTTGAGTGTAAACAAACCCGTATGCGTCGCCGGCGCCGATGATTCAGACAATCGCGATGTGGGCCGAGGGTATTGTGCAGCTAGGCTCTGAGCGCCGTATTGTATGATTGTATGTAAAGGAGGCGAGGGCGGGCGCCCACCGACGCATTGCGTCTTGCATATTGTCGAAAAAGGACTGCCGCGGCGCCCGCCTCTTTTACCGTTCAAATTGGAACTAGAATCTTTACATTCTCACAATGCCATCCCAGTCTCTACATGCACGCAGTCAATCATGCGTTCGTGGTCACAGCTCTTTTCTCAAGATGCATATGCTTCAGATCATCCCAGCGAACTCTTCTCTTGTATCGTTTCAGCAGCTTTCATGTGGCACTCTTCTTCTGCTTTCTCTGTCTCCAACTATCCAGCATCCTTGTCGTGTATTTTAATCACTGAAAGCTTAATGCTGTTTATCAAATGGCTCGGTATCAATGTGTTTTACTCACGATTTATGTCGTGATGAGGAGTCTTGCAGATTCACGAAATGATAAATTTAATTCGTGAGTTGATTTTAACTGCCGGTTTGGACAGGAAGTTTATTTTATTGATTTCCATCTTTTCTCTTTTCGCCTACAAGCTTATATTTGTTTTCGATAACTATTTTATTCCATAAAATAATAACAAGAGCTACTACGACATAAGCTGCGAAAGATACTTCAGGTAAGTATAGTACATTACTTTGGCCTCGGCCCAGACGTCCATCAACGCCTAATAGCGGCCAAGGATTGTTTGCTACTTTTCTTAAACAATGCGCGGATATTCAATCAAGTTAATTTTCAATAAGTAAGTACCTATTTTTGTTTTGATTTTGGCGGTTACAAGTTTTCTATTACGGTTCTTGCCGTTTATTGAATTTCAGGTGGCGTCAACATATTTCTTTCGTCGCTTGAGCTCATTTTGTTAATCAATTCCAATAAAAGTCAATCTTTCACGCTTCGCGCGCTTACTTTTTTCTTATTCTGCGGAGAATCATACTATTCGTAGTAGAACCTCTTGTGAAAGAGTTCGTCCGGGGAAGTACTACCACCATACCAATTTCTGCCGCCAAGCAGTAGTGCTCGCATTTCTGTGTTTCGGTTTGAAGGGTACGGGTGCCGGTGAAATCTTTCCATCTTTATGTCTCAGGCGTTTATGTTGCAGGCGTATGATACCTGTAGGCTACGGTTACTACTTTACACCAGGTATGCTTGTTAGCATAAAAAAAATAATAATAAAGGGATTTTCTCAGTCATTCTTATATATTCATACATATTTTCGTCATAAATTAATTATGTAATGTGACTTGAATATTTACTTGTGAGAACCACTGGATTATGATGTAGTTGCAAATCTAAAGGCATTAAAATATTGGAATACTAGAATTGCGACTGGTCACGGAGCGAATCTAAGCGAAGTGGCTTCTACATCTGACTGGATTTGCAAAGAAAACCATGCACCGTAAAATAGTATTATGCTTATACCTTGACCCGGCGTGGGAGGGAGACGCAAGATTATTTTTAACGGCGGGTCATTAACCGGCAGCTGCGCAAGATTGCATGTAGACTTGCTTTATTACCAGAAAACATGTTAAAGATTCACGAAATTTTCCTAAAGATTATCCTCATCTTGCTCCAACAAAATATTATGTTCCACAAGTCAAGAACTCAAATTTTCAGACTGAAGCCTGAAAGTTTTCAACACAGACAGTACCTAGTTCAGTTTCAAAACAACTTTTGTTTAAGCTAATTTAGCATACTGTTTGTATACCTATACAGTACTTCGTCTCGGATAATAAATAATTCATATTAGCTCTACATTTATATTTGAGCAGCTGTCGAACCAATGCCGGTCCAATTTGTTTGCTAATGCGGCAATGGCGCAAACTGTGATTAGCTGAATTCTTCAATAAATTTAATTTCCGCTTATAACTTGAATTGCATTGTTTATGATATACATAACCTTTATATCCTGGAAATTTCGTTTTTACTATTGATTTCGATTGAATTATTTATTACTTTAAAAGCATTTACTAATTTTATTAACCGGACGGTGCCGGTAGAGGAAAGCCCTCCACTCGGTGGACTAAAGACATTGTAAACGTCGCAGGAAGTCGGTGGATGGAGGCGGCTCAAGACCGTTCGTCGTGGCATTCTAAGGGGGAGGCCTATGTCTAGCAGTGGACTTCTATAGGCTGATGATGATGATTATGATGATGACTTATTTTATTTATAGAAAGAGTAATACACTAATACAAGTATATATCAAATTTTAAAATACAATATGTGTCTGTTGTCTTGAGCTATCTAAAGACAGTTGCAAACGATCTCAAGATAGCTCAACTGGTCCAAATCACTACCAGACGGAGTCCCTAAGTCGCTGGCTGCATTGCCACGCTGAATGGCAATACTTTTGCGTTAAGCTAAATAAGAGCCAGCCCGCGTCTTGATGTATTGATGTATAGAGTGTTTAGCTGTATTTTAGGAAGGTTCTCAAGCCCCTCATCAGGCTACACGATTCAATCAGCAATTAATTAACTTTCAGATAATCGATCTCATTCAGTTTTTTTTCACGGCTGTACAACAGTAGTATCGATTCTGTGCAGTATTATTATCTAAAAGTGCGCTAAAATTATCGCGTGCCCTTTTTAATAGACTGAAATAAAAGGGACCGCGATAATTTTAGCGCTGTTTAAATTTAGAGAATGATCCACAGAATCGCTACCATTGTACGCGAAACTATAATATCAAAACCAAGTTGACATCTCATGCTAAAAGTTTTATACAATTTTGTTCTCGAGTTGAATACACTGCGTTAACTTGATTCACGTCCACGTCTTGTTCAGTTTCTTCAGCCGAGATAAAAATATCCTTACTGTCCAAAACAGATCGTGTTTCGGTGCACATCCGTTTATTTCGAGAGAGATGTTTACCTTTTGTGAGTGTTTTTTTTAAACATCACCAAAGTAACTCGGATTACAGTTTATAAGAGGCTTTTTTCTGTTTTCTTAAGATATATTCAAGAGAGTTACTCACGACTCTTACGACGAGTTAGTCTGCATGAGCCTAAAGAACCTAGTGCGAACATTAGATTAGTTTAATGGTGATGATGACATCACCAATTTTGGCTAGACTTTTGTTTCTGCTAAAACTCTTGTTAGAGAGGCATCTCGATGTATACAATGTGCGGCTGATGATGATTATGATGAGAGAAGAGAAATATATTCATCATCATCATCATCAGCTTGTAGAAGTCCACTGCTTGAAATGGGCTTCCCCTCTAGAATGCTACGACGAACAGTCTTGGTCCGTCTCCATCCACCGACTTACGGCGACCTTTATAATGTCTTTAGATTTATACCATAGAGAGAAGGGCCTGACGACCGACGCAGTAGAGACACTGTGACGTCCGTTTTGTGGTCGCCACTCGAGAACCTTTATTTTCTAACGGTTGTCCGTTCTGCGAGCTATATGACCTGTCCATTGTCACTTCAACTTGCTAATTCTGATTCGGTGATCTTGGTTCTTCTACGGATTTCCTCGTTCCGGATTCTACCACTTATTGAAACTCCTAGCATAGCTTTCTCCATAGCCCGCTGCCCGACTTTGAGCTTGTCTATACGGCCAATAGTTAGCGATCACGTCTTAGTGCCGAAAGTCATAACTGGCAACACGTACTTATTACGACTTTTGTCTTGAGGCTCTGAATTATCTGTGACGAGAAGATATGGCGTAGTTTCCCGAACGCTGCCCATCCGAAAACCGAATTATATTCAAAAGTTAAGTACCTAATTGTTTGTCAGTATAAAGCCCATGCATCCTTGCCAGTGATACCATCGCTATGTAGATGTATGAAACGAACACATAGCGAGAACGCATGCAATCTGCGCCTCAAATTAAAATGACTACCCTTTTCCGTCCTGCCGAGATCACCGATAAGTTGATTGGCGAATACAGCTCTAATGGGATAACCAAATAACCATGTCGCAGTGCCATTCGGAAATTACGAATGATTGCCTCCCGGGTCAGACGGATGAGCTCTAGGAAAATATGATTCTGGACACGAAAATGTCGTGGGATATTCAGAAGTAAACGAAACTTTCACGACTAAGTCGGGTATACATGGAGTCGCTCGGAAATTATGAATCGCGTCCCGGATTAGACGGCCCAGTCAGAAGACAGACAATAAGCCACAGAACAAGACGGATCCGAGCTAATCCGATCAGTAACTACTCGAAATTTATTTGGGTATACGAGGTGCAACTTTAACAGCCTTATACTAGAGAGCTGCAACTATAACTTTTTTGAATTTATTCTCTCAAAATGAGATGCCATTATTAGTTTTGTTTGTCTGACTTCTGAACTAGCGTGAGTTGTGTCAGTTAGTTCTTTCATATCTTAATCTCTTTTCATAAGTCACTAGAAAAAATGTTACCAATCTTAATTTGCCATAGTTCGTTTGCTGATATAGAGTAAGATAAAACACTCGTATTTAACGTCCCGATCCCGAAGCTAATTCATGGTAGGATGAGGTGCTGCGCAGATCCTACTCATACAGCAAGTAACGGATATACAATTATTGCGTAGGCACCTACATGCAGTGCTGGCAGGTTTACACAATCGCACTCACATGCCAAGTACAAGTACTATGTATAGCCTGTACCGAAGATTACAATCTTCCCAGTTTCGTTTCTGGGAAAGTTGATTTCCTTTTTTGGTAACTCGCGTGGTCGAAATTAACATCAACTTTTGTGAAGCGCATATTTCCAGGATTTGAGTCGCTTTGATTATAATATCGATTGTATAGTTGTTCACTCAAAAACTAAACGCTAGCGCTTTAGGTAACCTACAAGTGGTGGCATCTGGTTATTTTTATAAAAAAAGAAAATACTCGTACAGATCTACGTATTCACCAAAAAACCCCTGATGCTCGTAAAAACAGTAAAATGTTCAACCATGATTATTTAGCCCCCACAGTCGACAGCGCCTCTGGCTTCATCCTTCCCATTCGTCCGCCCTCACAAATATTTGCTGCGATACAAGGATTTTGCATTAGCACCCTACCACCGGACTGACCACTTCTGACGTTTATTGAACTGTATCTCGCTACGCAGTACTTATTTCCATGTAATATCTGGACGCCTTTAGACGTCAAAATATTACTAAATAGAATGGTTTTGTGCACGTTTCTCCTCACTTAGACATATCTAATTAATTCTCTGAATGTAATTCACGGCATGAATCATACCTACATGACAAACAGAGATGGCCTCGGTAATACTGTTGACCGCAAATCATCTTGCATTATAGCCAGCTTCAGCTATAATTATGCCTATTTCTGTTATTCAGACATAAAAATAAATAACGCATTTATGAACGCTTTTACTTATCGCTCACCGTTTGCGTAATGTAATGAGTAAGCCTCGTTAGAAAGATCGAGGTTATCAATTATTTCACATTGGCTCACACAGTATTAAGTACTTTACATTCGCCGAAAACATTTCTTATCTTAGGGTCAGATGAGGTCTGTGACCGGATAGCAGATCGTTTCGCTCGTGACTGCGGTTCATGCAATTTCCACCAAATCGACACTGCGTGATGTCTTTGAATTATTCACGAGTTAATTGATCGATAACCCGACAGGGTGGAGGAGGTGCGATGACATTATGACAAACATTTTGCCCGAGCCAGGTAAGTTTTGGATCGGCTGAAGTAGCATGCGGAATATCCGACATCCGCTGGTCAGGAGCATTGACTTCAGCCGCGGCAAGAGTCGAACGTGGACGGAGTAATGTACAGTTTATACTCTATTATTTTATCTGGTTAATAAACTGTAATTAACGTTTTGAACGTAAACTTGTCCATAACTTTGTTGGCTCTCTGCAAATAGAATAACTTTTCATTTAAAAAACCGACTTCCGCCATTGTATTCGACTAAATATTTGGATGAAAAAAAATGATGAAAGAACCATAGTGGTGAAAGGATTATGATACTTTTTGAATGCAAATGCTTGGTTTGTTGCTGAAAATATCAAAATCGCCATATGTATGCCTACAATATTTGAGGAGTTCTCTCAATTCCTCATGGATGCCATCATCAGAACTGCATTCTGAAAAAAATGGGACCAATCTGGAAGTATATCTATTCAAATAAAAAAAGAATTTTTCAAATCGGTTCATAAACGCCGGAGATATGCGGTAACAAACATACAAAAAAAAAAAATACAACCGAATGAGAACCTCCTCTTTTCGGTTAAAAATACAACCGAATTGAGAACCTCCTCCTTTTTTGGGAACTCGGTTAAAAAGGCAAATGTTTCAATAATAATTTTGAAACATTGGAACATGGCGCACTTGTTATCGTTGATGTTGGACAAATTAACAAGTTAATTATCCATAAAGTTAGTCGAGACGGTATTGTGAGATATTGAAATTCGATTCCATCTGCAAATATCGATTCAACAGTGTTGGCGTGTTATTTAATGTGAGGGAAAAATTTGCAAGAATTTCACCTTGGTCGTATTGCTCATCCGAGATAACAACTGATAATAGCGTTACAATAAAACGCAATACTGCTTTCCCTTGCATTTTTATCGTGGCTGTATTTCTTATCTAGTTTATTATATTTTCGGGCTATTGTTTCGTCGGAACGCATATCCCTATCGTGATAAATTGATCGATCAATCAAAATTTGAATAGAATTGCACCAGAATAGTAGGACTGTCTAAGTGTGGGGGTTATCGGGACCGACAAGTGGCACTTGTTGCGTGGGATCGAACGAACATTTGCATTTAAATGAGAGTTAGAAGGCGTGATTTGTCGCGAAACCACTCGCCTGTGCATAATGCTAAATGGAATAATAACTCTGCAGCTATGTTGAACCCTTTGCTAAGGACTACGGACTTTCGGCTTTAATTCAACTCGCGTTCAAACCATACTTTATTTTTCCAAAGTTATTGCTATTGTTCTAGTTAGTGCCTAATAACTAGTGCTTAACTGAAGCTGTATGCAGTTTAGAGGAGTGTACTGCTAGGGCGCCCTCTGCATACAAACGAAGTTTGCTTCTATTTTGGATACAATCTCCATCTCCAAAACGACCTCCATGAAGTTTTGTAAACATGATCTATACACTATAATATCTAGGCCCGTGGTTTCTCAGTTTCATTTAAAATTGTATGGTTTTCAAATCACACCAACTTATAGATTTGTATGGAAATCTTATAACCTACATGCTAGATTGATTCTATATAATTTAATGGGAACCTGACAAATCGCAGGCCTAGATATTATACAAAATTTCAATGACTTGAATTAATCAATATCTAAATGAGGAGCAAACTCCAGTTGTATGGAGCAGGCAAGCGATACAGTTCTCTTAAACTGATTTAGCAACATTTTGCACCACATCCCGGAACTGGGTTGCATTCAGCAATTGGCGCGATTCTCATCTTTCACACTGTATGTAGGTATATCAAACGTTTACATCGCCGAGCCGAAAATGTAGGTCGCTTTGTGAACACAAGGATGCAGCCTGCATAACAGCCCGTTTATTCACATTTCCGCTGGCGTTAGTGGCCAAATGAAATTGCACAATTGTTTCACCCATAACTGATACAATATTCATTAACCGTTTTGAAGTTATTTAATGCATCGTTTACATAGAAATATATGTTGTTATACAGGTTATGACAGTCCAATAACATAAATTGCAGTGCTCGGTAATTTGTTCCGTTTTGAATTCAATTTAGTTCTGCCCGGTTCGTAGAGAGATAGGGATTATAAGATCCGATAGCTGGCGGTTGGTTTTGTTTAGAATGGCTTTGGCTAGACAATGGATACCAAATTAATAATATGGACTGGCCTCAGACTAACACCCTGTATGATCTCCGCACGAATCGGAAGGATATTTAAGGTTATCCTCAATGGGGATTTAAGTCGTATGTATGCATTCAATTTACAGTTTTTCCGAAAACGCGCTTAAATCGGCGCTTGATGCTTGTATTTGTGCTACGTTTAATTAGGTCCCTTTCAAATAAGGAAGTATCGTGTAAAGAACAGAAGAAGGTTATTTATAGAATGAAAGTTAAAGATATATTCGAAGAGGTCAAAGCTGCTGTGGCGCAGCAAACAGAACGGCCAGTCTTCCAATTAAAAAATCCTATGGCATGAGGAGCGCGCAGGACGGCTCTACGTTAATTAGCAGGATTCCCGGTGGCACACGACACGGTACTACATACACTACTACAGCCACTATGGCTGGCTCAGTATACCATGTTCGTCTGCTCGTAAACCAATTACCGGCCAACTGATGAACGCCGAGCGTGCACGAAAGTTCCCACTCAATTTCATTACGCTTCGCTGTGCGCACTAACAATTAGAGAGGTTTCTATAGAACGCTATTAATTTTATCGATTGGGAGATTGGATGATGGCTTTCAGTTAGTTTCCTTACTTCTAGATCATGTGTCAGCACTTTTTAAATTAAGTGCATCGATAAATGTAAAAGCAAGTTCAGTTGCCTATGTGAGGAAAAGCTTTTAACGTCCTTCGCCGGCTCCGTCCAATGTTTGTCATCTGTCGCGTCGAAGCATGTTTAACACGGGAGCCAATTCACCCGCTCAGATGCCTGCTTGAGACCTGTCAGGTTTGTTTTCCTACGATAATGCGTCTGTAAATATCAGCCTCCCCTCGCTGAAGAGCTTATTTACGTATACGTTTAATTAACACTTCAACGTTCGAGTGGGCTTAGCGCATATTCAAATATCAGATAGATTTAGCAACTGTTCATATCTTTTCCAGGCATTATCTTTATAGTTGGCTGTAAATGGATTATGATAGTCGTGATGCAATGGCGTCTCTAGTCTCGGTGTAGATTTAGACCGCAGACGGTGTCGGGTGGGGTTCGATTCCCGATTGCACAATGCTGCGTGTATTGTCTCGCATTCCTCACGGCCCACTAGCGATATTTACGGCAAATTAATACATTCCTGAATTATTATGAAATGTTCCGTTCTAACAATGTTTGCGTGCGTAATCTTCAGTTACATATAATACCAACTCGGTGTAGGTAGGCTGTGTGGTGTCTATTTTCCTTTTCTTTTCGTAGATTATCAGGAGCTCTAACTTTCATACGTTAACTGTTATAGTTAGCTATGATTTCCACTTCATCATTCCATCATGCTCATCGTTTTTGTTGTCACAATAAACTATCCTTATCATAATTTATCATCGGCCTTACGGGATATTCCTACTTCGCGAGATGCAACTAGAATCATGAGGCTTATTCCGTCCGGTGTTGCGATATAATACATTATCTGCCGTCTCGTATAACTACTTATTTATGTATAATGAAACGTATCTAATGGAATCTGAAGACAGCAATAGCGTCGGGGAGACTGCCTCTATCCGTCCCATTCCATAGCTTAACGATATAGCAAATTATATACTCTACACTCGAGAATGCAATGCTCTAGATGCCTATCTTATCTTGTCGAAATACTTGTAGCTATCAAGTCTACTTTGAGAACTTTAGCTGAGAGGTTTTTTGCTCTCAAATAATCAGATTCTGTCCTTTGTTTATGTTTTTATTTGTGTACCTACCTAAAATAAATAATTATTGCATCATTATACCTTTGATAAGCCATGGCCTGCTATGCATAATGCCAGTATAAAATTTTTGTGATATTGATATAAGTGGCTTGGTAAATGAGAAATGCATGGCAAGGAAAGCATGTTCTATTCATGCATAAATTGTTTTCCGTTAACTATAAACAGGTTGATTGAATAGTTAAGCAGCGGACATGGGAATAATCCTTTACTGTCTAGCTCTGCGGATGGCTCGGTAGAAAATTGCTCTTGATCCTCCTGCCTCCCCCCCCCCCCCTCTCCCACCACCCTGTCTGCCCTCGCTTCGCTACTCCACTATATTCGATTTCCGACCTACCACAACCATATACCAACGCGACGGCGACTTAGCTATAGGCGCATAGTACTTAACTTATTGCCTAGTAACTTCATATTTAGCTCTTCGTAGCTATGAACGTGAACCTCATCCATTACTTACTTCTTCGGATTACTGTTTCTTTCTTAGTTCTGGTTGTAAATTCTGAGTCCAGCATGAGGTAAGGTGGCCCTAAAAACGGCCTAGTGTCCAATTATTTTACCTTGTATACTTATATGAGTTGAGTTCGTACTGAATTTACATTAATCTTGAAGTAAACCCCTCTTCGTTACCTGGGTACAGATAGATATACAACCTTGTCGTCGACCGTTTGCAACGGGTTTTGAGATTCTCATAATAAAAATTAGCAAAATAAGTTCCAGTCATGTTAAAAGAAAAAAAGAAAAAAAAGTCACACGGTTTTGTCTTAGAATAAGGACTAATCCTTATTCTAAAGGTGTTGTCCTAAACTGGCAATACAACACTGTGTTTATATCAAGATATAAACTTAAACACATTGTCAACTCTTTCAAAGTTTTTCCGAGAATTTTGACTAGAATTTTAGCGCGTCTCTATTAACTCTTTCCAATTAAATATAACACTATCCTACTCTAATCTATACGGTCGCAATAAATAGAACGTAGACTAAATTGTTGATAAGAGGGAGCAGAATATAAATTTTCATTTAATTCCCATTTCAGTCTCGATTCGGTCAACTTTCAGCATGCCGCTACTATACATAGCGTCGAGAATTATTCCAAGTACTTATCAATAATCGTGTAAACGGCAGGTGTCTCGCGGTCGTGGCTTAGTATGCGTCGACGAGCCGTGATCCGTTTTTGCCCCGTACCAGCCGAGCAGTGGCCACTAGCAACAATGGCCGGGCGTGCATTCCATCCGTCACCGTTACCCGCCGGTAATCGGCCACCATCGCCCACTGCGTCCACTGCCATGATAGCTTCTAATGTACTTACTGCTTCCGCAATACGATTAATGGGTTTACTTCTTGAGAAATTATAAGCATAGAGATAAGCTTTAGATAGAGCATGTCTATCCATACTCGTACCAAAATAATCGCTGTCGCAGAAAGTCACTAAGGCATATCGTTCCGCGCAAAAAATAAACAACGATACTTATACAGCCTGCGCCCACGTGATCAGACCAAGTACTTCAAAAGTTAAAAAAAGTAAGAAGTGAACGAATTAAATGAATTTTGTTTATCCGTACAAAGATACTGTTAGTTTATGTACTTGAAGACAGAGTTTTATAAAAATACTGACTAAAATGCAGCCAGGCTCACGTTGAGGGTCAATGGCTTGGTAATTACTATACTCTCTGTAATCCCTTCGATCATCAATACCGTAATCGTGTTATAGCTCAATTCCAACCCGTCCAAGGCATTAAGAACAGGCTGGGTGAGGCTGAAATACTAAGCCGATAGGCAACGCCTAGTAATCTTGAACTTGATGATAAATTCAGGACGACACTAATAGCTGTTGATTGTGTAGTCTGTGAGCAGGAATTTACCGATTAACATTCAGTTGCTCTATAAAATCTTGCCGGAATCCAAATTAAATAGTCAATGGCTCATTCTAAGCGAGTCGTCAATAGTTATTCTTTTCATTGCTGAAAAATGTGACCAAGATGAATTGATAGGTTCCTAAATTCCGGCAATAATATTACTATTCGCCCATTTCAGGCTGTACATAAATTAAATTAATAACTTTCTAGAGCGTTCGATTGAAATAAGAGATACAAGGCGCGTTTGGCTCACAGCCAGTTCAAAACAGGGTAAAAAAACAAGGGCGTGCGGCGCGACAACGACGCTCCCCGAAATAGCGAGCAAAGTCAAGGCGTGTACTTAGACGAGCAAGCTGGCAACACTTGCTTTAAAGTTTATGCCTTTTGTGCCGTTGAAATAGCGAGCAGCACGCTTCGGACGGACACGCCTTTTAGTCGGGCATTAATTTTTGTATTCTTTGCTATTCTTGGGCAGGGTGCGCCGGCTAGTGGCCCCGATGAAAGCCACAATTGTCATATTCAGACTAATTTAATTAGTTCATCACGGTACCAACGATACACTCATAACGACGTCATACGACTCAATACATTACACCTAGTTAACATTAAAACCACACCTAAATGACCTCGATATATCAAATTTAACGAAACATGCTAAATGTACTATTTGTTTAATTTTCATAAGGGTTGTAAACGCAATTCGGTCAGTCAAGGTCTCACTTATTGTTTGATGGCGTGACTGTTAAGGATAGCTTTTATGTGGCAGGCATATCACGTACGTGTGCACATTGTGGCACAATAGCGGTGCGGTGGCCAGTGAGTGACTCACAGTCTTGTTTGAGACAGAACAAGGACATCCTTCAAGCCGGCCGGCGCTCTGAGACAAATCGGAAAATAAACATTACTCCATATCCGTCGTCTCTATTCAGCATTGTGCTGCAACAAATTGCAGACATAAAGACTTCGTAACACCAACATTGCTATAGATGACAAACTGATATTATTGAGAATAATAAATGTCCAACATGCATTAATTTCTTTGTTTGTTGCAGATGACTTGAAAGCGGTGACGAAGCGACTGATCGTGCAGGCCAAGCGGCAGGGTTCTGCTGACAACATCTCCATTATTGTAGTGTTCCTCAAGGATCCGCGAGACATCGCCGTTGACAACCGCCCGCCCATGGACCTTGGGTGAGTTACTTACGAGCTGCTGTGGTCCCGCCACCCGTCAATCCTACATTCTCTCAAGCCGTGAAGCTGTAACTGCATTGCCAACGACCATCTTTTTGATGAGAGTAAGAATGTACGGTCGTGTAATGGCAATCGTACGCCTTTAATACAACGAAGTGAATTAAATAAATAAATAAAAAGAACTTTATTGAAATTGCGGTGTCGGCGCGGGGCAAACTTGATAAAATTTTGCCAAAACGGACCGTCATAGATGGATGATGATCTCTGGATAGGAGGGAAGGCCTTTGTCCAGCGAAGTAGAACTAAAGAAAGTAGGGTCTTGACGGACAGACGAACAAGAAAGTGATTCTTTAATGGTTCCGTTAATACCTTTTGAGGCACGGAAGCCTAAAAATAGGTTTGGTATTTTGACTAAGCGCGCTCTAAGCTTTTTTTTTATTTTTTGTGAATGCAGCTTTGTTGCGAGGAAAGGAAAAAATCGCCGCGAAATGTCACTACCGTACGTATTTTTTATTAAGACGTGGTTACTGCCCCGAAAATGAAGGAGGGAGCTGTTTCCGTTTCATTACAATTTCACGTCGACTTTGGACCGTTTTGCGCGATTCGCGTAAGAATACGCTTTTTCGAGTCGAAGTACAGACGCGTGTGTGAGCCGCACTGTAGTAGCGCCGCGTCAAAAATACACTTCTGCATATACCTGAAGGAAAAAAATAGCTCCAACAAAAAACAACAGAAAAAATAAAAAAAGGCAGTCACCCAAAAAACGTCTTGTTAGGCCACTAAGGCCACTTAAACTACTGTTTAGCCTAACCAATTCTTTTTGACAGAATTTGAAGAGAATGTTTACGGTAAACGCCCGTTTATTTGTTCGTGAACTTGGGCCTTAGTTAAAGATTTCTTGAATTCTCCCGGTTTCTCGAATTCATCATCACTATCGTGGTGTTTGCATCATCCTCAAGCAGTGCTGCCAGATAGACAATGTAAATCTGACTCTGAATTTGTCTGTAAAAAAAAATAAAAAAAATCTGTATCGGTACAGATAAATCTGTATAAATGGCATGTATTGAGGCCCTCAAGGACCCGCCCGACAGGACAGCAGCATCAAATCCCCTCCATTGCATTCTATGGGGGAGGCTTTGTCCAACAGAGGACGTCTAAAGGCTGCTGATGTGATGTGTGTGCTGATTTATAAAACGCCGTCCTAAATTTATTTTTTATGTTGGCATTACAAGTTCAATTCATTATCACGAAAGGACCGTCATTTTGATATGACGAAAAATATTTTTGTCATAGCTAAATATTGTGAGAGTTGGTTAGTGCATTGAAAGCGTTATCGGTTTATCAGCGAACCTTAGCTTAGCTAGAGACGTCACCGACCGTAGTCTAAGGCGAAAACATGAAGGTTCAAGTCATATCTTCTGTTCGAAATATTTGGGATAGAATTCAAACTAAATTATGTTTTGAAACGAGAAGGACCCAACTCCTATTTCATCCCATTCAAAACTTGAATGAATGATCAGTGGAAAAAATGCCTCCTTCATTCAAGGCACTTATTGTTTCACAAAGGGCCCTTCGTCATCAAATTGCAATGGGGAACGCAACTTGGTGGATCATTTTCACAGTCGTAGCGCTGTTCAAAACTTTTGAAACATGACAAATGGGAAAGTTTAGGTCAAAAGTTTCCGTTTTGAAGTTTCAAAAATTTTGGACAACGCTAATATTGTCACAATGGTCCTCATTTTTGCGTTCCCCATTGCCATTTGATTACGCGTTTGGTCAATTGGATTAGGTGTGGTTTTGCATCGCATGCTAAAAATTATTCGACAATCTTCTAGTATTGCCATGTTATGTTGCACGATTTACCTACAAAATAACCGATTTTTTTGTATAACTGGTTTTTAGCAAAAGTGTTGATAACAATGTTGTATGAGCGTGACATTATGTTGAACCAGACGACCTTGTACGCTAGATCGACTGTCTTCTAATTAATTTACTTTGAAAACGAAAGTCCTTTTATACACACTTTCATCGGTTCACCCATAGATACTTCAGATGTACATGGATTCGCCCCTTTAACATTGTCTGGGGCATTGCTAAACTTGGTTAAGTACATGAATATCATCAAAAGTCTTGAGATATACAAATACTGTTTTGCTATTATCATTTTGCGAATAACGTCAGATAAAGTAGAATATCATTATCAGCCGATGTTGAATATATCGACCCTTAAATGGCTCTGAAAGGTCAATAAAATCGTTATAAGTATATATTTCCTTGCTACAAATATTGTTTCTACCATATAGGCTGGACAACGCGCTGGCGAACGCGGCACCGTTCGCCGGCGAGACGGAGGCATGCAAGCGGCCGGTGGAAGCCGCCGCCATAGTCGACGCTAACGCAGAAGCTGACACCGAAGCCAGCGCTGACAATGGCGTTGAAAACTCCGACAGTGATAGCGAAGATCTCGGTCCCGAGACCGCTGTCGACGCTGATGATATCGATGCTGATGCGAGGAACCACGAGCCGGCACCGCCAACACCGCCCGTACATGCTGGTATGTTCTTTGTTCTCATACTCCTAGGTTATATCACCAAGAGCAAGAAGCTCGATGATTTTCATGATGATCATTAATCACCCGCAAACCGATACCTAAGTATTCTTGAACATCTAATGAGGAAGGCTCTAATGAGGTTTCACGTTTCTTCTGTTACGTAGACAAATAATAAGGTCGAAAAGTATCTCAACTTCAAACTTCAAAGTAGTTAGCCAACTGCTGATAATGTATCAAGTATGCACAACGCACGCTGGTAATCCTAGATCACGCAATAAGAGAAAAATTTAAGAAAATAAGCCATAGCATCAAAATAACGGTAAAATAACTATAATTAAATCCGGTAATCAACCACCGTGATGTGAAACTTCCTCAACGAGAGCAAAAGAAAAAGTAACCAGTGTGTCACGCACGGTTTATCGATTGTTACGTTCACCCACATCTTAACACACACGCCCGTTCCGTCTTTGGATCATGTCGGGCCAGATGCGATGCGATGCGATTGTATGCAGATGACTCGATGATGAGCTGATTGTGTGGGAGATATGGCAAACTAGTCAGACAGTCTGCTGATTTGATTTCCTTCGTTTGTCTGTTGTGATTGTGAGCTAGCACCAGGCCCTTCCATCTATTCATTCACAAAAACACGCTAGTGACTTCGACTTCCGATCCTGATTGGTTCGAATAATTCCTGTTGTGCACCATTGGATGATTTTCTATTTAAAAATATGCTATTAGGGTTCCGGACATCAACAGGAATAAACGGGACCCTATAGAATCACTTTATTGTCTGTCTGTTTGTCTGTCAAGACTCTTTTTCTCAGGAACGGCTAAAGGCATCAACTTGATATTAATACCAAATATAAAAGTCTGCGAGCTTATAGTGCCGTAAAAAATCAAGCTTGTAACTCAACAAAATGGGGTGGTGAAAGAAAAAATAACTGAAACTCGATAAAAGGCTCTGACAGTTTCGAAATCTTTTACGTATCGGAACCCTCAGGGCGCGAGTCTCGCTCGCGCTTATACGTTTTATATTTTCACTAGCTGCTACCCTCGACTTCTTCCGTTTGCTATTTGTACTACACTTTCTTGATTATACCAACTATAACGCGACTTGATGTGACTACAAAAGAGCCCAATCACGACTGTTCTTTTGCAAGTCGCTTAGGAGTCACCTAAGCGACCTAAGTGAGTATCAGTTGAACACCTTCCAACTCTATCATCAGTCTGGTCTTGGTTAGGGGGAAGTAGGCCACAAGGGGTTAGGTAGTGTGCACTTTAAGGAACACACCCTCCAAATTGAAAGTTTCTAGGACCAGTGGCTCAGGCTGTACGTTTCCCGACAGTCAGTCAAGCCAATGATCGTCTTTTCACCCCCAATAGGGGTTGTTTTTTTTTAACTCTGTAAAACATTTGCATAATATTTTGTATTTTTTTTAGATAATTTATGCAAAGTTTCAAACTCGCATTTTTTCAAAATATTCCACCTAGTAACACCCCATTTTCACCTTAACAAAATTGATGTGAAACAAATAAATTCTCTAAGTGAAACAAGAACCAAATCAATCACACATGGGCAGACTTTTAAAATTGACTCATTTATTGCACCAAAAATCAGAATGCAACAAAGTAAATAAATAACTCTACCTACTGTATCTACTCGTGTGTATGTAATTCGGCAAAAATTGCACAAATTAATGTAATAAAGTGTATGACATGAGGATAAAATAAAAAACACTACCGAAATACTGGCATCCCTATCTGGGTCGCCCCGCGCGCCCTCGCGACCGGCGCGGCGCGGCGCGGCGCCCGCCCCGCGGGCCCCGTCCCCCTCGCAGTCGCTCATTGAACGCCCGTCGGATCTGTGCTACTCTCTACGGCCGCTCGGCTATTGTAATCGGGGCTTTGTCTACATTTTTACGGCTCGAATATTACGCCTCCAGCAAAGATAGTAATCTGTGCAGTGAAATTACCGTTCACGGTATGTGATTTTTAGCGAATGTTGTTGATTTGTTTTCACATTCCGAATGGTTTGTGAAAGGTTATTTTTGTGTTGATTCATTCGGAGTGGTGTTCTGGAAATAGATCGGTACGCCCGAAGGTGCATCCCTCCGTCACCGCAGCGGAGAGCGCAGGATTCACGAAGGAACACACATGTCAATATGCTTGCAAGACGATGTCGGGCGTGTCTTCGCAGGATTTCATGATCGAAATGGCGCCCGAGACGTCCTCGCAAGTTTGAATTTCGCGACCGGTAAAAATTACGTCAAATAGGCGCCTCCCGCAATAGCCGGCTTTGACAGATGTTTTTATAAACGCCTCGATCTGCTCTCGGTTCGGCAAGAAAGAATACGTCGCAAAGGACTATTGTTTTGAAGGGTGTGTGTTACCTCACCTGTTGATATCGATGTTACGTAGGGTGAACGTGCGTGTCCGCCAGGTGTTCTCGTTGTGAAAGATACTAAAGTAGTGTTTTGGTGTTGTTCTGTGCAGTGGAGGAGGGCCAAATCAGCGGAGCGCTGGTGGATAATGTAGCTGAGAGCGGCGACGAGTCTGAAGACGAGTGGAACTACTTCAAGGGTGAGGGCGAACGTGAGGAAAACCCGAGCGAGGAGCCGGACGAGGCACCACGCTCCGAGACACCCGCACTCGATAATGTAAGACTTTCTTTCAAACAACTTTTTCTAACGTTCTTATTTCGATTTCCGCACCACACGCGGCGGTTCAAGGACGTTCAATAGCATTTTTCGATAAGCAAAACACAGTTTCTTTATCTCCATGTTACATTGACAGTTCCACGGTTCAGTTCTAATTGAATCGAAAACGTTTAAGACCTAACTGTTCCAATATTACTGAAAACAGTTGAAAGCTATAATTTTTTTGCAAATTCCGTCACGCATTTCTTTTATCGTGTTAGCTACCTATTTCCAGCTTCATTTGTTTAATTTTTCATCCGTAGTATTGAAATGGCTCATCAGTCACTTGGCTTGTCAGATGGTAACTTTCACAGCATGACTCGACACCGTAAACTAAGAAGTGAAGTGACTCGACACATGCATCATGCATAAAACTTCTATCATGTCTCATTTTCTTTGAGTTGGCATTTGAATTAATATTTCCTGAAGAATCTAAGAAGTAGGTATAGGGGCAAAGATACAGTCACATACCAAGTCAATTTCAATGGCCTTAGAACTTTTACTCATTGATCTCTGTCATTGTATCTGAAATAACATCTTATCTGTAGGTGTATATCCTTAATGAAGACTGGTTTACCTTGATTCCTGTTGTTAATCAAATTTATGCTTACTGAAACCAGTTTGACACACCTAGGCAGATCACTATGAGTCAGTCTTAAAATTTATTTGGCTACTTTATTGGCTCGCTAAAGGTTATTACAATCTTATTTTTTCTGTATTTGTGTTTGGGTCAATTCTTGCAAGCCAATTAAAACCCACTTCCTGATGATTTGAGCTGAAATTTTGCATACCTGTCAAGTTCTGATGACAATACAATGCCTGTCCAATGTGTACACTGAGTGTTGCAATGCAGCAAAGATATTATTTATAGACGAGCAGCTTTCACTGATGTGTCTACGTCACCCAGTGTTAAAATTTACTATTATGTATATTGTCTCTTAGTTTTGGTAAATTTTTTGGAGCACTGATTTATTTCTTCGAAGCGAGATGTTGAGTTGGTTTTTTAATGCATTGACGGAAGTAGCAGTAACAACGTCATCTGATAGCACGTTCCAATTGTAAACCACTCTATTGCTGAAGAAGTGATGAAAGACAAGTGAGACGGTGGGGTCACGGTTTAACCTCAGCTGGTGATTTTAGGTCACTTTTGAAGTACCAAATTGTCCTTTTGAAGCCTGCTGTTGAGCTTGTTTCTGAATGGATTGACTTAATTGCAATTGCATGTAAACCATGCTTGTTGAAATAAAATACACCTAACTATAATGAGTGATTCTCTCAATTCCAGTCGGCTTGGGAAACCAGCTCAGTAGACATGAACAGTTCACCATTGAACCCCGACGCTCCGGTGTTCATCCCTGGCACCGTGGCAGGCTCGGATGTGCTGCTGGCGGAGTCCCCTCGCAAGCCGCTGCCGATGGACGACATTGAGCTGCCGGACGTGGCTCAGTTTGAGACTGGTGCAGTTGTGAGACCTGCAGAACTGTTAGACTTGGATAACTGTGATCAGCTCAATGGGCATCATGTAAGTTTTGATTTCAATTGATTGTTTCTAGACCTAAAATGAGTAGAATTAAAAAAAGTTCTTAAAACATAGGCACGTTCTAGGTGGACGTGACCTGTTGCATTTGTTATGGGCTGGGGTTACCGCTTAACACGAGGTGGGCTATGTGCCAGTTCCGTCATTTACTCAACTAAAAATAAAGAGAGAAGTTTTTGATGGGACAAGGACAGTTTGAATTCATCACTTAAGGTGATTGCTCCCGCATGTGGCGCGAAATTCAAATTTTATTGTGGTTTTTGTAAATCACAGCTAATCAACACTTCTTGAGATAGAGAAAACAGATTTTGCGAAAACTAGGAGACCTAGCACACATGTTTTAATTGATAATAGCTCATAAATGTCATTAGTTAAGCTACGCATACCTTTAAACCAAAAAAACACTGTAAAAATCATTGAAGAGTATTTGTAGCTGAAGTAATGATCTATATGTGAAACTATAAACTTAAACATGTGTGTTAGGTCTCCTAGTTTTCGCAAAATCAGTTTTTACTATCTCAAGAAGTGTTGATTAAAACAAAATGAAAAAAAAAAATGAAAATGAGCAAAAACGCAATAAAATTTGAATTTTGCGCCACATGCGGGAGCAATCACCTTAACCACACATCAATCATCATATAGGAAACATGGCAAAAATCCTACAAGCTCATGAATTATTTTAAATTTCTTGGTCATAAATTAAAAACATTTAAAAGGAATATTAGAGAAACTACTCCAATACCAATATTATAATCGTTATTCATAAGTATTATTATTACTAGGATGTGGTGGTCTGGGTCCAAGTATAGGACTGTTTCGACTCCTCCCGCGGATGCCGTATAAGGTGACTAAGGGATTACGCCAGGGGATTGGCAGCAGCATCCCTCTGAGTATTTAACACCATTACTGCTATCATCAATCTGCCTTGGTGATTATGGGAAATCCCCCCTTATAATATATAAATCTATGGGGAGGCCTCACCCAACAGTGGACATCTTACCAGCTTATGAAGATTATACATGTTATGTTTTTCCTTGTTTGTTAGTTTTAATGTTGAATGAAACGAATACATAAATGTACTTATTTATACTAAAGTAATGTATAATTGTTATTTTCAGAAATCTTCAATAGACATAAAGGAGCACCTCAACGGCAATGATAAAAGCATGGAAAGTTTGGGCTTTGGATTCAATGTGGGCATTGAACCTGATAAAGTCAAGGATAGTAGCCTCATACAAGACTTTGAAAGGATACAAAAGGATACCACAGACTTCTGTAATATTCAGGTATTTATCAACAAAAGCTTTAGACTAAGGGCCTGATGATTATCCAAAAAATGTTACATTAAAGAAAGATCAGACTGATTTCAAAAAAGTGCTTCTTTTTAACCCTTTTTAATGTTGAAAGTAAAGTTAGAAAGTCTCTCAGGCCGCAAATAAACTTGAATTACATTTTTATTTTATGGCCGTTGGAGTAAACTAGTTCTTGAGTAGAGACCACGTCTAGGCAAACATAGTTTAGGGCACCCTCCGGCTAGATGGTGCAAAAACTTGCACAGGGTGGTTGGCACCAACTGCATGGGGAGAGCCGAAGACTACTCAATGTGCAACATGGGATAGACCTATGTCCAGCAGGTCTGCAATAGGTTGATTTTATATATGTTAATTTTAATAAGAAAAAAATTAGTCTCTGACTTTGATCGGTCAAACAATAATTATATGTGAATAGCACATAAATTGTTTAATTCTCACCCATGTACCTACCTACTTGCAGATGTAGGTATATGCATTGTTGTTTTAATTAACAGGAAATTAACATGTATTTTACTAACTAGTATTGATTGTGCTTACTTTAATAACTTTTATTTAGTACTTTGTTAAGTACTCAATCTCTTGTACATAAGTACTTGTTTATGTACACAATGTTTTTTATTACACAATAAATATTATTATTATTATAATTACAACTATTGTAGGTCATTAATATAGCATTGCACATTCTTTCTCAGGTATTCCAGACACATACAGAAACAAATCCATTTGCTGAACCATTTGAAGGCAGCGATGAACTTTTTGAAAGACTCAAAAACAAGGAGAGAGATCCCATGAGCATGAGCTTCTATCAAGAAAAGGACGATGACACCTGCGAGAGACTCTCCAAGAGCGAGTTGCAAGTCGATCTCAACGCAGTCCAGCTGCTGCCGGACAGCGACGATGAAGACCTGGACACAAACGGAATCAGCGACAATGATAATGAGAAGGAAAACATATCACCCGCCTTACACACAGACCTATTCGGATCACAGGACAATCAAGAACCTAACAATGACATAATGAGATTTGATGACAGAACAGACAACTTACTAAACACCATTGCAAGCTTTGGACAGGTGGATAACAGCAATGACTACAACCCATCTATCAATGTGCAGCCATTTTCGAATATAGATTTCGAATCTAATAACATTCCCCAAGAAACAGTTTTACAGACAGACACTCCAGAATCTCACAAACTCATGTTTGAGCAGATTCCCGAAATTCCAGATGGCAAGAGTTCAGAGCTAGGTTTTATAAATGATGACTTGCTGGATCCAGAGAGTGAAAGAAATGATAGAGTGATCACCCCACAAGAGGAAACATCACAACTTTCTCAAGATACCGAGGATAGTAAACGTGTAGATTCCCCTGCAAACAATCCTAGTGAACTTAACTTACTTGAAGTAGACCAAGAGGTAATGCAATTGAATAAGGACGAAATTGTTAACTTTGAAGATGACAAAGAAAATGAAAAGCCATTCGAAGCTGAACCTGTACTAGAGGCTAAACAAGCTTCAATGGAACAGCTGTCAGTGTCCCCCTTACCACAAGATAAGAGCGAGGCTATCACACCAGAACCTACACACCAAACTGAGCAAGCAGATATTCTCGTACACGAAAATGCTGAACCACAGAGCAATGACATTGAGGAAAGTAAGGTAGAGGTTGAAGCAACTCAGATTCATCATGAAAACGAACGCCTCTCGCCCGCGACAGAATTACCCGCCGAGTCTCCTCTACCACCGCGTTCGCCTTTCGAGAGCGCCTCTCCCGCGCCCCATGAAATCGAACTACCCAGCGAATCGCCCATTCCTTCCCCGCTTCCCAGAGAACCATCTCTACCCAGAGAGTCGCCTCTCCCCAGAGAACCATCTCTACCCAGAGAGTCGCCTCTCCCCACAGAGACTATCGCCTCGCCGATACCAACAGACTTATCGTTACCACGAGATTCTCCATTGCCAGTTGAAACTATGCGTGACTCTCCTCTTCCAATAGAGTCTCCACTACCACAGGAAGTGTTACTGCCTGCTGAGTCACCATTGCCTGCCAAGTCTCCATTCCCCACGGACCTAGAAGCCGAACTCATCAGTGAATCCCCACTGCCACAAGAAGTGTCACTCCCCTGTGAGTCGCCTCTACCTGCGGAACCTACAGAATCTCAAGCAAGCCAAACGCTGCTCCTAGAAGAAGTCCAGCAACCGATCGAATCGCCAGTGCCTATTGAAGAGGCTCAGATCCCAGTTGAAACAGCACCAGTACTTGAAACTGCCTTAGAATCAGAGCAAGTAGAAATTGCACCTTTACCTGTACCGGTAGAAATCCCAAATGAAGTGTCTCTGCCGAGCGAATCACCAGCGCCCATCGCATCCCCGCTACCGGTCGAATCAGAGGATCATAGTGCGGTCACGCCGTTGGATGCTCCAATCACGGAAGCAGTGATCATTGCCGCCACAGACGCTCCACTGGCCGCCGCCATCGAGCGAGAGCCGACCCCGTCCGCTCCTGCGCCCGACCTCCTCTCGCAAGCCGAGCTGGTCACCGACATCGACGTGGGCGTGCCCGAGTCCCGTGCCCAGGAGATCTGCGTATCTGTCACATCGGAGATCCGACCCGAGGACGGCGAGCGACCCGCCGACACCACCACCCCTCCGCCCACACCTGCAGTGGAACCCTTGGCTGCTGCTCCGTTGGCTGCTGCCGCTGCTATCGCAGCCGGAGCCGCTGTGGCTGCCGTCGCTGCCGCAAAGAAGACTCCAACGACCAAGAAAGCTTCAACCCCTCTAACAAAGACAGATGCTCGTACACCCAAGTCGGCACCGAAAGCCGCCGCGCCCCGTACGCCTGCATCGGCCCCCAAGCGGCCCGCCGCATCCCCCGCCGCACGACCAGCCGTGTCTGCACCGCGCGCTGCTACCACGAGGACGTCTACAACCAAGGCCGCAGCTCCGAAACCGGCCGCACCCGTCTCAAAGACACCTCCGCCAATCCGCGCTCCGTCAAAGGTCGCAGCTGGCATTGCTGCTAAACCTGCCCCAGCGCCGGCTGCTGCTAAACCAGCGCCGAAACCGGCCGCGTCCGCCGCGCCTCGAACAGCGCCCGTGCCTCGCGTCGCGCCCGCACCCCGCGTCGCGCCTGCGCCTAGACCCGCAGCCGCGCGACTCACGGCTCCGAAACCGCCGGTAGCAAAGACTGCGACTGCTACGCGATCAGCGGCTCCTCGCCCGAGCGCGGCGCTACCGGGCGCGCGCCCAGCCCCGCGCCCCGCGACGGCGCCAGTCCGCAAGCTGCCTGAGAAGAAGTCGCTGCCCAATGGCGACGTGAAGGAAGCCAGGCCGGCCCCGATCACCCGCCCCACGACGACGCGCCCTGCACCGCGCCCCGCGCCGCGCGCTCCCGCCCCCGCTCCGCCCGCAACCGCAAGGTAAACTAACCAACCATTATTAAAACATCAAGCAATTCATTTCGCCAAATTGACTAGCTCAAGGCTGGCTAAGCGAATTCAAGCCTTCTGTGGATTGAGAACAAAGTTATTTATAGTTTTTCTGACATATCCATTATGATTGTATGAAACTTCAAAATTGGTTCAACAGCTTTTTAAGTTGTAAAACAGTAGTGGCTTATGAATTTGAGTACTTATGTCCAGGAAAAAAGTTATTATTTTTCCCCTTTTCTTGTTTCAAAAGTGGTCCGCTGGCTGTCATAATGATCCCCATAGTTCTTCCCATGGCAATTTGCTAGCGCAATTGGGGGGCTGGTTTGTTGTTTAAGTATAGCGCCACACCTGCGCAACATACCGCGATCAAACGTTCGGTTCAATACGCTCGCAGTGTTTTTCAAGTTCCCTATGACACAGCAGCCGAAATTACGTCAGTACGAAAACTTCAGCCGCTGAACTTTCGGCGCGGTACATTACGCAGTTGTGGCGCGACACTAGAGTCTGACAATCATAAAGTAACCTGATGTGTTGTTAATAACAGAAGCGCGGCCCCGAAGCCGGCGACGCGCCCGGCCTCACTGGACAAGCAGAGCAAGGACCTCGCCAACAAACGCATCACAGCCAAGGCCGCTCCTCCCAGGACAACCGCCACTAAGGTATATTCTAATCTACTCTTATCGCGCACTAATAACATAACACCCAACAGTCACATATGTGGTCATTATCCCACATGAGTATCATGATACCATAACACCCAGACCAGGAACAAATATTTGCAGATCATACAAACATTTGTCCCGCAGCGGGAATCGAACCCGCAACCTCTCGCATCTCAGCCGGCTACTCGTCCGCCGCCCCACAGAGGTTGTCAATCGTATTATAGACTAGCGTCCACTATTCTCCAAATGGATAAAAGTAGCCAGAGTCTCAATCCAGCAGGCTTAGCATGAGAACCCAACAACGTTTGTGAGTGGAAAGGGCAGAGTAAAATTGCATTTAGATGAAGACGGGCAACATTTCTAGTAGTAGGGCTTGGCGATCTCAAGAATGAAGTGAAAGAGAAGTTCCCTCTTAACAAAAGTCAACGTCAGTATATGTGGTTGAGCCAGACTAACATGTAGTTTGTAATGTAGGGCTAGAGACATTACTCGGAGTGTAGAGAGAGCTTTGCCTGTCCTCTGGTCATGCTAATTAGCCTGATATATCTTTCTATTCAATTTTATCAAAATCTGTTGGATGTGTAGGTTCTTGATGTTTGGGTTCCCGACTCATTCCAAGTCTCCCTCATAATAGCTATATTAAATGTTTGTCTATATGTTGCAGGTTCCAAGCACAAAGACAGCCGTGAGCAAACTAGCGCCCAAGAAGTCTGGCGAGGCCGTGAAGCCGGTGGCGCTGAATGGGCTGCCGCCGGTCGATGGCGAATTGGACAAGCTGCCGCCGTCGCCGCCGGCGCACGACACCGCGGCTTTGCCTGACGTAATCGCGTAAACCCGCACGTTATAAGATTCCTATTATTTCCGCTTGAATTTTGTGATTTTCTATAAGTGTACGATAGTTGAAGTGTCAGGTGCGGGAGGCTACTCCCAGTTTTATATTATAGATTCGCTTTTTATAGTGTATGTTGCCGGTTCGTTGTAAGTGAGGGCTGGTTCGCGCGGCGGGGATCGTTTCGTCGCCGCGCGAACCTTCCGTTGTGACGGTTATTATCCATTATTATTATTATAAGTCTGTTTTAGAATTTTATATTACCAACGAATGATGATTGATATAAATCTGGCTTTTAATTTATTTTCTTTGTATAACCGTATTATTATTTAATAAAAATGTGAGGAAGGACTGAGACATTGTTTTATTTATGTGGAATTAGTGATGTTATAATTGAAACGCGGTTAGAAGTAATATTGTTTACTTATTTGCTAGAATCTTACTTATAAAGTTCTCATTATATTGATGTAAACTTAAATATGGTGTTACAAAGAAATACTTAAAATAGAGCATATTAAATAAATGATTATCACCCCATAATTCGTTCTTTTCTTTTTTAGTAATAAATTATAGCCCAGTACATCGCAGATCTCTTATTTAAAATAAATTTTCCATGTGTGGGAATCTGAAGTCCGTGTCTTTAAGATTGTCTGCCATCCAGCGCTCCGCTTGCCGCGTCATGTCTGCGTCGAAGTAGTCTCGCCATCCCCCAGCCTTTCCTGTGTTCAGAAATAATGAGTTGTGTTCAATAAGTGATAAGTAGGTAGACCTACCCCTTGTAGCCGGAAATAATGCTAAGTAGGTAGGTACCTTACTGTTTCAAGTCGGAAATATAAATAAAATCTTAATATCCCACTTAACATAACGTCCTTAGGTCATTATCTTATAAGGCCACATATAATAGATGGCCATACGCATAGTTTATGAATGATGTGATTTGTGAGGCTCAAAAAAAATACGATCGGTTACTCATTAAATATACAAGAATGAATAACAGGGTCATCTAGGCAAAGGCAAGTTTTCATCACGGCATGACCTCCGACCTCAATTTTTATTTAATTTCCGTGGTCCTAACACAAAAAAATACAAACCTTTTCTGATGAAAGCCTGCTCCCCAGGTATCAGGATTCCGAGTTCCTTCATGACGTCATAGTTCACGGACTTGTTCTTCTTGAAGTTATCAATATTGAGGTGGTCGCACAGTTTTAGGACTTGTTTTTCTGTAAACTGCTTGTTGAAGAATTTTGCTACTTTGCGGACTGCTGCCGGCAAATCCTGCACCAGAGAAAATACATATAGAAAAATTACGACTATACACCACGTACCTACCTACTTTACTATTCTCAGGCTAACGTTTCGTTGACCATTTAGAGGACCACGCTCAAAGGCCGTGAGACGGAGAATAGCAAAGTACGTGGTGTACCTATTCGTAATTTTTCCTGAAAGAAAATATATCGTTGAGTCTGCGGAAAGAGAAAAGGCGCTATGAGGTATGAGGGTACTTTACTGCTTATTTACCGATTTTGTGATAGCAACACTGGTCTGAAAAGTTTGATATACCAAAAATTATCGAACGGACAACGGGGCTCGAACCCACGATCACATTGGCTCTACGCGTACCGAGGTCCGACTTGCCGCCCTTGGAGCATATTATTTATTTTTGTTCGTTTTTGAGATAAGTATCTTACCTTGGATAGTTCTTCGTAGAACAAAAACAGCATGTTCGGATTGTGTCTCTTATCCCAAGCTTCTTTCAGGTGATCAAAAAACGGCGTCCAATGATCTACAATGAAACAGAAACTCCATAAAATGCTCCCACAGAACCAAGTAGCACGCTGATGGTAGCATACTTACGTAAGTCTTTGATGAAGTAATTCCAGTATGTCCTGAAATCTCCATTGTACCCCTGCGTTCTGATTAGTCTATTCAAATGGTAGAATGAAACTACAACGTCTCTTGGATCCCTTGCAACGTAAACCACTTTAGCAGTCTCAAGTACTTTCGGGGGTAACAGGGACATAGGTAGATGAGTCTTGATGAATCGCGGCGATGGTGCCTCGGCTAGTTGTTCCGTGGCTGGTTGCGTTACCATCTCTAGGAGGTCGAGTTTCCGTTCAGAGTCGATGTTCTCGATTCTGAAGCGCTCTTTCATGATTGGGTGGACGTATACTGAGAACCTGTAAACACAAGAAATAACAAAAAATATTAGCATATTCATATTAATTTATTTCAAACCATAGGGAACCAAGTGATTATATGCTCAGTGATAGGGACTCTTAGTTTCGTTAATTCGTTTATATCGTAGGTATGTTACAGTTAAGAAAAAAAAACCTGCCAAGTGCGAGTCGGACTCGCGTACGAAGGGTTCCTGAACCATTATCTATAAAAACGGCAAAAAAATCACGTTTGTTGTATGGGAGGCCCCTTAAATATTTATTTTATTCTGTTTTTTAGTATTTTTGATTACAGCGACAACAGAAATACATCATCTATGAAAATTTCAACTGTCTAACTACCACGGTTCATGAGCCGTTTATGGTTCATGCCTGGTGACAGACGGACGGATGGACGACGGACGGACAGCGGAGCTTTACTAATAGGGTCCGTTTTACCCTTTGGGTACGAAACCCTAAAAACTATGAATAGAATAGATTTATTCGCAACAACATTCAGAAAAATGAACAAAAATAAAAACATCAGACACACTAAAAACAAACAGTATTTAAAAAAAATGTTGCTGCAAAAAGGCCCCAACTCAGCATTATAAGGTAACATGGTAATAGGTATACATGTTTTGGTTGCAGCTGACTTGTTAGCTTGTTTTAACAGCTGAAAAACTGATCAGCATCTATTTTAGAATAGGTCCTGTAGGCATTCACCGTGCTCTTCCATTTTCAAACCCATACAAATCCTACGAAGTACCATAATAATGTTGTACAGCTGGTTATTTCGTGAGTATAGGTATAGTACACTAGTTTCCACCAGATCACATACCTACCTATAACAACTACGTACGTTACATACGTTTGTTTGTTACTTTGTTTATTCTATGCTTTTACTCGTTCCAAAGATCTTAGAAGTCCTAGTTTCGCTACTAAGTAGCTTAATCATATCTCTTCATCAGCTATTAGACATCCACTGTCGGACGAGGTCTCCCTCATAGTATGCAATGGAAAGATCTGCTATAATCACCACGCTATTAGCAGGTTTATTGGTTATCGTAGTATTGGTGTTATGTACTCAGGTGGATGCTGTTGCCTATGCTGGTGTAATCCCTTAGTCGACGTTTACGACATCCACGGGAGGAGACGGAGGGGTCCATTCTTAGGCCGGACACACCACGGCACATTGTGTTGCATTGTGTTCCATTGTGTTGCATTGACATATATATGAATGCTTACTCTAAAAATGGGAATCTCTCAACAAGCGGTGTTGCATCCGAAGCTGTATAATCCAAGTCTTTAGCCACCAGCCAAACCAACTCCTGTGTCCATGTTGTTCCTGAAACACATTGCTTTATTAAGATAACTCAATATAAAAAACCAAACTGGTTCTCGAGTGGCAAGTGGCAACCCACATACCGGACGACGCAGTAGAGGAAGACCAGCAGAAGGTAGCATGAAGTCGGTGTATGGAGGCGGATCATGAACGTTCGCGTTGCATACGTCTTACGGCTGATGATGATGATGACTCAATCTCAACCTATAGGTTGAGATTGAAAAAAATGAGAAAAAACCTCCCGTTATCTAAATCAGGATAACCTCTCTCCTAGGACCTCCCCCATTACATACATTAGGAGAATTTGCCATAATCATCCACGCTGGGCAGGCAGATTGGAGATCGCAGGTGGTGATCGCATAAAAAAACCATATTATTATAAACATTATTTATTTATTTATTTATTTACCTCCGTGGCGCAGAGAGCGAGTAGCCGGTTGAGACGCAAGAGGTTGCAGAGGTTGGTGTTGTAATTAGTTATCTTAGGCCGGACACACCACGGCACACGGCACGTTTATGAATATTACTGTTCAATTCAATATTTACTTACTACTCAGATGCAAATAGATTTTATGTGACATTGCACTGCTTGTCTTAGACCCAGATAAATAGACGTTATCAGCATGTGCTACTATCCCCGTCACTCTCTAACACGCATGTTTTAACATTTGTGAGATAGTGACAGTTCTATATATGCATTAGTTATTGCTAAATAACGTCTATTATCTGGGTCTAAGGTCCAGATAAATAGAACGTACAATTACATGTTAGTCAAAGTACGACTTACGACCTGTCCCTGTCACTGTCACACAAATGTTAAAACACTCGTATTAGAGAGAGACAAGGACAATTTCAAAGTAGGTAAGGCTTAGATTTAGTCACCGTGAAGTATGTTATATTTGGACGTTGAGGGATGTTGCTACATTTTAAGAAGTAAGTTAGGTTATTACCTACTATTGTCATTTGTCCAATTTAACGGGGTTCCGAACCCCTTATCGCTTACTCTGACTACTGCCCTGTCTCGTAGCCTCGATAGCTTTATGTATGGCCTCGCCAGCCTACTCAAGTACTCACCGGATCTCGGATAACTTGCTACAAAGACGTCATCGCGTCGTAGCGGCATGTTGTAGATGTGGCTGGCCTCCTGCTTGAACTTGTTGGGAAGGAAGTAGCCTTTGGGGCCTACCTGGACGAATCCGGTGTGCTCCCCTGAAAATAACGAAATTTATGAGTTTTTAATGTAAACATAACGTACATCGTTCTTTGAAAAACTGGCAGATTTTGATATGCGTAAACATGGCTCCCGCAATTAGTTGGTAAAAACAAGCATATACCTCTACGGACTGAAGTAAAATCTTTATCTCAAAAATACCTACCGCCAGTGGCGCGAGAATCGAACCCGCAACCTTAGCTTTCGCGAACGATATTGTTTGACTAAAGTATATGCTTCCATTTCTCAGAGAAAGTAGGACCTACTTAATGAATAAAAAAGTGAAATTAAAAGCAGTTTATTTAAATCGTGGGAAAAATAAATTTTTGTATTCAAACAATGTGGTCTCACAGTGACTAATTATTCATAATTTAATAAGTACTGCTTGTTTGCCCAAATAAAAAAAAATGTGCTAGAAGCATAGACATATACGTAAAATCAATGGCTAGAAGGTAAATTGCTAGGGTCAAACCTTAGAATAAGGACTGAAGTCCTTATTCTAAGGGTCAAACTACATTGCATAATATCATCCTTCATATAGTACACTCAATATATACATAGATGACATATAGAAACGCTTCTAAGGCTGTAGTCAAAGTTTTAACAAGCAATTGAAGAGGACGTATGGTGTTGTGTAACACAGTTTTTTTTAATGGAAATCTAGGAATGGCATGCATGGCATTCGATCGCTTCGGTAGAGTGTGTTCAAAAAGAGAGCCGTAGTGGCCTAATTATGAACTAACGTTGTGAACTGCCTTATTAATTAGCATTAGAAAAAACGTTTTATTTAGGATTTATTTACAAAATTTAGTAAATTATTGTAAAAACTGTGATTTTGAAATAGGAATATCTTCAATTAGCAAAAACGTTTTATTTAGGATTTATTTACAAAATATAGTAAATTATTGTAAAAACAGTAATTTTTAAATAAAGCAAGAAAGTTTTATTTAGGGTTTTCTTACAAAATGTTAATTTAGAGCTTTATTTTAGATTTTTCATTCGAGATATTTCATACGTCACCGATTATGCGAGATTTGTCATTAGAGGTGATATTTTGCTTATAAACACAATAAAGGGGATTTCGGGAATTGTATTAAATATTTTATTTTATTCCCGAAATCCCCTTGATTTTAAGTTTCAAAGGGGATTTCGGGAAAAAAAAAATCCTGAAATACCCTTAAAGGGGATTTCAGGAATAACCCATTAATTAGGGTTTAGTAGCTGTGGTGTCTTTCAGTCGGCATTTTCAATTATAAACAAACAAAATAGTACCTACAAGTTGTAATAGAATCAAAATGGAACAGACGCGCTATTGTATTCCCCGCTAAACAAAAAAAGGTAAGCACAGCAGCGCCCTCATATCTCACGACGGGTCTCTTTCTGAACAGACTACAAAACAACACGCTTCTACATAACTTAAAGGCAGTTAAAAAAAGTCAGGGACGCTTATTGTGTTGCCTCGAATAAAAAACAACTTCCTAATTTGTTATAATAGAAATAAGTTTATCTATGAATTCGATTGTACTCCATTCTAAGGTTATTCAGCCGTGTCCAATTGAATAAAATGATTGGCTCCATTATTGAGGACCTTGGTGCAACATGCAATCATAAATTTGAAGGTAGGTACCAATTGGATGGACGTGTACAAAAACCGTTTCCTGGACATGTAGCCTTGGCTGTTTACTCGATTTCATAAAGCAATGTTTTGTATCAAATTGAATTAGGTACACCGGCATAAGGGGAAGTTTACCTACTTCTATTTTGGCTATTATTTCATTATACGCTCACGGTATAGAAAAATAAAATAATAAAATATTAGTGTACTGAGCATGTGTACAAAATTTCATGGAGTTTGAAGAAAATATAGCCAAATTAGAAACAAACTACGTTCGCGTGCTACCGCCGCGGTGACGTTCTCTTGACTCCTTCATCAGCCGTTAGACTTCCACTGCTGGACGTGGTATAAGAAGAAAGAAAAAATAAATATAAATCCTCATAGAATGAATGATTTGCCATAATCACCACGCTTGGCAGGGCGGATTGGTGATCGCACTATTGGTGTAGGTAGGTAGGTAGGTACTATTGCATTTTCTATGAATCAGAATTCAAAGACTCTCACTTCGCAGCTAGCTTATTACCCGGCCCGTAACGAGGTCTTAGGTAGGTAGGTACTAATTTATTTATCAGCAAGTTATTTACTATCTATGTACTTACTCTTAATTAATGCCGCAATATTTATCTATGGGCTACTGCTCTAAATTTTATAAGTCGGTAACTTATATTACTTCAGTTTTTTTTCCAATTGTATACAGTATTGAACTGAATACTCCATGATATGGCAAGGTAATGGTGAAATTTTACTTACAGAAAACTGTAAGCTAATTTTAGTAAATCTCAGTAGAATAGATACATGAATCATCAGACTTCTGCACGGCTTGCTAGACACATACGCATGATACACGAATACAGCTCACGATACACGAATACGCGTACGCCGCCCGTCTATACTGCAGTAATATACCTACCTATGCATAGACATGCATACGTTTGTAAACACACAGCACATAAATAACGAATATATACACTGCGGTACATGCATAGCTTTAACTTAGGTACTACTTGTAGCATAAAAAAATAATTTTCCAAATCGGTTTAAACACGACGGAGATATGAGGTAACAAACATAAAAAAAATAAAAATAAAACAACCGAATTGGGAAACTCCTTTTTATGAAGACGGTTAAAAAGTGTCGTGACGGTTCACTTTTTTGGCCTAGCTCTCATTCGCCAAGTGTCTGGATTGTAACGTACGATAAGGAACTTCGTTCCAATAAAAAGTTCCTTCCCCTTAAGTTCCCATTATTTTGCCACATTCTGTATAAGATAAATATTTTGTAATAGTGTCGGGAATCAAGTTACAAAGGGAATCGATTACACAAGAGCAAGACAATTAATTTTATAAATAAACCTATAGCCCTACAGATAAGCCCTTTATCTGAAAGGGTCTGATAGCCTTCGCATACCGAACTACTTATATAAAGTAAAGTTATGTCTTGGTTCACTGACTCTACAATTTATAGTTATAAATATTGTATAGAACGGTCTATACAATATCTTATAGTTCTTATATCTTAGTAGTTATCTCTCGATATCTACTTAAATAGCGCACCTCTAAATGGGTCTAATGGGTCTTTCGTCATCGAAAAAATATAAGGAGGGTAAACTCAAACGGCCTTATTCATAATTATTTTTAAACGTATTTTTGTTAAAATATGTTTTGTCTTGTTTTGACGTATGACATTTTACATCAGAGAGAAGAAAACAAAAGCTATTTTAACAAAAATAGGTTTAAAAAATGATTATAAGGCCCAAAGTCTATTAAAAAAAAAATATATTATTCAAAATAAGAAATAACGAGTGAAATTCCTCAGTTACAAACCATTCAACTAAGAGTTGCGTATTTTTTCAAATAAAATCTAAAATTCTCTTTCTCATCAAATCTGCTGCAACTCCAAAAAATCCGAATCATCTCTTATTATTTTTAGTTTTATTCACCATAGTTTATTTATTGTTTGTAATAATTTATCCTAATGTACAATAAAGTGTTCATCTATCACCTATTTATCTAACAATCATTAACGCTGCAACTTAAATGAATCATTTAAGAACTACTAATACTATCATCGCTATGTAGATTTTATCTTAGGTACCTTAACGTACCACGAATTCGAAAAAGGCAGTAATTCAAAAAGTCAGTTTTTTTAGTTACAACAGTTTACTACTACGGATATTAAGCATACCTACATACGTCCTACATATACCTACTTCTCATCAAACAAATCGAAACACTGCAGATTTTCTTTCTGGCGACAAATAACCAAATAAGATTATTTATTTAAGAAAGCCATCATTATATTTGCTGGCAGTTCGTAACCTTGTACTACCTACTGTTATACGACAATTTTTTTTCCGTTTATAACAATACTTTTCAAATAATCTATTAAACATATAAACTTGAGAAGTGTTTCGATTTTTTTGATGAGAAGTGTATATTTATTCAAACGTTCTAAAAGGAATTACAAACCTGTAAACTGCTTCATTAACTCCTCAGCCAGCTTCGGTTCCACATCCCTTATCTCCAGGGGAAAGTTGTTATTCTCTGCGTCCATCATCTTGAACGAAGTGTTGATCACCAAGCACAAGGAATTGTATTACACAAACGCGTCAGAGCAAAATTAGTAAACAAAGTTTCTTTAAAGTGAAAGCGACTGATCCATGCAACAAACGAAACCGGTGTGAGCCATGAAGAACGCTTAGTTGCGTTGACTTGGAAGGGTCGGCGTAACTTACTTTAGTTATATAAAATTTGCCTTTATATTCAGAAACAGACATGTAGAACACAATAAAACAAAAGAAATCTTAGTTTCCGCGTCAACAATGTTTAATTAAGGATATAAAAATTGCAATTAATTTAAAGAAATCTACAGCCTTTCCTATTAATTTGTACATGCGATCAATCTTGGAACCCATCATACAATAATGTAATAAAATAATTACGTTAAGAGCATTGACTTTTAATTTGAAGTAAAAAAAACTGCTGTTTGTTTTCAAAATAATGATATAAAAATAATACCCAATAAATAAAATAAAAATATCTGATTCTCTGCTTCTAATATACCTAAGTAGAAGCTTCAATTAAACCCACTTAGTCGTCTCTACTTGAATTACGCACACACAACGCTGACATTAGTGTTTGTAATAAGAAACATCTGAAGTGGCAACATAGTGGCAATCGAACCTGCGACCTCACCTGTGCGACGACACACCCGGCACCTAACTGCCACAGAAGCCACGCATGTCGCGGTTGTTGAATTGAATGAAGTAAAGATGTGATATATGCTTATTACCTGGAATGTTTTCTGTTCTGACCCTGCGTTATCATTATAGGTAGAAACTTGGATATATCTAAGTAAATATAAGAAAATCTGTAGTATTTGCATTTCGTACCTACGTATCACAAAGACGTACCTAATCGCAACATTACCATAAAGTGCCTTGGTTTGATGCGGTCTAGTAAAGATTTGAGGATATAATTAAATTATAGCATATAGTACCTAGATCCGTTATATAGGTTTATACCTACTTACTTATTATAATAAAACAGAGTGAAGAACCTTTTGCATTGTAATATAATGCGATTACATCACATAATATACCTACTTGTATACTCAATATATATGCGCATTTATCAGTGCATAACCAGCCCGACACGAGGGTAGATCTACCTATACGGATAATAGCTAATCATCTTCTTGAACCTATTGGTGCAACTACGCACTAAAAGGAAATCATTCACAAAGTAACCGTCCTTGATTGATGAAAGGAAGTAGGTTAGCTAAATATGTAAAATACGTTGTTTATGAGTCGGTTCAGAAAGAGCCCCAGTGGCTAAATTGTGAACTAACGTTATGAACTACAAATTACAACCATAATTAGCTGGTTTCTTTCTGTCGCCATTTTTAATGATAAACTAAAGAATTAGTTACAGTTGTAATAGGATCAAAAAAGAACAGATGCGTGTATTGCCCGCTAAACAAAAAAGGAATAAAGCACAGCTGCACCCTCAAATCCTACGACGGGTTTCTTTCTGAAGTGACTCTAAGCGGTTTATTATCTACGTACACGACAGACATCCACCCACCTACTTATGGGTAGACAACACTCAATTTTTCGTATTTAAAAACTACCTAATTGTAATATCTCTTCTCTATCTGTATTTCTTATCTGTTGGGCTGTCTGCAGCCCATTAATTTTCTTATAAGTACAAAAGACAAGGTTCCCATTCCCACGTACACATCGTAGAACATTTCAGCTGAATTAAGCTTCACTCTCTATTAACAAAGTTCTGGTTAATTGTTTAAAATATCTAGAACGCTGCGTACGTCTAAGGCGATTTTGTCTACAATATTTATGAAATTTATTTTAGTTAGTGGATATAGGTGGATTGGGTGGATAGGTTCTTTACGTTTGGGATCTATATAGATTCGTCAGTCCATCCGTTATTATTGCAATAGGTGTAAATTCACCTCAATAGGAGTAATTCATTTTAAACTAATAAAGTTTTCGCAAAATACTGACTATATACACTTTCAGTACCTTTAAGATGCAACTCTTTATTACTGGTACTCCAGTGGTTTCTGAGGAAGATTGTATTTAAATAATTAGTTAAATAAACGCCTGAATAAAACAACAAATCAATGATGTTGCGTTGATTGCTCAGTTGGCGGATCCTGCTGTTTGCGCAAACAACGACGCGTAGGACATTACTCGACTACACTAAGATTCAGTAGTAGTAAGCTTTGAGCTCGGTTTGCAACACTTTACATAACAAACCATAATACCCAACAGACACATACGTATTTGTCTTGATCCCACACTAGGATTCCCTGTATCGTGGGTATCAGGATCTACGAGTACCATGGTACCATAAGAACAAATATTTGCAGATCATACAAACATTTGTCCCGCAGCGGTAATCGATCCCGCAACCTCTTGCATCTCAGCCGGCATACTCGCCCGCCGCGCCACAAACGAGGTTCAAACACAGATACGAAACAACCATCATCAACAATCAACATCGCTTGTTTGAATTAAAACTATAGTAGCTTTTCACTGCTTCGCTATGTACAAGCAATGTTCATTCATTTATTTATATTTATGTAGCACCTTTATATTTTTTTCTTAGCTGCCCTTGTCTGATGGTATATTGATCGTGCTACCGCGTAGCAGCCTACGCCGTAGCTCTGTAGACTAACCATGGTCATAGAGCCAAACTTATGGGTCCTTTTTATGGTGGTTAGGTTAGATAAGCCAAGAGAAAAGAAGATAATAAAAAGTGACATGTCTAAAAAAACATTAGAAAACAAAATTAATTGAAAATAGACGATGTCTCTTTTCGAAAAAGGTGCGGGAAGAATATTACTTCTGTTTAGGGCTCAGAATAATGCCTAAAGCAATCATTATTCTGAGGTTTAGGGGTGCTTTCGTTATTATTCTAAGGGGGTTGCAATAGAATAGTGTCAAAATGACGGGATCTGACGCTCCGCTGCACGCCCCTTTTAGTACAGGCAAATTAGCAAAAAGTGTGGACCTAAGTCGTGTAGTCGTGGATTCTTATGGAAACGTTAGATGACACGAAAAGAAGCTTATCCTAAGTTTGCACCGTTTCTGGCGCTTACGGAACCCTTTTAAATATTAGGTACAAACTTAAAAAGGCCGTAAATTTTAAAATAGAAAGAAATTACTTGATGCAAGTTAAATTACGTATAGAGAGACTGTCTTAGCGCATTATGATTTTAATAAAAACCAAGGGATCACAGTGTTAAACAAATGCATCTTCCGTAAATTAATAACAGTATAAAACTTCCGGCGGATGTAGTACTAATTAAATGAATAAGTTTAAGTCAATTTCCAGAACTACATTAATTTTCCCCGAAGTAGAGCGACAATAAAATATGGAAAAGTGCCTTCCGTGAGTCGCACCAAGGTGCAAACCTGGTAATGTATTTCGAACATTTTTCTGATAAGTCTATCAATTTGCACCGACTACCTTAATTTTCCCGGAGCCGTAATAACCACAAAAAGTTTTTTTTTTAAATGATATTTTTTTGTATGTTCCGTATGTCGGATTTAAAAAATACTTGGTGCAAATGTAGATCTTAACGGTTCAAAGTCTATGCCAAATTGCACCAACTACTTCTATTTCCCCCATTAAGTTACGGATATTATAAGGTTTTCACCCTATTTCACCCTGTTCCGGAGGGTGAAATTACTGATGCTTATTATTAGAGGTGATTTTTAAGCCATACAAAACAATTAGAAAAGTTTTCATGACTACATCTAATTAGTTCCACACTTTTGCAAAAAATCACCTAATTTGACTGTACTATTTAGTCATTATTCTGAGGTACGCCCCCTCATTTTGTAATCGTAGAGGTAAACTGTGAGTATGTTTGAAGCATGGATATAGAGTACGTGTAGTATAAAAAAATCCTTGGTTTGAAGGGCTGTTTTAAAAGTCTTCGAAACGCTCCTTTAAAAAGCTTTTTGTAAAAGATGGGTACTGTAATTAGGGATAATTTTTAAGCAACACTTCAAAAACATTTCTACAATTTAGTTAACCGAATAAATAACATTTATTCAAAGACAAGTTTAATTTTATTTTAATTTTCCATGCTCGGGAAGCGAAGATCTGTATCACGCAGGTTCTTCTTAATCCAGCGCTCTGCTTCTTGCGTCATCTCCTCGTCGAAGTACGCAAGCCAGCCACCGGCTTTTCCTGGAATCACAAACAGCTGTTTTGCAAGCTCTCTTTGTCAACAAGAGACGCCGGCCGGCCGCCCCCGTATTCGTAACTTGTGCGATCATGTCATGGCTGTCAAACGTCGCTTTTCTCATACAAAAGTTACCGTTTGACAGCCCTAATTGCACAATTTACGCCTGTTACAAACCCGTCGCGAGATACAGAATAGCCCTACGGAGTTCGTATTGTGGGTGGGTATCTATGTTTGATGCGTTTTTAGTCGATGATAACATTAGAACCGTTGATCCAATTGCCATGACATTTGGTACATAGTTTGGTGATACCAATACAATTGGCAAGTTTGTATATATGACCTCAATCGGTAAAAGTTTCGTGGAGTTAGGGGCAAATATCGAAACATCGTGAGTTCTCAGTTCGGGCGAACTACTCTGCCGCGCTTCCGATAAACGCATTAACTAGGTTTTGACACTTTTCGAGAAAAACACGTTTGAAAATTTTATTTTTATTTTGCTTGTATCTTCGGAACGGTATGAGACACCGATATGAAAGTTATATCAAAACAAAGATAAAAGTGTCAAGAATACATAAAATACAAGCATATATAAATATATAGTACAGTGTACTATACAATTTGAAAAAGGTACTTATCACTAGCAGCCTCTTATACTTTTAGTCCATGATCACTAGTCATAAACGCATCAACTACCCTACTTGATGCATTTATGCTTTGTAAATCAATATAATGCAATTGTGAGTAGTAAGCTTTTCTCCCAATCCTTCAATAATAGAAGTTTGGAAGGTATAGTTTTATCTGATTTGGACGCCATCAAATTATTAAATCGACCACACAACGATATATTATAGTTGACAAAAATAACTAGTGCTATCTGATTTAACATAATTTTTAGTTATATCCCGGTTCTTTTCCTTACCTTTTCTAATGAACTTTTCTCTGGAATCCAACATCCCAGACTCCCTCAAGTCCTCGTAGTTGATAGACGTGTTATTCTTAAAGTTGTCGAAGCTCAGATGTTCGCAAAGGCGCTCCACCTGCTCTTGCGTTAAATCTTTGCCAAGGAACTCCGCCACACGCCGAATTGATGAAGGTAGATCCTAGTCAAAAATTATCGAAAATCATATTTATATAAACAATGAAGAATTCTGCAGAGAGTTCATAATATCATGACGTGAAAAACAACCATATCTGTCATGTTATCAATCACGCAGGCAATTTCACTATCAAAATCGGAAACAGCTAAAAATTTATAATCAAAAATAAAAATAAATAAATGCTGGATATTTCACACAACATTATCTAGCCCCAAGCTAAGCAGAGCTTGTGTTATGGGCACTAGATAACTGATATACTTAATACAATACATAACATAGATATATATTTTTTATTATACATAGAAAAATACCTAGAGAACCCTGAACAAAAGTCTGCAGATCGTACAAATATTTGTTCCGAGGCGGGAATCGAACCCGCAACCTCCTGCGTCGCAGGTGAACCTTCGCCCGCCGCGCTACAGAGGTCGTCATAATTGAACGGGCAAAGTGAAGTTAACTTTTGGGAGGGGTATTTATGTTTGTGGGTGTTTGTTGGTTGGACTTTCGAACCGTTTATCTAGTCACCATAGACTTTGGTAGGTAAGTTGATGATACTAAAACAATTGGCAAGTTTATATATATTTACTTATAAGCTTAATCGGTAAAGGATTCGCTGAGATAGCAGCAAATATCAAAACATTGGTGTTATTATAAAAAATGCCCTTAGTCTGGTTTTAAACCAGGACTACCAGTCTAGGCTTAAATATCGACCTAGGGTATATACGACTGTAATACAAAAGCAGATGGTTTGTTTTCCAGAAGCAATTTTCGAGCTAGATATGCCAAAAATGACATAAGCTTGGACTATCTCTGGTTTATCTAAAACCAAGCAGCCCCCTAGTTTAGCAATGGTCTATAAATTGACAGTTGATTGCTTGTTAGAGGTAAGAATTTGGACATCTCAATTGTGATGTGACACAATCCGTCAGTTTGATACTTTGGAAATTTGCGAAGTAGCGCGAGAATTGATTTCGGAAAACAAACCATCTACTTTCGTATTTATTAGTCGCATATGCCTAATGTCGATAGTTAATCCTAGACTAGTACGCCTGGACTAAATTCAGATTTAATCCATGTTCTGTAATAAGGCCGACGAGTTTTCAGTTCAGGACTAGACATTCTCTAGTAATATTATACCTCATCACCACCATCAGCCTGTTTACGTCAAATGCTGGACGAGGCCTCCTCCATTGAATACAATGGGGGGATTTGCCATAATCACCACGCTTGGCAGGTGCATTAACGGTTAGATGCTGCTGCCCATCCCCTGGTGTGATCTCCGTGTAAGGCTTTTACTACATCCACGGGAGGAGGGGTCTTTTCTTAGGCCGGACACACGTCGGTATGGTATTTTATCTATTTACTTGAATATCCGCTTATTGTTTGAAAATAATAAAATTATTTACAAGCCTTGGCTGCAATAAGGCGTTGACAGACTTCATATATACAGGGTGTCCCACGGCTATGCCACATGGAGGGAAAGTACCTTGAATATTGTAGATGGAATATTTTACTGAAAGAAGACATTATTTGAATTTAAAAAACTATTTAAACTGCATTCATAGATATTTAAATAATTACATGGTTGAACCGGGAATCGAACCCGTTACAAGAGAAAAATAATCACCCTGTAGCTTTATCATACCGATCGAAAGGCTTCATCACAAGGATTATTTTTTGCTAAGTAACATAGTGTCAGAAATAAAAGGAAGACCATGAAATTTAACATTTTTTATACAAAATTAATAAATTTATCAAATGCTCAAAATGAGTCCCTGTTCAATACAAAGTCGCACTCTTTTGATTATTTCGCTCCCTGACGATTTTTTGATCTTGTTTTGGTGGATATTTAGTATAATACGTTTAACTTCTGCATGTAGCTCGTGGACACTTTAATACTGGTTCTTCTCAAGTGGGTACATTTATTAGTAATAGGTACTTATGATAATGTCAGTTTTATGTCCTTACGGCAATGTCAGCTTTTCATTTTTCTGAACAAAATTTATCATCAAATGGTAAAACTCTTGTTCTTCCTTTTATTTCTGATACTATGTTACTTAGCAAAAAATAATCCTTATGATGAAGCCGTTCAATCGGTATGATAAAGCTACAGGATGATTATTTTTCTCGCGTAACGGGTTCGATTCCCGGTTCAACCATGTAATTATTTAAATATCTATGAATGCAGTTTAAATTGTTTTTTAAATTCAAATAATGTCTTCTTTCAGTAAAATGTTCCATCTACAATATTTAAGGTACTTTCCCTCCATGTGGCATAGCCGTGGGACACCCTGTATATATATTTGCGTCCACATTATCACGTTCGTCCACCAGCGCCTTTTATATTGCCTGCCGTGGCAGTAAAATGTACTGGTGTTTGCAATAAATTAAAATGTGTCAAGGTAAGTGTGAAGTTTCTTGCTTATCTTTGTAGTGGTTCTTATCATAAAGCGATTAAATTTCGCTCGAGATAAAATTTTTACCTTTGACAGGTCTTCGTAAAACAAGAAAAGCATATTCGGATGGTCTCTCAAAGCCCATGCTTCTTTGACGTGTTCAAAATATGGTGTCAGGATAACTGAAATTAAAAGCAAACATTATTTAGCATGATAGAGTGAAATAAAATTGTAGGCGTTGAGATAATTCGATACTCACACAAGTCTTTGGTGAAGGCGCTCCAAGTCTGTCTGAAATTCCCCTTGTAGTTGGTCAGTTTAAACAGTCTTGCATGATGGAAACAGGACACAGCCACATCCCTGGGATCTCTAGCCACGTATATCACTTTAGCGGTGTCCATGAGATTTAGAGGCAGCAGCGACATGGGCAAATGGGATTTCATGAACCGAGGAGATGGCATTTCAGCAAGAACTTTCAGTGCAGGCGTGGATAACACTTCCATTAATTTTCGCGTCTTTTCATCGTCTCCAAATTGTTGATTTGCTTTTTCTTTAAATGTGTCGTCAAAAAACATTGAATGTCTGAAATAAAGGTAGAAGAGAAAATCATCAAAATAAACTTTGTAGAAAACTTACATTCAATGATTATTATTGCGTTTTGTAATCAGTAACATTCAGTTAAAAAAATCCTATAAAATAAAAGTTTAAAAGATTTTATGAATGTTAGTAGTACAACTACCTACTTGATGTGAAAGAGTTCGTCCGGGGAAGTACTATCACCTTACCTATTTCTGCTGCAAAGCAGTAGTGCTCGCATTGCTGTGTTTCGGTTTGAAGGGTACTACGGGTGCCATGAGACTTTTCGGCAGCGCGCGTTTGATGCCTCTGTTTCAGGCATCCATAGGCTACGGTACCTAACTACTTGCCATCAGGTGGGCCGTAAGCTTGTTTGCTTACCAATTAGCATAAAAAAAACTATTTTGCTTGCTAAACAAATATCTTCACCAAGATCGAGCTGAATAGTTCTTTATACTTACTCCAAAAACGGATATCTATGAGTGAGGGGTACAGCTGCAGCCTTTTCATAGTCTAAATCGTTAGCTATCAACCACACCAGCTCCTGAGTCCAAGTAGTGCCAGATCGCTGGTAGCTGGCAACGAAAATATCGCCTTCCTTTAACTCCATGCTTAAAATATCCGAAGCAATTTCTTTGTAGCCGTTCGGTAGGAAGTAACCCTTCGGGCCTACTCGAATGTCTTGGGACGTCCCTGAAGATAAAAAACAGTCTGTTGAAAATAATATTCACATTGCCTGATGCATTTAATCTACTTTCGACTATTACTGTAATTTGCTACTTTTATTTTTAAAGTAATCTATAAGAAGCTCTCCGTTTCCGTAACTTTGGTAAGCAGGTATCTTAGAGCATTTACCGAAATGGAGGTGTCTCTTCTAGTATTCAACTATTTATGGCACTTTTTGAGGGAGGCGAGGTAAACACGTAGGTACTGTGGAGTCAGCACGAACAACTTGCGAAAATGTATTCGTATCGTTTTGTATGGCATTTGATTAAGCGCCCCTATAGTGCTTAAATCGAACTAAATTTGGTAGCACGAAGGGTTTGGCATACTAGCGTATCGCCATCGTAACGTATGCGTATCGTTACGTAAAGTCATTTTGTATCAAAAATGGCAGCACGAACTTTGTTTTTGATAGTAAGTTTTTTTTTTTTTTCTGCTCGCCTAACTGCTCACGTTTACTTACTCTCGCACACTCAGCAATGCGAGCATGCAGCTCGCAAATAAAAGCTGTCACCCAAACAAGTTTTATACAAGGCGTTGCTAAAGTGGTATGGCCATTTTGGCCATACTATTTTAGCAGAGGGGTTTGCCCACCTTTGCCGTCTCCATCCGGTAAATGCTCTTAGGTAGGTATGTTTCTAATCAAGGAGGTACCTAGATACTTGTGAGTTACTTTTATTGGAATATAAATACTAAAATATATAATAATATTATATAGATAATATAAATTTATTTAATTTTCTAAAATGGTACCAAGCCACGATAACTTCAATTCTATTAGATAATATATATTATAAATACTGTATTTACAGAATGAATTTCAGGGACGCTTCCTTCTGTCTAGTGATTTGAATCATTCAAGTTATCTTTAGACCGTTTTCAATAGTCCTTAGATAGCTCAACTGTTTAAATTGTTTTTTTTTTTTTTTTTAGCAGACAAGCTTACGGCCCACCATATGGAAAGCAGTTACCGTAGCCTAAGAACGCCTGTAACACCAGAGGTATCACACGCGCGCTGCCGACCCTGAGACATAAAGATGAAAAGTCTCATGTGCCTGTAATTTCACCGGCACCCGTACCCTTCAAATCGAAACACAGCAATGCGAACACTACTGCTTGGCGGGAGAAATAGGTACGGTGGTAGTACTTCCCCGGACGAACTCTTTCACAAGAAGTTCTACTACTAACAAAATGTTAATTATTATTGTTATTTTTTAATGTTTTCTTGTATTCATTGTATTCATCTTCGTGTTACTTACCTTCGTACATTTCTGAAAGTTGTTCAATCTCACTTGGTTCCAAGTTCTGGAACTCCAACTTATTGTTGCTTTTATCAGTCATAGCTAATGTGATGTCGCGTTATTTGTTTATTTAACTAGGAAGTAGGCAAGCACTTGTGTAAAAACAGTTTAAATTAGATCACTTTTGTTTTTATATAAATAAGTTATAACTGTGTCTTCGAGTATATCTTGTTACCGACTGAAACTCATGAAAAAACAGCCAAGCGCGTGTCGGACCACGCACAGTGAAGGATTCTGAAGTCAGTAGTCAATGTCATTATGGGTTAATTTATCTGTTTAGCTCATCGAAATCGGTCGGAGCCGTTATAAAACTCTATTGGCTCCGCCCGCGTAGATCCTCTATTATAAATTATTATAAATTTATTACGAATAATTTATAATTATTTATTATTATAATTTATTATTGTGTACGCTTAATCTTAATTAGATTATTCTTTATGCAGGATTTAAATCTATGAATAGGAAATGTAGATGCTCTTTCTGGTAGTTTATTATAGAACCGTACAGAATTCCCCATAAAAGAACCACTTACTTTCTATAATCGAAATTTTGGAATATTCAGTTTACTGTTTATTTCTCGTGTGAAATGCACGTCAATTTTTTTTACATACTTAGCTATCCAAGCATATCTGGCATTTTGAGTTCAATACTGCCAAGGAACTTCATAATGCGACTCTCTTGATATAGGCCGATAAGTAGATTCCTTAGGCTCATCTACTTAATTACAAGTTAAATATTATAGCACTGTGACCATACTGATCTGAGGTGAAATGTTTGATTACCTACTGATTTATCAATTGGAACACTCCTGCTTTATTTATTATTATAGGCCCGTCTGCTAAAGTCACTATGTTCCGCATTAGAATTTATTATTTGTTTAATGTGTGTATCGATCATGAAACTATTTCAATGGTGTAGTTATTTAATACTACTTCAGAATTTAAAAGATTTAATTAACAGAATTTTAGGCTACTGGACTTGTTTTTTTCTTTTTAGTTTTTATTTTAAGTAATTTTTTTAGGCAGTTTCGTTTTAATTTTTAATTTAAAGACCACTTTTTACGCAGTCGGGATTTTTGTTTTTTTAAATTAACTTTTTCGAACTTTTTATATTACCTTTTAAAACTTTAGCATTATCTATGAGCAAAACAGCTCTGACTACGGATGGTCAAACGGACATGGTAAAACTATAAGGGTATGAACATGGGAACCCTAAAAACAGTTTTCCGATAAGTCAATCAAAACACACTATCTATATCCAATTCCGATAACTCTGTTTGTCAGTGATAAATTATCGCTTATCAAAAGATAAGTAACCTATAAACTCGCGTGGATGACGTAAAAGCCGGCTGAGGGATAACACCAGGGGATGGGCAGCAGCATCCGCCAGAGTACTCAACATGAATACTGCGATCCACCGGCCATTTTCAATTCAGCTTGGATCCTGCATTTAACGATTTTTCAAAGAAATTAAACCATTTTTGGTTTCAAAACGTAGTCGTGTTTTGATATATTATGTAAGTAGTAACAATTCTTGCAGACAAAAGAAGCTAAGTTACTTACTCTAACCTAACCTATAAACGAATTAGTGATTTTATTTATTGTGTTAGTAACGCTACTATACAACAGACAGACAAACAGAAAAAATACAAACAGACTTGCTTTGTTTGTATTAAAAGTGGGTTCCCGAAATATAATGCTGATTTGCCTAGTTATTGTTAGTAAACCAGATATCACATAATAACTGACATACATGATTTAAACCGTGATAAAGAAACACATAAAATAAAATATTAAAGAAAATCGTTTTAGCAAACTAAAGTATTATGGAAAAAACGAACTTACTACAAATCTTACAAACAAGACAGCGGAGCAACGAATACAAATAAGTAAAAAATAAAATTGTTTGAGCAAACTGAAATTTTATAAAAATACTAGCCGGTGTCCGCGACTTCTTCTGTGCAGGATTAGTATTTCAAGTAGCTTATATTAGCGTGGCGTAGAAAAGAACTAACATTATGAAATTATCACATAAATAATTTTCGCGGCATAATTCTTAGTACGTGCTATTTCTACACTTCCAAAAAATACAGTACGGTAGTTAATATTAATACTTAAAAAATGCAATACTTGCCTAACCTTGGGCCTATATTACTATAAGTAAAATGCGTTTTTAACAAATCGCTAGTGCCTTGAAAATTCGCAAAACGGACACAACCGTCAATGACGTTTGCCCTCACGCGTCTGCCCGTCCGCGTCGCGTTCGAGTCGCCGCGCACTCAGCGATGAGCGACTTCTTCCCCCACCTCACCCGCCGGATTTTTTCCAACTTACTTGATACTTATCGTCATATTATAGTCAATTCACACATTATCTTTATAAATTGCAGCCTATGTGTTATTCTGACGTATAAGCAATATTATTGTAAAGTTTCATTAAAATCCATTCAGTAGTTTTTACGTGAAAGAGTAACAAACATCCATCCACCAGGAACCTGCCTGACGAAGCCAGCAGTGATCTTCTACCGGCTGATGCTGGTGATGATAATACCTATTAATTAATTACAGAAGAATCGCAGTTTTTATTTATAAGTACCTAGGTAAGTTATTTACCTGAACACCTTATTAAACTGCATAATCGAAGTAAGATACTTGATTTTGGAAACATGAAGTATCGAGCGCGTTGATGTCTTTTGTACTAGGCGTTCACATGGTGTTTTCTGTACAATTTGTTAGCAACACTGTAACAAATATGTACTCAAACAAAATTAAATTATTGTTTTGCCAAGTTTTAATGTACTCAAACAAAATTAAATTATTGTTTTGCCAAGTTATAATGTACTCAAACTAAATTAAATTATTGTTTTGCCAAGTTATAATGCAATCAAACTAAATTAAATTATAGTGTTGCAATTTACTTTTTATTTTAATTCACAAGGAATGTTACTTAGCTTAATTCAAATACAAATTAGTCAAGTTCCTAGTCCTACATTACCTAATTTACTGGAATTCAATACATAATAGCAAAACTAGCCATGAATTTTTTGTTTTATTGTCCTGACTATTTTTTTTATTGTTTATTTTTTTCCATACTCGGGAAGCGCAAGTCTGAGTCGCGCAGGTTGTCCGCAATCCAGCGATCAGCTTGGCTCGTCATCTCTTCATCGAAGTACTCACGCCAGCCTCCGGATTTTCCTGAAATAGATTTGTAAAGTTTAGAACTAATGATTCCATTGATAAGTGGAATTTTATTCACTACAGTAGGTATACCGACTGGTACTGTGAGACGGAATATCAATGTCTGGTTAGGCACATACAGTCATTCTTCAAGAACCGTAATTTCACCACGCCAGGCAGGCGGGTTGGTGATCGCAGGGCGCTTTACACATAGCGGCGGGGCGGGTCGCGGCGCGCGTTGTGATACAAGTATTTTCATCATCATCATCATCAGCCTGTAGAAGTCCACTGCTGGACATAAGCCTCCCCCCTAAAATGCCATGAGGAACGGTCTTGAGTCGCCTCCATTCACCGACTTCCTGTGACGTTTATAATTTATTTAGTTCATCGGGTTAAGGGTCGTCCGGTCCACGCGTCGTCCGGTTTGTGGTCGCTCGTGAACCTTTATCTCCCAACGGTTGTTAGTTCTGCGAGCTACATATATAACACCCAACATTCACATACGTAGTCCTGATCGTGAAGCTCATAATCTTTGGCTTATACCTCACCACTCATTTAAAGAAATCCACGGGAGCCAGACAGTGGCGTATTTACCCTTAGGCCAAAAGGGCCATAGCTCAGGCAGCAAGCTGCGGGCGCCGCTATTACTGACTGTTGGGCGTTATGTAGGTATGTTTTGTATGTATTATAGCTATCAGAACGGAAAAGAACCTTTTCTGATGAAGGTCTCGTTGGCATCAAGAAATCCAATCTCTCTCATGTCTTCGAAGTTAACCGACTTGTTGTTCTTGAAGTTTTCAATGCTGAGGTGGTCACAGAGACGATCCATCAGCTCTTGCGTCAGCTCTTTGCCTAAGAACTTTGCAATACGACGAATTGATGCTGGTAGGTCCTAGAAAGTTATTTTTAATCAGTGAGTTGCGTTGCATATGTTCTAAAGCAGCCTTTCCCAAAGTGGGTGATAACGCCCTTTTGTGGGCGCTGCAGACAAAAACGGGGGAAGTAAGAGATCCAGAAAAAAAAAGATCGGTACGCTCAGGTCTCAGTTAACACTTGCGGGTTATAGTAAAAGTCTCGTTTAGAATGAATGTTTAACTCTCCGCTAATAAATCTTACAATAATTAATATAATTTGAAGTTATAGTGGTTTTTAAGTAGGTGAAAAAATGTGGGCGCTAAAAATAAGTTATTCTCAAAGTGGGCAGTAGACAAAAACAGTTTGGGAACCCCTGTATGTTCTAAAGCTTAACAGAATTCAATGGTATAATTGTGGTAAACCCATGGGTTACACCAGGGGATGGGCAGTAGCATCCACCTGAGTATGTAACACCAATACTGCGATCAGCACCAATCCTCCTGCCAAGCGTTTGTAACTATGGCAATCCCCCCATTGTATTCAATGGGGGAGGCTTCGTCCAGCAGTAAACGTACATGTAGGCTGATAAAGAAGAAGAAAAATGGGTAAACCTATACCTTGGACAGGTCTTCATAAAATATGAACATCATATTCGGATGATGGCGCATATTCCAAGCTTCTTTGACGTTTTCGAAGTAAGGGGTGAGCAAGACTGAAACAATTTTGTTATTAATAATACAATAATATAACATATACATAACAACCAACAAAATACATAGTCCGGACCCCACACTAGGATTTCCTGTGTCGTGGGTTGGGTATCAGGAACTACGAGTACCACAACACCCAGACCCGGAACAAATATTTGTAGATCATGCAAACATTTGCCCCGCAGCGGGAATCGAGCCCGCAACCTCTTGCGTCTCAGCCGACTCCCTTCTAGACCACGGAGGTCGTCAATTGTATAACTCATTGCTAACTGCATGTATGCAAACTTTATTAAAACTTTAAAAAAAAAATACGACTATACATCATATAGTATAGCGCCACACCTGCGGAACGTACCGCCGATCGTTCGGTTCAATACGCTCGCAGTGTTATTCAAGCTCCCTATGACACATAAGCCGAAATTACGTCAAACGAAAATCTTCACGCTGAACTTTCGGCGCGGTACGTTACGCAGGTGTGGCACGACACTTACTCTACTATTCTCCTGCTGACGTTTCGTTGACCATTTAGAGGTCCTTTCTCATGAGCAGATAGAAGGAGAATAATAAAGTACGTGGTGTATAGTCGTAATTTTTCTAAAATGATACCAAACCACGATAATTTTAACTCTATTACATAGCTTTTTCGTCTATTAATAATTTCGGTTGGTTAATTCCTTTTATTTTATTTTATTGTATTTATATTCATTTCTAATTAAAATATTATTCATTTATTTTATAAAGCCAATTAATGGTCCTCACGGTTATTTTATATAACATTTTTTTATACCAAATATTTATTAATAATATGAAACCTTTAATACTTACATAAATCCTTCCTGAAAGCATTCCACATCTGTTTAAAATCTCCAGTGAAGTTGAACACACTGAATAGTTTAGAGAGATGATAATTTGAGACTATAACATCTCTAGGATCTCTAGCCACATACACCATTTTTGCAGTATCCAATAGCTTCGGAGGCAGGAAGGACAACGGCAGGTGGGTCTTTACGAAGCGAGGTGATGGAAGATCAGCCAGAATTTTAGTTGCTGGAGTGGACAGTATATCAATAACTTTGCGCGTCTTTTCCGGATCAGAAGACATTTTTAGTGTACGTTCCTTTGCTGAATCATCTAAATACATTGCCGTCCTGTAGAAATCAAGACCATGTAAAACAAGCAAGTCTAAAAGGCCACTTTATATGAATCTTAATATCAATCATAATACTATTCATTTAATCCTTAATGATCGTATTATTTTAATTTGATCCTTAGTAATTCCAATATTTATTTATTTATTTATTTTATTAATCTAAGATTCACATGCAGTTATCTTATACTAGTTTTTATACAATTAAATATATGCCGTTCTTAAACCAAATCAAATCCACATTTTATGAGAAGATATTTTATACAGTGGTACGGATGCATTGACAAAATAAAACTGAAAGAATTGAAATAAACTAAACTCAAATTAAAAACAGGTACAAACGTAGCTACGTTTGTACCTGCTTTCAACTCTCAATTTTGACCTAGGTCCCGTAAACATTTTTCATAATATATTAATACTATATGAATCGTATTATGATTCATATTTAGTGGCTTTTTTAGACCTGCTGATAATAACTTGTGTTATTAGTGTTTATCATCATCAGCAACCTTTAGATGTCCACTGCTGGACGAGGCCTCCCCCATTGAATGCAATGGAGGGATTTGTTATAATCACCACGCTTGGAAAGCAAATTGGCAAGTGATCGAAGTATTGGTGTTAAGTTCTCAGAGGGATGCTGCTGCCCATCCCCTGGTGTATCCTCTTAGTCGGCTTTTACGACATCCCCGGGATGAGAACGAGGGGTAGGTATATTCTTAGGCCGGACACACCACAGCCAAAACTTTGTGTTAGTATTTAGAAAATTAGGTAAATACCTATGTCAAATAGATACATATGAAATATAATTGGAAGGTATCAAATTAAAAACTGGCTATTGGAACAAATAAATATAGAAGAAAGATTTGATGAGGTTGTGTTATCAAATTGTCAAAAAACTTACTCTAAGAATGCATATCTCTGAGTGAGCGGTATAGCGGCTGCCTTTTCATAATTAAAATCATTTGCTAACAACCACACTAATTCCTGAGTCCATGTCGTACCTAAAAAAAATTCAATAGGTCACCCTGAATTCAGATCCAAAAAAAACTGTGTTCCAATCCGGCCTGAATTGTTTTTTATGATCTTTGTTTGATACGTATCCACTTAAAATAACATAACATAACACCTTACAGTCACATACGTAGTCTTGATCCCTCACTATAGGATTCCCTGTGTCTGTGTGTGTGATGGTTACCATAAGCATTCTACTACAAAATAAATATCCAAGCCATATTTGTTGCCTGATTAACAATGCCAATTAAAAGTCAGGTGGTAGTTTTTTTTTTATTAGTTTATGATACTTATCAAAGGATCTAGACGAGAGCTCGTACCAATTGCGTCAAAACCAAATGTATTTCATAAAATTACCCATATTTTTTAAATTACGTAAACATTTTCGATTGATTTACATGCACCCGTGATCTTGAAATGAAGTTAAATAGGATTTTGTATTGTTTACTTTCGTGCGGTGACGGCGCCATTGCTTGGCAAAAGCTTGGCAATGAACCTCACAAAGATAAATTATTACAGGTAGGTATAGTCTATGCTCACAAACAAAGAGGATGCAATAACTATATGTACGACCTCAGAATAATGACTACATAAGACTCACAAATGGCATTATCATTCACCAGTCTGTCGCAACTAAAAGAAAAAAAAAGATTGTATGAAACGGGGCAGAATTTTGATGGTGACCATTTTTATCTCACTCACCCCCTCTATCTTTCTCGTTCTTTCATGACCTGTCAGTCAGTCACATTGTCAGTTTGTTTCTCTTAGACACAATTTATATGACAAAATATTGTATTATTGTGGTCTATTAATGCTAGAATACGTTCATATGTGTGTTGCTTGCTTCTGAAATACTATTATAAGTACCTAACCTTTCTGTTAATATTATGAAGTACAGAAATTGTGAAATATGCGGCTTACAATCAGATAGAAAAAACGGCACAAAACTTTTTTTATGGCCAGGTTTCCTCTGGATGAAGTCCGGTTAGTACCTATTTAGATTATTAGATAAATTATCAGTCCTATACCTACTTCTTCTTGGGCCAAAATATCATAAATTCCTAAAAATATCATAATCCCAAGCAATAATTTTAACTTAGATTCTGAATGATAGTGTGGTGTAACGATATCTACATTTATAAATATCGATAACCGATGCTTTTATATTTTTGGTGTATTGGTGAAATTACTAAATCTTTCATCATCAACCCAAAGAACTGCTGGACATAGGCCTCCCCCATAGAATGCCACGATGAAACACTAGACACTGATTGTAGCACATGTACATTTATGATGTTTATAACCTAAATGTTATGGGTGAGCCTAAGGTTGTCTGGAAGAGATCGCTCTTTAGCGCCAAGACTACCTAGTTAATGCCAAAAAATAAATGTTATGTTTTACTTTATGGCGTTTTTATTGGACACAAATCCAATAAACTGGACCTTGTGCAACTGGTTTTGTTTTAGTGGTGCTAAAACAAAACTGGTGAAAATAATAATAAAAAAATATTAATTCCAACTGTAGTTAATGTCATTTATCAATATCGACAGATTTTAAATACTAGCTGCACATCACTATTCCATTCTTGTATGTTGGTAGAACTGATTGTTTTGTCAGTCGTCTGTCATGTTGGCTTGTCGTAGCCCTGTTTTGACGACAGTAATTTATTTTACTCTATGTCCCGCCTCTTCTTACGTATAGTAGTTATTGCATCCTCTTTGTCATTCATGACAGGACAGCTCTGTGAAAGACAGCGGCTTTTTTAAAATACGTATACTCGATTTACACAAACTAACAAGAAACTAGAAATAACGCATCTCAACTTGCGATGGATGATTGCTTTAATGAACCCAGGTAATCATACTTGGTATTAGTGCCGCGAAACTTACGGATACATGTCATGCCCTTGAGGCATGACACACACAGCTATGATCAATGTGGATTATCTGATCATGGATTGTGCCCACACCCCCCCGTAAGTATTGTTTGTACTATCTGCATTCAAATAAAATAAGGACTTTAGCTAATTCTTAGATATTGATTGTATAAACATTAATTTGTTACAGATAACCCCTGATAAAATACTGAGCCATGAATGTTTCATATTAATTTAAGAAACAACGCCCTTGAATTCTGAAAGTGTACCTGAACCTAGTATTTTGGTCACCATAGTGTGTGTTTTGCATGTATAAATATTTGGAACCACCTTTTTTCCTTTTATTATTATTTATTGGCTTTTGAACATCATGCCCATTTTTTATAATATCGTTTCTTTTTCTGTACCCCACTCGACGAATCAACGACACTGTTAACGTCCGCGTGAAGTCAGTGTATAGGGGCGGCACAACCCCGTTCATTGTGAAATTCTACGGGAAAGGCCTATGTCTAGCAGGGGACGTCAAATGGATGAAATTATAATGATGATGAAAATGATGCTACGCACCTATCTAGTATTTTATTGTATATTAGAAATGTTTTATTGTAAGTACCTATACTTGCTACTTTCCTGGCTTCACTAATAGCTGTTTATTAATCATATTTAAATATATACCTCACCGAGTTATTAGGACGTCATTGCCTTATATTTAACAGTTACTGATCCCACACTAGGATCTCCTGTGTCGTGGGTATCACGAGTAGGTACCTACCTACGATGTTACCAAAATGTTGGTTATTGTAACTACCTAAGTGCTAAGATTATGCAAACTATTTATAAAGTAAGTTTTTTCATCAGAACATCCTTTTTATCATGCCAAGGCCCAAAAGATACTAAAGAATGTATTTATTTTAAAACTAACCTCAAAACTTTATGCCCCAAAAACTATGAATTTCGGTTATGAATCTTAAAAATACTTGTTGGTAAAGCAAAAACGGTTTATTATCCTCATATTATACTAGGTATTGTTTTGACGCAATTATTTTTGGTGTGGTACGAGCTGCCTTGCCGAAACGGCAAGATCCTTTGGTAACCATTATTATTTTATAAAAAACCAACGCACCACGGGTATATATATTAGTGTACTGATCATGTGTACAAAGTTTCATGGAGTTTGAAGAAATAATAGCCAAATTAGGAGCAAACTTCTACCGGCGACCTTCTCTTAATGTCTTCTGAGAAATACTCTAATCCAAGCAATTTCGCCAATTTCAAATAATATTATTGTATTCACGGTATAACACGAAACACACTAAAATGAAATGTTTGCAAGTTGGTAGACACCGTATGACTCTTTAGTAAAAAGTGATTTCGAAGTCGTCGGTGACCTTTTTGTCATCAGTAATTTGTAGTCACTGTATGACATTCAAAAATCAATGTTTTTTTACAGTCACTTACATAGTCCTATTCCCTATCTTGAAAGTCACTCGGTGGCCAACGTTTGATAAGTAGAATGACCGTCAATTGACAATTTGAGCAATTGATGGTCATTTTACTTGTCAAACGTTAGTCACTGAGTGACCTTCAGTACGGGAATAGAGGGGCTGATCCCACCACTATAGGATCCCCTGTGTCGTATCGTGTGTGTGCGTGTATTGGTCTCAAGTTTGTGTTTACCTTATTTAATTGACTTGAAAAATGAGGAGTATACTTTGTTTTGTATGGACTAATTAAATTTTGCACGCTCGAAGGCATAATGCACTGGAGACTATAATTAAATTTATCATCTATGTGTTGTACTGTACCTACATTCTAAGGAAATAAATAATTCATTCATTCATTCATTCATTCCTTCATTCATACATTCATTAATTCATGGAGCTGGCTGGTGCAGACCTGATCTCTGGTAGCTCGCCACGAATATATCTCCAGGCCTCAATGGCATGTTGTAAATGTCTGAAGCTAGTTTTTTGTACTCTTTGCTGATGAAGTAGCCCTTTGGTCCAACTCGTATGCTCTCTGCTTGATAGCCTGAAATGAGGAAGGTAATTAATATTTTTGGGGTGCTTATTCTACGAATCTACTAGTATGCCAGTGTATTTCGCGCTCAAGTCTTTGCAAACCACTTCCTCATCATTAGGAGCCCACTGCTGCACAAGGCCTTCCCCAAAAAGTGCAATGGAGGGATTTGCTCACCATCACCAGGCTTGGCAGGCGGATTGGTGAACTATAGATAAAACGCTATACAATTAATTTTTAATTAATTATGAATTAACCGAGGGAGCGTCCATTTACCGTCAAGTGGGGTGTCATAAGAAAAGGCTATGTCAACACATTCCAAAACTATTTTATTTTTTATTCCAGGATATATAATTTAAAATGAAAAAATAAAAATAAAAACCTGAGCTCTCATTTGTTAGAGTTTCAACGACTTTGTGGTTCAGGTAAAATTGGGTTATGCTAGATCGCGCTATGGATGCGATTTTCAAAGTTTACCTCAGTTGTGCCTCAAACTCAACGATAATCAACGCACCAACCAGGCCCAATCACAGTAGAATAGTAGATTGTATCATAAGGGAGCAAAATAATATTTTTACGGTGAGGGCGCTTTTTTGAATCCAGAGCGAAGTGAGGGATTCTAGAGTAGAATCCCGAACGTAGCCCGAGCCAAAAATATATTTTGCGCCCGAGTGTTACACTGTACTTTTCATCACCCACTATGAGAAAATAAAAGGCGCCTCATATTTTATTGAACGAGCGAAGCGAGTTCTCTGAGTCAAGTTTGAAGAATCGGCGTTTGTATGTATGTATGTATCTATGTATGTATGTTTGTCAGATGAAAACTTCCTAACCGTTAATTCGATCTTCATGAAATTTAGTATAGGGGTAGATAGTATTGGTACAATTTGTAGGTAAGGTTATGAGCTATATCGGTTGGGGGTTGATGAGATATTGGGTTCCAAGAGGGGGTAAAAAAATAAAAGTGAGACAGATCAAGTGGGATGTCTAATGAAAGCGCTTTAGTTGGACATTTCAAAACTGTTTTTAATAAGTATTTAGACAATATAGTTTTTGAGATATTAGGGAAAAACAAAAACGTAAAAATCGAAAATTCTAGGGTACTTCCAGCAATCCAACAATGCTGAAATTTGGTATGCTGGTGGTAGCTTTTGTGACACAAATACAGGAAAAAGTCTGAAATTGAATAATTTAGAAACTTGTACTTAACATTAACCAATATAAAATCCATTGTTGACCTCCCATTTCTAGGAATTTGAATGATGTTGGAGTTCTATGTTTCGTCAAAAGGACGTTATCAATTGATTCGTCAGGTACTTGATATACTTACAGGTATGTAGTATTACGCCCGTTGCTTAGTTCTATTTAAAGGTTATTTCGATGATGTGTAGGAAATTAACTCGAGGTGATTTAAAAAAAAAAATAATGGAAAATATGTTATGACTTGAGTAGGTACTTAAATAGTCGGGCTGATTATGGTGTCATCGCGAGGTCTCAGTTCGGGGCGAACCACTAGTTTCAAAACAAAACCATGAATTTCTAACAATCCGTGAAATTTTACGAAAACGCGTTTTTCATTTGTTTTTTTTATTCAGTCGGCGCGGGGCGCGACTCTGGGCGGTCGTATACCAGCTTTAGTACTATACTTATAAATCTGTGTATACCAGCCAGTATTTATTCAAACAATATTTGTGTTCGAACACTAAGATGTTCCAAATTCAAAAAGTGCGCCGCAAAGTTAATTGCGGCGCACTTATTTGGGTTCGATATGTTCCAAATTCAAAAAGTGCGCTGCAAAGATAATTGCGGCGCACTTATAGAAGTTTCATACAGAAAACACCACCTTTGGGTACACTTAAAGGCGAACCAAGTCGTCCTTCCTTTTCGAATAGATGGGATGAAAAAGGCTTTGTTTATCATTCGAAATCTGCGCGCAAAATGTTTTAAAATTGGAACCTTTCTATTATTATTTTTTTGAATTATACTATTCACTGATTTAATTTTTGTACTAATCTTAATTTTTGTAAACAAAGAAATGTCACTGTGTGTATAAGTGTCATGTATGTGTATCATATGTGTATGTGTAAGTGCACACATGCATGTGTGCATACATGCACACTTAAACACAGTCGCATATCTTGACAAATTACAAATTACAAATTATTTATTCACAGAAACAGAGTAACATCACAGATACATAAAAATCCAATGCGTTACCTCTACTAACTAAGCTATTCTAATACAAACATTTTTTTTACACATTAACAAATAAAACCATAAATTAAGTACAAGAGCCGTATTTTAATTTTTTGCATCATCGAATTAGTACAGAGACCTATTATAAATCCGTCAACCACGGTACTAGTGAGCTAGGTTTCTCACAATAGCGCATACAATATTTCTCGATTTTTGGCCAACTATCTGCAAATACATCAAAATCTGTATTTGCAGCAACTAGCGCATTTAGGTGACGTTGCGCGCGGCAGACTGGGGATTGCTGACGTGCTACTGTGCGCGCGGACCTCGGAGCAAACAGCGGCACTCGCCCTGGGCGGAATCTGGCGCGCTGCTCCGGCACACATAGCCTACTCACCTCAGCCAAAAGATCAGGGCAGTTGAGAAGCCCCCGTATAATGCGACAGATTATGACCATTTGCTCGGAGAGATTTCTTTGTTTACAAAAAATGTCTAAGATTAAAAATCAGAGTTATAAATGGTGCGCAATTAGGTTTCCTATTGTTTTGCACCAAAAAGTCACTTGGTCAGTTAATGATCGGGTAAGGATTATAATAATAATTAATTATGCGCGCTGCCTCGAGCACTGAGCCAGTGATTTATCTCCAAACGATTAACGACGCAGTTTTTTAATATAACGTCATGGAAAGTGCTGCAAGGTACAATAATAATAATAATAAATAATGATGGACATTTCACACAACATTATCTAGCCCCAAGCTAAGCAGAGCTTGTGTTATGGCACCTAGATAACTGATATACGTAGTATAATACATTACATAGATAGATATTTTTATTATACATAGAAAATACCCCGAACACCCGGAACAATTATCTGCAGATCGCACAAATATTTATTCCGAGGCGGGGATTGAACCCGCAACCTCCTGCGTCGCAGGCGAATCTTCGCCCGCCGCGCTACAGAGGTCGTCAAACAATGGAAGGTATTTGTATTTTTTATTGTACCGTAGAGTTCCTTGTGTATCTTATGGTTAAAATTTTAACTCACCGTGTGCAACTTCCGCTAGTTCGCCTGCATCAAGATCCCGATACTCAAAAACTTCGTTATTTCTTGCCATTTCTATAAAACTGTTTTTTTTATCGCACTATTCAAAATCCTAAATGCAACTGAGGCTCAAAAATAATAGATCATATTTTATTGCAGTGATAATAATTTAAGTTCCATGACACGAAGAGGCAGGTGCACTAACCACCTAGGTAAGTACATAGGTATTTATCAGTGTGAACTGATAATCATTACAGTAAACAGGCAGGTGAGTGCAATCATGAAAACATGTTTTTATGATTGCATATTTACTGGAATATTTATCGGTCACCAAATGTGTTTTTACATTGATGGATGTGCGTCCTTAGTTAAGAAACTCAATAACACCACAAAAAACTTGAATTTGAAAACTTAGACTTGAAATTCGGTAGTCGAGAGAACGAATGCCAAGCGAAGACTTTTGACCTCTGCGGTGACAATTCCAACCACCTAGGTGAGCTATCTGGTGATTTAGCTGGCCTTTGTAGCAGTGAGTAAGAGTTAGAGTTAGTAGACTAAGGGCCGGTTTATTGAACGTTTGATTTCCTATATTTTTTTAATGTAATTCTTAATCATGTTCCCACACAAGAATTCCCTGTGTCATGGGTATCAGAAACTATGAGGACTATGGTACCACAACGGACCCGGAACAAATATATTTGCAGATCATGCAAACACTTGTGCCGGTGCGGGAATCGAACCCGCACCTCTTGCATCTCAGCCGGCTACTCGCCGCCACACCAAGGAGGTCGTCAAATTATAATAATGTGTGCATAGAAGCGCAACTAAGCAAGTAAGACAAACGGTGCACATTTTATTCTATTAGGGAATGCACAAACGTGTGAAAAGGATCAAGAAATAATTATCATCACCATCATCAGCCCTGTATAAGTCCACTGCTGGACAAAGGCCCTAGAACGCCATGACAATTTGGTCTTGAGCCGCCACCATCCACCGAAATAAATAGTGCTCTATTGAAAAGCAAATATTTAATCGTACGATTTTAATTAGAATAAAATAGGTCAGGTTTTTAGGTTTGTAGAAATGGAATATAAACTTATATTTTTATAGCAAACTTCGTTCGCGTACAAATGGATGTAAGCGCGCTACCGGGAACCTTCTCTTAACAGGAATCCATGGAAGGGAACCGCAGTTTCGTGTCGTGCAGATTGTCTGTTATCCAGAGCTCTGCCTGTCGCGTCATCTCCTCGTCGAAGACCTCGCGCCAGCCACCGCATTTACCTGATAAACATACACTATCTTTAGTAAAAATTCCGCACGTAAAGAATGGTAATTTTATATTTGAGCTGATGATGAAACTGTATGTTCAATCTCTAAGACCAACATATGTCCCGCAGCGGGAATTGACCCGCACCTCTTGCGTCTCAGCCGGCTACTCGCCCGCCGCGCCACAGAGGTCGTTAAACGATCGATAAACAGAGGAAGACGAAAAGTTCTGTAGATAAATAAATAAATAAATGCTGGACATTGCACACAACATTATCTAGCCCCAAGCTAAGCAGAGCTTGTATTATGGGTACTAGATAAATGATATACTTACAATACATTACATAGATAGATATTTTTTTATTACACATAGAAAATACCCAGGACACCCGGAACAAATATCTGCAGATCATACAAATATTTGTTCCGAGGCGGGAATGGAACCCGCAACCTCCTGCGTCGCAGGCGAACCTTCGCCGGCGGCGCCACAGAGGTTGTCAAATATATCTATATATATGTAGGTATCTATCTATGTAATGTATTGTATTAAGTATATCAGTTATCTAGTACCCATAACACAAGCTCTGCTTAGCTTGGGGCTAGATAATGTTGTGTGAAATGTCCAGCATTTATTTATTATTATTTATTAACTAACCTTTCCTAATATAAGGCTGTTCTCCCGCTACCAGAAACCCAAGTTCCTCCATCACCGAATAGTTCACTGATCGGTTGCTCCTGAAGTTATCGATGCTCAAATGTTGGCAGAGACGAGACACCTGCTCGTCAGTGTAATGCTTGTTGAAGAACGAAGCAACACGGTTCACGGCTGATGGCAGATCCTGTAATGTTTTTAAGTAAGTGACCTATCCAGCAGTGGACTTTTACAGGCTGATGTTTTTTTTTATACAACTTGGCAAGCAAACAAGCATACGGCCCACCTGATGAAAAGCAGTTACCGTAGCTTATCGACGCCTGCAACACCAGAGGCATCACACGGGCGCTGCTGACCCTCAGACATAAAGTTGTAAAGTCTCGTGCCAGTAATTTCACCGGCACCCGTACCCTTCAAACCGAAACTCAGCAATTAGAGCACTACTGCTTGGCGGCAGAAATAGGTACGGTGGTAGTACTTCCCCGGACGAACTCTTTCACAAGACTACTACTACCGATGATGATGATGTAGTAAGTGACCTAACAGAACACAAATAGCAGTGAGATTTCTGTAGATTTGCTCTGCATGAAAAGCTTTACCGATCAAGTGTTTGGTGATTTAGCTTGATCTTTTGAGCTTGATTAGTAGGTACTTATTTATTTATTGCAGCAAGAAATAGCTACATTATAAAGTATTACAAAAGTATATGGAGCCCTCAACGCTGTTGTCAATTAATACATACCTACCTACCGTTATAAGAGCTGCTGACGAAGAGAATTCATATTATTAAACTTTAAAAACTTAATCGATCTCAACCCACTCTCAAACGTAACGTATATAATTTTTATAAATGAAGAACGTAATATAAAATAAATACATACAACAAAATAGGTCAATATGTACCCGATACATAAGTGTCCTATAAGTATATAAATAATAAATAAATAAATAAATGCTGGACATTTCACACAACATTATCTAGCCCCAAGCTAAGCAGTGCTTGTGTTATGGGTAGGTATAGATAACTGATATACAATACATTACATAGATAGATATTTTTTATTATACATAGAAAAATACCCAGAACATCCTGAACAAATATCTGCAGATCGTACAAATATTTGTTCCGAGGCGGGAATCGAACCCGCAACCTCCTGCGTCGCAGGCGAAGCTTCGCTCGCCGCGCCACAGAGGTCGTCAAAAAAATATGTCGTAACACTACGATGATAGCATATTAAGGACTGAAAATTTCAATTGAACCGAATTGAATTGAATTTTGATCGAAACTTATAGTACCTACTTACCTAAAAAATTGGATCATTCAAACATAATGAAGAACAAATTGGTGTCTCGACTGATGTGGTTATTTTTAAAAGTTATTGATAATGCTCAGTTTAATCAGAATTCTAACCTTAGATACTTCTTCATAAAAGAGAAACAACATGTTTGGATGATGCCTTTTCTCCCAAGCTTCTTTCACGTTCTCGAAATACGGCGTCCAGTAGACTGAAAAGAAAAACAAGTGTCCCTAGAATCTTCATGAAACAGGTATAGGTAAGGACCTATCCGGCTCGAAGAACCATATTGGAGTAGTACGGAGATGATGAATGAAAACTTCACTTCCTGTATGTCCAAGTTTATTAGCCGCTCTTGAACAACACGACCGCACCCAGTTTTGTATCGAGAGGAAGAGGAAGTTCCATTTTTTACCACAGATAACATAAATTAAACCATAGACTAAATGATATCCACGACAACAGAACAAAGAAAATCTTGATGTCTCTGACATGGTTCTACTTTTGTGTGCAATGAGGGCTTTTCAACTTCGATAAAAAAAATAGTTCAAATTGGTTCGATAGATGGCGCTGACTCAACTCTAACTGCCGAGATTGCCAAATTATTATCTGTGGTGTACGCGTACTAAGCTATTATCTATCTAGTATGTGACTATTAGTCATGATTCTGTCTGTTTGTGTTTGTTTCTTGAGCGTGTTGATTTCGTGGTGTTTTTACATGTATAGGCAAAAATAAATACCACGTAACGAAAATTATATCTACGTTGTTTATGTTGACATTTCACTTTATTTTGACACTTGACAGCTAGGTACAGAGCAGCGCCATCTATTTTTAATGCTGAAAGCTTGATTTTTAACGTGAAAACCCCTGATTTAGATACTTACTGAAGTTGTTTATGAAAAGGTTCCAAAAAGTCTTGAAGTCAGCGACATAACCCAGTGCTCGATGAAGTCTGTTTATATGGTAGAACGACACGACCACGTCTCTTGGATCCCTGGCGATGTAGACCACTTTAGCTGTATCTAGCAGAGTTGGAGGCAACAGAGATATAGGCATGAGTGTGTAGATATAACGAGAGGAGTTTGAAATATCTGCCAATCTTTTGACACCGGGTAGAGTGAGCAGCTCCAGAGTTTTGAGTTTTGTTATATCGTCGTTCTTGGCAATTAATTTGGCTTTCAGTTTTGGGTGTACTAGCACTGAAAACCTGTAAGAAAAAATAAAGATACATTTATTTGATTGAAACAATGTTACCTATATGATAGGTCTTAAAAACGCAGGTCAGTTTCAATTATATTCTACCTTATGCGAATTTCAAAATAGTTGGAACAAAGTATCCAATATGTCAAAATTAAATACAAATCTTCAAATTAAAATTAAATTCAAAAGTCACCATACAATTATTACAATGTGTCATCTAAAAAGTCATGTATACTAATTTATAATAACATTTTTTTATTAATAACTGTTTAAAATTTGCTTTAAATAAATAATAATAATGGTTACAAGATGGAAGTAAATATGTGATGAAGGAAGGAATGATTCTTACTCTAAGAAGACAAATCTTTTGACGAGAGGAACTGCATAAGATTCCGCATAATTCAAGTCGTTGGACACCATCCATACTAACTCTCGAATCCAAGTAGAACCTGTTAAAAAGCTTCATGAAGTTATTTAGATATACTATGTTAAAGCCACGGGCGTAGCCAGGGCATCAATTCTACTAAACAAATTGTGTTTGAATTGTTATGTCAAAATTGACACTTTTGGTATACCTACTAAATTTAATTTGGTGACTAAAAGTGTCAAAAGTAATAATTTGAGATAATTCATTAACAATTCAAACACAATTTGCTTAGTAGAATTGGGGCCCAGGTTTTAGTATCAAGAGGGGTTCAAGAAAATAAAACAAGACGAGGGCAGGGCACATTTTTACCGGCGAGCAGAGCGAGCCGTGAAAATTATATATTTAAGAACAGTGTGAAAGAGTGTGAACAGCAAATTTTTAACCATAACTTTTTCGATTTATATTAATGTAGTAATGATTTCAACTCCTCGCCTCTCCTTGTTTCAATATGATAACAATGTAACATTCAGAATGTTTCGGGGGGGGGGGGGTCAAACACCCCCCCCTGGCTACACCCATGGTTAGAGTTAGAGCATAAATTTATATTTAGGTAGGGTCACAAACCTGATCGAGGATAACTGGCGACGAAAACATCGTTAGACCTCAAGGGCAAGTTGTAAATGTCAGCGGCCTCCTCCTTGTACGTTGAGGGAAAGAAATAACCCTTTGGCCCAACTTGGACAAAGTCAGTATGCCCATCTGGTACAAAAAAAATTATTATGCTACAGATCGTACAGCGTTAACAGGTTTACAAGTACACATATTGTTTGTACATTGTCTATCGCACGACGAAATAGGACTAGCTACCCACAACACAGGTTTTTTAAGGTGGGAGTTAGTGCACAACATACAAATTTATGTCTACCTGCAAAATTATTATTGTTTGTATTTATTTACGTACATAGTTTAGTCTTAAACAATATCTGTAAAACTCTTGTTCCATATTTTTGTACCAAGTTTAGTAAACTTTATACTAATATCATAAACGCATTATTTTCAATGACCGCTTCATGTTTCTCGATGGGTATTGAAAATTACGTGTACGAAAATAGATTTTAAAATAACATAACATAGCACCCAACAGTCACATACAATAGTCCTGATCCCACACTAGGATTCGCTGTATCGTAGTAGGGAACTACGAGTACTTTGGTACCACAACACCCTGACCGAGAATCAAACCCACACCTCTTGCTTCTCAGCCGGCTACTCGCCCACTGCGCCACGGAGGCCGTCACAGATTTCACAGACTACCGAGATACTACGAGTAGGTACTTGTACCCATGTATATATTATATATATATATATGCGGATTTTTATGTTCGTGAAGAGTCAAATATCATATATATATATTTGACTCTTCACGAACATAAAAATCCGCAATTCAAAATCAAAAATAAAATTTCAGATACATCCGCGTTTATTTTTACGAACCACTACTTTAGTTTTTAGGGTGCCCGTACCTAATGGGTACCCCCCCCCCCCCTTATTACTAAGCCTACGCCCTTAGTCTGTCTGGTCGGATTCTATCACTGGGTTCTCTTGGCAGCCGCAAGGTTCCACATGCCTCAACATTGTGGAACTAGTGGAAGTTTTCAATAGGTTTTTTACATTTTTGCTTATATCTCTAAATAACAAAGTCTAAATAATACTAAATAATTAATTTGAAATTTTACAACTAAAGCCTTTTCATATGTCACCCCATGTACAGGTTCAAATACCAATAAAATACAGATTCATTTATCCAACACGTACACACGCGCCGCCGTCTGGTGCAGAGTGAGCGGCAGCAAGTGAATCCTACCGCCCGCCCGCCATTCGGCCGCATGCCTGTGCGTGCCTATATTTAATATACATTACACCCCACATGACGGATTGTCTCACTTTTTTTTACACCTCTTGGCTCCATAACCTTACTTACAAATTGTACCAAATACTCTCTACCCGCCTATACTAAAGTTCATGAAGGTCAGATAAACAGTTCGAAAGTTATCCTGAGATTAACATACATACATACAAATAGCAATTCAACCAAATTTAATCAGAAAACTCGCTTCGCTCGTTCAAGTAAGTAATAAGTAGGTTTATTTTATATCTAGACGAGTTTATCAGACTATGGACCTTATGGGTAGGTATATAGGATGTTTTCACTCACTTGCAAAAACTTTGTTAATTTTCTCCGCTTCAGAGCCCTCTACTTCTGAGATTTTCCATGGAAAGTAGCGCGTAGCCATCGCGGGCGCTGCTCTTACAAAAAAGAGTTCATTGATTGTGTTTATAAAGTTAGTTCCGAGCATTCAACGAAAATTGTTTCTCAAAATTTCATTTCGTAAACTTTAATTACTTATAAGAAACTTTGTTTCACAAATTATTCAGTTAGCAAAAATAAGTACCTAACATGCCGAAATTTCATTTCGCAAAGTATTTATTCGTATATAATTTACATAAGATTATTTCACAAATGATTTTCATGTAAGTTCAGTTCTGTAGGTACAGAATGCAGTGACATGGTTTGAATTATGGACAAGCCGAGCGAAGCGTGCCGCGGCAGCGGCCGACAAGAGTGTCAGAACCGCGTTGGACGCTAGTTTCCAATTATTTACAATAGGTAACAAAATTAGTAAAACGTTTTTTTACAGCTTAGACGATTTCGGCGAAACATTTACCATATTAAACGCTATCGATTCCATTGGGTATTGGGTAAGTATTGACTTAGTACACAATAGCTTAGTTACAATTTAAGACAGTTCGTAGAACTAAATAGCTTTTGCGACTCTATGGCGTATGCCCATACAGGGTGCCCCACTATATAGTATAAAGATTGCCATAGAGATTGTTATAGAGATTGATTGAAGATATTGTGCATAAAGAAGCCATGCCTCCCAACGTACCCCAGTAGGTCCAGATAGGTGGGGGACGCTTGGAATATATACCCATAATGTTAAAGAACTCCCTTTTCCGCATTCGAACTCTATGGATGGTAACGTTAATTAATTAAACTTATATACAGGATAAAAAGCCAAGAATATGAAAAAGTATTTATTTGAAAGACCTCAAAAACTTCATCAAACATTTTAGTTGCTCTTCAGTACCTACTACAAATGCTTTAGATCTATGAAAGTAAAATGGACCCGTGCACGTTTTGGTTCTTAGCTCAGAGCAATAAGTAAAGCATATTGCTCTGAGGTTCTAACTTCTAATACATGTCACTATCCTTAGCTAATACATATTCTGTGGCCTAAGCCTAACCCGTGCAAGTATTTATTTAGTTACTTATTATAGGTTACAAATCGTATACCAACAAAGATTGCCCAAACAAGTCCAGGTTTAGGTAGGTCAGTAGTTTTTACGCACCATTCATTATTTATCATCAGCCTGCAGAAGCCCACTGCTGGACATAGACCTTCCCTATAGAAAGCCAGGACGAACAGGTCCCCAATTAGTAATTGGCAATGGGGAACGCAACAATGGGGATAATTTTGACAGCCTTAGCGCTACCTATCTAAATCTTACGAAACTTGAGTAGGGGAAACTACTTAAGGCAGTACCCCGACCAAACACGGCGTCAAGCTGTTTTTTTCAAGCCTCTCTCCTCGTTAAATAAAGCATGTAGAAAAAAAATTAAAAGTCACCAAGTCAAGTTATATTTGACATTTTGTCATCAAGTTCCACGATTGGTTTAATGATTTAACGTCGTAAGTACTCGACAATAAACCCATGAAAAAATTGAAATAAATCATGATTTTGTACATCTTCTCCTAAAGTTCACGTTACTGAATTTTTTGGTTTACACAATTGGATAGTTAATTTAATAGTAGAATTATTTTCATTAGATTTTTTTTTTAAAATGGGTTCTCTTTATTTTTTATGAATAATATATTTCATGAATCCGTGCGAATCTGGCTGTGCGCAAGGAGCGGACCAGTCAGCCGCCGGTTCTCGGACGGACGGCTAGATGGCAGTACTATTAGAACGGACTACATAGGTGTCACTAAAATAAATAATTTGCGATGTATTGTAGAGGCGAACACCTCAAGGTCATTCGGTCAGGGTAGCGCCTTAACCTACATATTCCTCCTTTCACGTTTCAAAAGATCTCAGGGCGATTCTAAAGCGTCGGAAACGTTTCCGATCGGATTCGTTAGTTTTTCAATTCGATGTGGTAAGTAACTAAAACAATTTTCTCTAGTAAATCGGAATCGGAAACGTATCCGACGTTTTAGAATCGCCCTGCTGGACAGCGCCAAGGCTGCCAAAATGATCTCCAGTTGTGTTAGCCTACTCCGTCCTGCGCGACCTTTACAATGTCATTGGTCCATTGAGAGGGGGCCCTTCCTGTACTGCTTCGTCCGGTTTCACCATTAATTATTCCAATGCAAATGGTCTTTTTTCGATGCTGTGTAGAGAATAATCTTAAGGTGGTCCAGTGAAAATTTTATCTAAATGTTTTTGAAGTCATTTAGGTAGAAAAGTAAAGAAAGCAGGTTTCCTACATCGCGTGTATTCGCGAGGTCTCAGTTCGGGGCGCACCACTAGTTATAATAGTAATAATGTAATAGGTACTATAATTGAACAATGTTTTGTTATAATACTAGTAAGTATTGTTAAGTAGTACTTAAGTATTGTTAAGTTAATGGAAAATTAGCATTAGAACCTTTTATGGGTTGAATTAGTTTATAGTTCCCTGGGTGAACGCGGAAAAACGCGTTCTCCTAGAGATGAAACCTAGCTAGATCGATTTTGTGCCTCCAAAAACCACCTAGAGCTAATTTCATCAAAATCGTTAGAGCCATTTTCGAGATCTCAAAACATATAAGGAAAGTAGGGGTTTTTGTTTAAATAAATAAATAAATAATGCTGGACATTTCACACAACATTATCTAGCCCCAAGCTAAGCAGAGCTTGTGTTATGGGTAGGTACTAGATAACTAATATACTTAATACAATAAATTACATAGATAGATATTTTTTATTATACATAGAAAAATACCCAGAACACCCTGAACAAATATCTGCAGATCGCACAAATATTTGTTCCGAGGCGGGAATCGAACCCGCAACCTCCTGCGTCCCAGGCGAACCTTCGCCCGCCGCGCCACAGAGGTTGGTTTGCAACTTACCTAAATCATGTTGCGCAATGGTTTTATTCCCACTAGTTCCTTTTAGCAGTTCCTTTAAAGGAACAAATGGGTAATTTTTTTCACTCTAGGTACTTATTTTGAGTGAAAAACATCACTATTATTTATATTACTTATGTCCCGTGAATAAAAAATACTACCTTAGCTTGTGTGCACGGGAGTCGGGACATAAGTGTGAGTAGGTATCTACGTAAGGATACCTAGATGTCATTGTTGGCGATAAAAAAAACAAGAAAACACACAAATAAAATTACTTGTTACTTATATAATTAAAAAATAATTTATGATGGCCGATATACTTGCAAATAAATAATCTAAATAGAGATCAATGATTACGAGGAAATAACTTCAGGAGTCGCTTGTGGTTTTTCTTCTTTCTGAAATGAGTTCGAACTTTCTTTGATTGGTTTATGCTGAACTGAGAGTGAGCTTTCTTTGACCGGCTCTTTCTGAATTGAGTTCGAACTTTCTTTGATTGGTTCATGCTGAACTGAGAGCGAGCTGTCTTTAACCGCCTCTTTCTGAATTGAGTTTGAGTTTTGTGAGATCGGCTTGTCTTCGGCGATGTCGAGTTTTTTGAACCGGCACATAAGGGTGATGGGGTCTCGCTCGCGTTCGGGCCCGCACTGCTCCGTGGCGCCGATCAGCTTGATTTCTTCACTGTCTTCCTGAGGCTCGGTCTCCAGCCGTCTCCTTCCAGCAATCACCACCTCGACTGCTCTTCCATTTCCACCGCCTTCTGCACTCCTATCGTTGCCGATTTCCACCTGGTACGGCGTGTTTGGCTCAACAAACGCCTCCATCACACGGTCTGCTCTTTCTTGTACATTATTGTGACGTTTGTTGCCCATTTGGGCAATAAGACCGAGTATTCCGTAATCCGGGTCTGTATTCGGTAATGCTACGAGAAGAACTATATTTCCAACATCCGCGCTGACGTTGAGTTCTCCATCCTGTCGCCGATCGTAGAGTACCGAAGCTGGGAAGGCGGCCGCGGCGGATATCAGGAACACAAAAGTGAGGAACATGATGTGCGTGCGTGTTTGAGATCTCCTCAGAGCTGACTGCGAGCCGTGTACTCCCGCGCCGCTTTTACCGGCCAGCTATGAACCAGTCCGGCTCTCGAATTGAGTACAGTGTAACGGTGCCGGCACGAATGTGGCGCAGACCTGTGTACTAAACTCAGCTTTTAATAATCAATTTGGAGATTAACAAGTTGCATTCACGGCGAATGTGATGATACCACGATAGCACACTTTATTTAAACAATCACAGACACGATCCGTTAAAATGTTCAAGCAATGTTGTTTGCAATTAAGATTTGGGACTCCGAATTATTATTTTCAGCTTTATAGTCTTGACTTGTGTAGATAATGTTCGTATAGAATGCAGTGTAAGAATGGATAGCATTTAGGACCGTGGGTCGACAGTGGCAGTGACCTCGGGTCAACCCGGTCAGCGTTCACCCGATAACCGAGTTTCGCTGGCACGCTTTGTGTAGGTACCTACGCAGTGTAACTCGATAACATAGATAATTATAAATAGCCCGAATTACGAAAATTATCGTTTTGCTTTCCAGATGAAGAGCAAAAATTATATAAACCTATATAAATAAATGCTGGACATTTCACACATATCTTGCTTCAAGCTAAGCAGAGCTTGTGTTATGGGTACTAGATAACTGATATAATTAATACAATACATTACATAGATTACTATTTATTATTATACATAGAAAATACCCAGAACACCCTGAACAAATATCTGCAGATCATACAAATCCGAGGCGGGAATCGAACCCGCAACCTTCTGCGTCGCAGGCGAAGCTTCGCCCGCCGCGCCACAGAGGTCGTCAATGTATACCGAGAACCTAATACTGTTACACGTTGACTTTTTTTTCCAGGAATATTCCCAACGAGGACACCCAGGGAATAGTGTTACTTGATGGAAAAAAAATCCCCTCCCATGTATGGAGGCTTTCTTGCAAATAAGGGGTTTTTATGGTGTTTTTAATATCAACATACTATTAGGTATACTATTTCGTGTCACCGGTTCGCTCTTGGTCACCTTGCATTAGATCACAGACCAGCCCCTGGGATGCAATTTTTTAATGTTATCGAGTTATTAAATGTCAGCCAAATGGCCGTTAATCACCGATTTCTATAAATTCGTGTTTTTTAAACATTTTGATGACTAAAATTATCATACCTATGATATCAATACAACTGCCTTCTCTAGTTGATCTCCTGGAAATCGATGATTTGCGGCCATTTTGCTGATATTTATAGTCACTTGATGACTTAAAAAAAATCGCACCCCTGTATTACTCATACTCATTTCCTTTCAGTTAAAACCATAGGAACAATTGTTCACGTCATACCATGTCATTATAGTTTGAAATTAGGCATTGCCTATCAGACTAGTAATCGTTTTCGAATTCGATTTTACGGTACATTGCGCTTTATGTTTCGAACATTTCTGCTCTTGGAAAAGAAGTTAAAACACGCGGCGCAATATACTGCGAATTGTATTTAAAAGCGATTACCAGTTACATAGGCAATATATAGGGGTTGAGGTATATAGCTCTAAAAAGGGTAATATCTACATAATTATCAGCATATTAATTATTATTATTATTAAATCAACCAAATCCTGCTAAGGGAACTAAATGCAAGATGAAAATATCCCAGTTTGCGACGCGACCACACATAGCACACTTCCAGAAAGCAGTTAGAAAACTAGATTTTCAAGCGACTTATGGTGTTTTCCCGTTAGTACGCGTAGGTATTCCTACGCCGGCCGTGCCTTGATATGTCCGGCCTAAGAATATACCCCTTCTCCTCCCGTGGATGTGGTAAAAGCCTAAGGGATTCCAGGGGACGGGCAGTAGCATCCATCTGAGTACTTTTTACCTACTGCGATCACCAATGCGCCTTCCAAGAGTGGTGATTATGGCAAATGCCCCCATTGTATTCAATGGGGGAGTCCTTGTTCAGCAGTGGACGTAAACAAGCTGGTGATAATAATATGATGTAGTTCTATGCTTTGATTATATACACACGTTCTATGGTATTTTTTATCAAGTAAAATTTCCTGGTCGTTTACAATAGGGCGATATTTAAGTAGACATGTTATCTTAAAGTATTACAAAGATTCGTCTTGAAATTGGACATGTGCAGGTAGGTACTTAGATACTTATCTTCTCTCTTATTATTATCTGTCTTATCTTTTGATAATTAAAAAGAATTTCGTAGTTCTTAGGTCTGAGAATATACGAAATAAACTAACAACAAGAGGCAATCTGTCAGATAAGGGGTTACTTTGCCTACTTAGGTACACTCATTGAAATACTAACTAAGCACTAAGCGGCATGCAGGCTATCGCCACATATATAGATAGATAACTAAGTAAGACGGAACTTTTGTTGATCAGTCAGCTCTTCCGGCATGTCATAGTTTCTAATGATTGTAACATTATTAAAGCCTATGTGCGCCGGTAACGATACCGCCAAAATACGACGTTTATTCACGAATGCCATATTCCAAAATATATAAATTTAATAAAATGGGTTGAGTCGATATACATCCCTAAATGGGTTGAGATTTTTTGGGGTGCGACAAAAAGCACTCCATTTGGTGTTGATATAGGTAGATAGACAGACCTTTTACAAATGAATCGAAGTGGTGAAAAGCTATTATAATCTCTCTTAATATATAGCTCTTAAGCGATAAGACCGCCCATTGTACCTCTAATTTGAAACTTTGTATCCTTATTTTTTTGTTGTTTTTTGTTTATGGTGTACAATAATGTTATAATTTATCTATCTCTACAGTCTCACTACACAGTGGAATTAGGTTGCTTGCTCATAATTCCTTACTTCCCAGCATCCAGGATTGAACTTTTGCTACCCAGTAGTATTTATCTGGATTCTAATCGGTCTCTACAATGAAAGCCAAATAAATAGCCAATGAAGTATTTTCTAGACAGTGGAATTAGGTCACATATTCAAAAGCTGCCGTACTTCCCAGCAGTTAAATAGCCAATAAGATGGAACACCAATGCAAACAAAAAATGTTCTGGATCCTAAATGCCATATGCACTTGTACCTAATACAGGGTGTCTACAAACACGGAACAATAGATTGCTAAATCAATATGAAAGCAAGACAGCTTTAGAAAGCGGTCATGTACAACTGCACTTTGAAATGGTACACTCATGTATCACTTTATGTGGTGTCTTTTGTGGACATGTAAACAATTATAGAATAATATAAAAGTTAAATAAAACATATTTGAACTTCTGCGACATTTTTTTAAATGGACTCTACTTTTGTAGAGCCACTTATATTTAAAACCAAAATAACTCGACAAAATATTCTTGAGTCCACTAAAAAAAATATCGCACAAATTCAAGCTTGTGTTATTTTATTTTATTCTATAATTGTTTACATGTCCACGAGTGTACCATTTTAAAGTGCAGTTGTACAAGACCGCTTCTAAAGCTTTCTAAAGCTTTCTTGCTTTCAAATTGAGTAAGTAATCTATTGTTCAGAGTTTATGAACACCCTGTATATATAATAGGTATAAGCGCTGTATGTATGTTTTGCATTATTGGTCAGCATAGGGTACACGAAAATACAGTTTTATGGATTTTTCAATAAGAATTATTATTTATTTTCAACAAAAACAATTTACAATCATACAATTGTCTATTCTAAACTTAGCTGACTAAATTAAATGCATTTTTAATACCACATAGGTTGATCTAAATTAAAAACACGAAACACAATCTCACATCATCATTATACAAGGCGAGTACTTTTCAGGGCCAGATAGCTCCTGAAAGTTATTCACTATGTACGTATTTAGATACAGTCTAGTTACAATGAACTAGGTAAGAACAAGCCAAGTTGGTAAACTAAGATCCTCCTTGAAAATTCTTATTGGTGACGCCTTTTGCGAAGGAAGGGAAGAAATATGCTTGCGATCCGGTGTTTCAGCCTGTAACACAAAAAAAAAACATTACTATAGTGGAATGATTATATTAGAATACAAATACCATCCATCAGCCTATAGAAGTCCACTGCTGGTACATAGGCCTCCCCATAGAATGCCACGACGAACGGTCTTAGGCCGCCACCATCCACCGACATCCCGTGACCTTAAAAATATCTTTGGTCCATCTTCCTACACAGCATACGAATGAATGAATAGGTATCTGGGGTAAACCAATGGTGCGTGTCAAAGGAGTCGAACCTACGACCTTATAGAACAGAAACCGGGATTGACTGCTACACCACCTCAGTTTAGAATTTTGTATCACGAAACACGATTGTCTGTTGGTACATAAAATCATAGCAAAAAATAAACTAACCAAATGCAAATAAAATGTAACACAACTTGGAAAACTAGATTGACAGAAAAGTTTTTCACCTTTGAGTGTTTTCTTGTTTTCTTAGCTGCGCTGACTTTTTGTGGCCTTTCAAATTGGTAGCAGGCTCAACGGTGACGTCATCGATCTTCGATGGGGCTTCGGGCTTGTTCTGGGACTCGGGCTTCGATTCAAGGGGCTTCGATTCAAGGGGCTTCGATTCAAGGGGCTTCTCTTCAAGCATGGCTTCGACTAGCTCCTCGGGTGAGGTGTAGATCACTGATGGCTTCTCATCTGGCTTCGGATCAGGCAAATCAACTGAGATTGATGGTTTAGGTGGTTTAGGCCCCAGCTCTTGCTCCAACGATTCTAGGTCAATCAGATCGCTAAAGTCAATGTCCGACAACGCGGATAAGAACGAATCCATCGGCGCTACGGCAACGACAACACCATCAATGTTAAGTCTGTAGTTCTCCGAACCATTTTGGCGCTGGTCGTATATCACTTTGTGATCTTTCTGGTCGCAAGCCGGCGCGGCGGTGATAGCCGACAGAGCGCCGAAGAGAAGCGCAACCTCGCACACCACTCGCCTGTAGTTGACCATCGCGGAAGGTGCCTGCAGACCGACTGAACCTCGCTAGCAAGGTCCCGTTGTACCCACTCTCCGTTGCATCTTGTATTTATTCACCCAGATAGCGGTATACTCGGCTCCCGCAACCGCACAGCTAAACTGGAATCGATGCAAGGCATTTCCGATAAATGGAGAACACCCGTTACGGATCAGTTTCAATAAATGTCGTTGTAGCTGTCACGGAAATGCGCCTGTGAAGCGTCTATGAACAAACAGGACAATCAGACAGAGATCAATTTATGAAGTTCTACTTAAAATAAGTATATTTATACTAGGTATTTATTTACAGAAATAATAATACATAAGTATATACAAATGAAACAGTTAAGCTATCTAAAGACCGTTGCAAACAATCTAAAGATAGCTCTACTGATCCAAATCACTACCAGACGGAAGCGTCCCCAAGCCGATGCGCTGGCTGATAACACCACGCTGAATGACAATACTAATGCGTTGAGCCAGATAAGAGCCAGCTGAAAGAAAGAACTTTGAAAACGCGAAGGATGCCGGTACTTTACGGAGTCTCGACCACGAAAGGCTCAAATATGTAAGCTCTGTCTAGATGTAGGAACCTAGATACCTACTAAGGCAAAGATTATGTTATGAGCAAACGAAGTATCGAAGTAAGCATTACTTTTCTGAATGTTGTATGAAAAAGGTAAAAATACCTAGTTTAGGTAAAATCAGACGTTTCATTGATTGGTAATTTAGTTTGTTGAATGTGATGCCCAGCGTAATTACCTGAATATCCTCAAAGAAATGATATGGTGAAAGTTGTTATCAAAATAGCCACACGTTATGTTGGTCAGGAAGCTCTGATTTTATAAACCTACCTAAAACAAGTTTAGTGTTTACGATAGCCTAAAGCTGATTGGTGTAACCCAATGACCTGTAGAACGCGCTCGCATAAACACAAAAGCTCTCATACCAACCTACTTTACACTCTGTGTACCTACCTGCGGTGCGGTAGAAGTTCTTTATACAACAGTGAACATAAAAGTAAGAATAGCTATCAGTAGCGGATCGTTTCAATTAAACTTTAAGTTAGTTAACTAGTTAAAGTAAGTTTTAATTTAAAAAGTACAATTCAGATCTTTATAAAATGCTGTCGATATCCTACTAATATTATAAACGCGAAAGTTTGTGAGTATGGATGTTTGTTACTCTTTAACGTAAAAACTATTGAATGGATTTGAGTGAAATTTGGAATGGAGATACTTTACGCCCTGGATTAACACATAGGCTACTTTTCATCATCATCATCAGCATCATCAATTTTCATCATTATTCACGCGGGTGAAACCGCGGGGCGCAACTAGTAATCGAATAAAACTTATCAAGGTAAACATGATTCTAGATATTTTAAACAATAAACTATCAAGGCGAAATTCAGTCGAAAAGATCCATGAGGTGCAAATGGGAACCGACTTTGAAAACCTAAATTACATTAGCAAAACGGGTGGCATTTTGACCCCTACTTGGTAAGGTGCACACAGGATGGATTAACTAGTGAGAAACTACCTTGTACCTTGACTTGTAATAACCCACGCTTTAAATTAATCTCGGAACCTACGGTTAGCAGTACCTTCCGTGTCAGTAATAGCCATGTCATGATGTCAGTATCGTCTAATTAAATAAAACAGACACGTAGGTAAGTATCTATTAGTGCTCTGACAAATCCCGTGGTCCGTGACACAGTTGGAACCTGTCAAGATGCGCCGGCGCCGGCGCTTTCGACTAACTGTACTTACTGGTTAAGCCTACTTGTCACAAGAACGGTAAAGTAGCTTTATTTTATTCGCCCTTAACCGTTTTATGAAGTACTTAATTGACCTAGATAAAGTTTACCGATTCGTGTGTTTAATTACGGCAAAAGTCTTTAAATAAGTACTTCCTAAACATAAAACTAAACAGCTGATGTTATCAGGTAACGGCCCTATAAAAAAACCGGACAAGTGCGAGTCGGACTGGCGCACGAAGGGTTCCGTACCCGGTATAAAAACAACAAAAAAATCACGTTTGTTGTAAAGGAGCCCCCTTAAATATTTATTTTATTCTGTTTTTAGTATTTGTTTTTATAGCAACAACAGAAATAGATAATCTGTGAAAATTTCAACAGTCTAACTATCACGATTCATGAGATACAGTCTGGTGACAGACGGACGGACGGACGGACAGCGGAGCCTTAGTAATAGTCCGTTTTACCCTTTAGGTACGGAACCCTAAAAACGGTTAATTACCACCCACTGGTTTTCGTCACTTTTGCTGACGTTTTTAGACAGTTCAGATGAAGATTCATGATGAAGAGGCTTCTGCAGGGCGATTCTAAAACGTCGGAAACGTTTCCAATCGGATTCATTAGTTTTTCATTTCGATGTGATAAGTAACTATTAACGTTTCCGACGTTTTAGAATCGCCCTGCTGAACTCAGTCTCGAAACGTCAGCAAAAGTGACGAAAAACAGTGGTACCGTCTTTCAATTTAAAAAGAAAAAAAATCGAGACTAGGCGTAATTCAGCCGAAAAACGCGACGAGGTGTAGGTACCTAGGTAGATACGTAGGAAAGCTTTCAAATCACTATATCTAAGCTCAATATCAGAACAGCTTTCTAGTTAGATCTAGACTGGAGCAGCTATACTTACTTAAGTACCTACTATAGCTGCACTACACATATAGCCTGGCTACTTTCTTTAATGCTAATAAAATAATTTATAAACATTGATATACGCTAGTAATATGTTTTAAGTCAATGTTTATAAATCTGTTTGTTCATCATCCGTCCGCATGATTATAATATCGGCATTTTAGGTAGGTACACTTCAGATACCACATCAAAAAAGCCCCAAGTTTTAAGCTAACCATACTTACACACGGTAGGTAGTCTGTTCAGAAAGAGAGCAGTCGTGGCGAAATTGTGGACTAACGTTGTGTACTACGTATTAGTTATTAGGAGCTGGATTCTTTCCGTCAGTATTTTGAATCTTAACTAAAGAGATAGTTACAGTTTTAAATAGGATCAAAAAGACGCGCTATTGTATTGCCCGCTAAACAAAAAAGGTAATAAAGCACAGCTACGCCCTCAAATCCCACGACGAGTCTCTTTCTGAACAGGGGGCTTAGTACGTTTACTTGGCCATTTTGTAAAAACGGGAAATTTTCACGTACCGATTTGGTGGTGGTAGCACCAACAGGTTTCGACCCTAATCGAGGGTCTTCATCTCCCTCCCTCACTCACGTTTACTTGTTCCTGCTACGGGTTTTGTTTTCGAAACTTATGAACTTTCGTTTCCATCCATACATTTTAATGACAACCTCTTTAGTTCTCTTTTCGTTTTCGCTAGGGGCGCTGTAAGTAAATGTATGGAAGGAAACGAAACTTAAAACTATCAAAACCCGTACTAAGCCCCCAGACTCTATGCACTTAATGTTTTCGGAACTCGCGAATCGAGAAAGCTAATAGAGCGAAACGGATAGGTCACTAGCATCGTAACAATAAAACGAAGTTGTATAGGTTAGTTTTTTATATTATCCATCACTTTTGAAAAACATCAATAAACGTGGTTCAGCCACGTTAAGGTTCAGCGTTCTTTCTCCGTTTTTACAAGCTTTAAACAGAATTTTTAAGCAGTTCCACCCAAACGATGTGGCTGAATTTTTTCATACCTGTCAAGGTAATGAGTGTAACCCCCCCAAAGGGGGGTGAAGAAGGGAACCGGCTTTTACGACTACCAAGCGAGGACAAGTAAAGGTTTATTCTTAAGCCAGACACGGCACAATCAACAGGTTTAAGAAACAAAATGACTTACAACTAATATAATAATAACATTTTATAGTCAATTGGTGCAGAAATTTAGCTGTTTCTTTTATTTCAGTACATTAAAAAAAGTCTCGCTATAATTTTAACACGGCTTAGCTTAAAGGTACCCACGTACAACTCGTCAACACTCAATAAATGTTGTCTAGTTCATTGATAAAAAAATCAAGAACGCTGAGGACTTTTATATTGTCTTATCCGATTATACATATAAAAAACTTTATGAAGAATAAACTTGTAGATTTTAAATTAAAAGGAAACTAGAGCCAAACGAAACAAAAAAACGTAGTTACTCATTAGTTTTAAAACTACATTAATTTTCATAAAATGTAGATATTACAATCGTATAATATCAAGGTCCGAAGCGTTATACATTTTTGAAAAAAAAACCAGGAAATAGGTTTGGTTAACGATTAAGAATCAACACTACTGTAATATCCAACTAAGCCATACTGAAGCAATCAGTAGCAATAATATCACTACAAATACTTATACTAAAACTCAAGGCTAAAGAAATTACTCCAGGAGTAATTTCCTAAACGTGTAATATGTAATAATTGTGCTTGGAATTAATGCATAATCAATTCAACCTTCTAAAACTACTTAATAAGGCCACAATTCAAGGCACATTTCTGTCACTAATATTCTATTAATACCAGTTTCACAATATCATCGTTACATTATACGAATAAGAACAAAAAACATGTACGACAGCCGACAGTAAAAGCCATAGAGAAACGACAAGAAATCGCTCAGCAAATGTATGGAAATAGCGCTGTCTTTGACGGCTAGTTGAGCCTAGGTTAGCCGTCCAAGAAGGGTTTCAAATGACTCATTATAAAGCCCGATTTACCGAGATTTTTGTGGCATTGTGGTATGATGGAATTCAATTTAGATAAGCCTCTGGCTGTAGGCTGGATGGGCTTGAAATCTGTCACGTATGGACCACTAGTTACCAATCAGTTGGGCATCTATGCTATATGGGCTATATAACAGTCTCATACATACTCCTGATCCCACACTAGGATTTCCTGTGTCGTGGTATCAGGAACTATGAGGCGCCACACAGATGTTTCAAGATGCCGTGCAGAGGACTCGAGGCGCCGCGCAGAGGTCTCGAGGCACCGCGCAGAAATGTCGAGGCGCCGCACAAAGATTTCGAAACGCCACGCAGAGGTCTCGAAGCGCCGCACAGAGCTTTCGAGACGCCGTGCAAGGTTTCGAGGGACCGTGTAGAAGTCTCGAAACGCCACACAAGAGGTTTTGAGGCACGGCACAGAGGTTTCGAGACGCCGCGCATATAGGTTTCGAGGCGCCGCACAGAGATCTAGAGGCGCCGCACAGAGGGCTCGAGACGCCAGACAAGAGGTTTTGTGGCACCGCACAGACATCTCGAGGCGTCGCACAGAAGTCTCGAGACACCGGCGTCGGGCAGTGGTTTTGAAACAACGCGCAGAGGCTCATTTCAACATTCTAAGTTCGCCTCTGAATATTTTAGTTAGAAGCTCTTGTTAGTATACTCTGTAGCTACAATATTGAGCATATGTTCGTAGAAGCCGTCTCCGTATCTCAGCCGGTAGAGCGACGCGTCTAGGTAGCGCTGCACAGCGGTCGCGCAGACCGACGGCAGCGTAGCGCTCGCGCAGAGGTCTCGAGACGCCGCGCAGAGGTTTATGGCCTGTTTCCATATTCTGGAGCTCACTGCAATCAAATATTTTCAAAGTAAAATATTAAATAACTTTTCAACTACTAAGGGCCGGTTTATTGATCCGTAGTTAACTCAACCAATAGTTAAATATGGCAACCAATGGTTAAATTTCGGCAAAATGAGTTTTTTGATCAATGGTTAGCTTAACTTATGGTCAAATAATTAACTATTAGTTAAAAAAAGTAACCACCCAATGTTGGAGGGTTAACAATATGGCGGCTGGTAAAACCAACCCCTAACAGATGTTTTGTGAAAGTTTGCTTGTTGTCAACGTCTTATTTCTCAAATAATAATTAGCATAAATTTAAACATAGTTAGATACTATGATGTTACGTCAGAAAGTTTATCAGACGATGATATTTTTGCGGAGTAGGTACGTTTTGATGAGAAGGCCGAACATTTTTAGACCACGTAACTAACCCTTGGACACCTGGAATAGTAAAGACTTTTGCCAACGGTATCGGTAATCAAAGGAAACAGTTATGTGGTTAGTCGTTAAAACTGGAACCATTCTGAAAACTCCCACCACAAGGTAGATAATTTACCCATATAAAGTATCGATGATTGTATGTTTAATTAGCAAACTCATCTTAACAACACCACTACATACTAAGTTTAATTAACTAATAACTTTAAACTAAATACCATTTACGAAACCATTCAGAACATAATAAACTTTTTTGGAAGAGGTAAGTCTTAAGAAAAATGTTGATAAAACATTTGGTATGTAACCGCTTCTCTAGCAAGAGTGTCAGCTAATTCATAGCCCTTGTTTTATTTCTATACAGTTTGACAGATTTGACACTAAACTGTCAAAAAAGACATTTAATTTGGTATCATTACCAAAAATATTACCCACAAAAAACAGCAGCTATTTTTAGCAAATGATTTCTCATTACACTGGCAATATAACAACCAATGGTTGGATTTGACTGTAGTTAAAATAGATATTGAAAAACGTAATAGCCCTTTAACCACTGGTTAGCGAGTTGACTATGGTTAGTCTAAGAAATGGTTAGACTGTGAGTTACTACGGATCAATAAACTGGCCCTTAAACCGTCTTCCACCATTGTATACGGCTATCAACGTCTAGTGTTGTGTCCGGCCTAAGAACACACCCCTCTGTCTCCTCCCGTGGGTTTCGTAAAAGCCGACTAAGGGATTCAAAAGGAGGGGAGATTCTAAGGGGGGAGGTGGGAAGAGGGGAGGTGGGAAGAGGGGAGGTGGGACCTCTGTGGCGCGGCGGGCGAAGGTTCGCCTGCAACGCAGGAGGTTGCGGGTTCGATTCCCGCCTCGGATATTTGTTACAATCTGCAGATATTTGTTCAGGTAATTGTTCAGGGTGTTTTGGGTATTTTTCTATGTATAATAAAAAAATATCTATCTATGTAATGTATTGTATTAAGTATATCAGTTATCTAGTACCCATAGCACAAGCTCTGCTTAGCTTGGAGATAGATAATGTTGTGTGAAATGTCCAGCATTTTTTTTTTATTGTACCAGGGCTTGGGCAGAAGCATCTGAGTATACTGCGATCACTGCGAGGCCTCGTCTAACAATGGACGTCTTACGGTTGATGATAATGATATGGCTATCTGAATGGTTATGATTGATTGAAAATACAATAAAAAATACTTCGCGCAAAAAGTAACATTCGGGTGGTCCCCAGGATTCGAACCGTCGACCTTAGGATCGGTAATCGGAGTCACTAGCTACTTACAGAAATGTTGCATATCTGCGTCACACTGCTGTGTTAGTCGCTGAATGGGCACGGCTCCGTCTATAGCCGGTACGGTGGTTCCAGTCACCAGTGTGGAGTCAGGGGTCACAGATTTGGCTACTATGTTCTCTATTTGCGTTTTTAATACCTAAAAACAAAGAAATTAATAAATATTGTAATATATTTTAGCGGTCACAAAAATTAAATTCTTGATAAACTTACCTGCAATGCATTTGTTTTTTTTGTGTCTTCTCTTAGCACATGCAGTCGGTAGTATGTTGGCATGTGCTGCAAAATTTACATTTATTTTACTATCTGTGCTAAATATTATTTATTTGACATATTTATTACTTGCTCAAGAAAGACAGGCAATATTAAATATAAATAATATTTAATTAAATTGTAAATAAGTAGGTATAATTTACTTTGTATTATAGTTTAATTAAATTAAATGCCTTCTCTTCTATTACATTTGACGGCGGCGGGCGAAGGTTCGTCTGCGACACACGAGGTTGCGGGTTCGATTCCCGCCTCGGAACAAATATTTGTACGATCTGCAGATATTTAGTCAGGGTGTTCTGGGTATTTTCCATGCATAATAAAAAATATCCATCTATGTAATGTATTGTATTAAGTATATCAGTAGTACCCATAACACAAGTTTTACATAGCTTGGGGCTAGATAATGTTGTGTGAAATGTCCAGCATTATTATTATCATTAGATTACCAACAAAGTAATTTTCTAAATAGTGTTTTTATTTTTGTTTTATAGAAATCATCTTGGTCCTCATAATACTTTTTTCTTTTATTTATTTTTAAACCCATCGTGTTCTGACGACCATCGTTAGATATAAATGATAACCTGAGGAGCCGCTTGTCAGTTAAACATAAATCCACACTTATTCGGCTTTAATAGCCCAGGTCAGCCGAATCAGATAGGTCAGAATGTGTTTACCACAAGGGGTTGACAAATTCTGGCCTGTAGAACAACTGAATCCTACACTGAACCTTCAGAAATTATAATAATTAGGGCAAACTTTTTATCCTTTTAAACTTTTTTTAAACTTTTACTTTTTTTAACACTGGCCTAGAAATTTCGGAGTTGGCTGCTTGCCTCAGTTCTAAGGTTTAAAAAACATTGAAATAGCCATAACACAAGCTCGGCTTAGCTTGGGGCTAGATAATGTTGTGTGAAATGTCAAGCATTTATTTATTTAAACAGACATAAAACTATCTTACGTTAGTGTCAGCAAGCATCAGTATCCTATGTACATGAGGATGGTCCGTGGTATCCGGTGAGAGTCGGTTCAAGCAGTCGGGGTACATGTCTGCCAGTACCACACTGTTGGCCCCGCCGAGCCGAGTCTTGCTGTACTTCTGTATGGCCAGCTCATCTAGTCTGTCGTATATTTGTATGGCTACTTTTGTTTTTACACCTGTAACGAGAAAAATATTTTTTCTTCCAACTAGCAAGTTATTTCAAAAACCTAAAATGAGAGCAGATTTTTTTTTTCACAAAAACCTGCTCGATAATGTCCAATTACATATCATGCAACCTCAACGTAAAGTAAAGCATTATCTCTCTAGGGATTTAAAGTTGTATGAAACTCCCTAGGGAATAAAGTGATTTGATCAAATTCGTGTGGAAACTCATGGAAAACTCTGAGTATAAAAATGGCCATATGGCATTGTAAAGAGGTTTGTTCGAAAATCGAACTGGCCAAACTAAGCAGAATTAAAATTTAAAAAAATTGGTGCGATTTTAAAGAATGAGAAACAAAAGAGATGTTTGGTGCTGTGATTATCAGTGAATTTTAGTAATATATATTGTCAATGGCAATATTAGTGTTAACATAAAATGTCGAGCGATAATGATTCTACTCCAGAGTTTATCAAAACAGACGATACTTATTTTATGGAGCCCTGGCTTTTTATGGTCTCGCAGTAGGTGTGAAAAGTAGAGTATATATTATTACATAATCTTCGCATTATTATGCGAAGATTATGATTACGAGATTATATTGTGACTGGAATGTTTTTAAATTAGAGAATTGAGCCTCTCTCTTGAATTGAGGACTATGTATATGACCGTTGTATGTTATTTTATGTTATGTTATACCCATGACCCAGAGAATCCTAGTGTGGGATCAGGACTATGTATGTGACTGTTTGTGTTATGTTAATGTAAGTAGTAAATAATACAACTTTGGTTACCTAATGGTGGGAACAGATTGGTGCAATGCAACATGCAATGCAACATGTAATGCAACATGCAATGCAAGAATTTGAGGTCCACATTGCTGCAATGTATCATGTACTGTAACAGAATTCCCATAGTGTGGACGCCTCGCGCGCACGAACTGCGCCTGGGTCGCGCACGCTCCGAGCGTTACAACTCGTGCGCGGCTCGATCCGAGATTTGTCGGTTTTTAGTACGAACACAAAGGGGCGCGCAGTGTTCTCATTCTGATTCGTAGTCAATGCGCGTACCGCGCGTCCAAGGCAGCAGGGAACATGCAATGTAAGGCAGAATATTACATTACATGTTGCATTGCACCAATCTGTACCCACCTTAACATTAACTTACCTTGCTGTCTAATTGAAAGCATGAAAAATATAAAAATGTATTAGTTTTGTTTAAAAACTAGTAAATGTTAGTTCCACATTAAAAAAGTAACAAGGGTGATATCCGCACAGGAAAAGACGTAAGACGTAAGGCGAGGGCGAAGGCATATTATTATATCGCCTGCATAGTTTTTGTGCAGCCAAATTCACACAGGAATGCAAAAAACTATGCATGTCTATAATTTTATCATATCGCTGTAGCCCACCACTATTCAATTGGTAGGTTCATGGTAACTTGTACATATAGGACTGGGGGTGCCACGGGTCTAAATCTTAGTTCCCGTGGCACCCCCAGGGGTGTCTTTCAGGGGTGTCATGGGTCCGGAATGATATCTTCGTCCTCGCCTCGCCTCTTCCTGTACGAAAGATGCCTAAGAATATCAACATAGATAAAATAGTTTTCTTCAGATCCTTAATATTTTCCGTTTTAGAATGAGTGAGATTTACCGAAATGCTCAGCAGCTACATTGAAGTCTGCATCTTCACACCACGCCAGCATCATCTGCAACGTTTGTGGCAGCGAACATTGCAGTCTGAAGAAAAAGGAACCTTCTCTGATTGGCTGTTTCTTCCCGCATGCCTCGCATGCCCATTGTAGTCTGAAAATCAATTTTGTATTATTAATCGAGGGACATGAATACAAACTCAAAGTTTTCATTATTTCAATGAATGATGCCGTGTTTATGATTCATCCAGACCAAGCATGTATGCAAGCTCTGAAACAGGCCCACATCGAGCTGATTGATTAACTTTCAAAATACTATAAATATCCTATTTCATATTATATCTTTAACCATTCAGCAGGGCTACTATTGACGCTCTACTTGATCCTAATTCAGGATTAAGTGTCATTTTGTCGTCAGAGAGTCAATCCTTGGTCATTTGGTACTCTTGAATTCAATACTAGCGCACAATTTGGAGACGACTTTTATGGAACCTTAGTCGATTTCATTTATGGAACCTTAGTCGATTTCATTTATGGAACCTTAGTCGATTTCATATGAAATCGACTAAGGTTCCATAAAAGTCGTCTCCAAATTGTGCGCTAGTATAGAATTCAAAAAAATCCTCTCCTTCTCTTTCTGTCTCTTGTTCTTCCACACAAAGTCAATCGCGTATGCTCTATCTCGATTTTAAACTCCATTTGGTTCAAGAGTGCCAAACAAGCGTTGAAACTGGATTGCGATTGGAACTGTTTTGAAGAGTAGCCCCACTGAACCTGTGGTCTTGTGCAAGTGGTTTATGTGTCAGAGTAAACCATCATCATCACTAGCCTGTTTACGTTCACTGCTGGCGATGAGGCCTCTCCCATTGAATACAATGGAGGGATTTGCCATAATCACCATGGTTGGCACGCAGATTGGTGATCACAGTTTGCTGTTAAGTAATCAGGTGCATGCTGCTGCCCATCCCCTGGTAATCCCTTAGTAACGCTTTTACTACATCCACGGGAGAAGGAGGGGTCTATTCATAGGCTGGACACACCACAGCAACAAATTATACCATCAATACATATGTTACAAAAGTAATGAGTATACAATGTCTATTCAAAATCAAATTATGGTCTACAAAAGAATAGGGCTTCACTTACCGATCAACGACTCTAGCAGCTCTGCAAATCACTTTGCAATCTGGTGTATTGCTCAGACATTTTATATGGTTTGGTAGTAAACCAAAGGATTGCAGCCTTTCAACTATTTGACTTTCAATACTCTTTTCACCGTTGTTGTTCACAAATTCTTTAAACAGCTTGAAGTTTCTGTAGATAGTAAGAATCGAAGATAGTATTTATAAACAATAACCGTGCTACTAATAAACGCGGAATATCTTTGGAATAGTTACACTACATCGAATTTGAAAACTGTTCTGCTTGTCAATGCAAAAAACAAAACATTGTTTATTCCAAGGATAATTACTTCGAGTCTTACTACTTAGTCTCATTCTAGCTTCCTATACTTCCTATAAGAAGCTAGAATGAGAAGATTATCTTACCCTGGACACGTATTGAAAGGTAAACATGGACCATCCAATAACGCCTTCTGATTATTATCATAAGTAGTAGAGTCGGCTTCCATTATTTTTGGAGATTTTTGTTTATTGTACGTACGACATTAACAATGCCATGCACTGATCTTCTTGCATCATTAATCATCAATTCAATGACTCAAAGAAATGAAATAAAAAAACAAACAAAACAACCTGACCTTGTTCCAAGTTTTAATCATGTCTCCATCTTGTTTTGTTTTCATTTAGTCAGAACCAGTCAGATTTTTATTATTATTGTCAGTGTCATATCAGTGTCAAGGAAATATCATAGGGAGTGTCCGTAGAACATGTAAAATTATGCTGGCTTACCACGGAAGAATGAATGTATGTGGCTTACCCATGGAAGTAATAAGTACTACGTACACTTAGAGAATTTATAGTAGGGAGATGGCAAGCATACACTTTCCCCTCTGCCAAAGTACATGAACGGTCGTTCGTGTCAGTTTATAAAAACTAGTTTAGCCACGATCGTTCGCCATTCTGCGTTCATACCTGTCGCTATACGGAGCTCCTAAAAATGGTTGGTTGTGCTGTGGTTTCGTGTAGATGGCGGTCGGAAACATCAAATTTAACAAAATATGGAGTTTCTTATCACATTTAAATTGACAACACAATTAAGCCATTAATTTCACCGTAAAATATATTTTCTTACTGCAAGCTTACGACAGAAATAACGATACGTAATTTCTTGGTACGGGGACAAGTGATGTGAAAACAACGAACGAATGAATGAACGAAAGAGGCTGCAACGATTTTTATGAAATTAACAGGATAGGGAGTTTCAGGCCGGTCAGAAACGATCTCAAAGCTGTAAAAAAAAACCTGATTCCTGGTATTGAACGACGTAGGTATTGATATTTTCAATACCTACGTCGTTCAATACCAGCCTAAAATATAGGTTAAATGGGCTTGATTAGCTGTTTTGGGGTTAAAGGGGTTGTAAGGTTATTTTAGAAGTTTGTATTTCCGATTTTTTCCGGTTTTAGGGTTATTTCGTCAATCACAATATTAAATTAGGAAGGTATGCAAAAGTATACGGATATTCCAATGTCGTTTCGTATGAAAAAAGCAGATCCACGAAAATACATTTTCTTAACAATAAATTGATCCATTTTAAAACCAATAGCTTCTATTTTCATTAAATAAAATACAATATAAAATGTAATATAATTACCAGCTTATAATTGTTAAATCCATGTATGTGGCACCGAATCATAGACCTTCTTATAATCAATACAAGCCGCCGAGAGGTTTCCCTTGCTCCTCCTGACCTTCTGTCTGATGGCCATGTCAATGAGGAGGAGCTCCTGAATACCACGTGACCCAACCTTACATCCATTCCGAGCAGGAGCCAAAATATTGTTTTTTTTAACACTCAACAGTCACATACGTAGTCTTGATCCCACACTAAGATTCCCTGTATCGTAGGTACCCATCAGGAACTACGAGTACCTGGTAACATAACACCCAGACGGACAAATATTTGCAGATCATACATGCCTGATGCGTGTGATTTGGAAACCATATAATTTTATAAGAAACCAATGCACCACGGGTCTAGATATTAGTGTACTGATCAATAGCCAAAATAGAAGCAAACTTTGTTCGCGTGCAAAAGGACGTACGCGTCCTACCGGTGACCTCCTAAATCCTAAAAATCAATTTTTAACTGACTATGTTTTTCTGATTGTTTGTTACGCGATTACTTTTCATTAAATATGAATCAATTCATCCATTCAAACATAATAAACATACATCCATAGACTAGATCCATAGACAATGAATAATCTTAATTTCATTCAGTCTTTTACACCCATCACTAGTTTTTGCGCTAGTGTGCAACTAACCAATAGTGTAATTACAGAAATTATTTATTTGTGTGCTTGTTTTATGTTTGTGTGACGGCTTTTATTTCCGTGTGCGTTTATAGAGACGCCTCAACTTTCTGCATGAGTGTGCGTGAGTACGTAAATGTGTGCTGTACGTGTTTACCTCGCCTCCCGCAAAAAGTGGCAGAAATAATTTAGTACTAGAATTTGAGCATGCCATCTCCCTACATAAATTCTCTAAGTACGTACATATTACTTCCATGGGCTTACCTAAACGAACCCGTGTCCCTGCTGCCTGCCCATAGATGTAGTTACAGTGTTATAGGTACTAATCCGTGGTCGTGCGTGCCCTTTGATAATTTATATAAATGAAGGTCGTGCCAACTGCCTTCCCACAGATTATAATTATTATATTTTGCTTTAGATGCCAGATTGCCAGGGATATACAACGAACGCCCGGCCCCACGTGAAATGTGTTAGTCAGAATCATAAAACATGAACACGTCTAAACCTTGGTAGAAACATATTACGAATGAATTAGAGAATTTATATAAATTCTCTAAGTGAACACCCGACCCAACAAGACGTGTTTACATTTTCTGAAGTACCGTGCGTACCAACACATTTCACGTGGTGTGTTAATATTTCATCATCATTATAATCAGAGGCCCAATTCTCTAATTTTAAAACATTCCAGTCACAATATAATCTCGTGTCAGTCGCACTGTATCGTATAGTAACTACTACTTAATCTTCGCGTATGCATGCGAAGATTAAGTAATAGTTACTATATAGCTGACAGCTGACAGTGCGACTGAGACGAGATTATACTGCGAATTGAATGTTTTTAAATTAGAGAATTGGGCCTCAGATTATAGAAGTGCAATGCTGGACATAAGCCTCTCCCGTAAAATGCCACCCACGACGAAGAGTCTTGAGCCACCTCCATCCACTCACTATAAATATATCATAGTTTTGGGAATTATGTAGCTACGCACTACAACAGCGCCGCTTTCACAGTTGTACAATATTTTATAATGTACAAATGCAATATTTTATTATTATGCAAGCACAGCACAACCACAACCCTTAGTCTGTGCTCAGTGCTGTTACGTATAGTATATTGCATCCTCTTTGAGTGCTGTGCTCGTGCGTAATGTTGTTCTATGTTGAAATCGCAAAAAAATATAAATTATAGCAGCTACATAAACTGTGGTAAAAAAAAAAAAGAAGTGGTTTTCTATAGTTAGGTCGTTCAATTTGTACGGTAAGTTTTTTTGTTCGCGAGATGTTCGTCTGATGCGTTAGCATCCTACTAGTTTGTGATGGTGCCTAGCCTAATGGTACTGGCTGTTGTGTGTGCCGTAAACGTACTATACTTACTTAACTTATAAATCTGTGCCGTGAACGTAAACGCACCGGCTCGCATTTTGTATTGTTTCAGTTTTGTTTTGTTTGGTGTTTTTTGAATTTTGATCTTATTCGTATGGTGAATGTAATTTTTGTTCGTGATCTTAGTTTCCTTTCATTATCGGTGATATACGCAAGCCTGGAATCATGTAAGTATTGAAATTCTCTATACTATAACTTGTCATAGGTACCTTTCTGCTAAAAACATGCTTTTATAGGAATTTGTCTCATGGTATTATTTTGCACATCGATCTGATTATGGTAGTATGTTGTATGATTACTGATAAAAAACGAAACTGGAAACTAATGTTCCCACTGCTTGTCCCTACAATGTGTTCAGGCCAGACTCTTATATAAAATACCCCTGAAGTTCAGGGTATTTTTTTGCAGGGTGGTTTGAACTCCAGTTCCCAATCACCAAACCAAATACTAAAGAACTATCTACACAATAGAAATAAAATACAGCTATCTTTTATCCACCTACATTCATCCGGGAAAATATTGTTTGAACTTTTATTTAATTTCATTTATTTCCACCATAGGATCACAAGGAACATTTGGCTCACACTATACATGCAGTGGATAGTTTGTTTGATTATACCTCCTACCCAAACAACCCACCCGCTAACCCAGACTACCTAGGTCAATAGATTGGCCTCATGTTTTTTGTGTTTGAATTTAGCGAGTCAACTAAATTTGAATCGTTTGATGCAGCTTGTTATGCCAACTACGTAGCGTACCTATGTGTGTAGTTTATGATTATTTCCTTTGCATGCAAGTTTTTTATTACACAAACCAAACACATTTTTGTAGTAGGTAAGCAGTTCTGACTGTAATTGACAGGACAGATAAACAACCTGGACAATCAGGAAACCTGTGGTATTTGATGGGATATTTTTATTAACGGACGTTGGACATACATACATTATCTGATATTACGAGACAATTCCGGCCATCTAAAACATGAGACCAGTCAGTGCTGTTCATAAATATGGTTTCTGATAAAAAAAAAGAACATAAAATAATGTATCTGACTGTATCACTCACTACAAACACAAACTTAGGTATTAATATAAACTTCAGTAACTTAAAAACCCTTGGTCATTCATCATAAATGGAGTACATACTTATCTTGTTTACTAGGAAGTCATACAAACCAGGCAGTTGCTTTGAGGCTAAAAAAACTACTTCTCAAGCCAATGCAAGTTAAGGTAGACTTTTGAATCAAAGCGTTTGTGGCGTCATTCACTGCGCGTTAGTGACGCTACAGCAGATTGGCAGATAATGTAGGGGAATTACTTTATAAAATAAGTATCTATGGAAGATTACAAGAATACCTGAAAGAAAAATTGGGGCAAAGTTAAATAAAAGATTTAAGTAGGTACTTTTATTAATCAGTTTTACTATATTAGGTCGGCGCGGCGAAGGCACCAAAGTGTCACGAGGCGTGTCGGTGGCGCTATAGACGCCGCGTTTGTGACGCTCTTCCTTTAATGTTGGGTCTAAAAACATCTCATGGAATTTCCGCATCGCGTTGCAATAGTTATTTAGTAATCTGTGTAAACGCCGAGTTCGCGATTAAGGGCAGCTAGTTTGGTGAGGTAAGATGCGTATTTTTAAAGAAATTTCGCAAGTTCGATTCTTAATTGACATAGGTAGCTTACACTGCCTAAACTTGTGTGCATGTACCACGTTGCTCTGACAAATATTTTTTGATTGGATAAGTACCTATATTAACGCTGGTTTCCTTTAAGTTAGTAGTTTTGTTAGTAGTAAAGCTTTTTTGTGAAAGAGTTCGTCCAGGGAAGTATTACCACAATTACTTATAGGCAACGCCAAGCAGCATCACTGTTCACTTGACAAATGTCAAGATTCGTGCCATAACAACACATCTGTGAAAATTTATACAGGCTGCCTCTTGCGACTGCGCTGCCAACATCTACCTGTGACAGATCCCCAGATAAACTGACAGCGAAGGCTTAGTAATAGGTCTCATTTGCAGTGGCAGTGTAGGCCGACTTACAGACGAAAACTTCAACACTTGCACCAACACAATTGACAGCTTAGCCAAGTCAGCTTAATTATAGCCAAGTTGATGCAATTTACCCATTAGCTTAATGTCTTTCTTGATGTCTCTTCCCTCAGCAGTTTTGTTTTGTAAGCAAAGCGTGTGGACACCCAGCCAAGTCAGGTCAATTACATGATACATTAGTCTTGGCGCCGGGCGCCCGCGTCGTGTTACGTGATGAGGACTTGGTCGAATAGGTTAACTTTTTAACCGACTTCACAAAAAGGAGGAAGTTCTCAATTCGGTTATACAATTTTTTTTTTTTATGTTTGTTACCTTATATCTCCGGCGTTTATGAACCGATTTGGAAAATTCTTTTTTTATTTGAATAGATATACTTCCAGACTGGTCCCATTTTTTTCAAAATCCAGTTCTGATGATGGAATCCATGAGGAATTGAGGGAACTCCTCAAATATTGTAGGCATACATATGGCGATTTTGATATTTTCAGCAACAAACCAAGCATTTGCATTCAGAAAGTATCATAATATCCTTTCACCACTATGGTTCTTTCATCATTTTTTTTCATCCAAATATTTAGTCGAACACAATGGCGAAAGTCGGTTTTTTAAATGAAAAGTTATAGATTTCAAAGTTAAGTACCTTCGATAAATGTAACTTATAAATCAATTTTTAAACTGGCAATACCTACCTCATCATCATCATAACAGCCGGTTGACGTCCACTGCTCGTATAGGCCTCCCTACATTACAATATACATCCTACATGGCATCGCGTCGTCGTCTTTCGGATCGTGCTCACTTGAGACCTTTATTCCCCAAGGGAACATCACTCAATAAATACCTACATGGACTTTTTTGAAAGCCTCTGCCGCCTTTATCCGGTTAATGATTTTGTTGATGTCATCATTCCAAGTTTATGATTTTTGACCTTGTATTTATAGCATTTACTAATACAAATAAAGTGCAGCGAATTTAGAGGTTGTCCTCATGGTAAACAGTTTTTGTTACACCACCTGTATAAAGTATCATGTCACGGAGTGATTTGTTGCAATTCGGCACCGTTCGTCCATTTCCCCGTTCGTCCACTCGGTGCCCGTTCGTCCATTTCCTCATTCGTCCATGACATGTGGCAAGTAATATTTTTCTAAATGGCACTGACTGTTCATAAACAAAACTACATAGTCTAGTATTCCACATTTAATAGGATTTTACAACAGTTAGGTATTTTGGTTTTCAATTCACAAGATAAAATAGACCAGTGCGTCTTCCGTCCGAGCTAGTTGATAGCGGTGTCCGTGGCCGCAAGGTCCGGCGCCGGGGCGCTTGGTCGCACCCCTCGCCTCCGTGCTTTCCCTTTGGCTATCCTGCTGTTCCGCGTAGACATCCTCCGGGGCCTTGAAAGAGTTGCTTTCAAGGAATCATTATCATTCAAATCATTAGAGACTCTGGAGACTCTATGTCGTCAGTTTGCTCTTCGTTTTGATTGCTATCAGCCTTCACGTCATCATTGGCAGGTAATACGCACATCTTATTAATTGCCCTTCTTATTGTGCCCTTTGTTGTTAGGACATCGGCTACCCTGCTGATCCCATCAGTTCCAGGGTATAATTGGCTGATGCGTGCTAGCCGCCATTGTAGTGGAGGAAGATTGTCTTCTTTAAGTATTACGAGGTCTCCAACCTGAAGCTCTCGCTGCTTCGTTCTCCATTTAGTCCGCTGCTGAAGCTCCGCTATGAACTCCCGGCGCCACCTCTCCCAGAAGTGTTGCCTTAGTTTTTCGATGAGCTGGTATCGGTTTGGGTGCTTTGAAGAGATTGGTAGTGACGGAACTGCAGCTAGAGGTCGCCCAATCAGAAAATGCCCTGGAGTCAAGGGAGAAGGATCAGTTGGGTCAGAAGAAAGGGGGGTTAAAGGACGAGAATTCAATATTGCTTCAATTTGTGTAAACAACGTGGCTAGCTCCTCGAAGGTAAGGGAAGCATTTCCAGCTACACGCCGTAAATGATATTTTGTCGACTTTACTCCCGCTTCCCATATTCCCCCAAAATGAGGTGAATACGCAGGGCTAAATACAAATCTAAACCCTTCATTAGAGGCAAAATTGGTAACAGACTCACGACTAGATCTGAGTATTCTACTTATTTCAGTGTTTGCGCCCTTGAAGTTGGAACCATTATCACAGAATATTGAATTAGGTTTGCCTCTCCTAGAGACAAATCTTCGTAATGATAAAATAAATGCTTCACTACTCAAATCGCTAACCAATTCTAAATGAATCGCTTTGGACGATAGGCATATAAATAAACATAAATAACATTTGGATATACGGTTTCCTTTTCCTTTGCGACTTGAAATCATAAAAGGTCCGGCAAAATCGACACCACACGAGTAGAAAGGGAACGACGAGTAGCTCCTTTCGGCAGGTAAATTGCCCATTAAAGGTTGCAATGTTTGTCCGCGTAAGCGAATACAAATCATGCACTGCTTGGTCGTGCTACGTGCCAAATGCCTGCCACCTATAGGCCAGAATCTCTCTCTTATAGACGCTAGAAGATGCTGTGGACCAGCATGAAACAACCGTTCATGTTCACATTTAAATAACAATTTCGTGAAGTGATGCTTCGATTCTAAAATCAGGGGGTGTTTTTTATCATAGTCGAAATCTGAGTTTTGAATTCGACCCCCAGTTCTCAATAAACCGTTTGAATCTACAAAGCAGTTCAAGGATAATAATTTAGATTTGCGGTGGAGAGCTGTTTTGTTTGTAATTATTTGAATCTCTTCCTTGAAGCTTTCATTTTGACTAAATTTGATTAACAATAATAAAGACTTATTTAATTCATTCGTATCTAACGGTCCTATAAACTTTGATTGTTTGTTTTTGCAGTTGGTTATAAAACGTAACACATAGCCATAAATTCGTTTTAAATTATTTAAGCTAGAATATTTAACAAACTGAAGAGTTTCCGTGCTATTGGTACTTGAAACATGACATTCAATTGGGTTTTTAACTTCAGGTAGGTTACTAGGGTTATATGCGTGTGTTTGCTTAGGCCAGCCAGATGGGTCACCTGCGAGGAACGAAGGCCCTTCCCACCAAAGGCAAGAAGATTGAAGCTGCTTAGGACTCACTCCTCTAGATGCTATATCCGCTGGGTTAAGATCTGTAGGCACATGACAAAATGTAAACCCACTGGTAAGTTCATTAATCTCATTTACACGATTGCACACAAACATTTTGAGATCCTTAGGCGGAGTCTTAACCCACCCCAACACCACAGTTGAATCGGTCCATAAGTATTTTTTACTGATGTCAGCACGTAATGACTGTAAAACTTTTGAGCATAGGCGAGCACCTAACAGAGCACCACATAATTCCAACCGAGGTATAGTAGTTGGGTTCAGAGGCGCAACTCGTGCTTTAGCGCACAACAACCTTACGGCGATACTTTGGTCCTGATTCTCAGAACGCAAATACACGCAAGCCGCGTAGGCTTGTTGGGAGGCGTCTACGAAACAATGCAATTCTATGTTTCCCTGGGTTTTACACAGCGCCCGTCGAGGGATCTGTATTAGAGACAAACTTGAAAATTCTTTGACTAAACTTGACCAGTTTTTGCTGAACTCGGCGGGAACAGGATCATCCCATTCAAGCTTAGATAACCACAACTCTTGTAGCAAAATTTTTGCTATTATTATGCAAGGACATAACAACCCTAATGGGTCAAAAACTTTCGAGGTAGTCGATATCACTGATCTTTTAGTAATATGAGAGGAAGGTTCCAGGTCTGTGGAGAATTGTAGCGAGTCAGCTGTAGGTGACCAGTTAAGACCCAAAACACTGGATTCTTTATGGAAATCCATAGGTTTTGACGAATCTATTTCAGTATCAAATAATTCGGGACAGTTTGTCCGAAACTTTCTAAGAGGTAGACATGCCGAGTTTAGTACATCAACGACATTTTTATAAATGTATTTTAAGCCATCTACGGTGTCACTACCTGTATTTAGATCATCAGCGTAAAAATCACTTTGAATAATGCGAGCTATAGATTTATCCTCACATTCATTAGCAAGCTGTAAGAGGCATCGAAAACTCAGAAACGGCGCCGAGGCCGTGCCATAGGTAATTGTGTTGAGTTGAAGAACATCAATCGGTTGATGCTTTTCCTCACGCCATAGTATAAGCTGCAGATGGCGCTGGGAAGGGGACACTTCAATTTGACGATACATTTTCTCTACATCTCCCGTAAGAATATACTTATGCTCACGAAAACGTAACAATATTGATATTAAATCACTTTGTATAACTGGGCCGACCATTTGTATATCATTGAGTGATTTTCCCGAGTGAGTTTTAGAAGAAGCATTAAATACCACTCTAAGCTTAGTGGTTTCACTCTTCTCACGGATCACTGCATGATGAGGCATATAGTATCCAAATTCTGGCCTACTTATTTTGGTTAGGTGGCCTAAATTGGCATATTCATTAATAAACTCTTTATAAATTACTTTTAAATTAGGAAATTTAATAAATTTTCTCTCTAAACTTTCCAAACATTTTTTTGCAATAAAGTAAGAATCACCAAGTGCGTCCTCAGGCGCTTCCTTAATAGGTATTTTAACAGAAAATCGGCCACTTGGCAGGCGTGAAATGTTCTGGGTGAAATGATTTTCACAAAGTTGCTCTTCAATGGAATATGTTTTTGTTTGTGGCAAGTCATCAATTTTCCAAAAGTTTTCTAACGAATCCTTTATTTCTTGAGAGAAGTTACACTGAACTTCCGGGATTGACTGACTCATTACTATGGGGCCACCAACAAGCCATCCGAGCTTAGACTCTTGAAGAACCGGTTTATTTGAACCGAGTTTAATTAGATTAGATCCGACTATTTCCCAATAAACATCTGCTCCTAAGAGAATGTCTACCTCAGCAGGGGAAAAATATTTAGGGTCAGCAAGTTGAATATTGTGGGGTAACTTCAAATATTCAGTATCAATCACTGAGTTTGGTAAAATACCTGTGATGCGTGGCACTACCAAACATTTAACATTCTTTTCGAAAGGCATCACTCTTGACTTTATTTTAATACTACATATTTCAGATATTTTGCAGCCTACATTATTAATTCCCCTCACATTTACCGTACAGGAGCGATCAATAGGCAACCCTATTCTTTCTTTTAAGTTAGCGGTAACAAATGAAGATTGACTTCCTGTGTCCAGCATTGCACGAGCTGTGTAAGTTTTATTATTTACTATTACCTTTACTAATGCTGTACACAACAGCACTTGACCGGCTGATGAAGATAACGTGAGAGAGACCGGCAGCGAAGAAGAAGAAGTTGAGGGTTGTGCTTGTGCATATGCCGTGTCAGTTTTATGAATAAGCGTGTTATGTTTCTTTTTACATGTGAGACACAAACCTTTGAGTTGGCATTGATACACATTGTGACCACTGCGTAAACAATTTTTGCATAACTTCAATCTAGAAACTTCATTGACGCGATCATCGGTACTCAAATTCTTAAACTTAGGACACCCATACAAAGGATGATCCTCACTGCACAAAACACAACAGGTTTTATGACCTTTCTTATCGTTAGATACCACGAAACTCTTAGATTGAGCGTAAGGCTTTGGCTTGCTATCAGCTGGTTTTTCAAAACGGCTGGTATTACTATAAGACGTTTCAAGTATGTCAGCACGATCACGCAGGAATGAATTGAATTCACTCAATAATGGTAATTCACTTAGGTTGCATTTTAACTCTTCCCACTTTCTGCTCGTGTTTATATCTAATTTTGTTGAGACCATGAATATTATTAAGGCATCCCACTTGTCAGTAGGCTGGCCAAGCGAATCAAGGGCACGTAAATGCTTTGAAACATGATCGACAACAAACCGCAATGCTTTAAAGGATTCAGTACGCAAAGGCTCGATACTAAACAAAGCTTTTAAATGATTATTAATTAGTATATTTTTGTTATCGAACCTCTGGCATAATAGATCCCATGCTATCTTATAGTTCTTGGCACTAAATTCTATTGATTTTATCACAACCGATGCACCTCCTTCTAAGGAGGAACGTAAATAATGGAACTTATTTATAGGGGGGATCCCTTCATTGCTATTTATTACTGATTCGAATGTGTCCTTGAACTCTAACCAGAGCAAATAACTGCCATCAAATGTCGGTAATTTTATAGTTGGTAATCTAATAGCATTGGCTGCATAGGTAGGACAAGCACTAAAATCATCCCCGGAATTCCCTTCCCTTTGATGTTTATTTGGGCGATTATCTAAAATTTCTTGACAGTTGGATATCAGATTCAAAAACAGATTTTCCAACGTATCTCTTTCTTTGATTTGTTCATCTGAATCATTATGCAATAAATCTATTTTATCTTGTATAGCCTCGTAATCATTCATTAATAATTGACATTTATTTGACTTTAACTCTAATTCTTTGTATTTGACAGAAGAAATTTCCTTCAAACTTTGTGTATTATTAACATAATCAGAAAACTTAGTTAATCGTCCCTTAACAATGCCTCTTTGTTTAATTAGGTTAGACAATTCAATCTTGTCCTGGTTATCCGACTTAGGCTCAGTAACACTCATTTTACCAGATAAAATCACTTGATATTAATTTGGGCAAACAAACAATAAATAAGTAAAATGTGCACTCAAACCTGTTTAAAAGATGAGTAGCTCCAGATCCAGTCGCCACTGTCACACTTGCCCGAGTTCGTGATTGCTCCAGTCGAGCACACAGCTTGAGCCAGCAAGCTGTCACAACTCACAGCAAGTGACCGCGCGAGACTAGCTGCGCTTGGGCGCAACGGTGCAGGCGCAATGCTTGCGAAAGCGCTCTTTGTGAGCTGGAATAAATCGGCAAATACTATTGAATAACAAGTAGGTATAACAAGTGAATAAAACCTTTTAAATAGGTATAAAAGGAACCTTTTTAGCAGCTGATTTTAGGCTTTATAAAATATAAATAATCAAACTCAACTCTCGATTTTGATCTTGAGGTCTGATTTAGCTTGTATGTAGGTAATGATTATTTACATAATCATATACTTAAGTAAAAAATAGGCAAAAAATATTATAAACAGTAATAGAAGAAAGAATAGATTTAGCAGATTTATTTATTTTAGCAAAATGAAACGTATTTTTAGCAAAATAAGATGATTATCTTAGATGTATTTTTTGGAAGAAATTTCGTTCCTACTTAATAGGGACTTGAACTTTTTAACGCTAGCGTGCCGATAAAGTCTCAATTTAAGCTAGATTAGGTGGATACCTAACGCTTGAGTTACTCAAGGAGCGTTACTCCAAGGTAGCAAGGCAAGCCAGCTGCTGCGCACAAATAAAGCAATTGAATTTATGGAACTTTTTAGGAAAGATTAGAGTAGGTAAATTAGGAATAAGGCTTACTTTCTTTGGTCTAGACCTTTGGATCACGACGATGTCCCCACAGGCTCCAACAGCACGAATCCTCTCTCTCCTGGGCTCCAGCTCCAATAATTTGCAATAAGTTTATAGAAGTGCATAGAAGTCCAAAGTCTGTTCAAAATGACGCCGCAATTTTGCACTCGTTGACGCGACGGTTAGAAATCAATTAGGTACGATTTTAGAGCACTGGTCCTGTCACGGTCGCCACTTTTTGTTCATAAACAAAACTACATAGTCTAGTATTCCACATTTAATAGGATTTTACAACAGTTAGGTATTTTGGTTTTCAATTCACAAGATAAAATAGACCAGTGCGTCTTCCGTCCGAGCTAGTTGATAGCGGTGTCCGTGGCCGCAAGGTCCGGCGCCGGGGCGCTTGGTCGCACCCCTCGCCTCCGTGCTTTCCCTTTGGCTATCCTGCTGTTCCGCGTAGACACTGACTTCAGTAGGTTTTTAAAGTTTAAGATTAAAAACTAATTTCACTACGAAGTTATTCGCGAATACTCATAAAAAAATGTATAAATGGTCAAATTGAGAAACCTCCTCCTTTTTTGAAGACGGTTAAAAATACTAAATATGTAATGGTAGCTACAAATGATGATATATTTATACTTATCATATCTGTACTGATAACAACTGGCCACTTATAACGGGGAAACAGACGAACGGGGCATCAGACGAACTGGGAATGAACTAGTCAGACGAACAGGGAACCAGACGAAACGACCTAAACCATTTGTTGGTTTGGCTTTTGGTCATGTCATTGTCATGATACCTATTCATTTTAGAAATCATCATTATTTATCCACTGCTGGACACGTCATGCCACACCACAACACATGCTTTTATAATGACGAACGAGCCGTATTCACCTTCTTCCCGTAACCTTTGTAATGTAATCGACCTTTCTGAGGAGCGTCCTACCCACACTGCGTCTTCTCGTAGTTCTCTGGAAGCTCTGGAAGTATAACAAGCGTAGCGTGTGCTGTTTCTTGCATATTTTTGCTGATGTTTATTTATTTTTGACTACCTTCCTAAGGTTTTTAAGTTCTCATTTATTATGTATCAGCAACTCCTTGCTCCGAGGCACCACACAGGCGCTTCTCACCTAGTGGTAAGACGGACCATTTATGCAAGCTAAGCCGTGTTTGTTGCCTGATTCATCTAGGCTTGGTCGCGTTGGAACAGGAGTAATTTTAGTTTATAAGACGATTCAAAATGATCCTTGTGATTTCAATGAATAAAATTCTTTTGACTTTGACTATAGAGCAAGCCCGTTACGACTTGCTAATAAATCACTTTTAGGTAATTTCAGCGATATCTATAATTGTTTGATTCCTTCAATTAGTTGCAATGTGTTAATATAATTGGGGTCTATCTAACCCACGTAGGTACTGCATGTAATCGTTTGACTGTATCCTTTCGATTGTTCCCTAATTGTTTTTGATTGTCTCTTGCGTGGGTGTGTAGGTAACTCTGCTCCAAGTAACTCAATCCGAAAGTCTTGAGACAAACGCAGCTTTCTATACGACAAAGACGCACATTCAAATCACGAATTAAACTTCCTCCTCATAAAGAATCCAATTATAGATACGGTCACGTAAGAAATAATATTAAGTACTTAGAATGGTATGGTCATTGATTTCGGCTTACGGCGCGGGGCGAACAAATTCACTCGCTACCTACCTACTTAAAAACTGGTCAAGTGCGAGTAGGACTCGCGTGGAAAGAGTCCCGTACAAGTAGGCTACTATACCACTGTTCCAATAAACACATTTTATTCGCATTTTCTCTTTACGAATAATTTCAGTTTCCTGTAGAAAAAAGACTTAAGATTTTTATACGTTTTCCTGTAGGTAAACTATGAGTAAGGATCAATACTTAGTTTTTTTTTAAGTTTTGCCTCATCATTTTCTGATATGGGAATGGTAAATTTTTCCATATTTTCTTTAATATCATTTAAACTAAGCATTTTAAAATTACAAAAAAATATGCTTGTATTGCTTATAATAATTTCCGTCATTTGATGTAACTATCACATGATGCACTTAACAAGTATTTATACAATTTTCTAGATTGCCCCCTAATATGAACAGAATTCGTTTATTTACGCTATAATCCGTGATCGGCCCCCCAAGTTTAAAAAGATTTGAATAGCGCTAAGGCTGCCAAAATGATTCCCATTAAGGCGTTCCCCATTGCTATTTGCTACTGTAATTTGGGGGGCTGATCATCTAATTCTGTATGTACCAAATATCAACCAATTCGGTCCAGTAGCTTCGGAGAAAACAGTCTGTGCCAGACACATGAGTGATCCTATAATGGTTCTGTTGGTACCTTGGAGGTACGGAACCCTAAAAATTAATGAATGTAATAAAACATTAGAAAAACTGAAATGCTTACTCCAGTTAATTTATCAAAGCATAATCAGGCGGCTGTAAAATCCTTTTCGTAACAAAACATGGAAGTTACTCGCCGGTTTAGTACTTTGTGACCTTGGTTAAAATCGGCATTGTCAAGTCACGCCACACGAAGACATTACTCAAATGGAGACATTCGTGTCTTCCAGCCATCAGTAACATTATGACAAATTGGTTTCGTCGCTCCACAAATGTCGGTTATTCGCAATTTCAGCTAAATAAACAAGTCCTATGGTCCAGTCCATCCATGTTGCTATGGTGTTACCAGCCTATGAATCGATCCGTCCGTCTCCTCCATAGACATACACTAAGGACACGGCGGACGCTCGCTGGATAACCGCCAAATAAAATGGTGTAAAAAATCAGTTAGTGACACCCTCGATAATCAGTCGGTGACGTACACCGCGCGCGATCGTTTCGGCCACAAAATGCCGTATTGTGTGGTGAAAGGCTGCAGAAACAACTATGCAAAGTGTAGCTTAAAAAATATGACATTTCTTATCATCGGTATGGCAAAATTTTGTATGTTAAACTTTCCCTAATAATTTATAGAAAACAAATTTATTTCCTTGGTAGATCGCTCTCCAATTCAATACTGCGATCACCAGTCGGGTAAGTAATTATGGTAAATCCATTCATTGCATTATATGGCAAGGCCTCGTCCAACAGTGGGCGTCTAAAGGCTTGTGATGATGAAAACAAGTCCCATCACTTGCTTTTACAGGTACTTCTCTACTAAAGTTATCTAAACTGGGCCCTTATTCGCTATGACCAACCGTAACATAACGCGGGCTCGTTACGATATCTGCGTGGAATCATCGCTGAATCGTATGGGTGACGTCGCACGTTATTGACAAGGAATCTCTTAGGTCATAGCGAATAACCACCCTGAATAGTAAGTAATGTTGTAATTACACTGTCCGCCGCTTGTTCGTAGGTATTTCAGAGTTGATAAAGACAGAATTAGTAGATTGTATCATAAGGGAGCAAAATAATATTTTTACGGCGAGGGCGCTTTTTGAATCCAGAGCGAAGTGAGGGATTCTTTGATTCAAAGTACGTCGCCCGAGCCAAAAATATATTTTGCGCCCGAGTGTTACACTCTACTTTTCATCACCCACTATGAGAAAATAAAAGGCGCCTCATATTTTATTTCAAAACAAAACCATGAATTTCTAACAATCTGTGAATAACTTATCATTTAAAAAACAGACTTCCGCCATTGTATTCGACTAAATATTTGGATGAAAAAAAAATTATGAAAGAACCGTAGTGGTGAAAGGATTATGATACTTTCTGAATGCAAATGCTTGGTTTGTTGCTGAAAATATCAAAATCGCCATATGTATGCCTACAATATTTGAGGAGTTCCCTCAATTCCTCATGGATTCCATCATCAGAACTGGATTCTGAAAAAAATGGGATCAATCTGGAAGTATTCAAATAAAAAAAGAATTTTCCAAATCGGTTCATAAACGCCGGAGATATGAGGTAACAAACATTAAAAAACAAAAAACCTGAATTGAGAACCTCCTCCTTTTTGTAAAGTCGGTTAAAAATGACGAAATCGCGGGCCGTAGTTAGCGCGTTTCTAATTTGTTTTTTTTATTCAGCCGGTGGTGGGACTATGGCCCTCGGCGTCGTACCAGCCAGTATTTATTTAAACAATATTTGCGTTCGCCTTCTTTGGCGCTGAACACGATTTCAATCCTGCTATGCAATGCTGGATTTGATGATCCAAATTTAAAAAGGGCGCGGCAAAGATAATTGCGGCGCACTTATTTGTGTTTGATTCTTTTCAAGAAGTGCGCGTAAAAGATAATTGCGGCGCACTTATTTGAGTTCGATATGTTCCGAATTCAAAAAGTGCGCGGCAAAGATAATTGCGGCGCACTTATAGAAGCTTCATACAGAAAACACCACCTTTGGGTGCACTTAAAGGCGAACCAAGTCGTCCTTTTCGAATAGATGGGATGAAAAAATTACAGATCACACAGTATATCACATCAGTAGACTTAATTTAGACGTCCGAGGCCTTCCCCATAAAATGCAAAGGGGGTGATTTGCCATAATCACCACGCTTGGCAGGCGGATTGGTGATCGCATTATTGGTGTTGAGTACGTAGGTGGATGCTGCTGCCAATTCTCTGGTGTAATCTTTTATTTGATTTATACGACATCCATGGGAGGAAACGGAGGGGACTTTTCTTAGGCCGGACAAACCACAGCAATATGGATAAAATAAATAGCTAAGTATAAATAAAAATAAATAAATGCTGGACATTTCACACAACATTATCTAGCCCCAAGCTAAGCAGAGCTTGTGTTATGGGTACTAGATAACTGATATACTTAATACAATACATTACATAGATAGATATTTTTTATTATACATAGAAAAATGCCCAGAACACCCTAAACAAATATCTGCCGATATACAAATATTTGTTTTGAGGCGGGAATCGAACCCGCAACCTCCTGCGTCGCAGGCGAACCTTCGCCCGCCGCGCAACAGAGGTCGTCAAGTATGTATTGGTATACGGAAGCGCGAGTTCTTATCGCACTTTGCCGGCTTTTTATGTACTTACACGGTTTTCCTGATGTTAATTAACCTTTACTGGACCGTTCCTACTGCACGCCCGATATAGCTTACTTGACCTGGATTTATAGCTTATTGTTAGAAAACATAAAATTTATAGGGTCGTCGCCTTATAACGCACACTTTGACATTTCCTGATGTGAAACTGTGCAAGAGCTTTCTATTTCGCTTCTGTAAACTTAAATAGTGCGTCCCATTTGATGAAATTTTGATAACCTCCGTGGCGCGGCAGGCGAATAGCCGGCTGAGAAGTAAAAGGTTGCGGTTTCGATTCCCGTTGCGAAACAAATGTTTGCATGATCTGCAAATATTGGTGCCGGGTCTGGTTTTTTGTAGTACCATGGTACTCGTAGAACCTGATACCCACGACACAGGGAATCCTAGTGTGGTAGGATCAGGGTTATGTATGTGACTGTATGTGACTGTTGGGTGTTATGTTATTTTAATGAATCTCTTGTATGAGAACTGTATCGCTAACCCGCTTTATACAAACCGAAGCTCCTAATTTGGATATTAATTAATTCTATATAATTTTTTTACCTAATCTAGAGACTAATATAGTAGTAGTATGGTTTCCCATTAAATTGTACAGTTTCGAAATCGCCGAAAGCATTGATGAAGTAATGATCACTGTACGAGTATTTCCTTTGATACGTTTAGTCGCCGCGCCCCGCGTGACCTAAAGCTATATAAAGTTTATGAGAGCCTGCTAGTAATATTCGTCTCTAAGCTGATCATGCGGATTTGCAGCCGATAGTACAGCTATCTTCGGAACGCGGAGCCAATGGTTATAATTAGCTTAGCAGCTTTGTCGCTGAGTTCAAATCGCTCCTGGAAGCTGGATATCGAGATGCAAACATACGGACAATTGCAAGTCAAATGTCAACTATTAGGGGATCAGAATATCTTAAGATAGCAGTCTCAAATAACTTTGCATGGTTAAGATTGGGCCAACAACGGTTTGAAAGTTCTCCTTAGACAAACATACATACAATACCTAAAGTAGAGTACCTACGTCCAATCCAAAACTGAACACGCCGCTATTTCAAAATAAAATATTCCCTAATCCGTAAACACAAGGACCGTTTTCGAACGTCAAGCTTCTGTCGAGTGCCAAGTAAAAATAATAATAATAAATGCTGGACATTTCACACAACATTATCTAGGCCCAAGCTAAGCAGAGCTTGTGTTATGGGTACTAGATGACTGATATACTTAATACAATACATTACATAGATAGATATTTTTTATCATATATAGAAAATACCCAGAACACCCTGAACAAATATCTGCAGATCGTACAAATATTTGTTCCGAGGCGGGAAGCTAACCCGCAACCTTTTCTCGAGGTCGTCGAGAAAAGCTGTAGAGGGGCGTTCAGCTTTAGACTAGACGCAACCGACGCCGATTCGTTAACTCAAAGAACTCGCTTCGCTCGTACAATTATAGGAGGAATCCATCCAGGAGGGGTCGGTTGCACCATGAATGACTAAATATTTTTTACAAAGAAATGTAAATTATTTTCACCGGCGAAAACGAACAGGGGTTGTGTTCCCCACATAAGTGGACCCCATTTCGTTCGCGTGCTTGCATTATTTCCGGCTCCTTATTTGCAACTTTTTTTCTTAATTTTTTACTTAGCTGGAAGCACACTTGCACAAAACAGTACTCAATACAAATACTGCGATCACCAATCCGCCTGCCAAGCGTGGTGATTATGGTAATTCCCCCATTGAATTTTATTACGGAGGCCTCGTCTAGCAGTGGACGCCTAAAACCTGCTGCTGATGATGATGATGATTACTTTAGAAAAACCGAGAAGCAATAATAAAGCCTTGTTTGAAACAAGTAGTATCTTTCATCAAGAAAATTGTAGTACTTAGTGGTTTTTTACAAGCTTTTATTTAACTTGCAATGTTTGTATGTTTGTCTGGGTGGAATCTGATTTTTTTCATACCTGTCAAGTTCAGATGACAATACCCCTCCGTCCCAGATGTACCATTGAGTTGTACCATTGATGGTACAATTGAAATACACTATTATGGTGACAGCGAGCTGATCTGATGATGGAAACGGAAGGTGGAAAACGGAACTCCTCGATGATTAGTAGTAGCCTGGCAGTATTTGGGCTCATTTTAATCAGGTTCCGAAAACGAATTTAACATAAGCTTGTTTTGAAAAATACATTTTTCAACAATAAACTTATTTTAAATATTTATTTCCTTTTGCCAACCACCAAAATGTCAAAGCAAATATTTATCACTTCATCCGATAAGTATAGTCGATAGTGCTAAATGGCTTGTTTTCACAAGTTGAACGAACTGGCTTAGATCGACACAAACTTTTAACGCTTACGTGATTATGTTAACAGCAAACAGATGTTAATGCATCCTTGTTGAAGGAAGTGTTTCGGCTTTTAAAACTCGTCGATGGAAATAAGTTGTACCTAGTTTTGTGGCGAAACAGACGAACCCTTGGAAATCTATAAAATAGGTCGTACTTACTATCTTCAGTTTCGTTTGCGAAAGACTCGTTTTTTCGAGAACTTTTCTTTCCCACACTTACAAGCTGTGGAATGAGCGAGGTTTTTCCCGCTTAGTTACGAAAAGGGCAGTTTTAAGAAAAATGTCTAGAAATTTATTCAGGGTCACCAGGCCAGCAGGCAGGCATTTTTTCAGGCATGGTGTCTATAATTGACGGTGACCCTTTGCATAAGGTGCAGGTTTCGTCAATTGTCTATCTATTTCATTTAAAAAACGTTAGATTTTATTTATACATACTCGTATGTCTAGCATTGTTCATTACACCGCTATTATACAAGAGTCCATCTATTGGAACAAGTCTCTCAAATTGTTTCATCGCTAATTCCCTACCTACCCCCGAAGGTCGGTGGTAGTTGATGATTTATTCGAAAGATACTCTTATGATGTCCTCATGTAAAACAGTTTATTTTCAAACTACATGCTAGTTAGTCGGCCGGCAGGTAGTTCTTGTTATTGCTATTCCAAAAGCTTTTAGTGGAAACGACTTTAACGACATTGTTGTAGAACGCAGAGTCGTGGCTCTTAACCCAAAAGCTGATATAACGTCCGTGGGAAAAACGAGTATGAAAATTGGAAATTGCTTTCGCTATCTTTGTCTGGTATACAGTATAGAGTAGGACAGGTAGAGTATCAGAAACCCATAGCGGAATCGATTAAAAATGCACTTTCTTGTTCTACCAAGTGTTTATTCGCATGAAGATTAGTGGATATTGTCCCGTTGCGGTTGATGGTCTTTGTGATAGCAACTAATGTGATTCCCATGAATACAATTACGCAAACGTGGGTATCGGCTTTGTAGTTCTTTTATCCTTCATCGATAATGTGGCTTGATATCCTAGGTAATACGGAGCTTTTAATGCAGAATGCTGGGCAGTTCCAATAGTGTACTTGGGGCGCTGGCTGGCAGGTACGACAGTCGTCTGCAAAGGCACTGGGTATCGGCCCTTATCAACCCCAACTCTAAGCAGATATACTACATTAATTAGTTAGAACTGACTAGTGTAGTGTATCTGCTTTCAGTAGGTACATAATTTTAAGAAATGTAATTTTAAGTATTGTAATTTTTGACATTTAATTTTATTTTATTTTGACATTTATGAATCTTAGTTGTTCGAATAAATAAATAAATATATATATGTATATAATAGATATCTTCATACACTACCTGTCATGTTGACTACCATTATAGGCTACTATAGCTACTTAAATATTTGATACTTAGTGCAAGAGTCTCTTACTTGTACTACTCTAGAAATCTTTTTCAGCTTCGTTCTGTCAGTAGAGTTTGTTTAATTGGATGAATTGATATGAGGGTGATTGTTGAGGTAATCTGCAATAACCTCAAAAAACTAAAGCTCAAATAAAAAAAATATTAAGTTCGGTCTATGTTCCGATAGTTCCGATGTGTTGATTTCGTATATTTATTGAGGTCTTGAAAACGGCTCAAACGTTTTCGATGAAATTTGCTTTATGGAGGTTTTTGGGAGCGAAAAATCGATTTAGCTAGATCTCATCTCTTTGAACACGCATTTTTTCCGAGTTTTCACGAAGATCGTTGCACCGAGCAAAGCTCGTTCACCCAGATACTACTTATTATTATGTTTATAAAACTATCCTACGGTCGCCATGAGTCGTTAGTCAACACGTTAATAGAAAGACTCGCATGTAAAGTAATCAATGAATAGAGATTACAAAACATAACTTACTGTAATAAAGTGGTTGCGACGGTAAAAGTTCCCTTATTTCAGTTTAATTGTTATTCACATGCCCAGCCGACTAGAACGATATTCCTATAGAATGCGTAATAGAAGCAGAGCAATATTCATCAAACTAGAACCTAGCTGTGTTTATCCAAGTGCAGGGTACAGGTGCGCTGATATATATGTGCCGGATGCTTTGTTTTTGTCTCTAGAAGTCTAGACATCTATTTGCTTTTTTCCAAAAGCTGGTGTTCAGGGTTTTAAAGCTTCATAACGCGTGGTCTATAGTTTGCGTGTTACGACTCTCAAGATGCAATACTGCAAAATGAAAAATTGCATACATTCTTACAATATGTTATGTAGTGTTGTGTAACGTATTAGATTATTATTACCACAGATTGTATTAAGTTTGTACACATGCAACTATTAAAATCCAATGTATGGTGGTATTTATTCGTACGCTGATGCCCGTTTCCTTAGCATCTTAAACTAGCTGCTACAGTGTCCAAGATGCCATAGTCTAGCACAAAATATAGACCTTTTACTTATACTTGCGGCAGTAAGACGGTAGCAGGAAGATGCGCACGCGCTCTTTACGTATACCCCACATCCGCACGACTAATTGCCCTACAATCGCACCGTGGTAATTGCATCAAATTGCACAGCTTGCCCCGGTGAAAGTAAAAAATGCACAGATTACGTACTTACTTTCTCGTGATAGTTTTTAGTTTGGAGACCTTTACTTCAATCAAACATAGTTGATTTGATTAAAATCGTGCGGGCAATCTTTTCAGAAAATAATATAAGATTTTGTATATGAGATCTTTCCCAGTTTGTTTTCTTAAGCACGATTGTCTTTCACTTGTGTTTGATTTTAATAATAAAAAAAATTGTTTTTTTTTATTTCATCATTTGTTTTTATTAATTTTTTAATTTTATTGCTTTTTGCTTTTGAGTTCGTGCAACGATTATAGAACTTAAGAACCTATTTTCATCAAAATATCGGTATCCTCATTCAAACACAATACTTCCTCACTCCTCGGACTCGCTCGAAATAAAAAGGTCTATTGTATGACTTGCTTCTTTCAACACGATCAATCTAGTTTCTGAACGATTGCATGCCGTCTTCGTATTCAGATTGTTGTAGGTAAATTGGGTTAGTAAAATTGTACCGTTGCATTTTGTTAAATTCATTCTTCGTTTTTTACTACCCATGCGAGACTTAAGTCAGTCTTTGACTTCTCATCAAAAAAATCGAAACATTTCTCAAGTTTATGTGTTTAATAGATTATTAGAAAAGTATTGTTATAAACGGGGAAAAAATTGTCATAGATAGTACAAGGTCACGAACTGCCAGCAAATATTATAATGATGGCTTTTCTTAATGAAATAATCCTCTTATTTGGTTATTAGTTGCTAGAAAGAAAATCTGTAGTGTTTCGATTTTTTTGATGAGAAATGTGTAATCAGAAGGCCTATCACGAGTTTTGCATTGCAACAATCACTGTGCGAGTCGTTAGTATTCAACGTGACTTACGTAGTAACTATCATTTAACAGTGTAACATCTATTAGACAAATCATATCCCAGTGTTACTCGTTGGGAACCCTCCTGTATGACTCCTGGGAAAAAAAGTTGCAACGAGTAACAGTATAACTCGATGGGAAAAAAATCCTAACGAGTAACAGTGTTACTTGTTTGGGTGTTACTCGTTGGGAACATATAATGCTATGTTACAAACACGGAAACTGATCTCTTTTTGAACTTTCACCTACACAATGGGAATCGTAACAATACAGTTAGGTATGTTTATCGATTTCTTATCATTCCACGTGAGAAATAAGTGTGATATTTATAAAAAAAGTACTATAATCTTTGTATGTAACTTAAGCAGTAGGCAGGAAACTATATAGGCATACCTACCTGTGACTAGAACTAAACCGGATAATGTGGACAGAATTATTATTTATTATTTATTTTATTTTAATAATTTTAGGAAAACTTACAGCTAGCTTATCATACGATAACAATTTATATAAAAATAACATGCCAAAGACATGTTATTATGCTGAAGGCGAATTAAAATTATTATTAGTATTATATTTCAAAACAAGCTCATTTTTATCGGCTGATGATAATGATTAAATTAGTATTTTTTATAGCTCACAGATTTCAGTTTTTCGTAGTTGGGTGTTATGTTATGTATTTATTTGCGCACTTGTTGTTTTATTGTTGCAACCTACTCACCAACCTACGTATCAGCGTAGTACCGGAACTTAACAAGAAAAGCTGCGATACTAGCTCTATAGTATATTTTTCCTCTGTGATGCTATCAGAAATCACGTAATTTTACGGAATCTGAAGAGCTGAGAATGTCTTTGTTGCCGCTGATCGACAGCACGATTTATTACTTCATCAGTTCTTGTCGCGTCTCGGAAACTGAGCCGGTTTTAATTATACCATGTCACGGATCGTTGTTTAAAAATACCGTATACATAATAGGCTAGTACACTGCGCATTTGCCCATACTTAAAGAGAAAACGTTTTTCTACTCCTAAAATATTATCCGGTCTCAAAGTGTTTTCATTTTTAGCTTTAACTGTACTTTTGCTATTCGCGACGTGGTGGGAATAATTAGCATACACATTAACACCGCATAACAATAGATTTTTATTCGCTACGTAGTGGTAGGTACCGGACGTTACGGTAATATACAATTTTTTAGGGTCTAGTTTGCGAAAACGCTTGAAAAGTGGTGTTTTCAAAAGCCAAGAAATCTCTAAATTTAGCTTTATTCTTAACAATAATTAGATCTAGAAAGATCACTTCAGGTTGAATAAAAGTATAAGTATATGGGCTTTTTCTAAATTTTTTTTTTTGTGTGAATTGAAATGATACCAATGAGAATTAAAACACCTTAACACCATGTTCATAAACAAAGTTTTTATATTTTTTTAGATCTTTTTCTACAAAAAATGTGTAAAAACACGAAAAGCAGCAGAGTGAGAGTTGTTTGAAGGAATAAAATATAAAATGCAAATCACTGATGCGAAGTAACTAAGTCAAACAATGAAATAAAGCTATAATTAATTTATTATTTCCTTATGATCGAGCGTAAGCTTAGTCAATTTATGTGTTACTTTAACAGTCGAGGATTTAAATAAGGGAAATGTAGAGTTTGAGATTCGGCTGCGTCATAGCTATAAATTCAACATGTTCTCGTCTTTAAAAGCTCTTCTTAAGTCGGGAATGACAAACGGCCAAGCAAAATACAACAAAATGGCAGCATACATTAGAAGAACTAAACAAGTATTACAGAAGTTTAATTGGTTGATAAAATGCCCAGCAAGAATGTAAAACTTTGCGTGTCGCCGAGTACTAGAAGTTGCTTCCATACAGATCTACAAGTGTTATTTCGATATAATTACTCGGTTTTCGTGTCATGGACTTCAGGCGAGCAGACGCGATGACCTCTCAATGCGTACTCCGCAGCCTCCGCCGCAGGCCTCGGAACTAGGTCACGAGGCCCGGCGCCACCCCAAAATGACAAATCCCGAATTAACCGGATCGGGTGTTGAGCCTCCTTTCGGCTTTCGGGTAAAAAGTTCGAGATATAATTTACCATTCACTCTAGTCGGGTGTTGAAAGGCCACAAACATTGCCTTCAAATTTAGTTTATAGTACAACATTTTCTCTCTCCAACACAAATTTAATTTATACAAATGATCACCAATCCGCCTGCCAATCGTGATGATTATAGCAATTTCCCCCATGCACGCTATGGGTTATACGCTATGCAGCTATGGAGGAAGCCTCATCCAGCAGCATCTCTATCGGCTGATGGTGGTGATGAATGCGTTTTATTCCCCAGGTTGGAATAGTTCAAAATTTACCGATAGTCGAAACATAAAACCTTTGTTTTGCGATATCGATTATGTAGCTGGTTTTTTTGATCCAGACACAAAATTGCATTTAGGTTTAGTGCCTCATTTTAACTCGTAAGGCATAATGCGACGTGTCGTGCCGTCGACACGTTGCATTATGCCTTCTCAGATCTCTTCTCTGTCTTCCCTGAAAAGTATACACTACGAAAATAAAATAAAGTGGAAGCTGTAAATGAAATATACTGCGTAAACAAGTCGAGATGCTATAAAATACGAAGTTTTGTTCCACAATGTCTCCGATTCAGTAACTCCTTAGCGATTTCCTGTCATGTTGAACCATGTGTTGAGTCTTACTCACTGTCCTTATTTACAAAATGTTTCGCATCATCGTTCCTATTTATCTGTTTTGCAGAGTATCAAATGACTAGCCATGTAGAGTTGATAGAATGAGACGTTTACAGCCAATATTTGATACAAATATAAAAAAAAATCTGTGATTTATCATTTGCCAAAGAAAGTTGGAAGGACAGTTGGTAATGGAAAATTTTCGTGGCGTTAGGCTTAGTTCTTAGAACCTTTATGTGAATTATGTATACTTTTCTTAAATACTTACTTACTTAATTGAAAAAAATTAGTAATTTAAAGTCTGAAAGATAAAAAAAAAAAAAAAGCCCTTGATTTAACGGCGCTGACCACCACTCTGCCAGTAGTGTAACGACGAAGAAGAAGAACTAGGTGTACCGCCCTAAAATTTTCCACAAAATATGCTATAAAATGGATGGTACTCGGAGGTCTTACGAAAGCTGAAGCTTATAAAACTTATTTGTATAGAAATTCTACGTTTATACAATTTGTGTAACAAAATAAAAACAGCCAAAAAGTAAAAATTCTGTTCTTGTAACCGTCTAACTAGACCGTTTTACGAAATAACACAATCAACTCCCGCTGTGTGACCAATTCACGGCAATTAGATAAATTGGGCATTTCTTTTCGGATTATTTTATGCCAGTAATGAATTTTATTACAAATACTTAGAAGTTTACCGGTATTTTGATAGTGTAAAAAGAAGTAGAAAATGAAGTAAGTTTTTACAAAAAACATACCCTTCATGCATAATTTTTTAAATAGCTGACTGAAATAATTGGCATCAAACTGTCTAATGCTAGAGATATACTGCAAACAGCCAACCTGACATGTTCAAGTTTTCTGAAGTACTGGTTTTTATGGAGGTGTGGATACTGGCCTGGTGTGTTGTCGGGTGATCAACTGTTCATGCACGCCTCCATAGAACCCAGCTTCAGAAAATGTGCTTCATACGTGGATTCATTCTTGGGTTATAAAAAAAATACAGCCGAGGAGTTAATATCCTCTTTCTATTTTTCAAGTTAGAAATAGTCTACGCTTATCTGATGAGTACAGACCGAAAACCAATCTAGGTACTGTCAGACACGTCGGTAAATAAGCTCTTATCATTTTGCTTTGATATTGAATAACACATCGATAAATGGTTTGGCATCAGCTCCAGACTGATTTATCTTTTAATCCTGAAAGGTCAACTCTGTTTTCTCAGAATTAATATTGACTCAAACTGATGTGTGTTTATTGGGTCAAAACTGACACATTTGTCTCAGTTTCGGTTTCAGCTTTCTCTGCAGCTGTTACTCACAGTAAAGGTATTTCTTGATCACACGTTTCTTCGAATAAAGGAAAAACTTGATCAGTATTTTCTTGTATAATGTCTTTAGCACCAGCTACGCCTTCTGTAGAGCCCTTTAGAAATTCTTTTCGCATCACATGTTTTACATCTACACAGTTTTCGTTTCCAAAGCATGAAAACACAACATGCTAAAGTGTTGCAGCTACAAACTCGAAAATGTCTTGTTCGAGTTTGAATGTCATAGTTGCATGCAGGCTAATCCTCTCAACCGCACCGCACTCCTACAGTCGATACAGTCTCGTTCACCCCCGCGTCAGTGTTGGACGCGTGCCGTGTTCTCTTACTAACTTGTGAACTTAATCGCCAATGAACTCTTTTTTCGTTTCAATGAAACTGTGACTTTGATGCTTGAAGTGACTATCGGATTTCTGAACTGCATGCGGATTTGTTTCGTGCTGTTTATGTGTAAGTAACAAGTCTGTCTTAAATGTCAATGGTACTTACAGATGCCGAGTGGCTTTGTTAAGTTTAAACAAACGTAATATTTTGTTGCGGTGCACTATTATGAAGGAATATGTAATTGTGTCTACTTATGAAGCCAAACATGCGACGGCCGATTTGAGACCGGTTTGAAAGTGAGGGTTTTGTTACTGAAACCGGACTGGTAAATTATTATGCATGTACTAAATGGAAGGTTTGCAAGTGTTTGATTCTCAGTCATGTTCTGTACTGAGACATGTAATTGTAGGCCATTTTAATGCAATAATCTTTTACCAACTTAATCTCACTTTTTAAAGTCAAAATATATGACGAAATTGATTTGATATACATATGTAAATAAAATTGATTCGTCGTACATCTTAGTATAGTTACATATAGTTTCAAATGTTTTTCAAAAGCGATACCTAGCCACTATAATTTTAATTCAAAAATTTATCAAAGTTAGGTTTTACTGTTTGTTTTCCTGCTAGAGAATCTAAATTTAAATTTAGAAACAGGTTTCCAAAACACAACTTAACCGTCTTCCGGGAACGTATGCGGAGATATAAAGCAGTATAAATAATGAACACGTGCTAAACACAACACTGACCATCGGCCATCGAACCCGTTATATCCTATTAAGAACAACGACCTTGCTACGAAACAGATTAGACAATGTTTTTCATTAATATCAGAATTACCTAATATCTACCTTCATCTGTTTTTTGTACGACAAGAAAAATGCTTTCTGAACTTAATTTGCCAACATCACGTTCATACAAAAGATGGTAAAAAAACTTTATTCGCTTTGAGCGATGACGCCAGTGCCGTGAGCAAGTCTAGATTTAGATCCGTTTTACTCTTTGTTAAACTGTGTCCATGGTTTTTGTATCCTAATAGTTTGATAGCTTTTATAAATCATTACTTGCCACTCCCATGCCATAAAAAACCGGCGAAATATGCCTTCTTTTAATCAAGAGTTCCCGGCACGATTCACGCCTGTAATCCACACCGAAATATATAAGTCATTACTCGAATTACACAAGGTTTTCCCTGCGGAGAAGTTAGTTTTCACTGTGGCCTATCTTTTATTGATGTGTTCCCACACAAATATTGTGTCATCGTCGTATAAGGCTTGTCCTACACTTCTCGTAGCTCCAATTCTCAAGACACTGTTAGATTATATGATTCATTTCTCTTGTATTGTGCCTCCGTGTCTGTCCACTCCATCAATGCCACTATTATTAATTCCAGGTCGTAACTTTTGTCTGCGCCCCATAAAAGTTTGAATGGTTTACCACTCATCCGAATAGCTTTTCTTTCGGTGAAATATTATGCCCTTCAATCTTCCGTTAGAACAGCTTGCCCTACGCGTACTCGTGGCACTCTTGTTTTAAATACCGTTAGTTTTATGATAATTCATTGAGGCGTGCATAATACATAACTTTTCTTATTTTCTATGGTATAACTACACTCTCTTGTAAGAGTACAACGGCAAAAGTTTGTTTGTACCTACAAAAATGCACTGTCTGTACAAAAAAACAATGTACTTAAATGTATGCTTCGTATGCATATTGTGTCATTTTTAGGGGTCCGTAGTTAAATTGGAAAAATAGGACGCATATAATGTCGTCCTGTCCGTCCGGTCGGTATGTATCAGCGTCACAGCATATTACTCGTAGGCTACATATTAGCACTATAGCACTAATAATGTATAGATTAAATTTGGAAGAGAGGTGTATTCTATGAACCGCTATACAATCATCATCATCCTAGATGTCTACTCTTAGATATAGGCCTAGAATGCTACAGCGAGCGGTCTTCCTCTCCTGTTTCGTCACGCGAGAATCTTTTTTCCCCAACGGTTGTCAGTTCTGCAAGCTGCTATATGGATCTGATACCCATTGCCACATCAACTTACTTATTCTATGCTATACAACGGTGTAGTGAAATTAGGAAAAAATAATTAGGGGTTACTTACATGTTACTTAAAGTAAAAAAAGCCCAGAAGCGTAAAATCATTGGATAGGTTACTTTTTTATTTAAGACAAAAATATCTGGTGGGTAAACCGCTTCTAAATTCGTTAAAAGTTGATGGTTTCGGAAAAAAACACTTTCAACGTAAATTCAATTGAGTTTGTTGTGGAGTTTTTGAGATATGGGATATTTTAAATTATTTAATTGTTAACCGATAAAGTAAAAGAAGAAGGAAACCCAACTTCAGGAACCTCTGTAAGGCGTGGCTCGCCTTGGCCAGATTTATTTAAATTACTTCTTGCCTACTTATTTATATTCATGAAATACCATTTTAACAAAACTAGCGGTGTTTTTAAGAAAACCTAAAAACCGCTTGAGGCTTGTTAAAAAGCGGAACCATTTCAAAGTCAGCAAACAGAGAACATTGTTTGTTTGTCTATAGGTATTTATGTGCGTCGTGTTTTCCAGACGTTCGGATGGACTTGTTTATCACCAAGCGATCCGGCTCGAATGTAAAACTACCGCGGTTACGGTCGGCTTGCTGCGTGTTTACATTCTGAACTCGATGCTCGCAAGCTTTATATGAAATCGAATATTAATTCAACTCGTTATAATATTAGTCCAACAATTTGTCAATTGCGACACTCTTCACAGGGCGCCGGGTTGTCGCGACTGTGGACTCGAGTTGCGAAAAGCCTTGCCTCAATTTATAGGTTATTGTTACGCGACCTTTTGTAAAGCTCCTGGGAACTATATTTTGGAGACGCCTATTATGAGGGTAAAAGTTCAAAGGTCCATCGGTTCCTGATTAGATTTATGAGTTTAATATGAAACTGTTTATATTTAGCACGATAGTCGAGAAAGGTTATGCGGGTGGCTAAGGACTGTACATTATTATATTTTTGACCATTACCGACAACATGGCTAAATTGCTGCCATTGTTTTTAAAGTAGTTTGCGGTGTAACGTGAGGAGAGAAGAGAGTCTAAGTAGCTCTAGTTTCCCCGCGCCTACTTTCCCGGATGTAGTAAACAATTTTGAGGCTTTAGCGGAGAAACAGTCCCCGGTCTATTGTTTGCTCTCATCATAATCACCGTTAACTGTACAGTGATGTAATACTTAACGAGTTAAAATTTTCGGCAGTTGTTTCAGCTGATATGCGTTTTGTGTACGATGCCGATTGATGTGCTAACTTTTTACAAAGTTGTTGAAATGTTTCTGTTCTTCTGGGTCAAATGCATCTTCATCAGTCGGTAGACATCCATTGCTGGATGTGGGATTTGCCATAATCACCACGCTTTGCAGGCGGACTGGTGATCGCAGTTTAGTGTTAAGAGGGCACTAAACTACTATTTAGGCTCCCTCTTTAACGCACGCGATAACCCGCGCGCCATCTCGCTCGCCCCAGCGAGCGTCGTGCACAAAAATGAAGTTTTTTGTTTATTGTGACGAAAATTAAGTGTTTATCAAAAAACTGATTTTAGCATAAGAATAAATTGTTATTACCTACTTGTTGTAGTAAAATTTATCTCAAGACAACGTAGGGTTCCTGAGATTTCTTTCAAAACGTATGCGAAACAAGGGTTTTTCATTAAATAAAACTATAGAGGTTTTTTTTACATATCGTGTTTTCAACTTAACACAATAAATGCAAAAATATAAAATTTTCATATTCCAAAATATTTAACTCGTAGAACCCATACATACTGAGTTATAGATCGATTTTGTTGGGCAAAAACACATATTACGCCTTCTTAAGTACTTAGGGGATGCTGCTTCCCATCCCGTGGCGTAATCCCTTAGTCACCTTCTACGACATACACGGAAGGTGTTGGAGGAGTTCTATTCTTAGGCTGAGACTGTCAACTGCATTGTGCATCCATATCTTTATCGAGCCAGATAAACAATGACATAAGAATAGTCCACGATCTGTATGCAGACGGAGTCGCGATACAATGCAAAACAACGGAGCAACGAACTTCGCGGAAGAGTCCTTGCCTTAACTGGTACCTATTCCAACACCATAAGCGATTCGAAAAGTGATTCACGTGAGGATATTCTATTCCGAGAGTCGTAAACCCACGCAACCTGATTGTAAAAGTTAGATAAAAATTGTGGTTTTCGAAGCTGCTGTAAATATTGATTAAACTTTTGTTATAATATCCTCAAGAATACAAGCCGGTTGAGCTACCTCCTCGCTTTATCTACGTTGGGACCGACACGTGTGGCTCTTTTTTGTATACAAAACACACGTGCTCTTGACACAGCTGGTGTCTGTTTTCGAGAGGGTACATCATCAACGAACCTTTTTACTCTTCTGTAAATAAATGTTGTATACGATAGGATAATAATAATATTGTAATGTATGTTTTTGTTTGAAAAAGTATACTATAAAACGGAAAACGTTATGTGGAGAAGAATTTACTTTTTTTTAAAGTTTAGGCTTTATTAGCTGTGTCCTTGTAAACGTTTGTTTCTCTTCAGAATTATATTGCCAATTATTATGTATTTCAGAATGATTAATTATTAGTAGTTGATAAACTATGTTTTAACATGGTTTTCCTGTACAGTTTGCGTCATAGATGTACGTACTTGTATTTTATTATCAACGTAAAAACAACCGTTAATTTATTGTAACCGTTTCAAATGAAAACTTTGGCATTGTTCCTTCGAGTCTGATATACCGGTTATTTTATGTAGCAAAATCATTAAAGTTGATTTAATTTGCACATGGCCCTTTGCATGGTTGGGATACTCGTAATATCTGAGTTAGTGTAATAAATAAATGTTTGCGTGTGGTCGGTATTATCTGCGTTTGCGCAGCGCCAACGGAAGTCAGTTATTTAGCGACTCGTTCGATGTTGGAACCCTAGTCTACGAGTAGTTACATACTTGGTAGAGCAGATGTTTTGCGAAGCTATATGTATTTTAATTTTACTGTAGAGTACTCTATCGAATGATCTAGAAATACTGCTTTTCTTATTTATTAGGTATGTATAAATAAGAAAAGCAGTATTTCTAGATCATTAGATCTAGACCTTACATTTAGTTTTGTTTGTTTCTTTCAAGGCAAGTTTTTAAACTGGCGCTTGTTTCAGTATTTACTTACCTTTGTTGGTTCTATCTACTCTGTTTTTCAGCTCATTTATTATACTGTTTTTGCCGTGGTACTAATACAAAGTAGCTTTTTCGCCGTAACTTTATTATTAGAGTTGTACCCGGCCTGAAAAGGCTTTAGTAGAGATGTCGACGAGCCATGGTATGCCCGGCCTAAGAATAGACCTCCCGTCGCCTCCCGTAGATGTCGTAAAAGCCGACTAAGGTCCCATCCCCTGGTGTAATACCAGAGGATGGGCAGTAGCATCCACCTGAGTACTTAACACTAACTACTGAAGCTTAATCTTCAAGTTTGAGTTTGAAAACACCGATGTGTAGCCATAAGTTTTCCGTTTTTCCAAATTTTATGAAACACTGAAAATAGCCGGAGCTGTTAAATTTTTATAAAACTTACATTTACATTAGGCCGTCTGACACAAGTTCTACATAGAAGCATATCGTTCACACGACCGCTGCATCAAACGACGTCTATTAAGATATTACGAGACCTTGCCACTTCCCAGAGCATCGTTCACGACACGGCGCATAAGACCCGGACAGCACAGTTCCCACTGGAGTTTATGATTATAGTGACCGTTAATTTATGAATTCATTCAGTTTAGTCTGCGGAGTTCATTGTATATTTATTGGTATTTATCAGTGAAGTTAATTGAAGTTCCTATGTTGTCATTTCCTAATAATTACTTTTTTATCGAACTTTATGGGTTCCGCTAGGTTATTAGGGTAACATTGATGAACTTCCACCTTCTTTGGCACCACACGTCATGATTGGGAATGGGACCACGTGGAGACCACACATGGTGCATTGGTTCAATAACTTATGATAAAATACGACCATCATCATATATATATATATATAGGTCGTGCAACGAGTTATGAGCGCTGACCTTCAACGCGCAGTAGTGACTTTTTGGATCTGTAAAGAGAGGCGCAACGGGAGAGAGAGAGAGAGGACACATGCGCAATCAACCCCACCACTTTTGCCGAGCGCTCATAAGTCGTTGCGCGACCATAGTAAACTGCGTGTTTCTCTGTTCGGCATACATTGTCTCAGTGTACCTACGGTTTCCTTTTACAGAATCCATAAATAAGTTCATAGTCATCGTAACGGTTGAAATGTACGTGGATCACAACATTTATTGCGTACGGCAAAAGCCTGAACGAATCGTTAACCCCGATCGTAAATCATTTTCCATTTCATTTCAACGCCTATGCGATATTAGTAGAAGTTAGATGTAGAACGCTATGCGGAAACGTAGTCAATCCGAACTCAAACTGTGTGAACACCGGCTTTTTAAAACCCAGCTCAAAGTAGTCTGGCCATGGCTGTCCAAACATGCCGAAATTAAATATCGACTCTGCTGAAATCCATAGCTAGCTTCCGACCGACAGACTAAAGTGTGTCACACACGTAGCAGATGCGGTAAGACATCTGTATCTGAGCGCGTATCTGTCCATATCGCTCTCTATACTAAACTCAAGGAGCAACACACACGTAGCAGATCACTTATATTTTATCGCCAAGCATCTGTAGGCCTCGACATATATCAAAAGATGGACAGATGATAATAATATCTGTGTATACAATCCGCACCAAGAAACAAGTATAGACAGTTTGAAGGTTTCCGCGTGAATGTATCATTTTCGTATATTATCGTATCTGCTACGTGTGTGATGCACTTTATTCATATTTTATTCGTTCTTGAATTTGTCTGTGTGTTTGCTCTACCAAAAGCTTCTTTACTGTCGAAAGCTGAATCCACGAATAATGTCGTCGTTTATTTAGCTCAAAACTTCACCTTCCCGTCCACGATAATTATACCAAATAAATTAAAGGAAGGAAGGGGCAATTCAGGAGAGTAGACTGGTTGGCTGGATATTTTAAATTATATGAGCTTTTCCCAGTCTCACAACGTCATCTGATCGCATCGCAACACAATTGAGTACACTTTACGGTAGGTAGCAAAATGGCAAGTTTAGTTCTGAAATACTAGTATTTTGTGTTGGAGCAATAATGGACCCTTTTTTAGGGTTCCGTACCCAAAGGGTAAACCAACCCTACGGACCCTATTACTAAGGCTCCGCTGTCTTATTTATCTATCTATCTAAAGTTAGACAGTTGAAATTTTCACAGATGATGTATTTCTGTTGCCGCTATAACAACAAATACTAAAAAACAGAATAAAATAAATATTTAAGGGGGCTCCCATACAACAAACGTGTTTTTTTGCCGTTTTTATAGATAATGGTACGGAACCCTTCGTGCGCGAGTCCGACTCGCTCTTGGCCGGCTATCTTTATACTACTTAGCAAGCAAACATGCATACGGCCCACTTCATGGAAAGTAGCTTTTGTTGTAAGTACCTACCTAATTCAATCATATAACAATAACTGCCTTAAAATTGACTCGGAAACATACATACAAGACTAGTTAAATAAGAGCTTGTAAAAATTTAAATGCATTTCATCATTTTGGTCGATTTTACACAAATTTTTTTGCGTCCATCTCGATCCTATTACAATCAAAACATACACACATTTGAAATAAACAGATTCCACTTCCATTTTAATTTTTCTTCACACCGAGACCATTTATCACCAAGGGATGATAAATGCATAAACAACAACGCGAAGCCGTAAAAAACTCTGGCACTATAAGAAATCTAATAAATAAAACTTACCGTCCCGATTTAGAGCGTTTGGCTAGTCAATTAGTACAACTTTAATGAGAATATTTACCTTCACAATTTCGCAATTATTCTACTAAGTTGTGAACGGCCCTGCATGTACAAAGTTCTAGTAGGTTCAGCCTCTCGTAGCCGCGACATTCTTGCTTGAATGTGGCCCCCTTTGCTGGAACGCTAGGCACGCGACTCCGACCAAAGATATAATTAGACTACCATTTCATGTAAATCTTGTTCCTTTTAGATGAGACGCCTGTCTGAATAAAAACGTTGATTCAATCGTCTGTGTCACGATAATCACGAATAACATTTTCTTGTACTGCCTTGTTCATTTCTTTGTTCACTTTGTTACAACAAAGAAGTAGCCAAGAAATTGATTCGAACTTAAAATAAGCATACAACTTGTTGTCCGCCAGATAGTCTGCATAATAAACCAGGGTTACATACGTAAAATATGAATAGAACCAATACAAAATTGCAAGTTGGTTGTTAGCTTATGCGGTGTGGCACTTCATGACTGTAATTAAGCACTCAATTTTCCTCGGTGGCTAATCAAAATAATTTCTAAAACTAGCAGTAATTATTGCATTGACTGGTTTCTTTGCGAAAGTCACCTTCAATACAAAAACAATAGATTTTGCCAAGCGCTTGACAGCAAAGCTAATTATTGTATTATCTCAATTTATTTTCTTCATTGAGGTTGTTGTGGGTAAGTATACTGAAGCTGGAAAATTATATCAACTAGCATAAAAACAATTGTAGGCAGCTCTTGGTTTGTTACTGTACACCGAAAAGTTTGCTTTCACAGGTCATAGAAAGTTACGTAAGTCTTCTCTGGGGTTCTCACATCACGTGTGAACCGACCAAGTTCAATGCTAAGTAGGTAGTTTCCTAGAAGCTATCGCGCTTATTGTAACCGATATCCGTGGAGCACGGTTCCGCCGGTGCACTGACTACCGAGGATCTGATTGCAGCAGCCAGGTCGCAACGCTCAATGACGCGGATGCCATCTCACTACTGTAACTAGATTGATGGATAAGGCCCAATAGGTCTTTACTATAGTAATCAATGCCGATACCCAATGAGACGTGGCTGACTATTTGAACAGTATTTTTTTGATAAATGTGTGTCTGTATTTGATGGTGGATATAAAAAGAAAGCCATATATCAAATAAAATGTAGAAGGTACAAAAGAATCCAGCTCGGATGGGCGGCGTTCGGGAAACTACGCCATATCTTCGCGTCCCAGATACCGCAGAGCCTAAAGTCTATAATCAGTACGTGTTGACTTACGGCACTGAGACGTGGTGACAAATTGGCCGTAAAGACAAGCTCAAAGTCGCGCTGCGAGCTATGGAGAGAGCTCCTCCTACCAATCGGAGTTTCGATCGGAGGACAGGGAAAGACCCGAGCTATGCTGGGAATTTCACAACGTGATATAATCCGAAATGAGGAAATCCGTAGTAGAATCAATGTCACCGACATAGCTCTCAGACTTAGCAAGTTGAAGTGGCAATGAGCCAGTCATATAGCTCGCAGAACTGACAACCGTTGGGGAATAAAGGTTCTCGAGTGGCGAATAAACGTCGCGGGAAGTCGATGGATGGAGGCGGCTCAAAACAGTTCGTCGTGGCATTGGGGGGAGACCTATGTCCAGCAGAGGACTTCTACAGGCTGATGATGATGATTTTGAAGAAATTGTGGTAAATTTCTCATTTGAGAACTCCATTTATGCCGCTTCATTCTATTTTCGTATAAATTCTGCAGATAAGCAGTGCGCTTATGCTACAAAACAAAAATGTATGGAGTGCGCCAAACCCGAGCGGAGACAGCTACAACGTTTGCACGTCGTTTTCTGTCTTCTAATCTTCTTTGTAAGAATCATTCTCCATCTGACTGTTTTTACAGTCCCGCTATTACCCCACCCAATTTCACCGAACAATTTGCCGTATTGATGATTTAAACTGCCAGCACTTAACCATGAACAGATTATCCACTTAAGACGGTAGATGGCAAGTTAGAGTGTACAACTGTTGAATTAGTTGATTTACTTAGCTATATTGTGAGCAATAGTTAGTTCTAACTAATGCAGTTCTAGCAGAGCAAGAGTATGATACTACAAGAATATGTACGGAAACATTAACAAAACAAGTAGGTGCGATACAAATATGTATGGAGGATGTCAGTGAATCGCCGTAGCGGTCACGGTTGCATGGTCAACAGAGGTGACTCATATGTACTAGAGTTTGTTAAACTGTAATACGATAATTATTACTAAAACGCTTATGAATGGAAGATGTCGTCAAATTATACTAATCTTCTATGTAAAAATGAATGTTTCTTTATTTGCGTTTTATAATATTCATACGATAGCGATTAAACTTTCGCGAGCGGGTCAGCTAGTAACTTATAAAAACTAGTTGTATACTTATTATTTTTAGAAAAATATTGCACTCAATTAGCTCATTTGCACACAGATTAGAGTTTCTATAAAAAGTCGTGCGAACCAGCTTATTTCCATGCATAAAAGTTCAGCAGTTCAGGTCTTTATGCAAAACAAATGAAATTCAGATATTTATATGCATTGTATATTTTTTAGGGCACATAAATAAGAGTATTAAGTGCACGTTGTTTACAAGTTAAGCAAGTCACCTTCATTTTAAAAGAAGCTTTACCATAATGTAACATAATTACCTACTATTAGTTTGTATAATCACAGGTTTTGGATACTCTGTATTTATAATACAAAACGTTATATTAACACAGATGCTCAGCCTTATGTAAGGTTTTATCTTTTGTAAGAATGGCATGGGTAGGAACATTAATCAAAATGTGTGTTTGCGCCACTCCTTTGTGTATCCAGACGCAATTTTTTGTATTCATTATATTATCTTAGCTTATCTTGACTTTATCTTAAAAAATATTTTGTGCCAGGGTTCGGCATAATGGAATCTGTCAAATAAATCGCAAATCTTTTCCAAAATGTCTGTTGTGAAATGCTTATAAAATGTGGTCGTTACGTATTTGTCCGTAGCACATGGTGGTTCATTGTTACTATCATCATCATCGCTGTATATTTTTACTATGTCTGGCCTCATTTCAGCCAGTTTACAACAAGCACTGCTTGTTGGACAGCCTGTCGACCATGGTAAATGTAGATGATCGTGAATATTCTGCCATGTAAGGCGCTGGTCTCACAAGTCGAGATTCAAAGCAAACAACACCATATGGCGCAGGCTGGTCAAGGCCGTACGATCATATCAAGCCACTTGAGAAGTGCAACGGAAAATTATCTCTTTCTTGTAAACGGTATGACCTAGATTGCCAATGAAACTGCCAAACGTGCTCATAAATGGTGACTTCGTGTAGTATTTCTAGATCAACACTAACAAATTGAGATAAATTTGAATGAAGGCAAACATACAAGAGAAATGTGAAAGTTCAAAGTAAGTAACCTTTTATCGTTGATTGTAGAAAAAGCAGCCGTCAAGCACGAGCGGGTTCAATAGAAAAGCCATCGATGCATTTGAATTGATTGATACCAGCTGCGTTTCCATGACCGGTGATTGGATTTCCCTGGTTTGCAAAGCAAGCTAAAAGGCTGGCAGTGCGCTGAAAGGCCGTATTTTGAATTCAATCACGTCGAACGACGCGATGCGACGTGACCCTCTAATAGCCGTGATGGGCAAGGCAAAATGTAATTATCGACCTTTATCTACTTTGTCTAGACAGGATATTGCTGCTCGAACCACTTTATGGAGGAAGCGAAAATGACTGCAGTTATAGAGTTACAGTTTCCATCTACAAAGTGCTTTGAACTCTACATTTCTTTCACAGTAATGATATGTAGGGTGCTTTCCAAATGCGAGATTCATTTTGAACATTTTATATGTCTCCATGTTATTGTCTCCACATTTGGGAAGTTTTGACAAGTTTAACTCCCACGGTTACCAGGTATTGTTTGTTTCTTTGTATAAATGAAGTTATCTTACTTTCATCTCATCGCGTGCTGGGTGTGCCATGTGCTTGTTGTCAAGCTGACAACGTGCTTAACGAGCTAGAAAAATACTGTGACTCTAGGCTGTAAAACGCAATTCTGATGTAGCGGCAAATCTATTATTGCATCTGCTGGATTGATGCTGACTGATTCTGCGCATCCGATCTATCCTACCTCGTTACACGCAATTGAATCGACCAAGCGAGACGGATTGCCAATTTGAGATCATTATTGTCGGAATAGAATCACAATTTGCGTAATAATATGGCAAGGTTATGAGTCCATTGAATTGCCCTGAAATCTATCTTCTCCTTGTTTGTAAACATCTTGAATTGCAGCGGTTTTTCAAGCGTGCATTATGTGGCAGCAAATTGTTGTATCAATTCAGCTGTTTTACGGCTACAAATGGGGATATCGTATGTCTGGCTCATGTTAATAAGTTGTCGAGTCAATCTTCACTGTTTTTATGTCGTCGGCTTTCTCGGCTGCAACTATTTATTTAATTAATCATTGGCTGCAACTGTAGGGTTCATAATTACGTGTGGGGTGTGCTATGCTGCTATGTTGGGAATGTCGTACACGGTATGAAATTCGTAATGGGGAATGTGAAATGTGAATTGGCGGGTTATTCCACACATGGCAAATAGTGACGTGCCGCCCGTCGCGCCGCGCCCCTCCGATCTCTGTCGCCTTGTCGGTTGGTCGCTGTACGGTAGTTCCATCCGCGTTCGTCGCGGTTATAGACGTGTGTACGGAAATTCGAAATCGAATACATAATTTGTGTATGTTTTCTAGGAGTTAAACAGTTCTAGTGCAGGAGCTGTTTCAGTTCTATAAAATTTCAGGTATGCGACTGTTTTCGTTCTAAACTTCTTTTGCGGTCAAGAACTGCTCATGTCCAATTACTGCTTTATGAAAAACTTCATAAGCTCATTTTGCCTTATTGGTCGTAATTTAGTGGTAAAATAAATAATATGGACAAATTCATTGTGTTATTGTGAAAGTGGGAATGGAGGTGGCATATTCGAATTAGATTTATTTCGATTTATCGTTATCTGATTAATAATCGGTTTTATCTTGGCTCGGATGTTTCAGATTAATTTAATTCCTTGGAATTTATTGGTACTTATTCCAAGTTATTAAAGTTTAATCAAAGACAATCCTTGTCTTTGAAAATTTGTTAAAGACTAACGGTCTGTCTCATAATAATTTATATGTTATTCCTATTTTCGTTAAAATAGCTTTTGTTTTCTTCTCTCTGATGTAAAATGTCATACGTCTAAACAAGGCAAAAGCTATTTTAACTAAAATAGGTTTAGAGAATGATTATGAAACAGGGGGTATGTATTTAAGTAACAATTTATTACAAAAGTTTTGTAATGTGTTGAGTTTTGCTTACATTCCGCGACATTTGATTGAGTATTCGAACAAGATTCGAACTCTCTTGTTATCCTAAATGTCATCAACTTGAAGATTTATTGTTCACAATTCGTGTTTCGCAGAACACGATTTTTTGTATTCAAAACTATTATTATAATTAATTTCTTAATGGTATGGTAATTACAGTCTTGTAAAGATTATGCCAGTTTCGATAACATCGACAACACAATTCAGAAAATCAATGGGTATCTTAACATTCCCATCTAGCCGCGCCGCAACTAAAGTGAGGGGAGTTTTTATTGGGCTTACGGGGGTTCGTTGGAGAACGAATGTTTATTCGAGCAATAAAACTGTAGTCTGTGACAACACTGGCTCAATCAAAACTTTCTTTCACGATCAGATTACTGGCATTGCGGGCAACCTTCACCTTCACCAGCATTGCCTCAAAACTTCGTTTATCATGATTGCTTTCGTTCATACAAGAAATATTTATGGAATGGAATATTTATGAGGGTTATTCGGATCGGATTCATGTTATAGTGTCACGACTTCACGGGAGCCATTCGCCTATTAGCCTGGGCCATTTCTCGGGGTGCGGTGCGTAGAGACAAATAATGTAGGGCAAGCGTGTTCGCAAAATCTGCGGGCTATGCACAGATGCCATAAATTACTTTGTTTTATTCAGCCGACCTGAGGTCTTATTCAAATGGAGACAGAAATGGATTCTTTTTGGCATATTTTAGTGAGCAATAAAGAAAAGATGGAAACTATAATCTGAAATTGAATTGTACTCTACATTTCGATTGATGTGATGAGTCTTTGTATTGTATAAACTTGCTCCTTTGACCATGCCTGAATTCACATCACACCCAGTTCAATTCATTAACGAATAACATACATATACTTTGAATAAGCTTTCGCAATTTCCTCGAAGCTTTCCCGTCCCATTTAGAACATTATTATTATGAGCTGTCTGGTCTTCCGTAACGAACTCTACATTAGGCCCTGTGGCACTTCAAATCGGGCTTCAATACGAAATGAGCTTTATCACCCTTGCCTTAGATTCAATATGGTTAGGATGCGAGCGATTTGAAATCCGTAAAATTGTGCTGGTGGCGCTGTTCGCTTTATTTTGTCAATCAGAATTAGAGCTTTATTGAGCTGACTTTCAATATAAATAATTAATTTTTAGAAAAAAAAAACAAAAACCAATTTTTTTTAATAGTGCTAATTCAATTTCGATAAATTTTATATGGGACCACCTCTGAAGTATGACCTACCAAACAAAAAAAGAATTATCAAAATCAATGCATAATTAGCGGAATAATCGCGTAACAAACATACAAAAAAAACATACTAATCGAATTGAGAACCTCCTCCTTTTTTTGAAGTCGGTTAAAAACTTGCGTGCTTCTCATAAAAAATAATACAAAGTCAGTTTTAGCGGGCTATTCCCAGTAGTTTTACCGGATAGTCTTACCAGTTGAACTACTGGTAATTTTCTTCCCAACAGCCTTACTGATAGTAAGACATCGCTAGTGTTATTTTTTTCCCATTAGTTTTACTATATCAAAATTTATAAAACATAGACTTCGTAATTGATAGACAGTAGGAAACTTGTGTACAGTAGTACTTTTATTTCATCTGTGAGACGTGTCCGGTCGCGCCTTGTCTGCAGCCGCAAGGTCTTTATGAAAGGACAATAATCAGCTGGTATCTATTGTTGACCCCGAAAATTACATATTTATAAACTCCCCCTTTTTATGAAACACTTGCTCCTGCCCCTACACGTTTCATCCATTATTTAACTGTTCTTGCTGCACGTTGATTGCATGCGATTGCAAAGCGGATGGATACAAGTTCTTTCTATACAATCGACTTGTGAGCAACACCTGACTAGCATTCTGTCATATTTTTAGCCCAAGCTACATTTTTCAAAGTAACCTGTCTTACATTTCCCGGCTCTTGCTGTGGCACATCGTGGACTAGAGTGTTTGGAGTATAGTGAAGTGTGATGACGTCCAGAGAACTTCTGAAATGCTACTAAAACTTGTGAACATCTTTCTCTTATTCACGATCACGGTGTAGGTTCAGACGGCAAAGCTTATTGGGTACCCCCACGCGTCACAGATTAAATATTAGTTACTTACTGAAATAGCACGCGGGACACTTAACTTGATTTTTTATCGCATACTGTCTCCGTATTTCTAATTTTTAGGGTTCCGTACCCAAAGGGTAAAAAGGACCCTATTACTAAGGCTCCACTGTCCGTCCGTCTGTCACCAGGTTGTAGCTCATGAACCGTGATAGTAAGACAGTTGAAATTTTCACAATGTATTTCTATTGCCGCGGTCAACAACAAATACTAAAAAACAGAATAAAATAAATATTTAAGGGGGACCCCATAGAAAAACCTGTTTTTTTTTGCCTTGTTTATAGATAATGGTACGGAACCCTTCGTGCGCGAGTTCGACTCGCTTTTGACCGGTTTTTTACTTTCACATAAATCTAGCGTAGTGCTAAAAAAGTACAGAAGATATTCATTATTTTGTTTCCACTTCAGTCTTCAAAACTTTGCCGTCTGTAAATCAGCAACAGCCGAAACTTTCCTACGCTGTTTTAAAAAGTTACTAACTTTTATGTTCATAGCAACATAATAAGAAATGAACGGCCTCGTATTCATGCCAAGCCCATTGGGATGTCACCGAGCCTTCAGTCCTGTTAGGTATTTGACCTAAGTAATTTTATGGCCAGTGGTCAGCTAATGTAAAATTTGCTGTAGGTACTACATCATAAATTATGTGTACGCTGAATTGATTCTACGGTAAATCGCAGTAAAAGCTAAATGTGAAACTGGGTGCAATACCCTGTACCATGCCATTATGTTGAAGGACAGACGGTTATCTAAACAGATTTTTAAATGTCAGACATTTGGCAGCTTGTAAATTAAAAGCTTGATGTTTTTAAGGCAATAAAACCATTACAGGGAACTAACTACTGTAATTAATTCTGGTTCTAGTTCAATTTAGGATTAATCTGTTTCTCGTATCTTGACTATTCATAAAAATATGACGTACGCTAGCTCTATCATTCAGCCTTATTGCCTTTACTATTTATAACACTCATTTTTAAGGTTCCGTAACCAAATGGCAAAAACAAAAAACTTATAATTTCGTCCTGTTCGTTTCGTTTCTCTTTTTTGTCTGTTTCGTCCTATACTCGGAGACTATTGACACGTTGACACGTTTACGAACCACTGTTAATTGGTGTAGAAAAATCACGAAAAAAAACTTATTGTGTTCTGTAAGTTTCTGAGATATGAGATATTTTCGGTTACACGCTATTACTATCTTTGAATTTTAACCGTGAACGTTCATCCCGATTACGGAACCCTTCACTGTGCATGGTCCAAAACGCACTTTGCAACTTTTTATTTTGTAATCTTCGAAAGGCTCGATTATTGCTCAGTACCTATTGAGTAAGTTTTTGTCCCGGCAACCAAGCCAGCATGTAATTTATTGTTAATTTGCCACACACAGTTTTGTTACTATGTTGGCAAAAAAATCTCGTATAAATCTTACCGTACCGAATTACCGTAATTAAGGCAAAAAAAATATCTACTATTTTTGAACCACTTAAAACCATAAACAGAGGCCCAATTCTCTAATTTAAAAACATTCAATTCGCAGTATAATCTCGCTCAGTCACACTGTCACGTATGTTTTTGCGAAGAATATGTTATAGTTACTATACGAGACAGTGCGACTGACACGAGATTATATTGTGAATGGAATGGTTTTAAACTAGAGAATTGGGCCTCAGATGTCAAATAATTCACTCCACGTAAAATTAAGTACTTTTATATATAAGATTTTATATAGTAAGATGGTGTATTGGTATCATGCTAACTGCATTATGCTAATCTTTATTAGGGTCACTTACTGTCATCGGTTTCCAATTCCTATTAATTCAGTACATGACTTTTTATGCAAAAGCAGACAGGCAGGCACACTGGACATGCTTGTCGCTTGTTAGCTGTCCGTCAGCATGTTGACTGTCGTGCCAATCAGCTAGTGGGAAGCCCTGTCAATTTGTTGACCGACGCTGTTTGTTTAGTCTGCAGAGTGACTTCCTGGCTTCGCCGTACAGTGATGTCGGAACAGAAATTTTCCCAGCGATTGTCGCAGTATCTTGATATTGAGATATACCTACTGTAGATATTAAAGTCTACGGTATACTGTGGTATTGTAATCTAAAATCTTCTGATTTATCCTCAGTAAGTTTCTCAAGCGTAAATTGTTGAGAAGACCTTCAGATTCGTTCGTTGCGTGCGACCTTTGGAGAGTCTAACTATCTTAAGTTACTGATAGAGTTACTTTAACAAGTTTAGTTCTGAATCATAATGTTGATACAGTCCATAGTATTTCGTTTGAAATTTATTTCTTAGTAGATTTATATTTGTTCGAATGAGAACTTTCGAGCGATAGATATAGAATTTTAAAGGCTTAACTAAACATTTGCTCGAAATGTTTATTTGCAAAGGTTCTTGAACTTTGGGTACCTTTGCCTTCGGCAAAAGTCGACGCGGGTGGGATAAATAATATTTTATCTAAAAATGAACTCACAACAAAGTTCATTGCCCTATCTATATAATGACATTGATAAAAACTCCTAAGCTTCTATTCATCGCATTGTATTTTATTATAATTATATTTTTCTTTTAAATGTATTTTGAGTTCATCTAATTGAGGGTGTTTCAAAATGCGTACTGTGTAAGTATAACTGCTTTGTTTGGTACCTTGTTCATGTTCAGTATAACAGTGTTGGCAACAAATAGTATGCCCAAAGTAATTTACCTAGATGCCGTTCGGTTTGAAATCACTTGATTGTGTGCATTAACCCAGATGCGAGTTACAATAATTCAGGGAACTGGAACCGATGGAGCCAAGCCAAATTGCTGAAATGTATATTTTGAAACCTATTTTGAATCTACATTTGTTCACAAACAACTTTTTACTTTCATGCTAATACTGAACTTCCAACTTAAGTCTATTTTGATATACTTAACTATAAACTTTATGCATTACCCTAAGTGGGGTCAAAAATCATTTTGCTGTTAAAAAGAAAAACCAAATTGTAATTATATCTTGGAACAGATTTGCCTTCAAAAAATGAAACCTTTCAATCTACAAAACGATTATTTTGTATTAGGAATTTTAATCTAATCCAGACAAAAGTAAAGAAGTTCGTCAGGAAACTAAGCTAAATCCACTACCAAATAGCTTTTTTTATTACGGAATATATTTCTATCTATTCTGCTACCAGATTTTATCATTACATCACTTCAATGCAACACAAAACACAACTTCCAAGCTATTCTATTCAGGAATTAGCTTTATCTTATTCAGATGTTGTCCATGTTGGTCGACTTGGTTGTCCGTCATAATAGGATGTGTGTAGATCATAACTCTCTGCAATAAAGATTATTCTCGTTTTACGAGTTGAATATGAAATGGCCGTCCTACGTTATAAAAATTACGACCTTATAGAGCGCGTTTATTATAATCTTATTATTGTTTCATAATCTTGAAAGTAGAGCTGAGGCCGTACCATGAGCTCTTATAGCGATTCAGTTCAAAAACTATTCAGTACAAAATATCGGTTCCGTGATGTTCGCAGCTATTTATTACTTTTATTTTGTACTGAATAGTTTTTGAACTGAATCGCACGCTCACGATCGGTTCGTCGTTGATGTCCGTCATCATTGAATAACTTTAATCGCAGAAATCTACAGACCTTCTGCTACTGTGCCTTTAAAAATAGCTGCGGACATCACGGAACCACGAAATATCCTGAGTCAGGACTATTTATGTGACTGTTGGGTGATATGTTAGTTTTCATCAAATAAGGCTTCGATCAAATCTCACAAATAATATCTTTCGAAGAAAAAACTAAATTGAAATGGGACATCCGTTCAATTTAATGCCGAAAACAGACAGAACACTCCGTCAATCTTATAAAACCCACGTTTTAGAAAAAGGAAATTTATTTCCTTACAGACGATCGAAGACGTGATTCGATTCATACGCGGCAAATAATGTAATCTAACCCTTACTGGAATTTAAAGTATTCCTCGGGAATCATCTTATTTGTATTAGCAACGGGGTTCACGACTTGCGAAAGTAATTCAAGTAGAAATTCAATGCAGACGGCGCGTAGCTACTTAAATCGATGAAAGCTTCTCAAGAGTTTCGTCACCTACTTGTGATCGCGTCATCGGATGAATTACATTAGCACTTAGTAATGTGCAGCTCATACAAATGGCTAAATGTAAACGTTCAAATTTCAGTTCCAAGCATCCGTTTATGCGCATAATAAAGTATATAGACTCAAGTGGAGGCCTTCACCGTGGCCTTTGTATCTCAATTAATGACCGGCACCAGGCCTGCTGCTTGACCGGTAAAAATAGCCGCATGTTTTCAATGTACGTATTGTACCATGTGAGTGCGTAGACTGCTCGTCGCTACATTACTCTACTTCCAAGTACCATGACGAATTGTCACAGCCTCCATATTATACATATAATGCTTCCATATTCATTCATATTCATATTTATTCACCTTAGGAACACTTGGAACACTTGGTTTTGTTATGGTAGGTACATAAATATTTAGCGGCCGCACATAAGCCTTGTCAGATAGTAATTCATTAATTCGAAATATACCTATATTATTGCACATAGTGCATACCTCAGAGTACATTTAGAAATAGCTTAGCAAGCTCGACTGTGCTCCCCCAGCAAATTGTAGTGCGATGACCTCCAGACCTTGTCTTCACATTGTTCTATATTCTCCCAAAGTGTAATTCATGTGTAATAGTTTTATTGAATAGAAAGACGATATGTTATCGGCGATCAAAGAGTTTCAAAGATATGCCCCCCTATTTGAGCAATCACAATGTTATCAGTCGATGTTTTCAATAAATCGTTCTAGATAGTTTCGCCATTATCCATTATCTTCTCTTCACAGATACCGCAGAGCCTCAATACGAAAGTCTGTGCAATGAAATAGGGTAAAGTGAAGGGTAGAAATTAATGTGCTACCGGTTGCTTCCATCTATAAATTATTTCACGAATCATTAAAACGATCACATATATATTTTGCATTTAAAGGTTAATTTTATGGTGCCGAACCTATTGTTTTATCATTAGTATTTATTTTTACACATAAATCATTTATCAATCTTTCATTAAAATCATTCTCACCCAAAGTGGTGTACGTACAGTAACAAGAAAAATAAATCTGAGGGCTTAAAGGAGTTAGGTATGTGTCTGGATAAGGGAAAGCGGTATGTCAGGATTTGAAAAGTTGAAACCTCTTTCTCTCCGAATACCTTCCTTGAAGTAGGCTGGTTTTAGAATGCAATGAACTTGTGTAACTATGACACGCCTACTCATGTTTTTCTCGCTTAAATAATTAAACATAGAAACACACAGTTGTAGCTGACATGAATAGGGACGCGAGTCTACCCTGCCATGAGAACCATTGTGTTCAGCTACGGAGAAACGTATTATTGCAAAATGTCGATAGGTTTTGCTTTGCTCATTGTTTTTGGTTTCATTCACCGTTAGACGTTCTAATAGCCTCCTCTTTTGTGTCCAATCTTATTGGACATCTTATTGCAGTACCTTGCGTTTATTTATTGAGTTTGCATGTGTAGTCAGACAGACGACGCGATTGTAAAGTGAAGCCATAAAACTGCTTTGCAAGTACTGTATGTAACCGTAAACTTTGACATCAGAAATTACATACTTACCAACTTAAATCATCAATTTACTGTTTATTTAGCTGTTATTCCTGCGGTATAGATACGAGTAGCATTTGAATAGATGCACCCGGGACGATAATAATAAGCTCCCGAGAGGGCTATGCGTCCATTGCACGCCCGAGGGCTTCTCGAACAATGGACATTTTGCCCGCAATTCCACTGCTGCCTTTTGATTAACTTACACCACCCAGAGCAGAGGGGACTAACTTATGCTTAATACGGCTTCATTTGTTACAGAACATGTAATACACATCAGCCATGGAAGAAGAAGGAAACAATGCCGTCGTTGAGGCCGCACCGCCCACATCGACCGAGACTCAAACTAACGAAGATGTTCCTAAAATAGAAACAAAATTAGAAAGTGACCCTAGTGACAATACGGACAAGAGTATAAATAAAGATGAAAGTATGGACAATAAAGACGATAGTGTAACAAACAAAGATAGTAGTGTAGGTACAAATGACGAAAGTGGGGTAGTGATGGATGGGGTTGAAGTGAGCCCGTCGGTTACTGTTGACAAAGACACGTGTACCGAAAACGAACAGTGTGAAGTGAATGACGACGCACGATCGATTGGTGATTTAGACAGTCTTCCAGCAGTCGATGAGTTAGCACTGGGCGCTGCGGGCAGCGACAGTGGCGTGGAAGGGTGCGGTCGCGCGCTCAGCAGCGGTGGTGGTTCCAGATCTTGCGCTTCCAGTGTCGTCTCTTGTGGGTCAGGATGTGGCTCAGAGAGTTCTTCCCTAGCCGGCGCTCCTCCGCGACCGAGACGCAGGGTCAACGTCAATATAGCCGAACCCAAAAGGAATTCACCCGTCGGTTCCTCCACACCCAGACCAGTCACAGCGCCGCGTGGACCTAACCTAGCCACACGGGAACGCGCCAGGAGCCGAGAGAAACCAACACCACCAGAAAAACCTCGCCCGCTAACACCTAAGCCGAGGATCCGTCCCACTACCGACCTACCGAACTTAGTCCGCGAGAGCCCCGCGTTACGTGCCAAACCCACCAAAACTTCCACCGCTAGATGTCGAACGCCGAACTCACCGAGCGAGGAAAAGCGATGGCCAACGAATGGACAAAGACTGGCTGCCACACCTGACACAAATGCCGCTCGGATGGCCGCTGACAAATACGGTACTCTACCTAGAAGACGCCGCGACGAGCCCGATGGTTCGCCAAAGCACGACAGCACACCACCGTCTTCCAGAAGACCAACAGTCACGAGGTCCGTTTCATCGCGTTCAGTCAAAACCCGGGTGCGGATATACGCGGAGAAGACCTCGCAAACTGTGCTTCTAGGGACTGATGTAGAATCAGCTCTCGGCGGCATCGTTCCCAATATTGAAACGTAAGTTGTGCCTATCAAAATTGTGACTGGGCTGAAAAAGTAATCGCATTTTACAATAGCACATTTCCAAAGACCAGGAGTTTAGTTATGTCCTATGAAATAGGTATAATACCTAGTATAATATACCGGCAAAATTTTTAGAAAAGAAATAAACACGTATTTCATCATTTATGTACCTACTTGGAAGCTTTATTATTAATAAGGTGTCCGATCTTCTCCGTTGTCCATAATGGTATGGCATACTTTCGGCGAATATATATATATATATATATATATATATATATAGTCTCGGGATATATTGCAAGTAGGTTTTTTTTGGCATATTTTGTTTCTTTGTTTTTTTGGGCGTTGATGAAGTAAAAGCTTCATCAACGCCCAAGCGTTTTCAATACAGTTCGCGTCAGGAAATTGTGAGGGACAGTCCAAGACCTCTATATAATTTTCTTGTTTCCAGGTGCACAGACGACTTCGGTGTTACGGGTATTATCCATCCAGATGGCAATAACGCTTTCTGGATAACGTAACACGTAATAACGTTTTTTGGTTCATCCTCACGGCATTCAGAGAGTCGGTAAACAAGTTCAAATTTCCAAGTCCCTTTTTTGAGAGCCATTCTCAAACATCAAACATGCACCGCTACCGGATTAAGTTTTTACTAGTTCGTTTGACAGTTTGTTTTTGACAGTTGATCACACACGAGGTGTGATACTACTTACCCAAAACGAAGCTTTGTCCGAAAAGATTATATTTTCAAGTGACTGTCTTTGTTTCCTCGTGACCAGGCCAATGATCAAATCAAAGACTTCTTTTAATTGTAGCTAACAGATATAACTTATGTCCATTTTCCTTCAATTCTTGTGCGGTTTGCAAAGATGCGTGGATTTTTATAAAATAGTCGAGTAATTTTGTCATCAATGTTGATATGTGGTCATCGACGTGTTTTGCTTCTAAATATCGGTACACCCTACCTACCTCATGCCTACCTTGCAGCCTGAACGCGCGACGTTTTGGGTCCTTTGAATAAAACGATGTTTGCATACTATGTTTTGCGTGCTTCCCGATAGAAGCATACGCGGTACTCATCTCGGGAAACGTGCGCTCTGTGCGGAACCCAAAGCGAGAACTGGTTTTGTTTGATGGTCCAATCTTGGGCAAAATCTTGAGCTACCTGCTCATTTTTTTGTTTCACAAAAAATCTTGTAGTTTTTTGCAGGTCACGTTCTTGTGAAACACACTGTATTTATATACATGATTAGGTAATGGGATTGCATTGCTGAGGTTACATGCAAATCAAGGGCAACAAGTACATAAATTGTATTTGGCCGCCTTCCGCTCAACGCTTCTGACCAAACAGGCAATAGTTATTTTTTTGTAGCTCTACTCTATTTCCTATTATTTTATACTTTGCTTTTGTTCGTCATGATAATGTATTATGTTTACAGGCGCGTTGAGGTAACCAAGTGTCATCGCGGTGTACAAGCAAGCGGACGCGATGCGGAGACGGCGCGGGCGGCTGCAGCGGCCGCCGCCCAGGAGCGAGCGAGACGGTTACATGCTGAAGCTGCATTGGCAGAAGAGAGAAATGCAAGACACGCAGTGCTAGCAGAGCTCGAACGGAACTCGCAACGACTGTTGGAACTAGCTGGAGCAGCGGGTAAGTGCCAGTGACGTCACATGCTCAGCAATAGAGTTCTTCCGGGGAAGTATTACTATGTATGTAATTGTAATTCCCACGACACAGGGAATCAGGACTATGTATGTGACTGTGGGGTGTTATGCTAAACATATTTTAGCCGCCAAGCAGTTGCTCGCATTGCTTTATGCCTGTTAGAACTATATGAATGCCGGTGAAAATACAGGAACATGATATTTTTTATTTTTGTCTAAAGACGTACACGTCTCCGGAGGAAGTAACGTAAGGACCTATTGCAGTTTATTTTTATTTTTTTTATTTTATTTTTTATTTATACTAAGTACTTGACAAGCAGACATGCATACGGCCCACTTGATGGAAAGTAGTTACCGTAGCCTATGGACGCCTGCAATGCCAGACATAACACGCGCGCTGCCGACCCTGAGACATAAAGATGTAATAGTACCCTTCAAACCGAAAGACAGCAATGCGACAACTGGCTTGGCGGCAGAAATAGTAGATTTACTAGTGGGTGGTAATACTTCCTCGGACGAACTCTTGTTATGTGCTTGTGGTGGTATACATATGTGTGGTACTGACATTGTTTGTTTGGTGATACTAGGAGCTGGGGCAGGGGCGGAAGGTTGTCTCCGCGCGTTGGAAGATCAGCTAAAGGCGGCCGGCGAGCTGGCGACCCGACAACGCGTCGAAATCGACAGCCTCCGAGACCAGTGCAACAAACTACACGCAGTGAGTTATTGTCGCTGCATTGTTTGCTCCGTCGGTTCTCTCGCCGCGGGAATCCACTCTAAGCCTGGCGCAGACACAATTAAACTACACGACGCGCTGATTTTTCAGAATCCTGTTTCTTTTGTTCAGAATCCTGTTATGATCCTGTTCTTACAGCGCTTTTTTCAATCTGGAGTCAAAATACTTCAACGAATTCAAAGTACCTATAAAAAGCGGGCCATCCTCGAGTTTAAACAATAAATACATGTCCCCACTCATGCGCAGCACGGCACAGACAACAACCTCACATGAATGCATGCCGGCAGCAGAATGACGCAGTCGCGCTCGCGGGAAACCGCTCGTGTCATGCGGGCCATGTGTGTAGTTCAAGGAGCATAATACTCTCTAACGAGAGGTGTAGTTTGAATGAACGGTTATCAGCTGCGGTTTTTTGCTTCATTCGGCGGTCGATTTGCTCCCGCCTGTGAACCGGCGGGAAACCGCACAGGGTAGATTGCAGGTTCTTTTTTTTATTGTGTGGCGATTTACGAGCGTTTTCTCGCAGCGGTAAACACGTCCGTATAGCATAGCTCTTATAACAGACGGCTAACGGCTGTTTAGCCTAAAAAATGGTTACAAGAACCGCCTGTATTATAAGTGTTAGTGAACTCGGTCCTTAGTTGTTGATTAGACTGGCAGATGGCATTTCTTCGTCAGGAATCGTGTTCGGAGCGCGAGCGGGCGCGAGTTGCGGAAACGCGGTTGGCAGAGGCGGAGAGCGAGGCGGCCGAGATGCAAGACTTCTTGGCCGCTGAGACAAATGCGTTGACGCACTCGCTACGTGACGCAGAGGCCGAGGTCGCGAGACTAAACGCTGATCTGGACAAGAGGTATGTACTTGATGACCTCCGTGGCGCATAGGGCGAGTAGCCGGCTAAGACGCAAGAGGTTGCGGGTTCGATTTCCGCTGCGGGACAAATGCTTGCATAATCCGTACCTAAGTATTTGTTTCGGGCTTGGGTGTTATGGTACCATTGGTTTGGTACTCTTCGTTCTTGATACCCACCGCACAGGGAATCCTAGTGTGGGATCAGGACTATCTATGTGGCTGTTGGGTGTTATTTTACGTTATAAGAATATATATATATTACGTTTAATTAATTAATTAATTAATTAAATGGTTATTGTCTTTAAGCTATGATGATGTTCAAAAACTTTTGGATGTTATCACATAAAAGTACACACACGAACAACTGGAAATCTAAAATAGCAACACATACTTACTCAAACACACACTCACACACACACACACACACACACACACACACACACACACACACACACACACACACTTACTCTCACACACACATACACAGAGACACACGTGCTCACGTGGCTTGGGTTCCATCTGTTGCCCAGACTCTTACGAGACTGGTGTTCTCAGTGGTACTCATACTCAATAAACATACACTTTACACTCAGTGTAAAGCTCACCCTAATTTCTACCTATTTTGTTTTTAAATGTTAATAATTCTATTACCTTAAATACCGTAAAATAGACCTAAGCAAGAGCGAAATCTCCTATGACAAGTAATTTCTTACTTAAAAGGAGGTTTCATCATTGGTTTTTATATTGTATCTTTTGGAAACGCAATAAAAACATTTGTATTTGTAAGACCGTACATTGTTTATCATATTGAGTTTTTTCCTATAGATCTATCTATATCAAATGCGACCCATAATTTTCGAACCATCCGAACTCCTTCGGCCTGAATTGGCGTTGCTACTTTCGATATAGTTTCATCGCTGATTCAAGGGTCTTGCTGGTTCTAAATATTGGATCCCACTATGTGTAGTTTTTACTTTAAAAATAATACATTTTAAGATCAACATGAAGAACTGATAACCGTTTGGCAATAAAAGTTCTTGAGTGGCGACCACAAACCGAACAACGCGGTAGTGGAAGGCCCTCCAATATTATAAAATAATATTAATATTATATTATTGTATGTATTTAAAATGTAATCCTTTTTTTTCTCCAGACGTGCAGAGTGCCGCCAGCTAGTACGCATGTGCGAGCAACGTCGTCAGGAGAGCCTGGCGCTGGCTGCGCGCGCGCGTGGTGGCGCCGGCGCGGCGCGTGCATTGGACGCCTTGCAGCGCCGCCTGACGCGTCTGACACGCGCGTTGCTCAGGGCGTACAAGCTGCCGCGCGACGCGCTCGAACCCACCGTCTTCCACAACGATGCTTTTAGGTGAGCCCAAAGATTATTAAAAAAAACCCGGCCAAATGCGAGTCGAACTCGCGCACGAAAGGTTCCATACCATTATCTACAAAAACGGCAAAAAAATTACGTTAGTTGTATAACCCCCCCATTAAATATTTATTTTATTCTGTTTTTTAGTATTTGTTGTTATAGCGGCAACAGAAATACATCATCTGTGAAAATTTCAACTGTCTAACTATCACGCTTCATGAGATACAGCCTGGTGACAGACAGACGGACGGACGGACGGACGGATGGATGGACAGCGGAGCCTTAGTAATAGGGTCCGTTTTACCCTTTGGGTAAGGAACCCTAAAAACAAATCTTGCCCTGGGCACTCATGACCTTCGCTACTCACTTCGACACTGGGTCTGACCTACCCAAGTTTTGGTATGAATGTGAATATATCCTGTGTTTACAAGTAAAATGTTTTTTCTTTTCTTTTATCAGGGCGTATTTAACTTCATTACTATGTATTAGTCAATTTTATAAAAATATATTATGTATTCGAGTTATGTAACCGTCTGTTACTGCTTTGCTCGTTACCATCCATCCAAAGGTTGCCTGAAACAAATCACTTTCAGCGATAAGGTCGCCCATTGTACTGATAGTTTTAATAAATCTATTATGTATTCCTATTAGATGATCTAATTCTTATTCGGTTGGTTCCAGTCGCAGCGACAGCGGCGAGGCCCTATCACCGGAGGAGGAACCTAGGGGCGGACTCCTAGGAGCGGTGGCTCGCGCCCTGCGTTCGGCCCCCGCCCCCGTCGCCCCCGCCACGCCCGTCACCCCCGCCCCCCTAGCAGACGACGACCGCTCCAGGGTGTCGGATGACAACGACAACTCGGCTGACCTACTGGATTCTGAGACTGAGCCGTGCTTTATCAATGACGCCGGTAAGACCTAATACAGACATACCCCCTGTTTCACAATACTCCTCTAAACCTATTTTAGTTAAAATAGCTTTTGTCTTGCTTTGACGTATGACATTTTACATCAGAGAGAAGAAAACAAAAGCTTTTTTAACTAAAATAGGTTTAGAAAATGATTATGAGACAGACCCTAATAATAAGGTATATATATTATATTGCATTCACTCCCGGTTCGCTCGCTTTTTTGTTGTTTGTTTTTTGGTACTAGGATAAAAAGTCGAACCAGGTGACCTTATCCCAACTTTATCGAAATTACTAAAATAAACATTTGTATTTGTTGTATTTGTAAGAGAAGAGGGTGCTTACGCCCTTTCGTACGCGAACGGAGTTTGCTTCTATTTTGGCTATTATTTCATCAAACTTCATGAAATTTTGTGCATATATTATTATCAAGAATCGTTGTGCGTCAGTTTTTTTTTTAAATTAGTTTTTTTTATTTATGATTTGTTTAACCATATAATTTTACAAGAAACTAACGTACCACGGATCTAGATATTAGTGTACTGATAATGTGTACAAAGTTTCATGGAGTATGAAGAAAATATAGCCAAATTAGAAACAAATTTCGTTCGTTCCAAAAGAAAGTAAGCGCCCTTTTGCTAGATACAGGTGACATTCTTTTAAGGGCCCGGCGAAGGCCGCACGCAAATTCTATTCGAAGCGAGTGCAAAAATCGGCCTGAATATTGCTATCCCTCTCTGGCACCGGGGCCCCTCCCCGTACATGCGCGATGGGTATACGAGCCGTTCAGAATTTGTATGTTGCTTTTAATACGAAACAAATAAGATGAAAACATGTCATAGAAGTCGTAAAATATACTAAATTGAATTCGCTTACATTTCGTTTTAGTTAAATATTTAGAAAAAAGAAATATCCCGAGGCCGTACCATGAGCTCTTATAGCGATTCAGTTCAAAATATCGATTCCGTGATGTCCACAGCTATATTTAAAGGCACAGTAGCAGAAGGTCTATAGACTTCAGCGATTAAAGTTATTCAATGATGACGGATGTCAACGACGAACCGATATTTTGTACTGAATAGTTTTTGAACTGAATCCTCTGGTACCTAGATAAATACTACCCAAATCCGAATAATAGCATAATATGGTGAAAATATATTTGAATTACAAATGATTTTGGTATTGCTTTTGGATGGGCAATTTATCCTCCGCTGGCCTCTTAATGCTGGGCTGATAATGATGATGATTTGACCGCTGTCGTGATCCACAGAATACGGCGAGGAGTGGTGGTCGGGCGCGGAAGGCGCCGGCGCCGGTGCGTGGAGCGGCGACGAACTGTCGCCCGAGAGAGACTCCTGCCCCGATATCGACAAAGGTATCACCAACAAGTTTATTTCTGGCGACGCACTGCTGGTCAGCACCAGGGGATAGCCAGCGGCATCCGCCTGAGTACTCAACACCAATGCTGCAATCACCAATCCACCTGCCAAGCGTGGTGATTGTTGCAATCATTGGATTTGTTGGTAAATTTTCCCTTTGTTGCCCATGGTCCCTGTGATAGTCCCTGGACGGGAGTTATTTTACCCGTGGTCCCTGAATTTTGTATAAGCCAACTAATTTAAAAAGGTATAATAACTTAACTGTATTAAATTGACGTAACAAGGAAAATAACAAATAGCTCCTTTATATTATGAGTCAGGATCTTTAGTGGCCAGCATTACATATTTACATATGAGAGAATATCCTTTTTTCCAGGGACTATCACAGGGACCATGGTATATGTAGGTACTTATGTTTTATTTTATTGTTTTCTTTAATAATATACAGTTAAGTTATTATACCTTTTTAAATTAGTTGGCTTATACAAAATTCAGGGACCACGGGTAAAATAATTCCCGTGGTACCTTCCAGGGACTATCACAGGGACCTTGGGCAACAAAGGAAATTTTCGTTGGTATAAGATTTGTCCTGGCTGCTGGCTTATTTAGGAGTGTGTTATTACTGAAAACAAGCGTTAGCTGAGTCTGTCGTGGAAAGCAATGGCGGCGATGAGCTCACCACTTGTCACGTCTATATTCCAGCAATTATTAAACACACGATGAAAAGAAGCCCTTTGAGACTCTGCTTACCCCTTCGGGGAAAAAGGCGTTTGTTTATGTTTATGTGGGGAGGCCTTGTCCAACAGTGGAAGTTTAACTGACTCACCGAAGACTGCTATCTCACCTAGCTACAGTCAAGGCTGTATCCTGTGGCAATTCAGACTGGGCACTAATCACGGATACCGAATTTTGGCCCGCCTTCGGAGGCTCGAAGGACCATTTGATGTATGGTACATCAATTAAAAGAGATAATTGTTTGACAGACACACGATTTATTTATTTACATAAAATATAAAATGAAGGGAAGATGTTGATGAGCCGCGATTACGATGTGGACTGACTCGCGTCGCCCGCGGCATCCCCGCTATTGCAGGGAAATGCAGACATTGCAATACTGCACGGTACTTGGACCGTACAAGCAGATAATGCTGATTACTGCTTGTCCGACCTAAGGATAAAGTCCTCTGTCTCCTCGCGTGAATGTTGTAAAAGCATAAGGATGAGCAATAGAAAGCAGTACTCAACACCAATGCTGCAATCACCAATCCGTCTGCCAAGCGTGGTGATTAAGGTTATTGCATTCTTTGACGAGGCCTCGCCCAGCTGTTAATGGTCCGAAAACTAATAGTCCGATGAACGAGGCAATTCTTTGTATGCACACCCTAACAATAATTCCTCTGTCGCTGAAACTTTGCTATGTGATAAAGTAAGGTTTATAGATTACGGTTGACAAGTAATCTAGGACTTTTTTAAATTTTAAATTAGGTATTTCTACCTAAACATGAAAATCACTTATAACATTCGGTGGAAAATTGCTCAATCTGAAATTTCTTATATTATATTATATTTATTTCGGTATATGTTAGTATACATTAATAAGTATAGATATGTAACGGTATCCAGGAATATATCGATTTCGGTGAGGCAGAAATTAAAGAATATCTGTTTTTTTATCACAACTTTTCCAGAAAAATTGCTCAGTCAGTTTTTATTTTTTGTACGTGTAAGGTTGTTTAAACGAATCGCCTTGCAGAGTTATCTAAAAGGTTTGCCTTTTCGTTCATAGCATTATGGTTATTTGGAAATAACTTTCGGTGGAAAATTGCTCCGTCCTTTTTTATTCATTTATTAGTTAAAGTACACTCAAATACAACAGCTTTTTAAAGTATCCAATAAAATTTTGGCGTCGCATACGCATTTTAGACTATCAACATTACGCGCACAGCCGCCGGGAGCTACTTTTACTATTTCTTGAGACAATAGTTTTTACCAATGAGAATTAATATATATGTAAAGCAAATATCACTCACCTACTTGCTGACTCATCACGATATCTCAAGAACTAAATAATAATACATAATGTTTCTTTCGGCTTCTAAGTGCTTGTAAGTTTAATATTTGTATGAAAAAAGTTAGAGCAAAATTGAACCTAACGCCTACGCGTTACAGCATATGACATCACATAGAAGTTTGAATTTGAAAGCCGAAGCAAAATTGTAAAGCTCCTCAGACGAATAAAAATGAGAGACAGAGTCGTCGTGAACAAACAGCTACAGAGGGTCCAATCAGAACATAGCGCCATTTCTGGTAAGCACACATTGACTTTACGTTTACATGTATTCTCACGCAATCTCGAGCAGAGCTCAGTCGCGACTATAATAGCGAGTGCAGGCATTTGTCACTTGTTAACAAAATGAGTAGCGGTATTATTACGCTTGCAGTGTATTTGGTTGTTTAAATACAACCAAATGCAAACGTTCTTCACCTTTCCAAACAAGATTGTTTGTAACTTGTTCCAACTCCTAATAATCTACTCCTTTTCAAAATTCTGAATGAATACAGTAGCAACCTTAGTGAGTCAGGCAAGTTTAGGTAATTATTTTCAAGGACGGTGGGAGCGGACCTTCTGTCTTTTTCTATATTTTGTGGTCTTACCTAAACTGTCAAATGTAACGTCGATAATTTCTTCTTCGATGCGTCGGCTGTTTTTATGACGACTTCTAGGTGGCCAGTATGTTTCAATTCATTTCTAACAAGATTTAAAAAAGTACAAATTTACATACAAAATAAGCTTGCCAAGTGCGAGTCGTAAGTACTCGAGTAGGTGTGCTGACTGACGGTTTTGAATGTGGTAGTTTTCCATGATTTTGATATATTTCCAGTAATTTATTTTAATTTTTTATTCAAAAACGAGTTGAGTGTCCCTGGGAGAATTTTCAATAGCGTAATAGTTTTGATTGTTTTCACAGTCACTCGCGATAACTTTCGTTCAATTCTTCATCGTATTCTCAATATTCTTATTTTTTCCACATCTTTTTTACGTTATTTTGGAGATAAGTTTAAGGACAGCTACTTTTAGGTGTTTTATCATCCAAAAAAAACAGAACCTCGATAACCAAAAACGGAATGCGGATCTCTAAGCAAAAAAGCTGTGTCAAAAAAGGAAAAGCGGTGTATCTGGCAGCCCTTGCGCAGAGCGCATGCGTGGTGCGGTGCCCCGCTCTATTATCAGAGGCTCAAGCACGAATATCTAAAGTTACCGTGACACGATCGTAAACTTCAAATATCAACTCACAAATATTGAAAATTTCATGTTACTCCGGTGTCACTGGCCAATATTTGACGTTTGAGATCGTCTCGATAGCGTCTCGGTAACATTAATTGTTCGTGCTGAGCCCACAGAACCCCGCGCGGTACGAAAACTGTCTGAGTAAAAAATGTTGATATTTAAAAGTTTATGTGTTTAGGCGAAATTTTATTGGATAACTTACAATTCTATTATAATAAGGTATACTGTAACTAACCAATGAATAAAAAAGGACGGAGCAATTTTCCGCCGAAAGTTATTTCCAAAAAACCATAAAGCTATGAACGAAAAGGCAAATCTTTTAGATAACTCTGCAAGACGATACGTTTAAACAACCTTACACGTACAAAAAAATAAAAACTGACTGAGCAATTTTCCTGAAAAAGTTGTGATAAAAAAACAGATATTCTTTAATTTCTGCCTCACCGAAATCGAAATATTCCTGGATACCGTTACATATCTATACTTATTAATGTATACTAACATATACCGAAGAAATTTCAGACTGAGCAATTTTCCACCGAATGTTATAAGTGATTTTCATGTTTAGGTAGAAATACCAAATTTAAAAATAAAAAAGATCCTAGATAACTTGTCAACCGTAATTTATAAACCTTACTTTATCACACTGCAAAGTTTCAGCGACAGAGGAATTATTGTCAGGGTCAAACCCCTCACTGACTGGACTATAACCTAACCTTGTCTGTTCTACGAGGCTGTGTCCCAAAAAGTATGATCTAAATTAAAAAAATGTGTGTAAGTCTATAACTAACATACACACATAACTAATATTAGGTGTTTATGTTTTTAATTAAACATGAAACATGGTAAATGTAAAATAAATTATATAACATATTTCTATGGGCTTAAGAAATATTTGTATAATTTATTGTACATTTCCCATTTTAGCCTGAAACAAATTTATTATTATTAAACATTTGCAGAGCCGGAGTCTGCGTCAGCATCTGAACGCGAATCCCTTCGCAACCTGTCCGCTGCCATCGCGCACCGGCAGCGCTCGGAGGCGGAGGACGAGCGCGGCTCGCTCATTGCGCGCGTGGCGGCGCTTGACGCGCGACTGTCGGAGCTGCTGGCGGCATTGAGGCTGGCCGCTGCCGCCGCCGCCGCGAGCGACGACACCGCCTCCATACAACTGGCGCAGGCTCTCAGGTAAATAGTTGATGGCTCAAGCGCGGCTCGCTCATAGCACGTGTGACGCTGAACGCGCGATTTTTGGCGCTGCTGTTGGCATTGAGGCTAGCCGCCGTCGACGCGAGCGACGACACCGCCTCCATACAACTGGCGCAGGCTCTCAGGTTAATTTTAAACCTTAATTTCCCTGCTTATTGACATTATTAGTAACATTGTCTCGTCATTATAGCTAGCCTACAAGATAAAATGATCAATAAACAAAATAGATAGTCAAATCAAGTTCAGGGGTGCTATTTTTGAATGCATTGGGGTACTAAAAGTCAGTCTATTTCAATTTTAAAGGTTCTTTATTACATAATGTAGGTATCATAGTACAAATTCCAGTTTAGGTATCCTAGCACTTAACAATATTTTGATAAAAGCTACTTTTTTCAAGTAAGAATTGATTAAAACTTATACGAATAAAAATGAATAGGAATTTACTACTATTTGGACTAAACTTCAGTAAAGTAAAGTAAATTTTATTGTTCATAAAACAGATTAAATACAATTCGAAAACGCTATGGATCCCGCACTAGGGCTAGCCTGTATCGCGGGTATCCGTACTAAGTTTACCAAATAAACAAATAATGGAGAAAACATGCGAGACAATAAATAAAAATTTAAGTAAGTTAATAGGGTATTACGCAACAATAGAAACAACCAGCCAAAAAGATGCTAATAAACTAACCACAAAACATAAACTAACAGGGGGTGTGTATGTAGTGTGAGTGTGTATGTGATGATGAGTGAGTGAGGTTCTACGTATTAAACCAAAGCGACCAATAAGGACTCAGTAAAATTGCCGATAATCTCCGATTTCCAAATTTCTATGTCTATCTGAAACTCATTGATGACTAAAATTTCTTATATCTTAGATATCAATACAAGTGCCTCCTCCAGTACACCTCCTGAAAAACGGTGATTTGCGGCCTTTTTTTATGATATTTAGTAACTCGAATACATTCAAAAATCGCCCCCCAGTTGTATATTTACTTACTAGTTGCGTCCCGCGGTTTCACCCACGTGAATAATGATGAAAATTGATGATGATGATGATGATGAAAAGTAGTCTATGTGTTAATCCAGGACGTAAAGTATCTCCATTCCAAATTTCACTCAAATCCATTCAGTAGTTTTTACGTGAAAGAGTAACAAACATCCATACTCACAAACTTTCGCGTTTATAATATTAGTAGGATAGGATAGTAGGATACACATTTTGACTGTAATGGCTTACACATAAGATATAGATATATACTGTGGCGGGTTTTTTTGTAGGACTATTTAAGATAAACATTTCTATCAAACATCACATTATGTGTAACTCTAGCGGTTTTGGCAGCGCACGCCAGAATAGCTCGCAGATGGTAGATTTTTTCCTAATTACTTGACACTTATCGTCATATTATGGACAATTCACACAATATCTTTATAAATTGTAGCCTATGTGTTATTCTGATGTATAAGCTATATTATTGTAAAGTTTCATTAAAATCCATTCAGTAGTTTTTACGTGAAAGAGTAACAAACATCCATCCATCCATACTCACAAACTTTCGCGTTTATAATATTAGTAGGATTAATTTAAACATCACATTCGTTTTAGAACCACGCGGCACCGTAGTAACATTAGTTGTATTGCCACTTGCAGAGATAAGATAGACGTGACGGAGAAGAACGTGGCGGACGTGGTGGTGAAGAAGCTGGCCGAGCTGGACGCCAGCAACCACATGATGGAGCAGTACCGCCTGTCCATGGAAGTGAGTCCGGACCGATTGTCTCTATACGTGTAGCTGGTCACGTTGAACCACGATCAAATACATTTCGGTGGATTTTACTTACTAAAATTAGTCATTTTGACAGTTACTTACTATTCGTTTTTGACCGACTTCAAAAAAGGAGGAAGTTCTCAATTCGATTGTATATTTTTTTTGTATGTTTGTTACGCGATTACAGTTATTAATTTTTTTGATTCATTTTTTATTTGGTGTTTTTTTTTGTTTTATCGAAATTGATTCAGCTTTTTTTGAAAGAAGCCGGTTTTTGGTCTTTTTTTTTAAAAATATTTTTTATTGCCAGATAAAAAATTTCTCCTTACCTTTAGTTTTCCTTCTGATGTAGAAATAATGTGGCGAAGTGTGAAAAAGGGAAGCCAAAGAAAAAAAACGTATCTCGGTAACTACCTAATTACCTACCTACCTAATTACCTGCCTACCTACCTACCTAACTACCTACCTACCTCAATAATTATTAGGAATGCAAAGCCTCGGTCTAGTTTCAATAGTCATAATGGATTTAATTCTGGTTCAACGGAGACTTTTTTTATGCCATTCTTAATGAGTGTTTTTTCAGTATTTATCTTATTCAGTAAGTTGTCATTGCAGTACATTTGTGTTAGTGCCCTTAACTGTTTTAATATGAAACAGGTATTTACATCATTCAGGCCCTGCTTGGCGATCTCGAGTCAAGAATAAAGCGGCAAGGTTAATATGACTACATCATCACTTCGGCTTTTAGTTGCACTATGGACTCACTATGTTTATTTCTCGGCCAATATACTTACACTAGCATCCGCCTACGGCTTAGCTAGCCTGCTATTAATAGGGATTAAAAGTTGTCCAGTTCATAATCTATCTTTGTATGAAATATTACAGAAGTAAATAACATAACAGTCAACGATCACATACATAGTCCTGTGAGCTGAGTCGTAAGTTTTTTGCAAACTATTGACACGGACGTATGGAACAAGGATTTTGTATGGCGACACCGATGAGCGCCCCTAGCGTACACAATGTGAACCTCATTTTCCATACAAAAATCCGTGTTACACTACACCATGCATGTCAAACTCAAAGTAATTGGTGGGCCAAATGCCTAAAGACTATAGAATCAGTGGGCCGCAAAACCCAAACATAATGAAAACAAACTCTAGGGGCTCTAAAAACTGTAGGGGGTTTAGGGGGGCAGTACTACCTACTAGGTATATCTATATATACCTAGTAGGTAGTACTGCCCCCCTATTCCCTAACTGAAAGCCACTCGGTGACTAACGTTTGACAAGTAAAATGACTATCAATTGACAATTCTTTAAGATAATTTTTCATATTCTTACTTGTCAAACGTTAGTCACAGAGTGACTATCAGTTAGAAAATAGGGGGGCAGGACGCTAATCGTTTATTTAATCATTACCTAATATGTAGTAAAATTACAGAAAAATATACTATAATATGTTGTTAATTGAATCGGGCCGCAGTCAAAGCTGTAAAGGGCCGCATGTTTGACATGCTTGCACTACACCATACGTTCGTGTTAATTGCTTGTCAAAACTTAAACTTCGGTCTCTGGTCCACAAAAAAATTACAGTAGCAATAGGCAATGGGGAACGCAACGATGGGGTTCATTTTGGCAGCCTTATCGCTATCTAAATCTTATGAAACTTGAATAGGGGGACTTCTTGACCTAAATATTCCTCCTTGCAAGATTCGAAAGATTTGGACAGCGCTAAGGCTGCCAAAATTATCCCCATTGTTGCGTTCCCCAATGTAATTTGATACTGTAATTTGGGGGATGATCCCACCCACACTAGGATACCCTGTGTTGTGGGTATCAGGAAGGAACTACGAGTACCATAGTACTATAACATCACCCGGAACATCATGACTACGTATGTGTCTGCTGGGTGTTGGGGATTATGCTAGTGAGATAAAAATTACCAATTTAGTATTAATTTAGTACCATTTTGAACGATTAAATAGGTGTTAATTTAAAAATTTTGCGTACCTATTATATTTTCACCAAGAGAACATAATGATTTCAACTCTCAGCATTAGCTTAACAATGCGATACAGCATTGGAACTTTACAAGCACAACTTGTATATAATCACTGACAAATCTGTAAATATAATTATCACTAGAAACGGGATATTTACCATGATTTTTGAGCATTATTGATTCCCGATATTTCGGCACAGTTTCATGCGCCATGATCACGTTACCCTTTTACCCGTGATCATGGCGCATGAAACTGTGCCGAAATATCGGGAATCAATAATGCTCAAAAATCATGGTAAATATCCCGTTTCTAGTGATAATTATGTTAATAACCATGATTGTTTCAAAAGTTAATCTGTAAATAATCGGCATATAAACAAACATTAAAATAAATAGTGATTTAATATAATAAACCAATATTCTAGCAGGTCTGAATATAGGTACGTGTGCGTCGCAAATAGTGAGCATAATGAGCAACTTTCACACCAATCATAAATCAACGAACACAACATGGCGCTTTCGTTGGCCAATCCAATTCGGATTTTAAACCCCACGAGCTTCTAATATCTGCTATATTAAGTACAGCAGGCGTTCCTATACTCAGACAGGCCATAAAGTTTGGCGCGACTTCTAAATAATGCAAACAGCTGAATAATCATATAATGTAAATAACCGCAGTATAGCATGGTTATGGTCACTGTTCACCATCTTGGTACTCTATTTATATCATCAATTTTGTAATTATTTGAAAATATTGATGGCGTTTAAAATAATTTTACTAATCATTGTAAATGTTTCCATTCCAGACGCTCAAAAAGCAATTGGAACAAGGTGAAGATGATGATCTAGAATTCTTAGAGGAGGTGAGTTGAACATGAGACCCCAAACTGAGAACTCCCGCAGCCTTATTACAGAACATGGTCTAAATCTGAATTTAGACCAGGTGTACTAGTTTAGGCTTAAATATTGACATTAGGCATATACGACTTTAATACGAAAGCAGATGGTTTGTTTTCCGAAATCAATTCTCGCGCTACTACACAAATTTCCAAAGTATCAAACTGACGGATTGTGTTACATCACAATTGAGATGTCGAAGTTCCTACCTCCAACAAGCAATCAACTGTCAATTTGTAGACCATTGCTAAACTAGGGGGCTGCCTGGTTTTAGAAAAACCAGAGATAGTCCGTGCTTGTGTAATTACATTGCTTGGACTATTTTGACATAAGCTTGGACTATCTAGCTCAAAAGTTGCTTCTGGAAAACAAACCATCTGCTTTTGTATTACAGAGGTCGATATTTAAGCCTAAACTGGTAGTCCTGGTTTAAACTCAGACTAAGTCCATGGTTTGTAATAACACCCCCGATGTTTAAATATTCGCCTATCCACACGATTTTTTTACCATTTAAGTTACGCCACTAAAAACGACCACTGATAATCGCTTTGAAGTTACCTAATAAGACTTCTGGTTACTTACCTAAACGCAGAACGCAAAAGAACCATTAACACTAGGAACTATCGAAGTACCCTAATGTTTGTAATCTTTTACAGGAGCTAGCACTATGCAGCGAGAGTGAGAGACGTCAGCGCTACGAAGCGCTGGATGCGGCGCTGAGCGCGCTGGGCGCGGGGCTGCCGCTGCAGTGGCCACGGTTGGCGGGCCTGCACGCGCGGCTCGAGCGACTCGCCTTCGCGCTGGCCGCACCCCCTCCCCCCTCACCGCACTCACCCCTGCATGCCCAGATCAATGCTACCCCTTTACATACTACTGCATAACCAGATCGATCACGAAATGAGTTGTATCATCAACAGCTGGCATACGTCTACTCCCTAAGCAATAAGGGGATATGCCAATCACCACACTTGCCAGCCGGATTGGTGTTCACAGTATTGTGATCGTCACAATTAATTTCGTGTAAATCCGTGATTTTCTGCCGTTTCGAAACAAAGCAAGATGTTTTCTCTTGTTGAATGGAACTTTCGCTTCATGCGTTTCTGTGTGGCCTCTACTAAAAACAGTATGCGCATATAACTACACTTTTCTGACTACACCACACGTCTTTTTTGACAAAACTAACCGGATTGAACGAGTTTGAACACCATAAAAAGACTGTTAAAATGCAAATGTGATTGGCAATGAAACATCACAATAGGTAATAAGTGAAGGAGTAGTACACTCGGGGGACTTACTTGTACTTGTACTTGTAGCGCAGACTCTTTTCCGCAACTAGGCCGCCAATGGGCCCTTTTTGCGTGGCGAGTGGCGGCTGCTAATCCAGCCACCCGATGTCCTCCAGGAAGGCCAACAACTCACTGATACCGGCGCAGGCCTGCCCGGGAGTCCTCGGTGTACACTCGGGGGAAATAATTGTTAAAGATAATGTTTGTCTAGTTATACATTTTTAGGGTAAATGAATGGATCGCAGGTCGAAATTTAAGTAAAATATTTTAGGGTAGATTTGAAGACTATTCAGACAGTTGTTAGGGATAGCTCGAAATGAATTGGGATCGTTGGATTAAATTAATAATTAGAAGTATGAATCAACAATTAGTAATGCAAGTTCCAACCAAACGCCTTTATAAGTTGTAACGTTAAATTTAGGTCGTATTTGGTTAATTTTCAACAACTAACTAATTACCTATGGAACACCTACGCATGTCAAATGACAGATCTTGATGTTTTTTAGGTTTCCGTAGGTAATTACTTTGGTTGATGAAAACGATCACGAGAGATTTCGGCTTATGATTAGACTGGTGCTATAATCTGTACAACTTTCTTCCTTTATGTGATCAATCGGGGCATGTTTTGGTTAATAAGACGCCCCCCTAGTGATCAGTGCAGATTATAGCGAAGTAGTTACTGACACGTCGCCAATAGTGTCATACATAAGTTAGAATAAATTATTTTGAGCTTGTTCATGTGTTTTGTCATCCGTCCGATGTACTCCATGACGCAGATTATTGACCATAGCAATATTTAAACTTTAAATTATATCAATAATAATGTTGACAAAACTTTTGAAAGAATTTCCACTAAATTGGTCTGTACAGGTCGCGCAACGAGTTATGAGCGCTGACCTTCAATGCGCAGTTGTAATTTTTTGGGTCTGTTTAGCGGGGGGAGAGAGGCGGCCAGCGCCGGCGCGTATTGGTTGATCAGTCGCTTTCCCGTACCGCGCGCCCCGCACTCGCGTCTCGCGCTCCCTAGATACAAACGCGCACACATGTACACATGCGCAATCAACCCCACCACTTTCGCCGAGCGCTCATAACTCGTTGCGCGACCTATAGCGATATTGACTATACTAGACGTTTTCCAGCGTGGACTGACATGTGCGATAGATCTCAAATTGTGTGGAAAACATAAGAGAAGTACATATGTATGGAAAGTTACGTTTCGTACTTTGCATAATTCTAGGCTAGGGCATAAAATGTAAGCAATTTTCTTTTAGTAACATTTCTTCATTCCTTAAAGCATTTAACAAAACACTTCACTTTTAAACTGTGTTTGTTTTTTTTTTTTTTACTTTTTCTCGTCTTTCTAAGGTCACATAATAATGAGGATGTAACTATAAATAGGTTTACGATTCAAATCCACGGTAAATGGAGCGGAGCACGATGACATACATTGAAAATATTTTAGTGCCATTATTACTAATTTCAACTAAGATTAGTCGCTGGCATTGTTTAGTTATTATTTTTACTATAATTTACATCACAGAAATCAACTAATTATGAAATGCAACAGAAATATTTTTGTGATCTAGTTGAGTAACATTTGATGTTACCTACTAAATTCACCTAGTTTATAAGACAAATGATCCTTGTGATTTTAATGAAAAAAATACTTATTTGACATATTTTAATAAACTTTCAATTAAAACTGTAAAGGTCGACTCACATTCGAATTAGCTATTACATTATTGAAGTTGCAGGCTAAGAGAAATTATAATAAAATGAGACTGAATATGTATTTACGTTGAACAATTAAAATGTCTAAATTAATTATTATTTTTTAAATCGTATTGACTTATTATGTTATCATAAAATGAACTTATTATATGATATTAAGGAAAATCAGTATTGTTTTTTGTGAATAGTACAAAATCATTGAAATGCTTCATCCATCCAATTAGCTTGCTTCAGGTGCTAAAAAATATTTGGGGGTCATTGTAATTGCATTTTATTGAATAGTTGCAACACCCAATAATCCAGTCAGAAAAATATATACGTACATGCCTTCATTGAATTTATAAATGTCAAATTATGTGATGTAAATATTATATGTAAATAAAATTATTGAGCATGTAACATTTGTTTTATTAGTTGACCGAGCGAGCGAAGTGTCCTTGCAATAAGTGGCAAAATTTGCTTTCGTCTGTCTGGATATGTGTGTATGTATGTACGTACACGCGTACAGGTCGAATTTATCAATGAATCTTGACGAAACTGATACACGGTACAAAATCATAGTTTTTTTTGTAGTCGGCGATTTTTAATTGAAGATGTATTTCCCCTAAAAAGGGGGGAAGCTATTATAATTTATTAAGCTATTGCGGCGCTATTTACCATCAAGTGGGATATCATAAGAAAGCACTATAGATTTATACATGTTTATATACATTCCAAAACTTAAAATTATTATTCTACGATGTATAGTTTTTGAGATAAAATGAAAAAAGAAAAATCAAAACCAATATAACTGAGCTCTCAGACTGAAGTTTCGTTTCCATCCATACATTTACTGACAGTTATTTTTCTAACTCGCTAGGGGCGCTGCAAGTAAACGTAAGTATGGAAGGAAACGAAACTTTATAGTTTCGAAATCTATCAAAACCCGTACGAAGGCCCCAGGTAAGATTAGAATTAGCTAGATCGCTAGATATATGCTAGATCTGAAAACAGATGTGCTGTGGTGTGTCCGGCCTAAGAATTGACTCCTCGGTCTCTTCCCGTGGATTTCGTAAAAGTCGACTAAGGGATTACATCAGGGGATGGGCAGCAGCATTCACCTGAGTACTCAACAAAAATAATGCGATCACCAATCCGCCTGCCAAGCGTGGTGATTATGGCAAATCCTCCCCATTGCATTCTATGGGGAAGGCCTCGTCCAACTGTGGACGTCTTAAGGCTGCTGATGACTGATGTGTATGGATGCGATTTTCAAAGTTTATCAAAAAAATCGTTTATTCCAATCTGTCCTACCAGCGGCTACTTTTGTCGCTCTACTCAATCCTAATTCAGGATTAAGGGCCTCTTTCTCAATCTTCAAGTAAAGTCTCGAGTAGGCTAGTTGTCGGTTAAAGTCCCATGTAACTGTGCATACGAGTTTCACAATGGCCGAGTAGCACTAACCAGGAAGTAAAGTAGCCTGTAACTTACTTCTTGCTTCATCTGCCGATTAGCCGGTCTAATTGACGAGTAAAGTCAACTTTCGTTTGGTTTTGTGAAGATAGTATCAAACTGTTTCGAAAAAAACCTATTAGAAAGTGTTAGAAATGGATTTATTTGATTTAATTGATCATCAAATAGAGGAATTAGAAAATTCATCAAGACAAACAATTCCAAGAGTTCGTGTATTTCATGTTAATGTAAATTATTTTGCCGAACTTGATGAACAAGTTTTTTTGCCAGATTTCACCTATCAAAAAATTACCCGCGCCGCGCAAATCTGATAACCGTGACGTGTGACTGCTGACATTTGTCGTAGATGACAGTGTCTATTGAACGGTTAGATTGAATAATTCTTCCGTGATTGAATTATTTTTTAAATCATTCAACTAACCACCGAGTTGCTAATCGGAACTCAATTTTCTTTTGTGAAACTGATAAAAGTTAATCGACACTTTTACTTGCTGGTTAACGCTACTTAGAAAGTAACTAATCAACACTTTACTTGAAGATCGTGAACGAGGCCCTTAGTGTCATTTGTCGTCAGAGAGTACTAGATTCCTTAGTCATTTGGTACTCTAGCCTCTACTAGCACATAGACTATCGAACTGTTGGTAGGAAAGATTGGAATAAACGACAATTTGGAGTGGAATTTTATAAAACTAAGTGAAATCGACTTTCTGTCTTTGTTGTTTCTTCACGCAAAGTTAATCGCGTGCTCTATCTCTATTTAGCAAGAGTGCCAAACAAGCGTTGAAACTGGATTGAGATTGGAACTGTTTTCAAGAGTAGCCCCTGAAGTTCGATGAAATACAAAAAAAGTTTATTCGCGAGGTCTACTCTGTTCGAAGAACTACTAGTGTTTCCTTTCAACTAGGTTCCACTTGTAACCTATCACATACGGAACACTAATGAGCTGAACGAAGGTATTGCCAAATACAACGAGATCGTACTTGCCTCTAACTCTCCACTCAACTAGGATGTTCTATGATGGTAGATATCGGTGCTTTTGGTTTATAATGATTTGTGCTAAATCAAAGACAGACTTATAGTATTTATGACATTTATTTTACATACTTCAAGTAATGTTTTAGCCAGATACAATTTATCTATCTATTAACAAGTCTGGTTTTGAGCCAAGACAAGATACTTTAGTGTTATATTCTTACCTGGCTTTTGAGAAATTCATTGACATAATTAGTTTCCTAAAATTTTATTTCTATACCAATATAAATTATATTGGGAAAAAATTATACAGATATTACATAATTCTATACATTTTAACTTACTGTTGCACATGTTAGAAACTGTCCAATCATAACCTACTTAAATTAATATTAAATTAACAAGAACAGTAGAAAAATATTGCGTTACTTAACTTAATATGCCCAGTAAATCAACAATGTTTTGTGTGGAAGAAATAAAAATATTTCATAAAATAAAAAAATATACAAGTGTAAACAAGAAACGTAAATACTGTCTCAGTATTAATATATAGACTGCCGTTCAAAGTAAAATTGTTTAATTCACCCAAGAGAGAGATAATAACGGAAAATTATTGGAGATGTAAAAATACCGATCAGTTTGCAAAATTAATTATTGGAGATGTAACGATACCGATCAGTTTGCAAAAATAATTATTGGAGATGTCAAAATACCGATTAGTTTGCATAATTCATTATTGGAGATGTAAAAATACCGATCAGTTTTCATAAGTAATTATTGGAGATGTAACGATACCAATCAGTTTGCATAAGTAATTATTGGAGATGTAACGATACCGATCAGTTTGCATATTTAATAATTGGAGATGACAATGGTGCCGATCAGTTTGCATAATTAATTATTGAGGATGTAACGACATCGATACATCGGCATCGCCATCGTCTTTGGTGATTTAAATACTATAACCCAACTACAATGAACACAACATCTCAATAAAAGCATGTAACCAGGTAAGAGATAACTCTTTTTAACCCCCAACTAAAAACAGGGGTGTTAAGTTTGAGGTCAGTGTTTGTCTGTATGTAAGAATGTATGTATGTATGTGTGACTGCTTTGGCCCCATAGCTCCGGAATGGAAACTCGAATACGGTTTTTTTGAAAGACTCGTACATTTCTCACAACAGGGCTTATAACTGCAAAATGGCCAAAGAAACCTAATTTTAAAATACCTTTCAAATTATGTACTTACACCATTTAACAGGGTACAGAAAAAAAACTTTCTACTTTTACCATAGACACGGCCGCCAATTTGTTTTTTTTTATATTAAGTAAATGCGGTATTTTCATGAAGGAACAAAAATCAATTGTTCACTTGCCATAAATGGTGTGGTATTCATTGGAAAGATCTTGTAAAATTATGATGCAGTTTTGTTTTATTTATAATTTTTACTGTGTTGCACTACTGAATTAAAGCCAGTCACACTGTAGTGGTTTTTATCTATAATGATTAAGTTACTTATTAAGTTATTTTTTATCTAAGCGGTACACTTCTCAAGTTATTCTATAACATGTTATTCTGTAGCAAACATATTTAAAACAAAATTCTAATAAGTTTTTTCTTGTAAATATCTTTTTCAAAACACGCTTTTATTTTATAGACTTAGTAATAGGAAATGCAAGCTGATCAAAATGAGCCCAAACACTTATTCTTACTTTCACCAACCGCTTAACTTAACCTACACTAACCTAAATTAACGCTTATGAGACACCTAAAAAATGACAATTATGACAGTTTTTCATAGAAACCTGTAAATTTGTCATGCGTTAAGTAACCCCGTATAAGAAGTAGGTGGTGAAAATATCCATTAGTCTACTGTTATCCATCAAGGAGCTCCGTTGTCAATGTTCCGTATCCATCATCAGATCAGCTTGCTGTCACCATAATATTGTATTATGTCATCGAACTTTATCATCATTCGGGAATTTCAACACAATCGCATAACGGTAACTAAGTCAAAATCAGCAGCAAAATTTGTACCACACATACAAACATACAGGCAAGTTAAATAAAAGCTTGTAACTATCAAGAATAACTGTATTCTTTACATATTCGTTCAACCATAACTATATACAACTCAGGTCTTAACAGAAAGCGTTAACGTCAGTATTGCTAAACGAGCGTCTCAAACTGGCCGCTTAAGTCATTTGACAGGAAGACGGGGATAGTTCAAACACACGACAGCTATAATATAGCGTACATGCGAAAGCGAACGTAACACAGGCGCTTATTAGTAGCAACACGTAAGTCTAGCGCTGAACGAAACGTGGAGGGGATAGTTGCGCATGAGTACTGTCCCGCACGCAACACAATTATTATAAGAAAGGTAGAGATAGAGATCCCCGAAGACACCTTACTTTTGACTTCTGCGCAATAACGGTCAGTGCTAGAGTTTCGTGCCGCTTCTTGTACTTATGTAAGGAAGGATAACAGCGATCGACAAACGCCGTGCGCAAATCCCTTTTCTGTAAAGCCATTTTTTCGCTCGTTACGCTTTCGCTTAGCTGTACGATTGTCTACTAGTACACAGCTCCATCATACTTATTTACAGACAGCGTCCGGTATCTTCTTCCGGTTTATTTGAATTACATTTCGAAGCATTTATCACTCTCATTTGATCGGCACATAGTGCCATACATCGCGTATAATATAACCCTTCAACAAAACCCGTTTAATTTTCAACTAATCACCAAGTGGTATGTGATAACATTTCCAATCCCAATAATCAAGTCAAGTTTTAACCTAAAATATATAAATATATCAGTCAGAATGGGCTGTCAATTACATTTTCCTAACTAAAGTAGAAACATCCCTCTTTCTGCCACAAAACCTATCATACCATCTCAATTATTTCCTATATCCTTATATAAATACAGATTTAGTGCATGCACTTGTTCGATTTCATGATTTTAGTCACTATACAAATTCAATTATCCAATGTACAAGTATGCGAAATGCATTTTTAAATTCATAAGTACGTAACTATGTAGCAGGCAGTTAATTTCATCATTTCTTCAAACTATTACGACTACAGTTACACATTAATTAAAGGAATGAATTGTTAAACCTTTCCGAGTGTTGCTGAAGTTAGACAGTACTTCAGCGAGTCCACAAATGACCAACAATTTAGTTTTTTTCAAATCAATCTACATTGATCTTATGCATTATAGAATTAAGACGATTTATAACCAGCAACATTTATAATATTTATTAGGTTGCCATACATAATTAGTTTCGATTAATTTTAAATTAAAATCATCATCCATGTAAAAGCTGGATGAAAAAATTCCACTACTTTTTCTGTAAATTTACATAATAATAATCTATTAAGGTAAAGTTCACCAACACATAAATTGGCTATTAGCCATACAGACAGATATTTAATGAAAACATCAGTCAAAAATAATTGGTAAGACAAATAACTTTCGTCATAATGTGAACTTTGGGCTTAGAATAAAATTAGTTATAATCAAGCAACGAAATTCAATTTTGCTTTGCCTGATACCCGACGAACCGATATTCTGCTACGATAGCTGTCTCTAGAATCTCGATTATATACTTACAAATACCCCCCCTGTTTCCCACTGGGATAGGCAGAGAACGATCATAAGTACCTTGCAATAATGTTTAGCGACATAGTGCTTACGTGTCGATGCAAAGTTGGAATTTGACGACAGACAACTTGCTCTCGATATAGTTTTGACCTCTGTTAACTGCGTCAGGTAGGGTAGGTAGAGACCGACCCTATGAAACGTTGCAATAAGGTTTAAAATCACATTTCTAGGTGGATAGATGAGGCAGTGGTAGTCGTTGGCGCCGAAAGCCGCGCTTTACCGAGCACTTGCGCTATCGCGTCTCGTAGCGCGTGCGCAGGCAGTCAAAGGCCGATTCTATGTACATTGTAATGAGGTTGAAAGCGCGCTCACGTCTAGGTGGAGAGATAAAGGCGGTGGTAGTCGTTGGCACCGAATGCCGCGTTGCACTTGGGGCACTTGCGTTGTCGCGTCTCGTACCGCGTTCGGAGACAGTCCCAGCAGAATACGTGGAAACACTTTGTGAGGACAGCATCTTTGCGTTTTACCTGAAAGAGGAAATACCAACTGATTAGATGCCGTAAGAAAACAGAACAGAACTGGCAGGTCGATGTTTGAAAGCCACCAAAAACCAGTGCTGCAAAACATTTCAGTGCGTTTTTGACAACATACTGGGTTTATTGAACATGCTGGGTTCGTTGAATATGTTGGGTTCGTTGAACATGCCCGAATCGTTGAACATGCTTGGTTCGTTGGAAATGCGGGTTCTTTGGACATGCTTGATTTGTTGAACACGCTGGGTTCGTTGAACATTCTGGGTTCGTTTAACATGACGGGTTCGTTGAACATGCTTTATTCGTTGTGACCAAGTAGCGAGGAGAGAAGCGTGTTTTACCTTGCAAGAAGGACACGTGAGGGTCTCCTTGTATTCTCTGATCTCCTCGAGCAGCACCTCGTCCATGCTGCTTCCCGCTTGCTCCATTTTCTTCATCCGCTCGGCCTTGCGACGCAGTATCGCGAGCTCTTCCTGCAACAACATTTTAGTAGTGATGACTTGGAAAGATATCCAAAATAAATTATGGTTGATATAGTGTTTTTTTGGGATAATTCATGCGCTAACTATTTTGTTTTGTATGCATTAGATGAAAGTTTCAAGCACATAAAATAAATACAAAAAAAGAGGCCCAGGCATGAATGTCTCACGTTATGGAGTCGCTAACGAGACAATAGTAATTGTCAGATTTAACCAATCAAGTTACAAAGATTTCAAGCCATAGCATGAGAGCGATGTCTTTGACCAATATTTGACACTAGCATTTGCTCTCGGCTCCGCCCGCGTGGATCCTCTATTGGCTCCGCTCGCGTGGAACCTCTGTTATAAAATTTATAGCATGTTATTCTGATGTATAAGCAAAAAAAAATAATATAATTTTTGCGTGAAAGAGTAACAAACATCCATCCATCCATCCTCACAAACTTTTACAATTATAATATTATTGGGATTAACAATCGTCCCGCCCCACCGAACTGGTGGTAACTCGTTTATTGTATTCACCAGATCAATATTCACGCAGCCTAATATCTTACAAGCTAGTTGCAATACAATCCCTATTCACTCTGGACTCGTTGACTAATCTTTACGAATAGAGCTGTCCACCACGAAGGCCGAGTGTGGATTAATGTTAAGGGTTTGAATTTTAATTTTACAGACGTTTTCATATCAGCTATCCTATATAAATTTGGACAGGGTAGGTGTACTTACGTGTAATCTTTTAGTCTTGTAAGCTTCGGCTTCTAATGCACTTGTCTTTTCTGCCACAACCTGCTGTGCTTCCTTCATTTGCGCGTGGTATTTCTCTAAAACATTAATTTAAAGATTAGGGTAATTTATATAAATATAATACCCAACAGTCACTGCTCGGGTTTACACCGAACACAAGCAATTCTGTATTTTTGCCTTATAAGCAATATACATCAATGCCTATATCATAGAGCCAGTACGTAACCAGCCGCCGAGAAGGCGGCGCGTATTCATACACCATCAAACCATCTGATGATGGTCTGACGACGTCTGTGACGCGGCGGGTGAAGGTTCGCCTGCGACGCAGGAGGTTGCGGGTTCGATTCCTGCCTCGAAACAAATATTTGTACGATCTGCAGATATTTGTACAGGGTGTTCTGGGTGTTTTCTATGTATGATACGAAATATACGGGGTGTAAAAAGACAGCTCCCGAATACTGAAGGTACCGGTAAAGCTACCTATATCATAGCTATATAAAATAGCTTTCGCCTGAAAGGTGATTCATACCGGAAAAAACCTTTTTTTTCGTTTCGTATCGTATTTGTCAGCCAGCAATGTACGCATTTATTCCGGCCGCGCGAGTTCAACGCTCCCAGTCAGCTGATCGACCAGTAGGGCCAAAATTTTTCATGTGTTTTTCATTGCTTTTTTTGAGGTTTTTATTTATTAACGTGTTTTTAATGATGAAAAATAGATTTTAGTGTTCCTTTAACGATATTTTATGGATATTTATAAAGTAAATACGAAAAAAGCGGACCAAAAGTGAGCATTTTTTTTCGTGTTTTTTCAGCTTAAATATTTTTAGTGTCATGGTCTGAATGCACTGTTTCAGTTTTCGGGAGTAGTCTTTTTACGCCCGGTATATCTATGTAATGTGTTGTATTAAGTATATCAGTTATCTAGTACCCATAACACAAGCTCTGCTTAGCTTGGGGCTAGATAATGTTGTGTGAAATGTCCAGCATTTATTATTATATCTACCATATCTAAAACCCATACCATTCTATATCCAATCCAGTATCTAAACCATTTAGTTATTTCTATGAACTTTTTCGTGTACCATTAAGATCTAATACAACCATCATAAGTGAACTCTGGATTTCTCATTTCTACCGAACCACCTACCAGTAGGTATCTATGAAGCTAAGGAGAACGAGGTCCACCATACACCATAGCAACCAACCCTAACTCTCCTTTTTACAGTCACATAATTAGTCCTGATCCGACACTAGTATTTCCTGTGCCGTTGGTATCACGAACTACGAGTACCATGGTATATATTTACAGATCATGCAAACATTTGCATGCGGGAATCGAACCCGGTGCGGGTTCGATTCCCGCTGCGCGACAAATGCGCTTGCGTGTCAGCCACCTTCATTCCAGCCGCGCCACCAAGGTCGTCTATAAATCTATGCACAAATTTTTAAGCAAAGAAAGTAATCAGCATACAAGTAATAAATCATCATCATCATCGGCTGTAAGACGTCCACTAAGGGGGGTTAAGAGGGAAGTTTGCTGCGGCGCTATTTACCGTCAAGTGGGGTGTCATAAGAAAGGGCAAATTTCTATACATTCCGAAACTATTAAAATTCTACGATGTATAATTTTTGAGAATATTTTTTTATACTCAATAAAATGTGAGCTCTTATTTGTTAGAGTTTCAACGTTTTTGTGGTTCAGGTAAGATTGGGTATGTGCTAGATCGCGCTATGGATGCGGTTTTCAAAGTTTATCAAAATAATTATCAAGAAAGTTTGTGCTTGCGAGGTCTACTGTCCGCAGAACTACTATTTTCTTATTTCATCAAACAGTTAAACTTCAAGGATAGCTCTCTCCCTCCCCCTCCGCATATCCCGACTAATACACTTATTCATCATCATCACCGAACCCACCACCACCGAAACGGTGGGGAACCACCGAATCCCCGCGACGTTAATAATGTCTTCAGCCCATCGAGTGGGGGCGCCAAAAGTGAGGAGGGCCAAAGGGGATAAGTATTTACCAAGATGTAGCTTGAGATCGGCGGCTGACTGCGCAGACTCTATCGCTTTCCGTTTGTGCATCTCCATGGCTTGCTGCCGTAAGAGCAACTCTTTTTCTACTGCCGAGAGGGTAGCTTGCAGTAGCCGCTCCTTCTCCTCGAGCCGTCTGGCCACCGCGCCCATGGATTCAATCTGCTGGTCGCGCGTTAACACCTAAAAACAGATACGTTAGATAAGATAAGATACATATTGTGTCACTCTTGGTCACCGACCAGTGACAATGACAGTGGCGTTAGGTTAAAGTACAGCTTGAGGTATGATGGTCTTGCGACTGATGGTGAAAGAACCATTGTGGTGAAAGGTTTCAGTGCGCCTCGGACACTACTCCGTATGTTAATCGGACCGGCCCTTTTATAAAGGAACTGATAATCGCTTTCAAATACGATTTCGCAGTAGGTACATTGCGCTGCGTATTTTAATGCATTTTTCAAGAGCTTAAATATTCAATACATAAAGCGCAATGAGCTACAAAATCGTAATCGAAAGCGATTATCGGTTCTGTAGAAAATACTCTGAGGACTCCGAGGTATGGTGGCCCAGTACTGGGCCACCATACCTCCGAGTCCTGATTCTCATAATTATTGAAAATTAAATTTACAGCTTTGTCCAATCGTATTGGAGATGTATTGATTTTAATAATACATTTTTGAATAATAAATTATGGTTGAAATTATATTTTTTCGAATCTCATCTCAGTCAGCTGTCACGTTTGTAACTGCGTGCGTTGACGTCGCATGCATACGTTATCTTTCTCGCTCTAAACAAACGCCTTCCTGAGCGACAGATAGGTTAATGATTATCAAAAGATGATTGAGATGAAATTATATTGTGAATTGAATGTCAATTAATTACAAGAATTACTTTCCTGAATTGAATCAGTGAAAAGAACCAGACACGAGCAAAGCGAGCCGCTCAAATTCAACTAACCTTTTTAGAAAAATTACGCTTATACACCACGTACTTTACTATTCTCCTGCTTCACGCCCTTCGAGCGTGGTCGCGGTCGGTGCTCATGAGGCAGCAGGAGAATAGTAAAGTACGTTTTTTTTATACTTCTTGGCAAGCAAACAAGCATACGGCCCACCTGATGGAAAGTAGTTACCGTAGCCTATGGGCGCCTGCAACACCAGAGGCATCACTCGCGCGCTGCCGACCCAGAGACATAAAGATGAAAAGTCTCATGTGCCTGTAATTTCACCGGCACCCGTACCCTTCAAACCGAAACACAGCAATGCGAGCATGCTTGGCGGCAGAAATAGGTACTGTGGTAGTACTTCCCCGGCCGAACTCTTTCACAAGAAGTTCTACTACTAACAAACGTGGTGTACGATAATTTCAATTCTATTTTCAACTAACCTGTTCCTGTAACAGTTGTTTCTCTTCTCTCAGCAGTTTGTGCAGAGAGTTCGCTTTGATTCTTTCCGACATGAGCTTGAAGTTAGCGTCGTCTTTCTCCCGCAACTGCTGGATGAGACGAGAGTTCTGCTCCTGCATGTCCTCGAAGGCCTGCCCCGTCACCTCCATCTCGTTGAGGAGGGCCTCTTCTTCCTTATATAGAAGCAGAATGCATATTTTAGTTCACCGCTGTAACAATATGGCGGTTCAATACAGCTGTGGTGTTATTAGCTTAAGGTGTAGATATTTCGACAAAGGTGGTTAGTGTTTCCAGTTTTGGCAGAGTAATATTTTTTTCATTACGCATGCTCTGACAGTAGGTCGTAGTTAACACGAAAACTGCTACGTAAAAGCGATTAACGGTCCTAGGGCCGTAAGTAAATTTTAAAATAGAACGAGGTTCATTACATTCATAATTAGCACTAACTAGCATGAGTAGTACAGGTTTTTCTTAACCTATTTCAGGCACCAGCCTCACATAAAACAGGTTAACTTAATATATACCACAAGTATAAATCTTCCTAGCAATAAAGTAGTAATTAATAGTAATTTTACTATGTGCTTAGTTCTATTGTTAAACTAGTTGAGAGAAATCTTTAGAGCAATTTTCGAGTTTCAGCCACTTTTTCTTAACTTTTTTTAAAAAATGAAATTCCTCAATTTTAGACTTTTTTCTTTATTTGTATAATAATAATAATAATAAATACTGGACATTTCACACAAAATTATCTAGCCTCAAGCTAAGATAGAATAAGATAGCTAGATTTTGTGTCACAAAGCCTCCTAGCATTCCACCACTCGATAACCTAATATATATACCTAATGGATCAAAGAATTCGTTACGTTGGACTGTGTCGCATCGCGAGTAGCGGTGGAGGAAGCGCCGCTACTTTGAGGTAATTTCGATGCGTCACATAATTTCACGTAAAACACACTTGAATACGACACAGCCAAACCACGATTTTTTTTAAATGTAAACGGACAGTTTTAGCTACATATAGAAACCCATGCCTATGCTTTGACGACCTCTGTGGCGCGGCGGGCGAAGGTTCGCCTGCGACGCACGAAGTTGCGGGTTCGATTCCCACCTCGGAACAAATATTTGTACAATCTGCAGATATTTGTTCAGGGTGTTCTGGGTATTTTCTATGCATAATAAAAAATATCTATGTAATGTATTGTATTAAGTATATCTGTTATCTAGTACCCATAACACAAGCTCTGCTTAGCTTGGGGCTAGATAATGTTGTGTGAAATGTCCAGCATTTATTTATTATTTTATTTATTTATTTATTATGCCACAAGTAGATGGTGTCTGTATTTTTGCTAGATAGATGCTGTATAGAGTAGAGACTCCACCATGTCTGAAGTTACCTTGGGTGCAATACAATTTGAAATTAAAATCGAACTGTAATCCAGCAAAAGGTCTTGAGAAACCGTGTAATGGGTCACTGGCGTTGGGTCGCACGCACAACAACCTTTTTCTGAAGCTCGTACTTCTGTTATTTGAGTTAATAATTTGTCTGTATGTGGGAAAGATTTAGTTCTAACCGTACGTACCTATGATCCAGCGAAAGGTCTTGAGAAACCGTGTAATGGGTCACTGGCGTAGGGTCGCAAGCACGACGACTGCTGTTCAAAAACGTATTTTTGCTCTTTGGGTTGTGAGCTCAGGCCTGTATGTTTATATAAGGAAGTTCTAACTGTGATAGTTGTACCTGTGATCCAGTGAAAAGTCTCGAGAAGCCGTGTAATGGGTCACTGACATTGGGTCGAAAGCACGAGTACAGCTTTACAAAAATGGATTTCTGCTTTTTGGGTTGTGAGCTTAGTTATCCGTATGTTTATTATGAGGGATTTCTAACTGTGATAGTAGTACCTGTAATCCAGTGAAAAGTCTCGAGAAGCCGTGTAATGGGTCACTGGCGTTGGGTCGAACGCACAACTAAACTACTTCTAAACTTTTCAAAAACGGATTACTGCTTTTTGGGTTGTGAACTTAGGTCTGTTTGTTTACATGACCGAGTTCTAACTGTGATAGTAGTACCTGTGATCCAGTGAAAGGTCTCGAGAAACCGTGTAATGGGTCACTAGCGTTGGGTCGCACACACGACAACTGTTTCTGAAGCTCGTACTTCTGTTCTTCGAGTTGTTTAATCTTGCGGAGCGCATCTTCGTCCGCTAAGCGACGCTCTCTTTTACTCTCCTGCAATTCAATTTACAAAATATACCTTCTTACTTATAATACATAGTTCTGTCACTGTTTGTCATTATGCATTAGTAAGAGATGACAATACTATAAGCAATGTATAACATTTTTTAGTATAACTAAAAAAACTGCCTGATCCATTTGTCAGACAGTTATGAGTAATAGTTGTAGAAAACGATTTGCAGGGCAGGGTTACCGGTGATATTACAGACACATTATCTTGTCACTTGACGAGCGAAGCGAACCTCTCAAACTCTGTGAAAGAGGATGAGCAACCAAAGCAAAGATTTAAGTGGTCAATCACTACTGGTGAGTGAAGTAGCTGAAGCCAAACGAGCGCAATTTTGAGAATTATAAGTCGCGTTTTCGGCGTCGCTCAATTCGGTTTGTTAAAACAAAAACTGCGCTTGTTAAACCTCACCCTAAGACACTCATCAAAATCACTCTCAAAATGCCTATGCACAGCAGCTCTTTTTATGGTAAATCTTTCACAGTCTAAGCTGTGCGCCTGTGGAACACTTTGCCGGTGCAAATCAGGCAGGCATCTTCATTGCACACATTCAAGCTTAAACTGAAGAATCATTATCTGTCTGACCTACCCTCGTTTTGATAGGATTGTGGGAATATCCTGTGAATGTTATAAGTAGAATAGTCATATTTTCTATTCTTTTCTTTTATCAGGTCGTATTATAGTATTTACCGTTTATAGTATTTAACTTAGAACTTTCTTTTTGGGTTGTGAACTTTATTTATTAGACTATTTTATAGAAGTAGGTATATTATCTATTCGAGTTTAATGTAAAAACTGTATTTTATCATTCTACCATTATTATTATTTTTACTCTGTGCACCGCTGTTTTCGTTACTGTCCATCCAAAGGTTGCCTGGAAGAAATCGCTCTCAGCGATAAGGCCGCCCATTGTACTGCTAATTTTATTAAATCTTGTTATGTATCTAATTCTAATTCTAATTGAAAATGGGGGAGATAAGATCTGCACTGACTTCCCGCATTGGGGTGTATTGTGCATTGTCCCCCTGCTAAACCTACCCCAGCCAGCCCAACTCCTTAAAATAACGGAGAAGGACTCTGGGTTGATGGCAGCACTGTTCCAGTGTTCCTGTTCCTGTTATGTATTTCTGGTGTACAATAAAGTGTTAATCTATCTATCTATCTATCTACTCATTGTGTGAGACGAGAGAAGGGTTACCTGCGCCATCTTTGCCTTCTGCCGGTGGTCATCAAGCTCTTGGCGCGCTTTCCTCTCGGCCGCCATCAACTGTACTTTGTCGCGCTGCTCCTTGCTCACTCCCTTGTACATGTCCAGAAGGAGTTTCAGTTCTTTTTGTTCGTTAACTGCCTTTCTGAAACGTAAGGAAGAATGTGTAAGCGAAGCGATGTCTAGTTTATTCTTTGCGTCACTGGTTCGTGCTTGGTTAGGTCAGTGAATAGATTGAGGTGTAGTGGCCCTGAAAAGGGACTTGTGGCCGATGGTAAAACTAATATGATGAACGGATTCGGAATGCCTCGTAGTCTGACTTCATAGTTCTTTAATGCACGTCTTAAACTTTTGGTTATGGGGTATACCCACTTTCCCCACGATGATTTTCTTAACCGTTTTGAGCAAGTGGTTTAGAGTGAAAAAAAAAACAAAATATGCACGCCCGAGATTCAAAGCTACGAACCGACCGCCCATCGGATAGACAGTCAGGATACTTCCCACTGGCCAAATACGGTTCTTAGACGCACAGCGCGAATTTTGGCGATTCTCGGTATATGTTATCCAGAATCATAGACCTAAAATAACTTTCGTGAATGATATAATTATATCATTCATTTTGTTAAACGGGAAATTTTCACGTACTGATATTTTGGTGGAAGTTGGTGCTTCCACCAACATATAATAGGTACGTGAAAATTTCCCGTTTTACAAAATTAATGACAGACCTCATTATAACCCTCATAAAACTCTGACTGAAGCTAAGCGAGCTTACTCAGTCAAAGTCAAAGTCAAAAGAATTTTATTCATTGAAATCACAAGGATCATTTTGAATCGTCTTATAAACTAAAATTACTCCTGTTCCAACGCGACTAGCCTAGAAGAATCAGGCAACAAACACGGCTTGGCTTACATAAATGATACGTCTTACCACTAGGTGAGAAGCGCCTGTGTGGTGCCTCGGAGCAAGGAGTTTCTGATACATAGTAAATGAGAACTTAAAAACCTTAGGAAGGTAGTTAAAAGTAAATAAAATATGCAAGACAGCACACGCTACGCTTGTTATATCGCCATATAGTCATTTTGGGGACAACATTAGCGGACTCAAGTAGAACTCACTTGATCTGTTGTTTGAGGTCCTTGATGATTTGGTCCTGCTCCTGTATCTTTGCGCGCGCGTGCTCCTTAGCGGCCGCGGCACAGCCCGCCCCCACGCCCGCACCCGCGACCCCACCCGCCTCCGCCTCACCGCCCTGCAACGTGCACGGATCCAGAATTACTCATCACAACTCTTCAAGTGAAGTGAGAATTTAATACAAAGTAAAGCTTGTGATACACATCCTGTAGCTTGCACAAAAGCTGCCAGATACTAGCAAGTGTCAGGAGGTCTACTCTAATACACGGAGCTGCGAAATTTCGTGTTTCGTTTCGTGCGATCGGTAATCAAGCGAAAACCGAAACTTCGACACAAAGTCCGTAGTTTGACAGCTCGAGCGTCGCGCACCCTCTCTCTCTCTCGTCTCCTGTCGCCGCACGAAAGCGGATGTATAGAACAAGAGTAGACCTCCAGGTTCTAGTATGCGTGACGAAGTTCTGCTAGTAGCTCGCATGCTAACTGGTATGCCAGCTACAGGCATGTGTAAAATTTTGACATATAACCAGTGCCTGGCATGCGGACTTGCAGGCTGGTGTATTTATCTGATAAGCTAGGTACGAGCGCCATTGGTGTTGATTTTGCGCAGTACCTATTCTGTAAATCTAAATCATGGTCCTTTTCTGACCTTTTCTGTGTATACAATGGGAATTATGAAATAGAAAAACATTGAAATGCACTCTCAGAGTTGCGTTTTATTTATTTATATTTTTTACTGTTTTCCATCAGCTGGGCCGTATGCTTGTTTGCTTGCAAAGTAGTATAAAAAAATTGTATAATATGTTGCAGAAACATAGTAATCTTTCTAGAGAAATACCATTTTCTTACTGCAACTTATATACGTTTTAGTTGGTATTTATAAAGGAATATGCTTATTGACAATTTAAAATTATCGTTTTGATAGTTTAAAATTATCACCTTGGATGTGATCTGATTTAGAAGTTAGAAGAAAGCGTAAGTTATTTATCATAATAGTGACTCGGTGTTTTGTTTATAGTTATATTTTTATTTTATTTTTTTGACGACCTCTATGGCACGGGCGGGCGAAGGTTCGCCTGTGACGCAGAATGTTGCGGGTTCGATTCCCGCCTCGGAACAAATATTTGTACGATCTGATATTTGGTCAGGGTGTTCTGGGTATTTTCTATGCATAATAAAAAAATATCTATCTATGTAATGGATTGAATTAAGTATATCAGTTATCTAGTACCCATAACACAAGCTCTGCTTAGCTTGGGGCTAGATAATGTTGTGTGAAGTGTCCAGCATTTATTTATTTATTTATTTAGGTAAGTATTGAAAAATTTATCAATGTATTAAAGCAGAATAAAGTTATCCAAGCAAACCCAAGTTGTTAGCTATTACAAACCTCAGGGTCTGGTTCTTCCTTCTTGATCGCGAGCGGCTTTTCATCCGTGGTCTCTGCGCCGGTCGCCGTCGGTACCCCGCCGCGCGCCGTCGCCTCCTCTACTTCCTTACGGGCCTACACATAAGGTTGCTTTTAAGACCACATCATTCCATCCATACACAACTTTTTTGTGAAGGTTCTATGCATCAACGGCCTATGAATGGTCATGGATAGGCATACGTCGCATACCTGTGTGGCTGCTACAGAGGTCATCTGAGGGGTACCTGAGTTAATACAACACTTTGGGGACAGAATGGATACTAAAGAATAAAAGCAAGTATATACCCGCACTTCTATTGCCAATTTACTTAGTAATTTACCCTATATGTTATAATAGGAATCTACTTTAGAATTTAGTCTCTGAATTTAGCTGTTTGACTGCGCAATAAATTTTTACGTGAATACGTCATTAAATTTGCATTCATAGTGGGAGGCAATTCAGAAAACTGATGATAACAAAATTGGGGTATACAGTTTGGTGTTGCAGGTACATATCTATCATCTACATCCAAAATTTAATTACACCACTGGATAGCTAAAGGATTAAATAATTCGTTACGTTGAGTGAGGACTGTGACGAATCGCGCGCGGTGGAGCGCCGCTATTTTGAGGTCGTTTCACATCATATAATTTCGTATTCACGTAAAACACACAGCCGTGTCCACGATACAGCCACACCCCAATTTTTTAGGAGAAAAATTGCCTGCGCCTTTTGATGCTAATCGTTGGTAAACTTCAGGGCAGAATAGATATCTGACGTACTCAATAAAAATTTAGACAAGACATGTTTTTCAATGTTTACTTTATGGTATCAATTTTGTCCCCAGAGCGTTGCAATGCAAGTCAACAGTTACCACTTACCAAGCACCTTACCTGTGCGCCACTGTAGACAAAAAGAAACCCAAAAAAAAAATTACTTCGCAGTAGTGACGTCACATTAACAAGTAACTTTTGACAGGTTTTTTATGAGTTTCATAAAACAATTATGGCCGCACAAGTAACCCTAAGGCTCTATTTAGTGCTATACGGATGGTCCTTGCGGACGACCGTTGTCCGGAGCTATCGTATAGAAATCAATTATTGCGTTTAGTAGTGCACGGGCCACGAAGCGATTGATTTCTATACGATAGCACCGGACAACGGACTTTCGCGCGCACGTCCGTACGGACGTCCGCATAGCACTAAATAGAGCCTTTCAAACGGACCGGTACTTAACTAATGCCTGTTCAGGTTAGCCAATCACAACCACGGCAACCATGAAGTTTTCATACTTTTGAATCATTCAAAAAAGTCGAAGGAGGTTGTATAGGTCTAGATTGCTTATGGGCGAGAAGCAAAATATCTTCGCTGTTGATGACATTTTTCATCTCGCTTTGACCTATATTGACGAAACGTCAAATCCGTTCGTTAGAGATCTTGATTCTTTTACCACTTAAATAATAGTCCATTGGAAACATTAAGAAGCATTAAGCGACTATGGCGACTTCCAAGTGGTGGTCTTAAACTCCTCCCGTGGATGTCGTAAAAGGCAACTAAGGATGATGATGAAGATGATGAGAGAGAATGGGCAGCAGCATCCATCAATACTGCAATCACCAATCTGCTTGCCAAGCATGGTGATTATGGCAACCCCCCCCCCCCCCTGTTCAATGGGAAGGCCTCCTCAGTAGTGAACATCTACCAGCTGATGAAGAAAAAGCGAGTATGAGGCTATACTACTTAAATCTACAATGAGGATCAATTTCGCAAGCTGTGATTGGCTAACTTGTCGTAATGGGCATTACTTAAATATCCATTATCCATATATCATTAGTTTATTTGTACAACTGATGTTTTTATGGAAATTAATGAAACAACGAACCAACGAGCTATAAAGAAGGCTTCAAATAATCTATATCCATTTTTCATTCTATTGGATTTCAGCTCTTAATAAAATCTACAGAAAGTGACAAGTTAATGTGACACTACCGTAGTTATTACATAAAAAAACATACCTTATTAAGTTCCTGACTCGTGTCCTTGTATTTTCTCTTATACCTATGCACTTCCCCTTTCAACTGCTGGTTGTGATTCTGTAGTGATGTGATGAGATGCCTCATTTCCCTGTTGATGGGTCCAGTTTGCTCGTTGGCAGCGAGGTTCTGTTCAAACTCTATGCGTAGCATTTCATATTCCTTCCTAAGCTGACCGAGAACGTCTTCTAGTTGTATCATTTCTGCGCGGAGGGCCTTTTGTCTTGACAGTTCTTCACTCTGAAACAAGATAGAAAAATTATAATAACGCACTTTAGGAGACGGAAGGCAAAATAATGTTAGTTAACAGACATGGTTTTATTTTATTTTTCCATTAATCACGTGATATTTTTTTTAGTAGTTTTTAACCCCCCCCTTCCCTTGGTGAAACGTGGTGAGGTGAGGTTTAAGGCTAAAAAAAACACGTGTATTTTTTAAATTAATTAATGTAAGAATCTTATTTTTTTTTATATTATCTTTAAATACAGGTGTTAAGTATAATCTAATTTTATTCCGAAATAAGGCTTTTCGGTTTAGAAATCGCGCGTTTGACGAAAAATAAATACACGTGTTATTTCGTGATTTTTTTCTAAACCCCTTCCCCCCCCTTTCAAGATGGATGGATGCTCTAGGTATTCTCTGACCTACGTGGCACGGTAGTGCGTTGGTGTGTCCTGCCTGAGAATATACCGCTCCATCTCCTCCCGTGGATGTCGTAAAACCCGACTAAGGTATTACACCAGGGGATGGGCAGAAGCATCAACCTGAGTACTCAACATGAATACTGCAATCACCAATCCGCCTGCCTAGATTATGGCGATTCGCCCATTGTATTTTATGGGGGCCTCCGTCTAGCAGTGGATATCCAAAGACTGCTGATGTACCACGACGGGTGAGTAGCCGGCTGAGACGCAAGAGATGCGGGTTCGATTCCCGTTGCGCGACTAATGTTTGCATGAGCTGCTAATATTAGTTCTGTATTTGTATGTTGTAGTACCATGGTACTCGTAGTTCCTGATACCCACGATACAGGGGTATTATAAACATTGAATTCACAGTATAATCTCATCTCAGTCCACTGTCACGTCTGTGACTGCGTGCGTAGTAGCTATTACTTAATCTTCGCACGCATGCGTTCTTTCTCGCTCTAACGAACGCCTTACTGAGCGACAGAAAGGTTGATGATTCATCGAAAGTTGACTAAAATGCCATTTTGTTTTGGTAATCCTGAAAAAGTTGAATGACGAAAATATTTATCAAAAGTCGTGAGCACGATATCACGTGTCATAGCGACGCATGATTGGTGCGTGCCAGTCGAACGTCGTCGACCATTGGCTAATCACGCGACCCCAGTTTGTTTGTTTGTTCTTGTTAGTAGTAGAGCTTCTTGTGAAAGAGTTCGTCCGGGGAAGTACTACCACCAAGCAGCAGTAGTCTATTTCTGCCGCCAAGCAGCAGTGTTCGCATTGCTGTATTTCGGTTTGAAGGGTACGGGTGCCGGTGAAATTACAGGCACATGAAACTTTTCATCTTTATATCTCAGGGTCGGCAGCGCGCTTGTGATGCCTTTAGTGTTGCACGCGTCCATAGGCTACGGGAACTGCTTTCCATCAGGTGGGCCGTATGGTTGTCTGCTTGCCAAGTATCATAAAAAAAAAAACCTCCGCGCTCAAGTCTCGCAGCGGCGACTGTACCTCCATCATCTCAATCTGTCTCATGTGTAGGTTCTTAGCGTTCTGTAGCTGGAGCCGAGTCTCGTCCAGCGCCGTCTTCATCTGCATGGACTCGTTGTACAGCACCGAGAACTGGCTTTGCAGGCATTTGTACTCAGTCGTCTCCACTATCACAGATTCTGGGAGTTGCCGAATCTGAAAACACAATTTATCATTACAATTCAATGCTAGGAGACAAAGATATAGTAGTTACACTGTATACATGTTCATATCGAGGCTTTTCTCGAGTGTTTTTTTTTTAATTTATTCTTTACTAGTTGCTCCCCGCGGTTTCACCCGCGTGAATAATGATGAAAATTGATGATGATGATGATAAAAAGTCGCCTATGTGTTAATCCAGGTCCAGGGTATAAGGTATCTCCACTTCAAATTTCACTCAAATTCGTTCAGCTGTTTGAGCGTGAAGAAGTAACAAACATAATAGGTAACAAACTTTCGCGTTTATAACATTACTAGTTGCGCCCCGCGGTTTCACCCGCGTGCATAATGATGAAAATTGATGATGATGATGATGATGAAAAGTAGCCTATGTGTTAATCCAGGGCGTAAAGTATCTCCATTCCAAATTTCACTCAAATCCATTCAGTAGTTTTTACGTGAAAGAGTAACAAACATCCATCCATACTCACAAACTTTCGCGTTTATAATATTAGTAGGATACTACTTGGCAAACAAACAAGCATACGGCCCACCAGATGAGTAGTTAGCGTAGCCTATGGACGCCTGCAACACCAGAGGCATCACACGCGCGCTACCAACTCTGAGACATGAAGATAAAGTCTCGTATGCCTGTAATTTCATCGGCACCCATACCCTTCAAACCAAAACACAGCAATGCGAGCAATACTGCTTGACGGCAGAGATAGGTACGGTGGTAGTAAAGTGTTGGGCAAAATAACGTATAGACAGTTATGTAAAACGTTATTTAGTTCGACACATATACAGATCGTTATACAAACTTTCATAACTAGCTATTTCTCATAACGATCCCCGCGCTGCAACGCTGGCTCGAACGGCCCAGCCCTAATATAATTATAGATATAATATCCGCGCACTACCGCACAATAATAAACGTTACGCTATCACGATAAGGTTCAATTGGTTCCCGAGTGCAGGACGTAGAACGTGAAGACGAGAGATGAAAATTGCTCTTTACGAAATTCGTTATTTATAAAGTTAATACCGACCCAAAAAAAAAAAAAAAACTAAATCCATGTAATTTCGTTTTAGTAGTTACGGCGTGATTGAATAACAAACAAACATCCAAACCTTCGTACCTATTTCTAATATTAGTAGAACAGAATACAACACATGATAAGTTATTTCCGGGATATTTCGCAATGCTCGGCTTGTACAGCCTAAACTACAGCACTTCATCATATTTATTATACTTCACGATACGTTCGAAACACTTCACAAAACGCATAATCAATGATCATAAAAAGATCGTCTGCCACAGTTAGCAAAAAAAACAAGGGTGAAATAAAAAATAAATTATTAGTCTCATCACTCTAAGTTCATCAAGCATAAATCGTTTTCTCTGATATTATTGTTCCTCGTTCTCTCTCTAAATTTGATTATGAACCTCTCATTAAATTGATGAAAGAATAACTTTTCATTTAAAAAACCGACTTCCGCCATTGTATTCGGCTAAATATCTCGATGAAAAAAAAATGATGAAAAAACTATAGTGGTGAAAGGGTTATGATACTTTCTGAATGCAAATGCTTGATTTGTTGCTGAAAATATCAAAATCGCTATATGTATGCCTACAATATTTGAAGAGTTCCCTTAATTCCTCATGGATTCCATCATCAGAACAGGATTCTGAAAAAAATGGGACTTATCTGGAAGTATATCTATTCAAATAAAAACAGAATTTTCCAAATCGGTTTATAAACGACGGAGATATGAGGTAACAAACAAAAATAAAAAAAATTTAAAAAAAACACCCGAATTGAGAACCTCCTTTTTGTGAAGTCGGTTAAAAACTTTAAATGAAATTGACAGACTCACATCCATCTTCAGCTTCTCAACCTCCTTGAGCGTGTCTCTGTGCTGTCGATGCAGGCGGTCCAGCTCCGCGAGCCTGTTATTGGCCAGTTCTCTCTGCTCCTCCAGCTCTGCCGCGACGTCCTCCAGCTTGGCGGCCGCGACGGCACCGCCGGCGTGCGCGGTGGCGGTGGCGGGGCCGGCGACGACGGCGCTGGCGCCCGACTGGTGCAGGCTCTTCAGCTTCTCGATGGCTTCCGCTAAGTGGTTCTCGAGCTTGTCGTTCCGGGAGCGAATCTGTGGCAAGCAAGTCAAAATGTCACATTATGAAGTTAGGGTAGGTCAACCAATAGCAAGTGATAGAGCTTATCCTAAAAGTAGTTGATTCTTGAGTTGAAGTTAGGGTGAATAGCACAAACCAGAAGCCCTTAGCAAAGGCACTGAGGACTTATTTTAAGAATTTAAAATTTTATGAAACTGGACCTCTGATTTTGGTCTGGGTTTTTTTTTTGGAAGACTAATAGCACCTAAAATCATCATAAACAAAGTAAATTAGAATGAAAATGCTAATTATAAGTCTTCACGCTTAGAAACTTAGTAAAACTAGAACACGATAAGAGTACAAGCTCTTACTTAGAGAGCAAGACTATATACTTGCAGACAGAAAAGAAAAAGGAAAGGAAAAACTAATGATAGAATTAACCTACTTAATTAAAATAAAAGAACTCTGAACTCAACAATCGCCTCATCATTGAGACAAATTTTAATAAACTGAATGTAGAAGTAAGCCTACGAGATCTGTTAGGAATGTGGAATTGCAACTTGCATAATAACACACACACAGGACAGTCAACCTGACTAGAAAACAAATTACTCGGATAAAGAACATCAGCAATTTCACGTTGATTAGCTAGTGGTTAGGTGATAGATTGTACACCAATTCATAATCAAGTGAATACGATTATGAACAAAAATTTAAGAAGCGTATATATTTCTTCTGTATTTGTTAAATTCGATCTTTAGAAATATTGTAGTAAGGATTCCATTATCTGTGATTTTCCATTAAGTTACTTCACACATAACTGCAGTATAAAAGTCTTTTGAAGTCCTAAAAATAAATCCCAGAGCTATGTACGCTTTCGAGAATAAGGAATTAATATGGTCATCAAATAGTTATTTACAATCGTGGAATTACACAAGAACTCGAACACAGGACTCTCTAGCAAAGGTGTGGCCTTTAAGAGCGGTTTCGCACTACGTCCGATCCGAACCCGTGAAAATACGGTCCGGAGTAGTCGTAGAACTATTTCTATGGTAGCTTACGCACTAGATCCGGCTTCCGTCATACGATTTCTCTCCGAATTTTCAGGGATTCAGATCGGACTCGGATCGGACGTAGTGCGAAAACGCTGTAAGAGTGTAATTAAAGTCCATGGATGCTAATTTTCTAGTAAAAGTAGTACCCAACCATTTAAGAGGGTTCAGGTCCAATTTATTAAATATACAGTAGTTACCTAAACGTTGAAGCTACAAGCTAGTATTCATTGTCTAGGAGGAAAGTGACTGTTTCTATGTTACCTTCAATAACTCATACTGCAGGTCATCAATCTGGTTCTTGAGCTCCGCGTTCTCCGTGTCCCGGCTGTTGACGGCGTCCTGCAAGTGCGCCACGCGCAGCGTCATCTCGTGGTGTGCCTCGTGAAGGCGCGTACAGAGCGCCTGCAGCCGCCGGTTCTCCACCGTCACTTCCTCGTTCGTGGCGCGGACCACCTCGTCTAGAGGCGGGGCCGGCATGCCTTCTATAAAACACATACATACATACTGGATAAACATTTTAAGTGCACTGACAATCAATAAGATATACACGCATCACCTTTGAGCTGCCTGTGTATTAACTAATAATAATATTAATGGGCGATACTCGTTGATGTCACATCCCACATGATGCTAATCTCGTGAAGGCCGAGAAGGACAAGTTAAGCAAGTACCTTGACTTGGCCCACGAGATTACCGCCATGTGGGATGTGGATTCAACGATTATCGTCCCGATAGTTGTTTCAGTGAATGGACTGATAGTGAAGAGCCTTGACCAACACCTTAAGAGGCTCTCACTAAATGTTTGGATCAAGGGTCAGATTCAGAAGGCAGTACTCCTGGACTCGGCACGCATAGTCAGGAGGTTCCTCTCTCTGCAGCCCTAGCCTCCGACCGCTTGGGCCTTTGCTCCGCGGTCGGTGGTTTACCGTTTTGTAATATATTTTTTACTATACTGTTTTTTATATACTATTTGTTTTCATGGATAAGTAGTATTCCTTTATAGTGAAAAATGTATTTCATAACGAGTTTTAAAATAAATCAACGTCATAATAATAATAATAATACATACATAAACACAAGCCTTTTTCCCCGGGCTAGGCAGCCTCAGTGGTTCTTTTTTCACAGTGGGTTGCATAATCGTAGGAATATAGACGTGGCCAGTGGTCAACTCATCGCCGCCGTTGCTTTACGTACCAAAACGACTAAGATGTCTAATACGCTATCCTTCCTGCGGTACGATTGGTTAGATTCAGCCTTTTGCTAATAATAATGCTGAATCTGGCCAATCACGCGTGTTTGATCTGGATGGTGTATTTGGCGTTCGCTTTCTTCCAGTAATAACATATTCCTAAGTAAGCCACTAGCCGTCAGGACAAATCATGTACCAACTAAAATTATACAACATGCACTTTACTAATTCTTATGTGACGTTTTGTTGACCGTTCAGAGGTTCTTAATTATGAACCTCGCTTGCAACCTCGCTCGATGGTCGTGAGACAAGAACAACAATTTAAATTCTACAAATAATAATGATTATTTACATTATAACAAATTGATCTGATTAGTTACTAGCACGACTACGATGGCATCACTGCGTTTTCTTAGTTTCTTTAGACAGAATCAATGATGCTTAGCCAATAAAATAGTGCTTATGAGTGCTCATGAGTCACTCAGCGTGCTAGCTTGATCGAAGACCGAATAAATAAAGACTTTGACGATTAGAGGCGAAGTTTTTTGGGTCACATTTAAATTTAAATTAATCTTTATTACATTAGCATTATCTATAACCATTATAACATACCTTCCCCCTCTCCTTTGATAGCACGCCATATCTTGTCATTCCTCTGCTGAAGCCTATCAAACGCCTGCAGAACCTTTGCAACGGCTCGTTTGCTCACTTGCACGCGGTTTGCGAGCTGAGCGTCCAACTCTTCCTTGTCCCACGTAGACAACTGCATAAGAAACGACGTTGTAGCTTCGTTCTCATCTAGGAAAAATAAAAATATCAAATTAACAATCAATCAAGCAACTAGGATTAACAACATTGGAACATACCCAATTTGATATTGCTTAAACTAATTTATTCAACTGAGGTAGAGTCAGTCTCATGCTACTACTAGAGTACCCCACTTGCCCTTCTACTTGAACCAGAGCTGCCCTCGACATCGCCATAGCGATTGCAATTAAGACGATACTCCTTGAAAAAAAATCCCACGCTAACTCCGCCCATGAGCCCCGATTAGAAAGTGATAGCTATCACTCACCGAGAAGAGATGCGGTATAGATAATGTCCCGCCCAGAAGCACTCAGAAGTAAATGACGGAAGCGACATGTGATAAAATTTCGTTTTGCTTAAAAAGTAGCAAATATAAAAATAAATCATCTTCTATTTCGTTACGTGCTGTGATTTTCTACCGAATTGTATAAAAATTTTACGTCAATATCTTCTATATTCGAAGGATGGACGTAAAATAGGTTTTAGGAGGGACGGTTTCAAAAAATAAATCTATCGAGAAAATTTTACCAATCGTGTTTCTGATCTATGATTTAGTTAGATATCATCCTCAAGTAATCACTGTATAAACATCAAGTTTGCAACTTTTACCTTTACTGAGTGAGAATGTAATGAAGTGACTCCAAAGTCAAGGAGGCTCGTCTTAACAGGGCCAAACACATCTGACCAACAATTACAACATGAAGTGGCAATGGGTAGAACTGAAAACTTGGAAATACGGGTTCTCAAGTGACATCACACACCACAAACCAGAAGACGCAGTGCATAGAATAACATGACCCCCTCTCCTCTCTTCGCTTAGGATGGATGAATTCTGGATTAAGGTGACTCGAGAGCTTTTGCTGTGGCATTCTTTGGGGGTGGCTTATATCCAGCAGACTTTTTCGAAAATACTAACTCACTTTTGTTTTCTGATTCATCAGCGGTCTCTGCATCAAACCTCTGCAGGAGAACTCTAATATCTTCATTCAGAAGGTTCCAGTATCGGTTGACTACACACAGCACGGCATCATCCTGGGTCTGTCGCTTCTCTAACTGCTCAATCCGTGCTCGAAGCTCTGCCTCGCATCTGTGACGTTGCTCTATTCTCTAAAAGAAGAAAGAAACTATAAATTTTAAGGAATTATAGGGAAGTGCTATCTATTTATCTAATTTTAAGAGTCCTCACTTAAGAGTCAGTTAGATTGTAAGTTTAGAGCTGTGTTGACTTAGAGGCCACCTGATTCAGTAAAAAGGGGCATCTTTTTCCATAATATTTAATTTACATTGACAAGAGAATAAATGTGTAAAACTTTAGCAAAACATTTAAGTTGTTATTAGTTTTCTTGTCAATGTTAGTATAGTAAAGTGAGTATTTAATAATATGTAAGCCGTCAAATAAATAGGTTTTCACAACCTAGTTTGTGTATATATCATTATAATATCAAAAAGACATAGGTACATCAATTATTATTGGCACTTTCCTGTACGGAACGAAATATCATTCTACAAATTGCTAGCATGCCAAGAACAGAAGTTGGTTCAGTGCTAGGAACACGGTGAATGGAAATTGCTAGTCAGTTGTTTTTTTTTATTTATGTAGGTCTCGTTATGTTACAAAAGTACCCGGCTGCTACCTCATTCTTTTAAAAACACTTGGAAAGTTTTAGATTTTCCATTACTATTCTAATACTTTGCTGTAAATTGATTTCAGACTGCAACAGTTGTACTATTAGGTTATACCTACCAGTTAAAGGTAGGTCAAGAGCACAGAAATTGAGGGCAAGAAACATTACTGCAACAACACAATTACACAAAAATGACATTGGACTGTTACAGTGCAGATAAACAGCTGATTGTGACATGTGATGTAGGCCAATTTGCTGCATAAACCTACGTAAAATATATTACGTTTCGTGTGATTATATACGGGGATAAAATCACGTACCAATGTGGCGATATACCAACCTGGGCTAGTTTTTTGTTCTGGAATTGCAAGACTTTTATGTCCATTTCCTCTAGGGTGGAAACTGGACCTATTAGGTGGGGTTCGAAGTGAACTTTCTTGATCGGCGGCTGGCTGGTGCCATTGCCGCTATCCTCGGTCGAACGCTTAGACATTCTGACCTAAAACAAACCGATGCTTATGAGAAATACTCAAAAAATGCTATTTACAAAATGCCTTTACCATGGATGGCTATTAGAAAACATCGACGTTCGTTATTGATTTAGGTTACCCATACAAAATGAAAAGGAGGAAGCTATGAAGATAGGAGTAACCCGAAAGCACTTTTCGATTAGGTCGGCATATACTTATACCTGGCTCACCTGCTTGTCACTAATGACGCTAGGTTTTAATTTATAGTCTCAATTACAGTTTGAAAGTGATTTTTTCGTGTAAAACATAGCATTTTCCTATTTAAATTGTGTTTTCTAAAACTATACAACAACGCCCTCGTTCACAAACTGATTTTAACGAGACTGCCGAACGAGACTGGCGCAAAATGTTTCGAACGAACAAAAAGGTGGCGCCGTCCTGTGCTGCCAACGTATTTTTTTAGATTCCCCGCTAAGTTTGTCAACAACTCGGTCCCGAAAACAACATGAAAGTTGTACTAAAATTATAAACTAAACGCGAATGTTTGGAATATTTTTTAACTTCTGAAACACAACGCCGCCGTGCCGGCACCGGCGTGGTGAAACTGATTTTGATAAAATTCGATACAGAAAGATGACCAAAAGGTGATAGGTACCTGGATATATCTCGTGCATGTGGTAGCGTTAAATTGCAAAGGAAAACCTTATTATTGTATCCGACTGTTATACGAGATGCGACGTCATCACGTGGACGAGATGTTTAATTCAAGTGTTTAACCCAATACTACGCAAGTAACGCCACAGGCGGATGATAATCCTACTAATATTATAAACGCGAAAGTTTGTGAGTATGGAACAACTCCATTATTTTTACACACAGCACAATCATTTACCCCTTTCTCTTTAGGTGCCAATTCACTTGGTGTATATAAGCAAATATTTGCGTTATTTTTCCAAGGTAAAATCAACCATGGGTCTATCATGGGTTTATCAATAGGTACATGTTATTTTCCTTGGCAAAATAACGCAAACATTTGCGAATATAGGTACATCAAGTGAAGTGGCACCTTTACAAATTCCTTCTACCCCTAGCAGGCCACCGCCACTCGCTCAAGGTCGCGCGGTATTTACCTACATCCAAGCCGTTTCCCAAAGAGAACAAGTGACAGTCGGTTGTCGGGCGCACGCCTGAGCGCTCGTACAATAAGTTTCCCGCGCAAATATGACTTCGCGTGCATACTGTGCTGTAAATGGATGCAGTAGTCAAACGACAAACAGAGACATATCATTTTATTTTTTAAATTGCCGAAGGACGATTAAAGGTAAGTTATTTGATTGATGTAGGTACATTAGTTATTGTCTGTAGGTGCATATCGAAGTAATGCCTTTTATAAGTGTGATTTCATGTACATTTAGCATAGATTGCAATGATCTAGGTTGGAGATACCTAAATAATTACTTGAATTTTCTACCTACTTACGTGCTTAATTTGATTTTACTTCGGAATCGCTCTAAATTACTTATATAAGGACCTAAATACTTACCTACTGTATTTCTCCATAATAACAATATTGATAATAACAAACGGTAAGTACTTAAGTAATTCGTAGGTACAAGTCGACAACCCTTACAAGTTTCATCACTCCGCGCCAGACAGCGACAGAGTTACGCGTTAGGAGAGAGCCGCAATGTTTAGGTGAATATTACGTTAGGTACAAAGCGCTTGTGCGAGCTGAATTGCACATTGTTGCGTCCTAGCAAGGGTCTCTATTTAAATAAAAAAATCACGAAGTGAGTCTTCTGTACTTGTACTAATATTTATTCTATGCCCCTAGTTTGTTACCCCCTTTAAGGGGGTAACAAACTAGGTAATACAGTAATAATTTGATTTGTTATTGTTATAAGGGGGCCCCTTATAACAATAACAAATCAAATTATTACTGTAAATAAAATAACTGCAGTATTAGATATAAAAAAATTGTGCTTATATATATTTTCATTCCTCGCAAATCGGGTAAGTTCCTACGATTGGCAGCACTGGGCACCGGGCAATGATATTGTCACAGAAAACAAAAAAGAAACGCAGAGTTCACAGACTGCTAACAAATGCTAGTGTTGTGAACGGATACGGTAAACTAAAAATCGGAATATTAAAAACTATGTTATCTGGCCAGCGAGTCATAATTATGTCACAATTAGAACACCAGAAAATTTAAAAATCTTTAGCTAAAGCGCCAGCGCAGCATCAAAATATGTATACAAACAGGTACTTATTTGAGTCGGAGTAAATCCAATTTGATATTTTGTTCCCTTTATTTCTTCTATACAAGAAACATGACTTCTCTAAACTTAACTTGAAGTTTCCGTATTGTTGTGAGTAAGTTGTGTTTTAGTTTGTATTTTTCCCTTAGATACTATGGTAAATTCTATAGATAGTGAAACTACACAAAACTTCCCGTGGATGTGGAAAAGCCTTACTAAGGGATTACACCAACCAGGGGATGGGCAGCAGCATCCACCTGAGTAAGTACTTAACACCAAACTGCAATCATCAATCCGTCTGCCAAGCGTGGTGACTATGGCAAGTTCTCCCATTGTATTCAATAGCGGAGGCCTCGTCTAAAAGTGGGCGTAACAGAAAAATCGCTACATAAATAACAGGAAAAGCATTTTTTTAAATGTATAGGTATTAGGTAAGTACACGATGTTTACACGATGCTGCCATCGTTGCCTTGTGAAAAATCTGAATATATACATATGTTGCTCTCAGTTAATATACAACGTCCATCACACGTCCTTATCCATAGTACAAAACGTATGTGGTCAAAACATTACATTACACACCTCAAAAACATTACGTTACACACCTCAACTACTAGCTCGAATACTATGTAATTACGTACACTCCACCTAAACATTACGTGGGTACGTACGTACGTATACATGGGCCCAATAAGCCGATTAGCTGAGCTAAGCGTGCCGCGGCAGCGGCCGGCGAGAGCCAGACAGAACAGTCGAATTCAGTTCTAAAAATATTTCAATTTGCAAAATACCTAAGTTACGCCAGTTCCTTTCAGAGTAAATACGAGATTCAAATATTATACTACAAAAAGTAGTATAACTACTTGAGGTTTTTAGCTAATACTTCAGTTATAATTTTAGTAGATACAAGTACATGTATTTTATTACTACCTACAGTAACATATAAGTACTACCTTTATTATTTACTACCTAAGGTAACATGAAAGTACTACCTTTATTATTTTATAAATTTTCGTTCATAATCAATTTATACTTCAACTGATCCTGAAACATCCTTTGGAAAACCCTGTATTTCCTATCATGGAATGCCTTCGGGTGTGCATTAGGTCGTATGATATCAGCCGAGCCACCCATAATCTGAATAGCATCCTGCACATTATTGAAGTACTGGGAAGCACACGCTCCAAGTATAGCTGATCCAACTAATACAGAGTCTTTTTCATGGGGTTTAAGAATAGGCAAATCAACAGCATCTGCTTGAGTTTGCACGAATAGGGGATCTTTTGTAATTCCTCCACATATTAACAAAGATTTGAATGGTTTGTAGCCAGCTAGAATCAACGCGTCGATGATATGTCTTGTGCCATACTGAAAAAGAGATAGGTATTTTTAAGTGCCCATGTACATAGGTAGGTAGCTACTTAAAAAATGTCATGAGTAGAGTAGAAGTATTTTACCGAAAGTGCTTGAAGAGTGGCAAGATACAAAAGAGCCAAGTTTTCTTCACTGTTATTTAAAGACAGGCCCGTGATCATACCCCTCATGTTGGGGTCGGCTAGCGGTGACCTATTACCATGGAAATCCGGCCATACATGGATATCTTTTGTAAGAAATCCAATATCTGAAAGGCCTTGTACTTTTGCCATGTTTGTCAGAAGTCCCCTTAAATGACTCCGAACACTGAAACACAAAAAAAAAGATTAATAATAAATCAATGTACCTAGTCATAAATTAAGACTGTATTTTTAGTGCTTACTCTCCCGTGCTTTTTGTCTTCAATAACTCAATACCAGCTGGGTGGCTTGATATAATATAGTCCAGCAACATCCCAGATGCACTTTGGCCAGCTTCATTCAACCACATCTTGGGGACCATAGCGCTATAATATGGGCCCCATATGCCTTGAACCAACACAGCTTTCTCGTTTACAGCCATATGGCATGTAGAAGTGCCACAAATAAGTCCTAGGCGAGATGACATATCGGTTTCGATACCCTTGGCATATGTTCCTATCATACCCAGACCACCAGCATGGGCATCAATTATAGATGTTGCCACTGGCAAGCCTGGAACCAGTCCCAGAATGCTGGCAGCTTCTTCACTTAACCCTCCACATAGTTCACCAGGCATCAATATTTTATTTCCGATTATTTTGAAGTTATCTTCTATTAAATCTGCAAGCCCAATTTCACGCAAGAAGTCTTGGTTCCACCCTTGTTTGCCATCAGTAGAGCATTCATAGTTCCATTTACAAACAAGAGAACACAGTGACCGATTGAATGACCCCGTAGCTTTCCAAGTCAGAAAGTCTGGAAGGTCAAAAAAGTATCCAAATTCTTTCCATTTATGTGGCAAGTGTTTTTTTAACCATAACAATTTGGGCATTTCCATTTCTAAACTAACTTTTCCACCTACATATTTGAGTATTTCATGGTCAGTTTTATTTATGAAATCTGCTTCCGCTTGTGCTCTATGATCCATCCACATGATAATATTGTGATCATTGTTGTTTGAATTATTGACAGACATTGGATTGCAATTTCTATCTAAAGCCACTAAGGAACATGTTGCATCAAATCCAATACCCTTCACCAACGCTGGATTCACGTTCGCGACTATGTCCTAAAAAGGTATCTGATTTTAACCACTTTATTTACTGAAAGAATAATACAACTAATACAAGCCATCATCATCATCAGCCTGTAGAAGTCCACTGCTGGACATAGGCCTCCCCCTAGAATGCCACGAGATACCGTCTTGTACCGCCTCCATCCACCCACTAATTGAAGTACCTACTAAGCAGGCACTAATAAACACAATTAAAAAAAAATTGGGAACACTATAATTGATTTTATGGTTAAAAAATACAGTTTTATCGTTAGTTTACTAGAGGTTACTAATCTTACTATAGTAATAATTATTCTTTAGTATATTTTAACCAAACAAAATTTTGGTGTAGGTAGGTACCTACCTACCTACCAACACATATTATTTCAAAGTGACATAATATAATAAAAATATGGTAGGTATACCTTTATAACAGAAACGCAGCTTGTCCAAATATTGTTAGATGATTGTTCATAAAAGTCGACTTTTGGATTCCATGTTTGTGTTTCTTTTACAGCCACATTCACAACATGACCTTTTTCATCAACAAGGGCAGCTCGTACGCTTCCAGAGCCGACATCAACGCCAAGAAAATACACTTTTTCAGTCATAGCTGCTCACCACAGTCCTGCAAAATATGTTAATTAATTATTATTGCCATAAAACGAGAAAAATTAAGGTACTTCACCTTCATTAAGTCAATTCATTTTTTATTAAATCCAAGTAAATAATTTTAAGATGGATACCTATCCGACAGTCAGTGCCGTTTACTAGGCACTGTTCATGAATTTCTACAGACACAATTAATAAAAGTTATCTGTTATAATAAACCACAATACGATAAGATTGTGACCTTGGCTCAGGGATAACTTGATAGTAAGTATCACAACACAGACAAGTATTTTAATATAGCCTTACGAATGTTTGCCTTGACTTTTGACCTAAATTGCTCTTTTGTTGTTTTTTGATAGATATGTCTAAAGTTTTTGTATAAAATATTTTATAATTTTTTTACTGTTTATTTATTTATTTAGATTTACCCGCCAACAATGCTTGTGCTACATACTAATAGGATATTTTAAAAACAACTAACGTAGGTACCTAATTACAGTTAGCTTGGTAATTTACCGGTTGTTGTTAGAAACCTAGTAATCGAATCGGATTCCGCGCGCGCGAAGTCCAGCACTACTGAAGTTTTATTTCATTCATTCATTCAAATCGAATGATTATCTATGATTTGTTGATTTGTTTGTAAAAATCTAGAGGAAATCTGAGGAAATACTAAAAATCTTGTGAGAAAATTCGCTACTGGAGTACTGGCGTGTCAGGGTCGCGTCGGATTGAATAAACAGGGCACCAATTCTACTAAACAAATTGTATTTGAATTATCTCAAAATGGTCACTTTTGACACTTGCAAAAATGACAAAAATGTAGTTTTTGTGATAATTCATTAACAATTCAAACACAATTTGTTTAGTAGAATTGGGGCCCAGCTAGTGATACGTTACATTTTTGTTTTATTCCTCGAAGCATTACTAAACATTCCGTGGGTTGGGTAACTTGGGAAGATACTCTTGTAGAAACATAGGATATATATAGTAATGTACTGTGGATAGTGGGTACATAATTCAGTGTATATACTCTTGTCGAAACTTAAAAAATGTAAAGAGTAGGTAGGTAGATGCGTAGTATCCTTTAGTTTGTCGTAGGTAGTAATCGTAATGTAGTAACAACTATTATAAGTATTGCAATATCTAATTGTAGATAGAATCATCCCTCTGTACAAAAACCAGTGAATAGACCATAGAACAACTTTACTCACGAGAACGCCGAGAAATATTAGAACAGAACAGATACTTAATTAAAATGACATGACTTATTAAATTATGACATCACATCACCATCTCACCTTGGAGGCTTGGAGCAAGGAACCTATCACTATCACACTGACTGGGACTGACTGGTGACTGACAAACGAAACTAGGGAGAAATTATTGGGTAGAATATTTCGATACTGAGGAAAGGAAAGTATTTATTATGTGTCAAACTACTTACGCCATCTGATATTTTGAATTTTTAAGCAATGGAAAAATCGTAATTCAACCGATTCATCGCAGACATTTTTGGGTTACCTAAGTGGTGAGCGGTGACCTTTAAGGATGCTCCTGGAAAGCGTAAATCTTTCTCACTGAGCAATTTACTGACAAGAATTTGAAGTTTTATAGTCTCAATAATGTATGTAGCAAAACCAAGTGAAACCTAATGTATCAAATAATAAGAGTAGGTACGGTCGGTACACTCTAATAAATAGAGGCTGTATTAGATTCGAGCCAACTCCAAAATTTTGTTTGTGGATGTTCATGACCGATGACGATTAACATGATGATGTCGTGGAACATTAAACCAAAAATAAGTAAATATTTAAATATAAATAAATAAATGCTGGACATGTCACACAACATTATCTATCTAGCCCCAAGCTAAGCTGAGCTTGTGTTATGTATGGGTAGTAGACAAGAAGCCTATTGGTAGTAGATAACTGATGAAGATAATTAATACAAACACATTACACAGATGTATATTTTTTTATTATACATAGAAAAATACCCAGAACTCCCTGAACAATTATCTGCAGATCGTACAAATATTTGTTCAGAGACAGGAATCGAACCCGCAACCACCTGCGTCGCAGGCGAACCTTCACCCGCCGCGCCAAAGAGGTCGTCAATTTTGGTTACATATATAATACGGCGTTTTACTGTCGAGTGACATTCTATGGGAAGGCCCATGCCCAGCAGTGAACTTTTATAAGCTGATGATGATGATGGTTTACAGAGCGTATCACCATGATTTGGTAGTTAGGTTGATGATACCACTACACTTGGTAAGTTCGTAAGAGCTAATCGATAAAAGATTCGTTGAGATAGGCGAGGAATAGGTAGTTTCAACAAATCTGGGGAAAAGTTGCAGAAATAGTATTTTACTTCTTCAAGGCAAATTTAACAAAACTATATGGAAACCCTGCACCGTAGAGAGCTCAGAATAATGACAGTGCTTGGTGCCTTATTCTATGGTAGAGAGCGATTGTGTAGTCCTCAGTCAGAATAATAATGTGGTTTATTTTATCTATGGTATTATGTTCTGTGGAGTGGAGTCGAGCGAGACCAAAGCACAGGGCGGTTGTTCTGATAAATAAGGCGTGCTCGATTTTTGGGTCGAACTGGGTCGGCTATTTGCCCGACCGAGCCCTAGTTGTAAACAATCTTGTAAGCAATAAATGAATTACTATGAAATAATGATATTTTACACAACAATGGCACTAATGTCCCTATGTTTACTCTAAAGCTCACTAACGAAACATACATTTAGAACAAAATAATGAAGCAAAACTACAATTTCAATGAAAACTGTTGAAGCACTTGTGTAAAGTCAGCCCAGGCCGATACTGGCTTTGCCTCGTACCACAATGCACAATATTACACTCAGGTATTGTGAAATCCAACTTGTGTAGTAAAAAATATAGGTATTTGCTAATAAAATAGTGAAAATTTACGAAAACACAAAAAGTAAACAAAACTTTGAATGAACGCAATCAAAGGTCACAGAGTATTAAATGAATGGTTGAATGGCAAGCTAATGGTGGGCAATTTTCATACAAAATAAATGTTACTGCCGCTCCATTTTGTTCCTTGCTCCAAGGACCAAAGCGAGACCGACCGAAAAGTATTTTAATTTAAAATTTCAGAAACAAATCACAATAAATTGTGTTTCTAAGATAAAACAGGGCTTATTTCTCGTTAAATTGTCTCATAATAGTACAATTAGAATGGTTCGTTTCAAAAATAGGTAAGTCATTACGAAAGTAACATACCTTCAATCAAAATAAAAAGGCAGCAGAACATTAGAGGCCCAATTCTCTTATTATTTTATAAACTACACTTAGGTTTTATGTACGTATGTACTTAACATTCCAGGTACATAACAGTTGAGATCGAATCATCGATGGTGCCGGACAGCAAGCCTCTGTCCTTGAAGTCCAGTATATTCCATGATACTCTGTTGTACAAAATTCAGCAGATTCACGGCGACTTTGGAGTGGCATCTGTGAAATCAGGATTTCTAACAAAATACTGTAACGAAAACACCAGGATAGCTATCATAAGATCGCGACATGGTCCACATAAGTTTGTCACAAGTTCCTTACCATTTATTACAAAAATCGGCAAGTTAGATGTTAGACTCAACACATTGCATGTCGGAGCCACACTAAAGAACAGTTTTCAATTCATACAGAAACATCAAAGAGCATATTTAGACACAATGTGGTCTAAACTTAGGACAGATGAAGAAAGAAAAAATTTAGAAGCAGCAGTGATGGACTTTACCAAAACAGATGTAAAAATAAATATAGAAAATATATCTTAATTAAAATGGTAAATATTTTATTAAAATAAACCTAAATTACAAAAATTTTATAAATATTATGCTTATACAAAATATATATTAATATATTAAATGTGTATGCTGTAAAAGCTGGTTAAGGTATGGGCAGCAGCTGAGTACTTAACACTAAAATTGTAATCACCAATCTGCCTGCCAAGTGTGGTGATTATGGTATATATATCACCATTATATTATTTTATCACCTTTGCATTGTATGGGGGAGGCCTCGTCCAACATTAGATGTCTAATGTCTGATGATGATATGACAATTATATCACACTGTGTATTGTGTTCTTAATAGGTTACTCAGGAATTTGTAGGTACAACTTTTTCCTCAAAGTGGACTCAAACAGAGGCACTTGCAGACATTTCTTTTCTCTGCAGAGTAATTGCACACCATTGTTGACTAAAGTGAATATGTCAAACAAATGTTCCCTTCTCCCGCGCTTCTGAATGGCCTTGCACAGAAGCTGTATAAATATTGAGCCGCTCCGCTCATCTCTGAATGCTTCGAACTGTGGTGCAGTGGCCCAGTAAATAAGAAAGTCTGATTTCTTCAAGTAGTATTTATTCTTCTTTCCATTCTCATAGGGTGAATCGGCGACAAGTGTCGAGGGAGGTGTGTCATCGACCTGGCAAGCCTGTATTATCAAGACCTTTGGTATGCCACGTAGCTGGGATGCTTCATCTGAATCTAAAATGCCTTGTATATCCTCCACATTTACTTTGACGCAGTCAGCAGCATATACATGTCCCCTTACTCCATGAGACAATATGCATAACATGAAAATACTATCGGTACTTTTCACTTTATCTGTAATTGTGTCTTTTATAAAGTCAATCATGTCGCTGTAGTTTAGGTTTTCACCAATTACTACTTCAAAGTTGAGTGAAGTCATAGTTATTTCTAAGATCTTTTTGTCTGCTGTAGATCCATTTCTCTTACTTAAGACTGTTGTGAGTGTGTCATCATCTATACTTTTTTCAGAAAGACAAAAATCTTCCTGGTTTATTATAAGGCAAACACCAATTCTGTTTGTGTTTTTAATTGCATATTTATCCCTGCCCATCTTAGTGTCAGATTTAAGATGAACGTCATCTTCAATGTTGAGATCTCCCATCATTGCAAAGATATCAGAAAAGTCATGAGGAGTCATCATGGGAGCATCTACAGGTTTTAGCTTAGACAGGTCTGATGGAGATGAAAGGGGAGTGCTGGCAGTCACAGGGTTCTCTGGTGCAGGTTCGTCACTATTTCTACTTTGCAAAATTTTAAGCTCCTTCCCGAGATCCTCTAATCCACGTAGCTTTTCAAGAATTTTCACCAACTTATCTACCTTGAATTCACATCCCAGCACTTTTTTGTCATACTGTATTTGAGTCATTGTAATGAACTTTTCAGATATGAGTTTCAGGAATATCAGTTCGCAAGTATCAAACTCCATTGTATGGATATTGTAATTCTGAAGTGTTCTTTTCAGTCTGGCCAGGTTATCGGAGTCAATGTTTTCACACACTTTGTACAGAGCCTTTTTCATAGGATTGATGTGCATGTTGACGTATAAGTTGTCTGGTTGGTAATGTTTCTTTACACTGGGGACATGAAAGCCTAGTTTATTGACGATACCGTACAGTTGGCAGATCAGGAGAGCTTCAAGAAACTCGTGTTTCCAGGAAGACCTAGATTTTGCACCCTGCACCCAATCGTGTAATAGATTTAAATTCGTGGACATAACGTCTCTAGAAACTCGTTGGTAAACGATAAGTCGCTGCAAAGCCGTATCGGGTACATCGTACAGCAGGAATACGAGAGAGATAATGTCGTCCGGACTGTTCTGCAATCCCTTTTCTATTTCACAAACAACATCAATATTTATCATATCAATATTTCCTTCCATGTTCCTTGGGCTAGTCCTGTTTTCTTGGGCGTCAGTCCGAAACATTGTAGTTCTTAAATTCAAAGAAGAAAATCGCACTTGCAATATTTTAATCGTTGTTAAATAAATAAATCTATGAACAATAACTACATATAAAATTACTATTTGTTATTTGAGACTTGCGACAAACAAAACAAGCAAACAAAAAAATAATCGTCACAACACCACCACAAAAATTCCCTAGTGTTTCCAGCGAAAAAAATTGTCTTGAAATAATGCTTGTTTGATTGAGTTTTTGAGGTAGTGGATTGATCCTTGAATATTTCGTGTCACTGGTACTTTCCTGCTTACGCTGACTGTTTCACAAATTCTGTAACCATATTTGATTTCGCTTTCATGGTCACTATACGATTAATATACCTATTTTTATAACATAACACCCAACAGTCATATACGTAGTCTTGATCTCACATTATTCCCACACTAGGATTCCCTACTACTAGGACTAGCATGTGTTGTGCGTGGGTATCAGGAACTACGACTACCATGGTACCATAACACCCAGACCCGGAACAAATGTTTGCAGATCATACAAACATTTGTCCCACAGCGGGAATCGAAACTGCAACCTCTTGTATCTCAGTCGGCTACTTGCCTGGCACGTCATAGAGGTTGTCAAATCATCGGTACCTACTGTCAATGTGACGTAAATGTCCAATCAAAGTTTTCTAAGCGTCTTCTACAGATTGAAACGTCAGTCAGATTGACTGTAAACTACAAAGTTTACAGTCAATTTAGTTACTAAATTGGTCGTAAAAACCATGAACCTGTGTAAAACACCTGTTGGGAATGTGTTCTCTACCTCCATCAAAAAGGGGAGAACTTTCACTTATCCAGGGTCGTACCTACTATCAACAGATGCTATTTTTTCACGAATTTTATTTCTGTTTATTGCTGTGCTGACATATCAGGAGTGATTATAAATTATATTGATTTTTACCTAGAGAATAACATAAAAGTGTCCCCCATCTGCCACACCGGACTACCCACTTGTCCGGGGTCGTACGACCAACAGATATTTTTATTTTCCGAATTTTATTTTTAATGTTTTGACTTCTGATTTTATTTTGCTTTTTTTCTGCTTTTCATATGGTGAGCGCAACAGACGCTCAACCAGTTTTACAAAAGTAAAAATGGAGCCTTTTCGGTAGGCAGCTGGAAGCACTAAAGCAGGGAGATTCGGTCGGGGAGGGGAATCACCAATTCACCATGGAATGTGCATGGACATGGAATGGAATTCTATTCTATCTATCTTTCTTGATTGATTGATAACCAACAAACCAAAGAGCTTAACTTTAAATAAAAAATCATTTTAGAAATTACTGATCTATTTTACTATGCAGGTTGCGCGTCTTGATATCCTCCGTTTATACAAAGATTTAATGCTCTACTCGCGAAGGGTAACCTTTACCGACCCTGCATACTTCAGACGAAGAGTGGTAACTGAATTTAAAAATAACAAGATCCTCGCTAAAGAAAACGACATCACATTTGCATATCAGGTATACTATATCTCTTACATTTTCTTACCAGCCCAATTCCACTTACTCTAACTGCTTTACTTTCTTTTTTTTTCTTTAATTTTACTATTATTGTTTCCTTAAATTGTTCAAATTACCTTCAAAGGTAGGTTAGAAGAAGGAAACAGCTTTAGCTTACATTATTCAATATAGTACCCTTCGTTTTGGCTTTCAGAAAGGTGAAGCATTGCTGCGTCGGGGATCCGTTGTGTAGCATAACAATGTTACTGATGAATATAATAAAGAAATCAAACTCTCTCACCTGGTTTCAACATGTTGCTGTAAATTTTAAACATACAATAGACCATTCAAAGGTTCCTATAATCAACGAGCTGGATTTGACAGAACAGTTTATAAGAGGAAGCGGACCGGGTGGCTCAGCTGTTAATAAAAATTCTAATTGTGTTGTTCTCACTCATGTACCGACTGGTAAGTGACCAAACTTAATGAAAATTACTTACAACATATTCACCAACAATGCAGTGTAGGAAGGCACTCAGCTCATGGACCAATAACATTTTAAGATGTTGGTGGCTTAAAGCCATGTTTTCACAGTACGAGTGAGCTCGGATGTCTACTTGGACGCTACTCGTATCGTGTAAACACCTAATCCGAGCACACTTGGACGCCGGTCGCCAAACTGAGTAGACTCTGACCGTGCTCTATTTTTCCATGTCACTTGGATCAATTTTATGTCAATAAAATGGCGTCAACTAAAAAAAAGGTGGAATGAACGTAGCACAATGATCACAATTGAATACGAGTGCACTATTGCATGTAAACCGCAATACGAGCACTCCTATACAACATAACTTGTATACATTCACCCGAGCACACTCTGTCAAAGTGCACTCGTATTGTGAAAACCCAGCTTTAGTTTGATTGCTATGGCATGCTATTGGACAAAAACCTATGTCCAACAGTGGACTTGTATAGGCTGATGATGATGATTTACCAAAACTGCCAGTTGCCACCAAGCCTTTTGATAGTAATGTTGAAGTTTTCAACCACAACCACAGTATAAATAACTACTTAGTTGATATTCAAAAAAGGTATCTTACTTACAAATAAATAAATGCTGGACGTTTCACACAACATTATCTAGCCCCAAGCTAAGCAGATAACTGATATACTTAATACAATACATTACACAGACAGATATTTTTTATTATACATAGAAAATACCCAGAACACCCTAAACAAATATTTGTTCCGAGGCGGGAATCGAACCCGCAACCTCCTGCGTCGCAGGTGAACCTTCGCCCCCCGCGCCACAGAGGTCGTCAAAGAACACAGGACTGGCTTGCCATGCTGTAGTGTGTCCGGCCTATGAATAGACCCCTCAGTTTCCTGGGGATAATGGAAAAGCTGACTCAGGTATTACTCCAGGGGATGGGCAGCAGCAACCATCTGAGTACTTAAGACCAGTTTTGCAATCACCATTCTGCCTGCTACAAGTATTATGGCTAAATTCTATTGCATTTATGGAGAAGGCCTTGTTCAGAATTGGACGTCTACCAGCCGATGATGATTATGAGTACTGGCTTGGCTTAAATGTTACGTTAGTCCAAAAACGGCCCTTGCTACGGCCTGGCCAGGTGACACATAAGCCTAAGGGTTAATTTATTTCAAAAATCATTTCAGGAACAGTAATAAAGTGCCATCTCAGTAGAAGTCAGGATGTAAACAGGAAGACGGCGCGAGAACTACTCACTGCAAAGTTAGATGAACTGGAAAATGGTGCACAAAGTGTTGCAGCTCAGAAGAAGAGGATAGAAGAGAAAAAATATAAAAAAACTGAAAACAAGAAGAAAAAAATAGCGCAGATGAAGAGTGAATGGAAGAAGAGAGAAGGCTTAGCATAGTTTGTTTTAAACTGGTAATATTTAGTTCATAGAATCTTAAGTAGAAGTATACAAATGTTTGTATGGAATAGATTTTATTAATTTTCCCTGAGTAGACATGTACCAACCAAATTAATAATTTGGATTTTCCTCTGACTACCCTGTAGATCTCAGATCTGAGGATATTCTTAATGGTGTTTAAAGCCGTGAGCTCAAACAAAAGTGCGTTATTATATGACTTTACTAGCTGGTGCCCGCGACTTCGTCTGCAGTTAGTATTTCGAGTAGCTTATATTAGCGTGGCGTAGAAAAGAACTAACATTATGACAATAAAATGATCACATAAATAATTTTTGTGTGTCTCCGCAGCCCGTTGAGATGCTAGATACTCAGCATGCTGTCGACGTCGATCCTGGGACTGTTCTGGTGTCTCATCAGCCCGTTGAGATGCTAGATACTCAGCATGCTGTCGACGTCGATCCTGGGACTGTTCTGGTGTCTCATCAGCCCGTTGAGATGCTAGATACTCAGCATGCTGTCGACGCCGATCCTGGGACTGTTCTGGTGTCTCAACAGCTCGTTGAGATGCCAAATATTCAGCATGCTGTCGACGCCGAGCTTGGGACTGCTCTGGTGTCTCGGCAGCTCTATGAGCTGCCTCACGTTCTGCCTGATCAAGCCTTCGCAGTTCGGCTTGTAGATAGGTCTCGTTAAGTCTAGCTACTTTCATAGTTCGGGCTTTATTAGAGGTTTGGGAAAGATTAGACTTACGCTTTCGCGGCATAATTCTTAGTAGGTACGTGCTTTTTCTACTCTTCCTAAAAATACAGTACGGTAGTTATTATTATGTTTATTATACTTTAAAAATGTAATACTTGCCTAACCTGGGGCCTATATTACTTTAAGTACAATGCGTTTTTGACAAATCGCTAGTGCCTTGAAAATTCGCAAAACGGACACAACCGTCAATGACGTCTGCCCGCGTTCGGGTTCGGTTCGCGCACTCAGCGATGAGCGACTTCTTCCCCCACCTCACCCGCCGTGCGTCGGACCTCCCGCCCCGCCCCCGCCCGTTCACCCACCACCGCCGGCGGCGCCGGCGCGGCGGCGGTGGTGAATAAACATTTCCATCATACATTACATATGTGTGTGTAACTCTATAGCGGTTTTGGCAGCGCACGCTAGAATAGCTCGCAGATGGTAGATTTTTTCCTACTTGACACTTATCGTCATATTATGGACAATTCACACAATATCTTTATAAATTGTAGCCTATGTGTTATTCTGATGTACCTAAATATAAACTATATTATTGTAAAATTTCATTAAAATCCATTCAGTAGTTTTTACGTGAAAGAGTAACAAACATCCATCAATCCATCCATCCATCCATACTTACAAACTATCGCGTTTACTTATAATATTAGTAGGATAGGATAGATAAGTGGCTGAGATACAGTTGTATACCTACTTACTGGTCACAATGCACTATTTCACATGTCATGGTGAAACATTGCTACCATCTCTGTATTTGCAAGAACTGGTACACTGGCACTAGCTAGCTCCATCCAACGGTTGTCTGGAATAGATCTCTTTTGCACATAAATAATCATTATCAGCCTGTAGAAGTCCACTAGGTACTGGGCATAGAATGCCACGACGATAGACCATAGATGCCCCATAGAATGCCATTAAAATTCGGGCATATTTTGCCTCGCCATCTATTTCTAGTTATGGGAAATTCAATTCCTATACAAAGAAGTTTAAAAAAAGAAACATTGGAAAATAGCCGACCGCTATCCGTGAACGAAACGAATTGGCGCGAATCGAGTGAATGCGACTGAATTGCATTGTAAAGATTTTATTATTCAGATTTTTAAGTGATGTATCTACTCGTTCTAAGGCGCTTATAAGTCAACCAATACAAATGGGCTGTCAGCAGTGACCATCGCTTATGGTAGCAGGCTGATGGTAAGCGGTTACCGTCGCCTGTTGACATATGCAACACCAGGGGCATTGCCGATGCGTTGCCTTGACTGTAGGACCTATAGTAAAGTAACGTTCGTGTAACATCAAACACACAAACAATCGAAATTGCTGATGGCAATGTAATCCCAAACATACCTAGCTACCTACATATTATAAACGGCAACTTGTTTACTATTCGACTGGTTTCCAATCAACGTTTTCGTTGTTAGCTTTCCATTTAGTTTTAGCTCTAAAACCGCAGTAACTGCAGCGGATTTGCGTGGATAATGTTATTGGATTCCATTTTTGTGTAAGGGTTGCGTCTAGTCTTAAACTACACGCCCCTCCACTGCTTTTACTTTGCGCTTGACACAAGCTTGACGTTTAAAAACGGTCCTTGTGGTAACGATACGGCTACGCTACCAATACGCTAAAGAGACGGGTTTTTTATTCCCGAAATCCCCTTTGAAGCGATTAAAAATTTAGTTACATTTACGATCGCAAATGTCCCGTTGTACCGTATGCACCCATGGAAGATGTATTTCATCTTCCATGTATGCACTTTGACGGGTGTATCCCACTTATTTACTTATTACTTTTTTTGTATTTCCATGGAAATACAAAATAGAAAAAGTGGGACTAGCGTTTTTTTCAATTAAATATCCCATTACTTCTATTGCGGCAAAAAAAATGCAGTTGTGTTATTTGAGAATCTGTTTTCACTGATAAAATACTGATAAATAAAATTCTAAAGAGAATTTAATCAATAGAATAGAATAAAAAAAAATCTCTGTCTACGAGACAATTACTACTATGTTCAAGAGGTTTTATTTAGAGAGGAAATAAATAAATAGTTTCTATGTGTGCACGCTGTCATAAGAGGTGACGCAGTGTTTTTTTTGCCGCCGCTGCCAGGAATGGAAACAGTGGGAGAACCAGTCCCAGTATTTCTATCATTAGAAATACCTAATGGAAATAGTGGGATTGATGGTGCAAGTCAAAGGGGGTGTCCCTTTGACTTGCACCATCAATGGTGCAGATGCAACCAATTATTAATGTTTGCTCCATTAATGGTGCAAACGCAAACTGACTATATTATGCACCATCACGGAACATAACATACATAACACCCCACGTCGGTCACATACATAGTCCTGAGGCATTATCATGAGCTCTTATAGCGATTCAGTTCAAAAACTATTCAGTACAAAATATCGGTTCGTCGTTGACATCATTGAATAACCTTTATCGCAGCTGAAGTCTATAGACCTTCTGCTACTGTGCCTTTAAATATAGCTGCGGACATCACGGAACCGATATTTTGTACTGAATAGTTTTTGAACTGAATCGCTATAAGAGCTCATGGTAAGGCCTTTGATCCCACACTAAGACTCTCTGTATTGTGGGTATCAGGAACTACGACTACCATGGTACTACAACACCTAGACCTGGAACAAATATTAATATATTGGCTAATGAGATCAGAGTAGCTTGAAATTTTTGTTTTGTTTTTTTAATAATTGACTTTTATGATTGTCTCGCTACGCTATTTTGCGTAACCCAAAACTTCCATAAAATGAACAATTTGGCAAACAAATAAATAAAATTAAAGCCTGTAAAAATAAAAGTTCTGTGTAGATAGATACACATGCACATACGTGGACTGGACGACTGACGCAGTGTAGGAAAGACGGGGATGGCCTGATGACATTGTAAACGATTCGCAGTAAGTCGGTGGATGGAAGCGGTTCAAGACCGTTCGTCGTAGCATTCTAGCGGTGGACTTCTATCGGCTGAGGATGACAATGATGTTGAAAAATGGCAACATTATATAATCCATGACATATCATTCTCGACTTCACTGTCAACGGTAACTTTGGTTGACAGCTCGCTCTCTTGCCTTTTGGATCCCACAATGGAAGCATGTATATAATTTATAATTCTTGATTTAATACATTAAAACATCTCATGATTGTTACCAGTTATCATAAGAATAAATAGGAACAATATACCTGGCCGTGTTCTTTATTTCATCTTCAATGAACCGACCCCCGGTAGCATAACCTATCACCACACCACGTGCTGCATTGCTAGGAGAAGTACCCACGTACACTAGCAGAAGCGGATCGCAACTCTCAACAAATGAAACTTGGAGATGTCTACTCTGAGTTTTTAAGAGACAGATCGAGTGTTCGGAATTATAACCGTAATGTTTTTTTTAACCGACTTCACAAAAAGGAAGTCAATTCGGTTGTATTTTTTATTTATTTTTTAATAATTTTTGTTACCGTGTTTATGAACCGATAGGGAAAATATTTTTTTTATTTGAATAGATATACTTCCAGATCCAAAACCCAGTTCTGATGATGGAATCCATGAGGAATTGAGGGAACTCCTCAAATGTTATAGGCATACATATATAGCAATTTTAGTATTTTCAGTAACAAGTTATTGTTTTGTATGCCTTTAGCAAATAAAAACATGCAGATAGCCAAATTCAATGCGGAAGTCGGTTTTTTTATGAAATGTTATTTGCTCAAAAATCTAATAAATAAATAAATAATAAAATATAATAGATTTAATAATACATTAAACTTAAATGTCGTCTCTGAGTATCAACTTAACTAGGCACCCTATTGAATTAAAATTTAGTTTATTTATAATAAATTATAATTGAAATTAAAAACTTTGATTTTCTTAAGGTCACAAGTTCACAACTCAGAAGTCCTCTAGCACATGACGCTGTGAGTTAACTGGAGTTACAATAATTAGGCGGTCGACGTTGCGCCATCCTTGACCTATATTCGGAGCTCTTTGTTCGTAGTTACATACCCACCGTACTTTCCCGATGCGTGATGCCAACCAAGGTCCGGACACTTTTACACAGATAAAAACATTTTACACAGAGTTAATAGTTTATAACTAGGACAAGTTTTTGATTGTTCGGCAATCCATTCCACAAAGTTTCACACTCATCATCATCAGCATCCTTTAGACGTTCAATGGTGGACGAGGCCTCAAATACAATATGGGGGAATTGCTATAATAACCACGCTTGGCAGGCTAATTGGTGATTGCAGTATTCTTGTTGAGTACTGCTGCCAGTGACGGATTAAGACTACTTGATGCCCTAAGCAATCCACGCCTGTGGGCCCCCCTATCCGTATGTCAACTAGATTCGGTCTTTTGTTTGTAAAATAAGATGATGAGATGTAACGTACCATAGAAGTGGAGTAGGTGCGACAACAATAACCAAAGCATAATTTATTTATATAATTATTTAAATGCGCCTTGCGGCATTGAATTCACGCAAGATAGTATTAACTTCTAACATTTTTAACATATCGGACTCTATATATAATATCGATAAATTATCGAGCCTTTCTTGTATCATCTTTGTCCTTTTTTAATTTTTTAATATTTTTGTTATTTTTTTGTGCTTCTTCTGGTGCCGCCCTCCAGATGTGATGCCCTAGGAGCTAGGCAATTGCTTAATTTGATTAAGGGTTAATCCGTCACTGACTGCTGCCCATCCCCTGGTGTAATCCCTGAGTCGGCTTTCACGACATTCATAGGAGGAAAAGTCAGGTCTTCAAAATTTAAAAAAATAGCGTTGTGTCCGCCTTCCAAGCATGGTGATTATGGCAAATCTCCTTATCGCATTCTATTGAATGCCTCGTTCAACAGGGACGTCTTACCGTTTATTCCAATCTGTCCTACCAAAAGTTCGATGATCTAACTGTTTTGACAAAATTATTCCAAACTGTTAGCCAGACTAGTCGGACAGATTGGAATTTGGATTTTCGCCCAGTTTTGTTCTTACGGCTGTTGATGATGATAATGAATATACCTACCTACCTTTAGATCAAATTATTATCATGAAACTAAGAACTAACTGTACTTTCATTAGGTCTCTGAAGTTAAATTGAACTTACTTTTATAGAACTTTTTAATTGCCTAAACGTAGGAGCCAGTTTCTCGGAAATCACTCAGCTTGAGAATTGAGAAAATTGTGGTAGGTTTCCGTAAGTTCAGGTAACTAATTAATTGACTTATAGTATTGACAGTTTTTCTTAACGTCCTGTGTGCTAGACTAGGCTAGACATGTAAAAAACCTATTAAATATCAAACAAAATACTTGTGTATCATACATAAACAGACATGACCGAACAATCCCTCAAAAACTAGGTAGATACTACTAGGGTAGCAACCTACATTTACATTTACGGAAGGTTATAAAATTTGGGTGTTCCGGAGTAAGGTTGATGGCTGGGTCACGTTCGGTTACGTCACAGGACGCTGCATCGTATTCCCTTCCTGTTACCCGACCCGGATCCTGTATCAAATATCCATTTCGAGGAAACTTCTTATATTTCATAGGCACCTACTTATTTACATACCTGCAGTTAGGTTATGTATGTAGTAATTTCTAAATTATAATTATAATTTCCATTATTCGATGAAGAATCGTTTATAATTTTATTTTAGACTGTAGTTTTTGAAGTAAGAATTTTCAATTTTATAAATTTCTTTTTTGATTTAAAAAAAAATGTTTTAGCGTACACTACTTCCAGTTGCGCCATAATTAAAGGCATACTAGTAGCTAAGTGACAGAAATACGGGAAAAAATAAAAAACAAAGAATTTTGTAATTTTTATACTCCAAAAATTTTAAAATCAATTTTGTAGAGCACTGTATTTTGTTAAACATATCTTGGAATTTGAATGACGTAGTTCATGTTTGGTTGACTACTAATTTCTTCGATACACTAAACTTTACAATGTTGCATAATAGTACAGGCAAATTACCAAAAAGTGTGGACCTAAGTCGTGTAGTCGTGGATTCTTATGGAAACGTTAGATGACACGAAAAGAAGCTTATCCTAGGTTTGCACCGTTTCTGGCGCTTACGGAAACCTTTTAAATATTAGGTACAAACTTAAAAAGGCCGTAAATTTTAAAATAGATAGAAATTACTTGATGCAAGTTAAATTACGTATAGAGAGACTGTCTTAGTGCATTATAATTTTAATAAAAACCACGTGCATGTAGGGAACACAGTGTTGAACAAATGCATCTTCCGTAAAAAAAAACAAGTATAAAACTTCCGGCGGATGTAGTACTGATTAAATGAATAAGTTTAAGTCAATTTCCAGAACTACATTAATTTTCCCCGAAGTAGAGCGACAATAAAATATGGAAAAGTGCCTTCCGTGAGACGCACCATGGTGCAAACCTGGTAATGTATTTCGAACATTTTTCAGATAAGTATATCAATTTGCACCGACTACCTTAATTTTCCCGGAGCCGTAATAACCACAAACAGTTTTTTTTGTAAATGATTTTTTTTGTATGTTCCGTATGTCGGATTTAAAAAATACTTGGTGCAAATGTAGATCATAACGGTTTAAAGTCTATGCCAAATTGCACCGACTACTTCTATTTCCCCCATTAAGTTACGGATATTTTAAGGTTTTCACCCTATTTCACCCTGTTCCGGAGGGTGAAATTACTGATGCTTATTATTAGAGGTGATTTTTAAGCCATACAAAACAATTAGAAAAGTGTTCATGACTACATCTAATTAGTTCCACACTTTTGCAAAAAAACACCTAATTTTACTGTACTATAAAGTTTACCTGCAATACATGCTAGATTACATTCAGATGTTAACCGACTTCAAAAAAGGAGGTGGTCAATTAATTAGTCTGTGATGTACTATTAGGTAAGTAGCGTTCACGCACCGTTGTTTCAAATGTTTGTGTCGTCACTGTGTAGGGAATTATCACGAGGTGGGCTTGTAAAAATGTTATCTAAATGTTTTTTGAAGTCTGTAATAAAAGTAAACAAAGTAGATAGTCTCCATCGCGTGTATTCGCGAGGTCTCAGTTCGGGGCGAACCACTAGTCTTAAATTCAACAATACATAATCTAGTAGGTAAGTTACTAACAACAGTTCTGCAAACCCTTATCACTCAGTCAAGTCAGTCCAAAGGAAAATTTCAAAATTAATTTAATTAAACGAATTCCAAACTAACATACAAGATTCTAATTTGTGTGTTTATCATGTGTAGATGCCCTGGTGTGTCCAGCCTAAGAAAAGACCCCTCTATCTCCTCCCGTGGATGTCGTAAATGCTGACTACACCAGGAACACGTCCACTACCCGACGAAGCCTCCCCCATAAAAAATAATGGGGGGAATTTCCATAATCACCACGCTTGGCAAGCGGATTGGTTATTGCAGTATTTGTGCTGAATACTCAGATGGATGCTTTTGCCCATCCCTTAGTCGGTTTTTACGACATCAACGGGAGGAGATGAAGGGGTCTATTCTGAGGCTCGACACACCACGGCTAACAAACGTGCTTACAATTATAATATACGCGTTCAGTGATTTATTTATCTCGCAAGATTTCTGGAGATTAGAGCTCTAACATGTACCAAGCTAATGAAAAGTTGATCCTTGGGCTATATTTGGCTGGATTACCTTTACTACTTGCCAGAGCCATGTCAAGAAAGCTACGAAATTTACGAGCAAGTGTGGCTTTTATTACGCAGATAATATTGAAATAAATGATACCTGGCGCCTTCATAAACCGCGGTTGGTGGTGAGAATAATGGGTTTATATCTTTGAAATACTCTTAAGTGAATTAGATAGGCCATTATGTTAGTGAAGTCTTCGATGCCAGGTTTGGGCCGTAGCTCACATGCACGCTACGCTGCTCCGGTGCCTACGGCGTAGCTGCTACGCAAGTGCAAAATGAGTCAGCTACAGCATAAAGCTGTATCACATTGTTTTTACAAATATTGGTGAAACGTGGCCAAAAAAATCTTGTACCATCGTATTTCGTTTAAAAAAATGACAAAGGATCATAATAAATCGTTAGAAAAAAAATGCCACCTGAGTGTAGCTACACCACAGATGTAGAACTTATTCACTCGCATAGCATGATCTCTAGATACTTTTAAAAGCACATGAAATCGGTTTGAGAAGAAAAAAAGGAACAAAACCTTTACAGTTTGTTTTTAATTCTTATGAAATAATATAGCATGTCCTAGATTCAGTGGAGAATTTCTTACGTCATGCTTCATAACATTATATTAGGTACTGTTATAATTTATAATAGAGGTTCCGCGTGGGCGGAGCTGCGATCTAATGCTAGTAAAGAATAAAAGTAAAAAGTGCATTTACAGAGACAGGAAGGGCAAATCGTTTATTCCATCCTGTCCTACTAGAAGTTCGATGATCTAACTGTTTGGACAATGTTAGCCTGACTAGTCGGACAAATAAGTTTTTGTTCGACTGATGGGAAAACTCCGGTATCATCTATTTAGTCGGCTGGTTAGGTTCAACGCTTTCCAACATAGAGTCGCAGCATGTTGTAATAAAACATAAGTTTAATGTGAGCACGCTCCTAAATGTAAATGAAGTCTCCGGTAGTTTCCATTACCAACAACTCCAACGTCCAGTTTTCCGGTTGTTTCCCGCTGTTTCCTTTGTGTCTGTTCAAAACAAAATTTAATGTAGACCACCAAAGCAACATAGGTCCGTGGATATTAAAGTTATGTTAAGATTTATACCAACATACTTAGTAGTAGAACTTCTTGTGAAAGAGTTCCTCCGGGGAAGTACTACCACCGTACCTATTTCTGCCACCAAGCAGTAGTGCTCGCATTGCTGTGTTTCAGTTTGAGGGGTACGGGTGCCGGTGAAATTACAGGCACATGAGACTTTTCAACTTTATGTCTCAGGGTCGGCAGCGCGCATTTGATGCCTCTAGTGTTGCAGGCGTCCATAGGCTGTATGGTAACTACTTTCCATCAGGGCCGCCGTACAAATGCTTGCAAAGTAGCATAAAAAAAGTTGAAATTTTAATAAATTACCGAAAAGATGTTAGAATAAGTTTGAAGTGGCGAAGTATAATATCTATTCGCACTTTGGTAGAGTACTTGATGTCTGTTACTAACGACTTTTTTTTCTTATCTTTGTTTGCATGAACTAGCGATAGATCAACATTACGTAGACTATAGAACTTACGTAGTCAGGCTGAAAATAGAATGTCTCGCGTGTAATAAAACTAAAAGTCAACATAATAAGAATGGAATGGTGCTGTAAATGGCATGTTGTTTGGAGGGCGGCGCGTTTGCTCGCCTCGTAAAGTTAAGGATGGGGTGGTTAATAAGTAGTCGGAGCTGAGTTTGGAGTCAGAATAAAGGATTCCTTCACAATAAAACATGCCTACTTTAATCCTAATCCTAATCATGCCTAAACTCTAACATCGATATTATTAGAGTATACAGGATGCAAAAATACAGATACCAAAAACTGAACAAAATGGCTATATCCGGAAGAATACTCAATGTCCGTTTTATTATGAGTCATTAGAGAAAGGTAAAGAGTATCCTAAACCGACGAGCATGCATAAAGAATGGGATAAGAGTGTGTGAAGGAAATTCGAAAGGAATGTACGGATCGTAGCAAGTGGAAATCTCTGGTATCTGCCTACCTCTCCGGGAAAATGGCGTAATTTTATGTATATGTATGTATATGGGGCGTACGTATCGTACTCTCAGGGATAATGAAAAAAAGAGGGGTAATTTAGTAGGAATAATGATAGTGATTATATTTAATTATTCTATTTAGCGGGGTAAATTGAAGTACCTACTGATTTTCACCAGAAATTCTTGAAAATCTAGGCCTTATTTTGTTGTAAGATAAATTAGTTTTAACCTCGTTGGATGACATCAGGTTTTGTCCAGATTTCTCATCTTCTCAATATTATTGATTATTTCAAAATATTTGTAAATATAATATGTTGTATATCTTTGCAAACTATTTGCGGTTGCTTAGTAAGGGTTTTAATAGTTTTTGAAACTATATGAAGTTTCGTTTCCATCCATACGTTTACTGACAGCGCCCTTAGCTTTCTTCTCGTTTTCGCTAGGGGCGCTGCAAGTAAATGTATGGAAGGAAACGAAACTTCATATAGTTTCGACAAGCTATCATAACCCGTACTAAGCCCCCAGGTGGAGTGTATCTAATCTAAACCTAAAATGTCTCACTATTCCATTACTTCTAATTCAAATATTTAAATCAGCAACCACAATGACCGTTTTCATACGTCAAGTTTGTGTCAAGTGCCAGGGAAAAGCGGTAGGTAGGTTTAATTGTTCAGTTTTATGCTAGACTTCAAAATGTTTTGAATTAATCAAACCATAACTTTTCATTTAAAAAACCGACTTCCGCCATTGTATTCGACTAAATATTTGGATGAAAAAAAAATGATGAAAGAACCATAGTGGTGAAAAGATTATGATACTTTTTGAATGCAAATGCTTGGTTTGAAAATATCAAAATCACCATATGTATGCCTACAATATTTGAGGAGTTCCCTCAAGTCCTCATGGATCCCATCAACAGAACAGGATTCTGAAAAAAATGGGACCAATCTGGAAGTATATCTATTCAAATAAAAAAAGAACTTTCCAAATCGGTCCATAAACGCCGGAGATATGCGGTAACAAACATTAAAAAAAAAAAAAAAAAAAGAACAACCGAATTGAGAACCTCCTCCTTTTTTGGGAAGTCGGTTAAAAAGTATCTAATAGCTTGGATTTAAGTTACATAATATGTATCTTCATATATAAAACGGAACCATAAAAAGCATTACCCTCGAATAACTTGTTTTTTGTGAGTTTCTAATAAAAGTCATCGTATTAACTTCTCTTATGAATTTTTCACGCTTCATTAACAGTTTCACAATGAAGAAGGACAGACACGAAACGGCAAATATGTCCAACTCTTAATTAAACCCTGATAACTATTCAGAGTTTAATGGTTAAATATTTAACGATGGTAAACCAGCTGGTGTTACGTCTGGCCTTTATTTGCAGAATTTTGAAATAACGATCACTGTAATAATTTCTATTTTTCACTAGATAATTATGTCTCATTGCATTGTACAATCCGCGGAGTGGGGGCACTGGTGACCTGTATTAACAGTTTTTTTTATCCTATCTCAGGCACCAGTCTCAATCACAAAACAGGTTTTGCAATCTTTTTAATAAATAGATCTACTTAAGAAACTTTTGTGATTTGAGAAAATAAACGTTATTATTGTGTTTGTTGTTTGTTAATTTCACAAATCACAGAACGGTATTACAAAACAGTTAGTTAAGGTGTTTTAAGTATTGGTTAAGTTTTATTTATTTATATAAGTAAGTATAAACTTATCTTGGAAGCAGATTTAGTTTCCAAATCTGTTTCGTATTTTGTTTTCAATATGTGCAGCAACTTACCTCTATAATCGCTTCTCTCTAGCCTCAAAGGTTTGCTGGAAGAAAACTCTTTTCAGGGTAAAGCTCGTCTTTGTATGTGTCCGGTATTGTACATGTCCGATTATGAGTTTATTTGTGTGCATTTAAAAATAAATAATTAAGTTGGTGTGAGATATGATTCCTCTGTAGGATATTATATATATATATATATATACAATATAGTATATAAAGGTATGAATATATAATAGGGTTCCTCCAACTTCTCCTATGAAGGTCATGAAAGGTGACTAAGGGTTTACGGCAGGGGGTGGGCAGCAGCATCCATCTGAGTACTTGCCACCAATCCGCCTGCCAAGCGTTTTGGCTATGGCAAATCCCTTCTACGGGGGAGGCCTCTTCCAACAGTGGATGTCTACCGGCTGATAAAGAAGAAGAAGAAGAAGGGATATATGACAGAATCTGAGCATGCTATTATTTTCGTTTCCTTCGCAATAGCATTGCTACGGCTCGTAGTTCCCTGCTACATTTCGTAGCTATCTGCTACGCAGCGTAGCGAAAGCTACGAACACCTTTTGCTTGTTTACAAGCTTTTGTTTTACTAAATTACTACTTAAATAAATAATTCTACTTAAATAAGTAAATAAATATGTTTTTTCAAAACAAGATTTGTGGGATTAAGGAAAAGTAGTGCTGATTAAAATGAGACCAAACACTGCCAGGCTACTGTTAATCATCGATGAGTTCCGTTGTCCACCATCAGATCATCATCGTTGTCTCCATCATCAGATCAGCTCGCTGTCACCATAATATTGTATTGTCATCGGAACTTATCAGTAATGCAAAATTTCAGCTCAATCGGTCGGGTGAAACTGGTTTAAAATTCAGTTGCAAGATTTGACCACATAACGTATAGCGTTTTCGTATTTCTTTTCTTTTTTTTATTGCAAACTCTTACAAAGTTACTTATCATATTCAGATCTATAAAAGAGATACATAAATACTATAATTTGGAATAAACAAGTTCTAAGAAATGTGGCCAACAATTTCCATCTTATTTATAAAGGCTGACGGATAATTATCTATACAGTTTAAGTTATACAAAGTTAAATAACAACGTAATTTAGACCAGACAATGACTTGCTTGTTTTAACTTGGTCTCAGGACACCGAACCGTTTAAGTTATAATTGATTGTACTTCGTGTCATTATCCGAAGGCAGGGTCAGATTTGAGCAATACAGGATTATTCCGTTGTAAGTCTTGTAAGCGCCGGTATGCGAAGGTTTAAAGTATTAGTTGTATTAAGATTTAAGGACGAATAATAATATCCTTCAAACACCCGACGTCAACACCAAAATGTGAACACCCGACGTACCAACTGGCTTCAATTGTCTCGACCAATCATGATCAAAACTCGGTTTCTATTTACTCCCTCGCTAACTACCTCGTACATAATGGGTAATTTTAGCTCCTTGCATAACAATCTACTATCTCTATATTATTATATATATATAAAAATCAATTGCTGTTCGTTAGTCTCGCTAAAACTCGAGAACGGCTGGGCCGGTTCATTTGATTTTGGTTTTGTTGTATTCATAATTGTCACGGGAAGGTTTAAATGTACAGGGACCACCGGGACCACCGGGAACACCGGGACCAAGCGAACGAAGTCGCGTGCGGGCAGCTAGTTAGAAATAAAATATAACACCATGTGTAATCCCCTTCACCTTGTATCTGGAACGCCAAGAAATTAGCTGATCGTGCGAGCCGGGTAGTTGGGCGTTCACAGAATGCACGCCTTATTAATCAGCGACTATTATTGGGTGTTGGCCCATCACAGACATTGCATATATACGCAACCGAGGTATTACTAATTTATTCTACCTACCTAGGTATCTTTCATTGTTTACACTGTGTCACTTCACTTTATTACTAATAGTAGTTATTACCTTTATTGAGTAGGTACACTATAAAAAAGTTAAATTAGTAGGTATGTATGCATGAAAGTTCACGAAGTTCATGCAGCCGACACGCGCAAGTTCAAAACAGTAACTCAAATGGGAATTATGTAAGTAATACACACAGAAGAGGCGTGTTTATTTACACTGAAATCCTATTAAGATAATTTACTTTCTCATTTAATTAAATAACGAAGTTTTTCCCTTTGAAACGTTTGGTAAGTAACTGGTAACGTTAAAGCAACAGAGAGGCAGACAGCGAAATAAGAATCGAATACTGAGTAAAGGCTCCTATTTTTATTGCCCCCATTTGTCTCTCCCCTTCGCTTGCCAGTCTAAATCCGTCTCTGTATAGAAGATTACTTTTCATTCATGGAAATTATATTTTATTTAAAAAAAATACAAACAATACAGTTGAGCTATATGAAGACCGTTGAAAACGATCTTAAGATAGCTCAACGGATCTAAATCACTACCAGACGGATGCGTCCCTAAGATGCCTGCTGCATTGCCATGCCGAATGGCAATACAAATGCGATGAGCTACATAAGAGCCAGCTCTTTCAATTTCTCTGCTCTTTTAATTTAAGACTAAGATCCAAATTAGCAGTTTTTGAGAGAAATAGAGTCTTAAATAACTGGTTTGTAAGCTTTTGATGGTGGTTATTTACAACATTGCTACGAACAAAGAAAGAACAGGTTAGTGCACGAGCCAATGGCATTTTTCTTACGTTATATTATATGTTTGAGATGGAAGGAAAAATTACTACTTGTTTGAATTATTTTGACACTGCACTCCGATGACCACTATCATCAATCAATCGATCGATCCACCGACCGATCGATGGTAGAATCATGTATGTACTTTTTACACTCGTAGTTTCTGAGATATACACTGGTCCTTACTTCTAGCTGTTGGTTCTGATTGGTTGCCTGCGTTCCAGAGTAAATCGCTGTTTACCACAAACTTTTAATAAGCATTATGACGTAAGAAACTCGTCACTTGACCTTGGACTATGTTGTCTGGCTCGGATCATAGGCTTTGTTATGTTCAAGATGGTTTGTAGACTAATGAAAACATCTCCTTGAATTCCCAGTTGGTTTATATGCAAATTCAAAGTAATTATTATTTGCCTTAGGATCAATAGAGCAGTGGTAGGTATTGTTAAAGTTACGCCAAAAATATGATTTATACTGTCATAATGATATTGATCAAAAGGCGTGAAATCTGTAAAAATAACAAAATAACGCTTATAGATGCCCTGAGCCTATAATAGTATATTATGTAATTAGTGAATAAAGAAAAGTGTTAGAATCCTGAGCGACGCGAGTGATTCATGGCCCTCGATATTTTATTTAGTTTTATTCAAAAGTTGCATACTATACTTTATGAAAAGAAAGATTTAAGCAAAATAGACAATTAATGAAGAAAAAGAAAGGTAAATTAATTAAAATGCATATTAAAATTGAAACAATTACTAAAATTATGAGTAATATTATTTATTTTTTATTTTTTTTATTATTATTATTATTAGGATGGTCAACTTGTGAAGTGATATGAGGTTGTAATTAATTGAGATGGAAGTCGAATATATTTAGGTGTTCTAAATTCAAACACCAAAATAGTGATTAAAAGTGCTTTTTATTCACCGTTTCCAGTGAATAAAATAAGTTTTTTAGACGGGGAATGGTATACGGTAAACGATTTTTTTACTTACTTATTCCTCGAAAATGGATGTTCCGGTCTATTGCAAGTTGCAACACAACAACGTTACTGTCTTTCGATTAATTATTGTCGTAAAGTCTAAAGTTCCCTGAACAATTCAACCTTGAAGGAAGGTTAGGCCGCCTGGCGTCAATTGCCGAACTCCCAGTCCCAAAGCATTCGACCCTATTCCCTTTATGTGAACTGAAAATCCCTTAACTCCAGGCAAACAATGCTAGCAATAATGGCGCGATGATTAAATTATATTTTGAGATACCTACCTATTACAGTACACCTTACAGTGTAGCTGCTAAGGTATTTTATTATGTTGTTCAAGCATAATATGATGTCCGTAAAAAATACTTACACGACTCTTTTTCTTCTACGTGCGTAGCAGCGCGTATGTCTACGGCTGCTTCTACGCACGTAGCAGCGCGTAGATCTACGGCTGCTTCTACGCATGTAGCAGCGCGTAGGTCTACGGCTGTTTCTACGCACGTAGCGCCCAGCTGCTGTTAGCGGTAGGTCAAGTAGCGTGTAAGCTTCGCCGCAGAAAACACCTTGATTAAAATGGCAACGGACCGGTCATCCAAGGTTTATGACTCCGGTTTCAGTCAGTACCCAGAGCAATTGTTAGAATGGCATTCCATGTAATTCTAGCGAGAGGCAATGCAGCTGTCCAATGCAACTGAGTGTCATCATGCCTTTAAACGACTACTGCTGAACGAGGCACACAAAATATAATGGGGGGAATTTCCATAATCACCAAGCTTGAGAGGCGGATTGGTGAAACTTATTAAATTTTTACTAAGTTCTTCATCTTTGTTTCCGTCCCTTGCCCGTCCCGTTTGATTATAAATAGGTACTTTTCCTCTTATTTTATTTAACTTTGGCTAAAGTTCGTACATACCGCGGAGCCAAGTATGTTTCAAATTTGAGAGTTTCAGCCCTGCAGGCTATATTATCTTAGGTAACATTTGTTACCTAAGATAATATAGCTTAAATTCTTATTAAATCAAATCAAATAAAAAATGTATTATAATATTATACTACTTACTATTATTACAAACTATAATTATTCAATAAAGCACTACCAACCCAACTTTACACAAAGGTTTGCTGGAGGAAAATGCTAATAAGCATTAAGTTCGCCTATGCCTTTATTTTTTGTCTAAATACGTACGAAGTTTCCACCTTATGAACACTGTTGAAAAAACCAGTGTGGTGAAATAATACAGTGTTCTTCGTATAACATGAGACTTCTGTACGTCTCAAGATGGCAGGCGCATTGCTGTGCTACGCTGGCCGCGTCCTAGGTGGACGCGACCTATATAGATCGTCGCCACTCGAGAACCTTTATTCCCCAACGGTTGTCAGTTCCATGCGAGCTATATGACCTGCCCATTGCCACTTCAACTTGCTAATTCAGAGTGCTATGTCACCGACATAGCACTCTCTCTCCTTTTTTTAAGACAAGACATTATTTAGTTCCACAGATAAACTAAAATATAGGATACTTATTATACCGAAATTCAGTATCTTTGGTAGAATAAAACGAGTGAATACGCGGGCGGCCGTTAGTTTGTTATAAAGTGAAGTCAGATTATAATTATGATAATTTTGCGACCCAGTACAGTTACACAGTTCCTCAATTTTATGAGGAAATTGTTTGTGTTCCTACTTTATACTTTTCGACCTTTTATAAAATGTTTACCTAATGTAAAGTAATTAAAATTAGATTTATTCAGGATTAAAAAGGCCCTGTCAGCTAAAATATGAACGTCGTTCGGATAATTAAATATCTTTTGAAGTCAGTTTTATAATAATGCTATCCTGTTTAATTCTAAAACTGTTTTTTGGAGCATGATCTTGCTATAACTTTTGAAATTATCATGGTTATTAACATAATTATCACTAGAAACGGGATATTTGCCATGATTTTTGAGCTTTATTGATTCTTTATTTTTAGTGATTTATTTGATTTTTATTGGTTCGTCTGCAACGCAGGAGGTTGCGGGTTCGATTCCCGCCTTTGAAAAATATTTGTACGATCTGCAGATAATTGTTCAGGGTGTTCTGGGTATTATGGGTGTATGTATAATAAAAAAAATATATCTATGTAATGTATTGTATTAAGTATATCAGTTATCTATTACCCATAACACAAGCTCTGCTTAGCTTGGGGCTAGATAATGTTGTGTGAAATGTCCAGCATTTTTTTATTTATTTTTTTGAAAGAGTGTAGTAGTTTTTGAGAAAGTGGGTAGGTCGTTACGGCTACCAATAACAATAAATCTACTCGCAAAGTCTTCAGTTTACCCGTGATCATGGCGCATGAAACTGTGCCGAAATATCGGGAATCAATAAAGCTCAAAAATTATGGTAAATATCCCGTTTCTAGTGATAATCATGATTTTGTTTTTTGATGTTAAGAAGGCGTAATATGTGATTTTGCCCAACAAAATCGGTTTATAACTCGGTATGTACGGGTTCTACGAGTTAAATATTTTGGAATATGAAAATTTTATATTTTTGCATTTATTTTGTAAAGTTGAAAACACGATAAGTAAAAAAAAACCTCGATAGTTTTATTTAATGAAAAATCCTTGTTTCCCACACGTTTTGAAAGAAATCTCGGGAACCCTACGGTTTTTTAAGATAAATTTTACTACAACAAGTAGGTAATAACTATTTATTCTTATGCTAAAATCAGTTTTTTGATAAACACTTTATTTTCGCCATAATAAACAAAAAACTTCATTTTTGTGCACGACACTCGCTAGCGCGAGCGAGATGACGCGCGGGTTATCGCGTACGTTAAAGAGGGAGCTAATTTGTAGAATAGTGCCCTCTTAATTTCTTTATTCTGTATATCTAATATAATTACACTACTGCGCATGGTTTAATGCTTAATCCATCTTATTTGTAAACGTGGCCTAGCCAAAGTATAGTGTAGCTTCAGTCAAGCCATCTCTCTCCCTTTTCTTTCTCGAATGACAGACTGTAAGAAAAACAGCTTAAAAGAAGCTTAACTATACCGATGCTAAGCCAAGTTTACAACTGCTTTTTTGCATGAAATGGCAATTTTTTTTTGTTTAGATTGAATTGGATGAATGTCACACATGTAGGTATATTCGGAGTGTTTGGGTCCTAGAAATATGTACAAAATACGGTCCACACTTCTTTTGCAAATTAACCAACCATGGCCATTAATAGAACCATTAGTGGAAGGAAAACTATTTCTCTCTTCCACTCCTATCTCTCAGTATCTCTCTCTCTTTTTTTTTCCTGTTAGTCACTGGCTATAGGTATACAGTCGTTTTACGTCAACAATCACCAGCAGAGACTTTTTGGTCCTACCTGATATGAAATTGAGGTATATGACCGCTTACTGTGCATGGAAGTAATAAGTACAGAACCTCATACAGAACTTATTACTTCCATGTTACTGTGTGAAGGCACCTTTCATCAAGCCAATCCATGTTTGTTGCCTGATTCTTCTTGGCTTGGTCGCGTTGGAACAGTAACATGGAACGTACGCTGAGTAATTTTAGCTTTTAAGACGGTTCAATATGATCCTTGTGATTTCAATGAATAAAATTATTTTAATTTGAATTAACTGTTTCGTGTTTATGTTTTTAATTATTTATTTATTTTTATTTATTAATTTATTTATTCACACGCACTAAACACAAATAAAAATAAAAAAGAGATACCAAAATTATTGTTTTGATCTTGGTTGCAACATTTTTTTTTTTTACGTTATGGCTCGACAAACTGGCGTACGGCCCACCTGATGGTAAGCGGTTACCGTCGCCTATTGACATCTGCAACACCCGAGGCATTGCCAATGCGTTGCCTGCCTTGGAGGACCCTTTTCACATTTTTTTGAAGCTGTGCATATTGTAGTTAAGCGGAAAAACCTCAGAAGGGAGCTCATTCCACAATTTGCACGTATGTGGGAGAAAAGATCTCGTAAAGCGAGCTGTACGAGATACCCACACATCCATGATGTGTGGATGAGCTCCCAACCGATGTCGAGAGGTGCGATGATAAAACCTGGAAGCGGGTATAAGCACAAATAGTTCCTCAGAGCACTCCCCATTATAGAAACACTAATGAACACTAATGAAGTTATACAAATCAATATATAAAAGATTGACAATAATAAACATAGCACAGCCTGATACTCTCAAAATAAAGATCGAGCAACTAAGCCACTCAAGTTGTTGAAATGGAGGATGTCTTTAATAATTTTAATGAATTAGCTCAATTTTGGAACAAGTGTATCAAGTTTAATATTATCCTTCAATAAGTCATTGTATTGACGAGCCATTCTAGGCAATGGAATTTAATAAAAAATGTTATTCGTTATTTGTTATTTATTTACTTTATAACTTTTCGCCTTTTGTCAATATTTGTTTTATGTATATATTATACCAACTTATGTCATGTATTTAAAAGTAGTGGTGGTCTTGAATACATTATTTATATTGTTATTTCTATTTTATTTCTGACAAATAGTTATGTGTCGTACCTCTACTTACATTTCTGCATGCAGAATAAAGTTTCGCAGATAAATATTCATCATTTTCCTCAAAGAATATTTTATTCAACTTGCGACACGAGCACTTTCGACGTTTGCCGACACCGCGACACAAATGTCATCCTCACATTTTGACGTGAATACGTCGTACTTTTTTAGATTCCACATACGTGAAATCAAAACAACGGATATCGTAAATCGATAAAAAAGTTACTAGTTATGTTTTTTTTATGGTAATTTCTGTTGGGAGTGTAGTGCGAGTACTTTTCGTCACACTACAATTCCCAACTGAAACTACTTTTTAAAGTATCTATGTATAATAAAAAAAAACTCCACAAAATGCATACCTAAACGTAGTTTTGCCAAGTTCAAATAGTTAGGTAATTGAAATATTCTAAGAAAATTATAGCCGAATATCTTTATCATCAAGCACACGAGGTCTATGAACGTATTCACGTTAATACTTGTCGCCGTGTCAACGCGATTTACATGATTTTTATACTTCTGATGGGATTATGTCACCCGCAACGTGAAAGGGTTGGATGTGAAAAGCACGTCACCATTTTTCTTGCTGACATATTTTATGGAAGTACTTAAAATGAGGGAGAATGTAAATTATTTAAGAATATGCTCTCTCAAATGATTTATTTAGAAACTGTCCTTAATGTAAATTTGTAGGGGTGTATTTTGCAATTAAATTGGAACAAAGAGCCTGTCTGCTTTTTAAAATGTTAACTTTATATTGTACAGAACTGCAGAAACAACAGAAATGCAAGACCTAATTAAATAACAAAAAACAAAAGAATTGTAGAATATGTGGTCTTATCAACAATCAACAATAAGATCTCACATATTTTCTCCCTCGACGATCTCTGTGCTGCGGCGGGCGAAGGTTCGCCTGCGACGCGAGCGGGTTCGATTCCCGCCTCGGAACAAATATTTGTAAGATCTGCAGATATTTGTTCAGGGTGTTCTGGGTATTTTCTATGCATAATAAAAATATCTATCTATGTAATATATTGTATTAAGTATATCAGTTATCTAGTACCCATAACACAAGCTCTGCTTAGCTTGGGGCTAGATAATGTTGTGTGAAATGTCCAGCATTTATTGATTTATTTATTATTTATTTTATTGGGTTGTATTTACATCTTACTTTTGAATACCTAAGCTTAAGTTTTTAAGTTCTCTTTTTCAATGAATCAATTTCTCCTTGTTCTATTACTAGGCGCTTCGCATCTATTAGTAAGAAGGATCATCAAAAAAAGAAAACAAATCCGTGGTTTGGTTGCGGTGGAACAGGAGTAAATTTAGTTAAGTAATAAGTATATATCTTTAGATCGTTTGCAACGGTATTTAGAAAGCTCAATCGTATTATTTAAATGTTGTATATACAATGTAGTAGTTATTTTATTCTTTCTGTAAATATAGTTACGCGGGCTGCACTAAAAGTATCGGGAATGGAATATTTCCACTGTTTCTATCATATTACAATCTTTTTAATTGAAAACTCCTTGGTTTTAAAAATCGAATACCATTTATTTATTTAAAAAAAGATTCTCGGTCTTGTCACAAGGTTTTGTCAAACTTGTTTAGTCGTTGAGAAAATGGAATTGACTCGAGAAAATTCAAGAGCGATGATTTATTATGACTTTCGAAGTGGTTTAACACAAAAACAGTGTGTTGACCGGATGATTTCTGCATTTGGTGACGAAGCCCCATCCAAAACCACAATTTATCGATGGTTTGCTGAATTTCAACGTGGACGTGTCAAGCTCAGTGATGATCCCCGTCAAGGTCGTCCAAAAACTGCACAACAATTAGGTGTAAAAAAGTTTCCCGATGGATACCGCATTCGCTCTGTGAAGAGCAAAAAGCGGCTCGCGTTACTTGGTGCGTCAGAACTCTCGAAAGATTCCACGCAGGATCCTCTGTATACAACATCGTATCAGGTGACGAATCCTGGATATACGCGTACGAACCCGAAACAAAAAACCACTTCCTTGATTCCCGAAATTTTCAGTGCCGCCCTCGTATAACTACTTTTCAAAAAGTTTATAAGTCGATTCGTAATGATCCTTGTGATTCAATTAATAAAATAATTTAAAGAAGACTTACATACAAGAAGGATCTTCAAATTAAGCCAAGCCGTAGGTAAGTATTTGTTGCCTCTAGGCTTGGTTGCTTTAGAACAGCAGTAGTTTTAGTTCATAAGACGATTCAAAATGATCCTTGTGATTACAATGAATAAAATACTTTTTGATTTGATTTTGACTTTGACTTTCACAAGATCTGAGAGAAAAAGCCTTAACAAGAACAATAAACAAGAAATAACTTTATACCTTATTTGTTTTTACTATGCTAAGTTTACGACCCTTCATATCCCTGGAGGCTAGATTTAAGACACGTGTAGTTACGGCCCAGAAATCTCAATAATATTTTTTGAACTTTCACAATCAGCTGCCTTACTCTTGAAAACAATTCCGATATATCGGTATTGGAATTGATCATTGAACTATTATTACTACTGGAATTGATATGTCGTTTGGTACTCATGAATGGCAACCTAGCGCCAAATTAATTCAATATTACATGAACTAATTGAAATTGGATTGATATTGTTCAATAGATCGGTACTCTTGACGCTGTTTTGACTGCCACTTGACAGCGGCGTCTCGTGTTTGGCATGTTGAAATCCGAATTGACACAGTAGCAAATTAGTAACTTTTTGTATATTAAATTATTGTTTTGTGTGATTTTCTAAACTTTTGTGACAAAATAATGGCATGGTTGTCTATTGTATCATACGGCGAAATTGTGCTTTACAATTTAAATTTTCGCTATTCCGGAGTTTTGATCCAGAAACTCTACTAAAGTTTAAACTTGTAACAGCGTTGGACGACTAGCTATGTTACTTTGACAAACAATATATCAAATCGATCAATGTATCGGTATATCAAACTAATCATCAAATTCGAAGTAATGCACACACCTAAACGCAGTCCACTTCAAATACCAATCCTTTAACCACTTCTCTGTCCATAGTTTACCTCTAGGTTTTGAAAAAAATACATAGTCCCTATAATGTACAACGTGATAATGTACGGCACGATTATGCATGATTTTTCACGGTTAGTTTACCAAAATTTGGCTTCCAAATATCATGCTGCGCAAAACATGCCTCACAAAATTGGCTGTGCGTTATCAACACGTGATGATATTGTACGGTATGATACTGCACGACATGATTATGTTCACCCCAAGCATCCGAAGAGTATCCGAGAAGCATCCATGTTTAAGAGGTCTTTGTGTGGAACGGCTCATAAAATGACGCAGCGCCGTCGCAGCGCAGCCGCAACGCCCGTGTGGCAGCGCTGTAAGGCCCCTGATTATACTTTTCGGTCTTCTGTATAATCTGCCAAAGCGTGTAGATGTGGTCTATACGGAAACTACTAGGTAAATCATTTTCGCACGACAGCAGGCTTAACACAAACAGACCCCTGATTGCATTTTTTTATCCCAATATCCAATTCAATCAACTCAATTCTGCCGACCGCTATCTGAAATGACTGAATCAAACCCGAGTACCAGTAGGAAGTACAATAAATGAATACACAATTTGCATACAAGGTCCTGTATTGTGGGTTTACGAGCGTTATACTCATATATCTGGGTAGCATGGAATGGTATTTAGGGGTAGGCGCCAGGGGCCCCTTTTAAGGCGGAAAAGTTAATGGGATACGGAGTTAAAAAGGTTGGAGATGGTTTAGCCCTTTAAAGTAATCCCTCCAAATGTAAATAATTAAAATATAATTCTGTGAAACATTTAAAACTTTTAGAACACAAGGAAAAGCTTTCAAAATTATTGTACTCTGACGCTGTATGACAAAACTAGTAATACCAGTATATAGTGCTGTCTTTTTCATGCATGTGATTTGAGAAAGAACAAGGAAGAAGACAGCACTATACTGATTTACTAAAAAAAAACTGTCCAAAGGTAGGTACCTGATTTTTCCGATCTTGTTGGTATTTATAATATGCTTACCTAATTTACTTTTATTTATTACGTAGTGTTTAATTTTTATTACCTTATGGGGGGACCTTAGTAAGGCTCTGCTCGTCATTAAATGGCCGTCCGTGTTTCATCGTCCATTCACAGCGGGTCGTCGACTGAGACACGAGAAGCATTTGACTTTGTAATCAGCACACAATGCTAAATGACCGCTTTTCACCGCAGCTTGTATATTCAGCACGACCTAGTTGTGACAGAATAATGTGTCAGTTGGTGGACAACACAAATGGGAAGGAAACACATCATGTATTTATGTGGCCGTGTCTGTCCGGCGACGGCCGGTTTCTTAGACTGCATTTTACTAAGGGCTAAGTAGCTAACTCTTTGCGCCTGTTATTTTATTGCGTTGCTAACTTTTTTTTGAATAAAACAACCCCGAATATTAATTTATTCGGAAGTCATGACGTCATAAATTCATAGATAAATAGCTTCCGTCTCGCAAACTGAGGCAAGGTTATGTCATAACTTCCGCACAGCCGTTTCCAATTAAAATTATTATTTGGGAGACTTAAGAGTAGTAACGAGCAAGATCTATAGGACTGTGTGAACTATAGAAGCACAGGCTTGAGTACGAACCTTAAGTAAATGTGTGAAAAAACAATTGAAACTCAACATTACGTCGGTGGTATTCAATTGACAATGGTAGCGTTGGACTGGAGTAGAAGGCAGGCAATGTTTTCAATTATCAGTTATCGTAGAACATATCCACCTATACATCTGTGCAGATGTTGAGCAATTGCAACGTATTCAAGCTCCATGCACAGGGTAGCGTAATTTGCATACACCTACGGAAGAATATGGAGGCAGCGTAAAATGCAAGCCATCAGCAACTTAGCTATAAAGTCTGCTCTACATTAGAAACTCTGAGTCAGGAAGTTTACTCGTTCGCGCCGGGAGGCAGGCGAAATTAATATTACGAGTGTGGTGTTTGCAACAAGGATATTATAATTTTAATGAGTTTAATTAATGGTAAGTTATTTGGCCGTGGTAGTCGCGGCCAAAGAATAGGACTCCCAACTCCTCCCTTGGATGTCGTAGCAGGTGACTCAGGTGATTATGCCAGCGGATGGGTAGCTGCATCCATCTGAGTACTTAACACTTAACATACGATAACAAATCCGCCTGTTTTGCGTGGTGATTATGGCAATTAACCCCTATTTTATGGGGAGGCCGTATCCAGCAGTGTCTTCCAGATAAATTGTTTAAACCAACATTTTATGAACTCTACGCTGAACCTTTTAAACATTACCGCTCCTCGGTGTATGTTTGGTGGTTCTGTAATTTGTTTAACGGTGAAGAAATGATCGTGAAAAAACATGAAGCATTACATGTGCATTAAAGGCGACTCTGCGAAGCACACTGTAAGTAGGTACGTATTATACGAGCACATCCATTCACCTCCAGTCATAAGTCCCTTTTCTGGGCAACGACACCTTAACCTGGTCATTGACCTTAGCTGACTAGGAAAGTACCAGTGACACATTAAAAGAACGTCTTTATTTTACTTTGCTTACTTACTTTTACTTAGAATCCGAATCGAGGAAATCCGTAGAAGAACCACTGACATCACGACTCTCAGAATTAGCAACTTGAAGTGACAATGGGCAGGTTATATAGTTTACAGAACTGACAACCGTCGAGGAAGGCCCTCCACTCGATGGACTATAAAGACATTATAAACGTCGCAGGAAGTCGGTGGATGGAGGCGGCGCAAGATCATTCGTCATATCATTCTAGGAGATGTCCAGCAGTGGCCTTCTACAGAATCATGATGATAATAACTTACTTTTCAATTATTTTTTCTTTTAGACAAACTGTTTTTAAACACCGAAATAATTATATTCAACTAATGTAAAAGAAACTGAAAGAAACAAATAATTGAAGATCAAAAGACTGACAGAAAAAAACAGCATCAAAGAAAGTTAGTAACTTAGAGCTTAATACAGTGAAAATATGACGCGAAAATTGCCCATTTCAACTTTTTTAATCTACGTCAAAGTTGCTAGACTAGTTCAAAGTCAATGCCTACTTCGATTGGTATATCAACATATTTTATTAGTATGTTGTAAGCAACGATCTTATAATACACTCACAAAAAGATCGTTGGTTGTAAGGATCTGCGATGTTTACAATGTCTTTAGTCCATCGAGTGGAGGGCCTTCCTCTACCGCGTCGTTCGGTTTATGGTCGCCACTCGAGAATTTGGACCTCAGAGTCCTAGTTGGTGCATGGAGGCGGCTCAACCATTCGTCGTGGCATTCTAAGATTGGAGGCCTATGTCCAGCAGTGGGCTTCTACATGCTGCTGCTGATGATGATGATGATATGGAATTAGATACAGGCTTTGTCAAGTGAATCAACCCTTAAATGGGGTTATTTTTTATCAGGGCAAAAAAATTATCAAGTCAAGTCCAAAAGTGGTTAAAAAGTTGGATATATTTTTTTGAAAATACCTTTACATACTAATTTCAGCATATGTTTTTGAATTATATTATATTAGAATAATAACGTGGCAATATTTCTAAAATGCTCACTGTTTATTTTAGAAATCAAGTTTAAATTAGTAATTTCTCACCAAGTGAAATGTAATTTCTTTTGAAAACCAATCAAGAATCTTTAACCTGAAAATTTTATTATTTCAAATCATTGTCGACCTCTGTGGCGCGACGGGTGAAGGTTCGCCTGCGACGCAGGAGGTTGCGGGTTCGCTCCTGCCTCGGAACAAATATTTGTACGATCTGCAGATGTTCAGTTCAGGGTGTTCTGGGTATTTTCTATGTATTATAAAAATATATATCTATGTAATGTATATCAGTTATCTAGTACCCATAACACAAGCTCTGCTTAGCATGGGGCTAGATAATGTTGTGTGAAATGTCCAGCATTTATTTTTTTATTGTAATTTTTAACCGACTTCACAAAAAGGAGGAGGTTCTCAAGTCGGTTGTATTATTATTATTATTTATTTTTTGAATGTGTGTTGCCTCATATCTCCGGCGTTTATGAACCGATTTGAATTTTTTTTTTTTTATTTGAGTAGATATACTTCCAGATTGGTCCCATTTTTTCCAGAATCCAGTTCTGATGATGGAATCCATGAGGAATTGAGGGAACTCCTCAAATATTTTAGGCATACATATGGCGATTTTGATATTTTCAGCAACAAACCAAGCATTTGCATTCAGAAAGTATCATAATCCTTTCAACACTATGGTTCTTTCATCATTTTTTTTTCATCCAAATATTTAGTCGAATACAATGGCGGAAGTCGGTTTTTTAAATGAAAAGTTATGTTTGAATGTGATAGGAGTTTTATGGTGTCTAATTTGATCCCATGATAAGCAAGCCATGTAGCATAAACAACTGACCCCAAACCCGAGTCTCGAATAGCGGGACGCGGATAAATAGCCCTTATCTATCATATGGCGCTGAGAAATCTCATCCTGTGTCCTCATCCAGCTTAGAATAGAATAGAAAATACTTTATTAAACACTTTCTTCATCAGCCGGTAGACATCCATTGCTGAATGGGGACTCCACCCTAGCATGCATAGCCTGTCATGGGGGTATTTGTATACCCCCATAATCACCACGCTTGGCAGGCGGTTTGGTGATCGCAGTTTGGTGTGAAGTACTCAGGTTGATGCAGCTGCCCATCTCCTGGCGTAATCCTTTAGTCGCCTAACACGACATCCACAGGAGAGTTAGAGGAGTCCTATTCTTTGGCCGAGACTACCACGGCAACGGCAAGTACACCAAAAAATAATAAAAATAAACAAAACTTTCCATTTTTCATTTTGTGAAACGGGAAACTTTCATGTATCGATATGTTGATGGGAGCACCAACAGGTTTCGACCCTAATCCAGGGTCTTCATCAGGGACATTCACCGAAGAACGCGTGATAACGCGGACACTAAGCACTCCCCCCACCCCCGCGCCGGACGAGCCGAGTGGAGCGAGCTCAGAGACGCAGTGCGAGGAGGGACGCGGAGAGAGTGTAGTGTGGATCCTATACCCACCCTGATGAAGACCCTCGATTAGGGTCGAAACCTGTTGGTGCTTCCATCAACATATCGGTACATGAAAGTTTCCCGTTTTACAAAATGAATGATATAATTCACGAAAGTTATTTTAGTAAAACTTAACTTGATAAATAAAAGTACAATGGGCCATCTTAAAGCTTAGAAGCTTTTTTGTGGCTTAGACATAGAACCATTTAAAACGTAACATTGGCTTGGATATAAAGTTTCTTGAATGGTGCTGACTACGAACCGACGAAATGGTGTAAGACGCTCGATTGAACTTTTGCAGGAAGTCGGTAGATGGAGGCGGCTCAGAACCGCTCGTTGTGACATTCTATGGTGGAGGTCTATGCCTATAGCAGTGGATATGTAGCGTGGAATCGACATGCCGGGAACAATTCGGATTTCGAATCCTTCTGGCTAATGATGATGATTATGAAGTCAATAACCCGAAATATGATTGAATTGTTTTTATATGTGCCCTTACAGGGTCGGTGTACGGTGACCTTTTAAAATATCCTGGATCCATCGAGGCCTTCCTAAACTACGTCGTCCTATTTGTGGTTGCACTTCGAAAACCGTTCTGCGAGCTGTATGACCTGAACATTGCCACTTCAACTTGCTAATTCTGAGGGTGTATGTGTCGGTGATCTTGGTTCATTTACGGATATCCTCATTTAGGATGATACACGTTGTGAAACTCCTAGCATAGCTCACTCTATAGCCCTCTGCGAGATTTTAAGCTTATGTATAAGGCCATAGATATTGACTTACAACATGTTTTGAATTTCAAAGTTGTCAAGACTGTGAGTTTTTCTTTTGATTTGTAGCTCTGTAACAGAGCTGGCACTTATCAAACAGATATGGAACCAAACTAATTAGGAAAGTTCAAATCTACCGAACGAATCTCTTACTTACGACTAACTTTTGACATAGACTATCACGTACCCAGTTGTTTTTTATCTCAAAACTTTTGGCAAAAATATTCCAATCAAGATTTTAAATCACGCGCACTCTGGATAATAGTTGTCACAGTATAGTTTATAAAAGAAAAATAGTTAAAAATTTTGTGCAAAATATAAAATGCATTAAGTAGGTTACCCGGGGTATAAAACATTGTATTTCTTTGTAAAGGTTTCAAGATAGGCGGAAGTGATTGATTATCTGCAACACGGGTAATGGAAAAATGGAAAAAGTTGCAGACAGTAATAAACATTTTTCTATTTCTAGAATCCAATACCCAGACAGAGTGAAAATAATGTAGAGCGCATCTAGAATAAAATAAGTAATAGCTATATAATCAATTATTATGTATTACTTATAATTTATTCGGCTTCGCCTTCACTCATGGATATACTTTAGGTACTTCACTAAAGTACCTATAATACTTGGGTTTGTTATAATTGGAAACTTTGACAATCTTTGCATCCGCCTTCGTCCGCGTCTTGATGTTTCATATCCAAAAACAGATTTAATTACATTAGACATTAAGTAGAATAGGTAGTGCAAATTGTGATAAAATTTTGGCGAGAGTTTGAATTCCACCTTTACATTTAGGCGGGCACACACGGCGCCGCCTCACGCGGCAACTTGCTGAGCCAGAGGCAATTTTATCCAGCGGACAGGAGATGCCATGCGTAAAGATTGCATAAAGAGTACTTTGGGCCCAAACACGTCTGACGAAATTTACGTTGCCTATCTTCCGTCGCGTAATGCCGGTACACATAATTCCATACAAATATCTTAATATACCAATAAATTTTACTGAAGATGGGTTAGTACGAAAAATTACGCGACGGAAGAGCGGTGACATAAATTCCGTCAGATGTGTATGGGCCCTCAGACCGGTTTCGCACTACGTCCGATCCGAACCCGTGAAAATACGGTCTGGAGTAGTCGTAGAACTATTTCTATGGTAGCTTACGCACTAGATTCGGCTTCCGTCATCCAATTTCTTAACATATCCGAATTTTCACGGATACGGATCGGACTCGGATCGGACGTAGTGTGAAACCGCTCTCAGTGCGACAGTGCGATCCGCTTAAAAACGCGTCGCTGCGACAGGCGACGCCGTGTGTGATTGGCCCTAGCTGGAAGCTCGCAAACTGCTTTAAAATTTTGCCAGCCTCCCGAAATCCCCTTCTGATAACATTTAATGGTGCTCGTCAGTTACTCGATTCCTACCTTTTATACAAATTAAACCTCTCTGCGTAATGCGAATTTAAATAACTGTTTCAATTTCCTTTATCTGCTCATTTCGTTAACAAGAATACCTACAGGGTGTTTCTTTCAACATGGAGCAAATCAACTACTTATTTTGATGCGTGACATGTGAGGTTTGTGTCTCTAGTAATGCTACTCAAAAAAACCAGACTATGCAAAAGCTGAAAACAAGTAGGTACAAATTATATAGAGCAAATATTTATTTATAATTGTCACGGGTATATATCGCGTGTACCTTTTTATTTATTATTACCGTTTCGAATGCGTTACAGTAATCTTTTAAAAAATACTATTGTTGTATACAGCAAGGTTAAATCAACGATTCTATAGTAAAAGCAGGCTAAATAGGCGTAAAAGTCGGAGACCAAATCTACGATTTTTATGTTTGGAATTAACTCATCAAGCCCTTTAATTAGATACCGAACTCATTATATTTATATTCATTATATTTTTTGGAGGTTGGATTTCTGCCATATTGAATTTAGTGTGTCGTCATAATTGTCTATGATCTTCCATTTGATATCTCATTTGTCAAAATCCATCAAGTAGTTTCGACTTAAATCTTAAAACTTCTTTTGTCTTGCCGAAGTCGGGTATTTACGTATTCTATGCTTAGGGTATAAATTACTTCTAAAGCATCTTTGTTAGTAGAAAAAATTAAGTCACTTTTCCAGGTAATTCTTCGCCCGTTCTCTACCTAGGGTATGTTATGTTAAGCCCAAATCGATACACATTTGACCCATGTTGAACGAATCACCTTTTTATACAGAAATCAGCCTCTCTCAATCATCTGGCTGTGATAAAATGTTTCAATTTTGTTGTTATAAATTGAACCGCAGACTCAAATGGCAACGTATCAATTACTCGGGCTCCGGTCTGTCCGATTCCGCAATCCATCATCCCGACCATCCATCCGTTTGATACAGAACGCGTAGGCAACAAACCGCTAAAATACATTGGATATTTATTTTATAAAATTGTTTGTTGACATAAAACTACTTGGAACATTAAGGAGAGGATGCAGGTACCTTTTTCATATTATCCTAGATCAGAATTATCACATTATCAGGATATTATCAGGATCTGGAGGTCTAAAAAAGCCACTTTATATGAATCATAATACGACGATTCATATAAAGGATCTGCTGAGAATTCGGAAAATGAATTGCTACCAGATGAATTTGCCACACTGAGCATTTCATCTGGTAGCAATTCATTTTCCGAATTCTCAGCAGACCCTTAGCAAATCCTTTATATGAATCGTATTATGATTCATGTAAAAGTGGCTTTTTTAGACCTCGAGCAGTTCATAACAACCCGAAATACCCTCTAATTCTAATAGAAGCAGTCGTGCCTCAATTCGATACCTCGTCAGAGATATTCTGTGGTAAACTTTAACATAACAATCGTTAAATACTCCTTTACTGCATTCTTGTTGTAGATAATCTAAATAAAAATCTATGGAATTTTCGTTAGTACCGGACTTGTTGGGCAATTTTCGTTGGTTTAAGATATGTCCTGGCTGCTGGCTTATTTAGGAGTGTGTTATTACTAGAAGACAGCGTTTGCGTTAGTTAGAGTTGGTCGTGGCAAGCAATGGCGGCGATGAGCTCACCACGTGTCACGTCTATATTCCTGCAACTGTGCAACCGCGGTGAAAAGAGGGCCTTTGAGGCTCTGCCTACCCCTTTGAGAAAAAGGCGTGTGTTTATGTACGTATATTAGCAGTTTTGAGAACTCAGTTGTTTCCCAATATAAACAAGTAGGTATAAGTAAAAAAAAGTATTTATTTCCATAGAATTTATTTTTAACCGACTTCCCAAAAAAGGAGGAGGTTCTCAATTCGGTAGTACTTTTTTTTTTTTTAATGTTTGTTACCGCATATCTTCGGCGTTTATAAACCGATTTGGAAAATTCTTTTTTTATTTGAATAGATATACTTCCAGATTGGTCCCATTTTTTTCAGAATCCTGTTCTGATGTTGGAATCCATGAGGAATTGAGGGAACTCCTCAAATATTGTAGGCATACATAATATGGCAATTTTGATATTTTCAGCAACAAAGCAAGCATTTGCATTCAAAAAGTATCATAATCCTTTCACCACTATGGTTCTTTCATCATTTTTTTTTCATCCAGATATTTAGTCGAATACTATGGCGGAAGTCGGTTTTTTAAATGGAAAGTTATAAACTTATAAGGAAATAAATACTTTAATACTTTTAAGATATTAAAGTTAGTAGAGGCTGAATCAATGTATGTGACTGTTGGGTGTTAATAAACTCAATAACGTGGTAAGCATAACGATTAGAGAGGCTAATAAAAGGATGGATAGTTAATAGAATCCAATTAATTGAAGTGGTCGAGTCACTTCGATTACACCTACACTCTACGTACCTCTTCACCAGTCTGTGTACATCCACTACGCTTGGCAGGCGGATTGGTGATCGCACTTTGGTGTTAAGTACTCAGGTGGATGCTGCTGCCCATCCCCTGGTGTAATCTCTTAGTCGGGTTTTAATACTTCCAGGAGAGGAGATGGAGGGGTCATTTTTTAGGCCAGATACACCACAGCAATGTCTCGTCTACGTACCTACCTTACATTATAACTTGTTGTTGGTAGAGATCTTCTACGAGAACATTACCCCCCCCCCCACTTGTCTTTGCTTGCACCATGTCATCGAGAAATGTCTAACCCAATGTGCACCTCAAAATCACGAAAACATCTCGAAATATATAGTCAAGTTGAAGCTAGGAAGGTAAGAAATTGAGCAAAAATAGCGCGTCATTTTCGGTAAGTTTTCATCGTTTTCGTGCCCAACGTTGCGAACTAATGGGAGGTTTTAGAAAGATCAGCTTCGTGACGTCACCTACTTTCCCACCCGAAACGTTGAGTATTGAATCAAGACAATATTTTCCTTGCAAAATAAACCTCATATAATTATTTCCAAAGTTTAGGTTCGAGATTTTGGATATGTCTTCCAATAGACCATCAATTTTCTCTGGGACGTTTGTGACCTCAATAAAATAGATTTTTCTAAGAACTAACAATGATAAATTCTACGTATGTACGTTCTAGCAGATTTGTAAAGAGCTTTTCTCAGTCAGAACATGTGTGAGGATGAAATCTTATTAGCTTTGACAACGAAATAAAAGTAGGAGTATGTAAACATAATATACTGTCGCAAAACCCCCCTTCAGCAAAATAAACGCTACTGTCATACATTGTGGCTTCCGGTATATTTATTTTCGCACCACCTGCTCGACAATGTCCAATTACAAATCATGAAACCTCAACGTAAAGTACAGCATTGTCTCTTTAGGGATATAAAGTTGTATGAAACTCCCTAGGGAATAAAGTGATTTCAATTTGGAACGTCAAATTCATGTGGAGACTCTTGGAAAACTCTGAGTAAAAAAATGTCCATATGGCATTGTAAAGAGGTTGGTTCGAAAATCGAACTAGCCACCATAAGCAAAACTCAAATAAAAATAAAAAGGTGCGTTTACAAAGAAACAAAAGATTCTTATGTTTCACATGTAATTTTTTACTAACATGAATATTGCAATAAAATTTACTGAAAATCACAGCACCAAACACGCGCACAGCGTGTTTTTTGATTTTCAGTAAATTTAATTGCAATATTCATGTCAATAAAAAATGACAAACGATTCTACTCCAGAGTTTATAAAAACAGACGCTTTAGAGATTATTGATAATCTACTACCGCAAAAATCAAAACAAGCCCTGGCTTTTTATTGCCTCACAGAAGGTGTGAAAAGTAGAGTATGCTCCTCTGGAATAAAGCCAGTCTTCGTCTTGGGCAGCTTGAACCCCTCGCTTCACTCAGGACTCTATATAACTCCCTCGCTACACTCGGGAGTTAACTATAGAGTCCCTCGTAACGCTCAGGGTTCAATATGCCGCCCGCGACATAAGACACTGCTTTATTCCCTTAGTGCATAATCTACTATTATCGATGTAGTATCTCATTTAACGCTGCTAAGGTAATCGCTAATTGTTGGCCGGGCGTGTACGGCCTAAATAAACCTCTCCGTCTCCTCTCGTAGATGTAGTTAAAGCCTTGCTAAGGGATTACACTAGGGGATGAGCAGCATCTGAGTACTCAACACAAAACAGCGATCACCATCCACCTGCCAAGCGTAGTGATTATGGCAAATCCTCTCATTGTATTCAATGGGGGAGGCCTCGTCCAGGTGTGGACGAAAACAGGCTGGTGATGATGTTGATTTCACTAACCGTTTTGACTCACCAAACTTACAAGATTAACATTTCAGACCGGCCATTACTCACTTTCCTATTTGCTAAAAGCCAACAGAATATTAGACGCACTAAATTCATCAGCGTAAGTGTTTGAATCCCTGTGTGATTCAATTACTGGCCCATAATTACACTGTTTATAAAAACAAAGCTAGATCATTTATTTTTCAATCAAGATTAAAATATAGTCGTCTGAATGACGTGCACGGTAAGACGTACCTACATTATGAGCTAGAATATATGAATTTAGTGTAAAAAAAGTGTTTTAGTGAAAATACTAACTCCACGTGAATTGTCAAAAGAAAACTCTACGCTCGAGGCTGTGTAGAGTCTTTAATCGATTGGGGCCCTGCTCCGAGCTGAATGCTACAGAGTGAAGGAGCGGTTTCTTTATCGGCTGTGTATAATTACACTTCAGCTTAACGCTTAATAAATCTACATCAAACAAACTCCATCCATCATCACGAGTTTAATTTTATTAACCGATATTATATGGTTATATATTTTATAATTGATTCAAAATTCACTGGAAAATGATTAAAATGTTCATAGGATCTGCCTTCTGATAGGTGTTCTGGAAATGAATATGGAAAATGAAAGGTAACCCAGGTAGCGAGGAACCAGCACCAAAATGTAGAAATTTGGGATGCTTCTCAGACATTCGTAAATTCTGTGAAACAGAAATACTTTAGTAAAATCATATTAAATAAAATGAACAAGCGCGAGTGAGACTCGTGCCCTGAAGGTCCCGATACGTAATTTATTTCAAAATCGTCGGAGCCCTTTTCGAGATTCAACCATCCCATATTAGGGGTAGAAAAGTCGTATTTCCTCAGTTTTAGATTTCCTTTATTTGTGTCACAAAACCAAAGGATTCCAAATTTCAGAGTTGTGAGGAAACTAGTTTTTAATTTTCACAATTTCCATAAAAAAGGTAGACATTTTTTTTTTCTGTACATTTCACACAACATTATCTAGCCCCAAGCTAAGCAGAGCTTGTGTTATGGGTACTAGATAACTGATATATATACTTAATACAAATACATTAAACAGATAGATATTTTTTTATTATACATAGAAAAATACCCAGTACACCCTGAACAATTATCTGCAGATCGTACAAATATTTGTTCAGAGGCGGAATCGAACCCGCAACCTCTTGCGTCGCAAGATTTTTAGAAGTCCAGCATTTATTTATTTATTAGAAGTCCTAATTATCGACACTATAAGCTCGCAAACTTGATTATGTTAAAATCTATAATTATAATAAGTCTTGATAATAAAACTTGATAATACAATATAATAATAACTTGTATATTTGGTAAAAATCAAGTTGATCCCTTTAGCCGTCTCTGACAAAAGGAGTCTCGACAGGCAGACAGACAGACAAACGGTTACAACAAAGTGATCGTATAAGGGTCCTTTTCTTCTGTTTAGGTACGGAACCCTAACAATAGTTAGAAAACTAATCATACATAAAATTAGGGCCAAAACCTGTTGGTGCCTCATTTACATACATTAAATTACATTACTAATTTTTTTTTACTTTTTGGTAGGCACGTGAAAATATCCCGTGTTACAAAACGAATGATATAATTCACGAAAGTTATTTGCGCAAATAAATTGGGAACATTTGGATTTTGGAGCTTTCAAAGCGAAACGCGTAACCTAATCGTCTTAGCCGTCTAAACGTTGAGAGTCTTCATAAAATATTTTTGGAGTTTCATATTCGTAGGACGATCAAAAAAGATTAAAAGCTCACGAAATTCAACACCTGCAAGAGCTTTAGAACATGAATCAGTGTGTATAGTTGAAGAGATAAAACCTTGTTGTTGAAACTATCTAAACCTATCTATTTATGTTATGTATAGGTATCCAACTTCAAATAAAGTAAATATAAACAAACAGTCACAGCTCGATAACCAAAATTATTGGATGATATTGTATTCACTCATATGTTCACGGACCGGATATGTTTATGGACCCGTTTAATCGGAACCGATCATCCTGATAATGTTCTGAGGACGAGTAAATACAATATTTATGAGAAGTTGACGTGTTTTTATAAGATAGACTACGAATACCGAAAAAATAATTTGACACAGATAATAAAATTCCTCTCAAACGCTCCATGCCGTATCCGGCCTGAGACCTTAATAGAACCTTAATAGATAGGCCTTAATAGAAGCCTCCGTGTCAGTAATAGAAGGGTAATAAACCCCACTGTCATTACTCGTGGATGTAGTAAACGCAGGTACTAGATACTACTAGGACTAGGTGGTAGGTGTAGGTTACTAGAGAACAGTAGCATCCACCTGAGTACTCAACACAATACTGCGATCACCAATCCTCCTGCCAAGCGTGGTGGTTTTTGGAAAATCTCGCCACCTCCATTGTAGGTATTCAATGGAGGCTCGTCTTGCGGTGTGTGTTATACAAACAACACATCACTAACACCGGTGAAAAATGTATTAGACACATGCAATTTTTTCCACTCAAACTACAAATAACCCGAGTGAAACCGAAGGGACACGAAGTTACAATCCACCGAAACCGATGAAACTAGGGGTTGGTAGGTATTTAATCGAAATAGGGAAAGGCGGTTTCACAGAAAAGGGGGTCGTTTGCAGGGACACGAAAATCCCAGGGATTTGCGATCCATTTGTTTTCATCACATAAAACCGCGGCAATACTCTGATAAATAATTGAGGAATCGTCGGTAGCTATTTGGGATCGACGAAAATTGTGATAAAAGTGAATAAAATGCAAATTCAAATTCAATAATATACAAGATGATTCCAATTAAATATAAATGAAATTGAGTTTTGGAAATTTCGAATGTAACTTTTAACAGATACAATAAGTGCAATATGTATGCTGTACTTTGCAATATTGAATGAAATCTGCATAGGTACTCCTACAGAATAATTGTTTTCACTAGATACCCTACTGTACCCTATCAAGCACCGCAAAACCAACCTAAGTACGGGGAATCAATGTATTTCTTCTATTCTGTAGCTATTTTGTTAAATTTCAATTGTTCAAATGTTCAATTTAACAAAAACGTTAACTATTCAAACCTTTTCGTAGATGAATAAGAATAACACAATAGATAAAAAACATTTGTATACTTACAGAGTTATTAGGTAATACTTATCATACGACTACTATGCTCTACTTATCAACTGACTTAGGCTTAGTAAATGGGTCCCATTTGGCACCCTTTGTGAACGGAACCCTAAAAAAATAATAGGAATATATAAACACATGATGACGTAACAAGTGTGTAACGTTCCCGTTAAAAACTACAAAAGCTATTAAATGCCAGCGCCCTCCACGCAATATTTATGTATTATTTATGTAACAGAATCAATTATCTTTAATTTATACTATCTGTTTTCTGGTTATTTTCCTAAATGGAATGTATTCTCAGATATTCAGTTCTACAAACTGAGGGGAATATTTATGTGATGTTATTCTATGCGAAATTGTATAGTTTCAGTATAATTTCCGCTGGGGTTTGTAAAGTCTTGTTAACAAAGGAAACACACCTGTGTATGATAGCACGAAGTGATAGCTTAAAATGTGAATTTAAGTTTGCAAAAAAGGTGTTTTGCAACTAAAATAATTATGAAAATAAAGTACTAGTTTCTGCCCTCGGCTTCGCGTGCTAGGAACAGGGATAAAAAGCTATTGTTCAATCACTTTTTGTACGTGTCGCAAAGCTGTTGAGTTAGTTCTAGTAATATAGTATATATATATATTATTTATTTTATGTGTAAGGTTCTCGAGTGGCGACCACAAACCGGACGACGCGGTAGAGGAAGGCCCTCCACTCGATGGACTAAAGACATTATAAACGTCGCAGGAAGTCAGTGGATGGAGGCGGCTCAAGACTGTTCGTCGTGGCATTCTATGTCCAGCAGTGGACTTCTACAGGCTGATGATGATGATGTGTAGTTAAGTTATATATTTATATATTAAGTACACCGTATGTATGCATATACTTTTATTGATTTTTCACCACCAGCGCTTACCCTTCTCATCAATTCCAGTCCATCCCAAGGTTATCTGGAAAAGATCGCTCTCTGCGATAAGACCACCCATTGTACTAATTATAATGTGGTGTGCAATAAAGCGTTTTCTTTTTTTCTATCTATCTATAAAAAATGTGTATAAGATGATCCAGGTAATCTATCTCGATACATTAACACTAATTTAAATTACCTACGTTTGTGTCGTGAGCCATTTGCTTCTTGATGAAATTATCCTTAAGACAATGAAACTCCAGTAAAATAAACAGTTACATGCATAATATTCATATCATCATCATAAGCCTGTTGAATTCCACTGCTGGGTATAGGTCTCTTCCTAGGATGCCACGATATTATATATATGTGATTATGTTCATTATGAATAATATTTGTATGGAAGTTTTTAAACGAAAACACTATATTTTTCATCTGTTAAAACGAAATCGAGTAATAAAAGATCAGAGGATTTTATTGTGTAGCTTGAGGTGGTTTCAATTACTACTGAATACAAATAAAATGAAACTTTAAAAACTAAAACCCGACTACGTAAAAGCTTAAAACAAGTATCAAAATGACAAACGACCTCTGTGGGGCGGCGGGCGAAGGTTCGCCTGCGACGCAGGAGGTTGCGGGTTCGATTCCCGCCTCGAAACAAATATTTGTACTATCTGCAGATATTTGTTCAGGATATTCTGGGTATTTTTCTATGTATAATAAAAAATATATATCTATGTAATGTATTGTATTAAGTATATCAGTTATCTAGTACCCATAACACAAGCTCTGCTTAGCTTGGGGCTAGATAATGTTGTGTTAAATGTCCAGCGTTTATTTATTTATTTATTAAGAAACGCTCACTGAAAATAGTCCACGTGGTCAAAACAATACTGAAAAGAAAACAGAATGTTCAAATTACACGTTCCAATAACAATAACGAGAAAAATAACAAACAACTGATAACATCATATTTTATCAATATAACTAGCGGCCCGCGCGCGACTTCGTTCGCGTGGTCCCTGTGTTCCCGGTGGTCCCGGTACATTTAGACCTTCCCGTGACAATTATGAACACAACAAAAAATCAAATAAATCTGCCCAGCCGTTCTCGAGTTATATATATATATATATATATAGGAGGATAGAGGATAGAGGATAGAGGATAGAGGATAGAGGCCTGAGGATAGAGTATAGAGGAAAGAGGATAGAGGATAGAGGATAGAGGATAGAGGATAGAGGATAGAGGATAGAGGATAGAGGATTGAGGATAGAGGATAGAGGATAGAGGATAGAGGATAGAGGATAGAGGATAGAGGATAGAGGATAGAGGATAGAGGATAGAGGATAGAGGATAGAGGATAGAGGATAGAGGATAGAGGATAGAGGATAGAGGATAGAGGATAGAGGATAGAGGATAGAGGATAGAGGATAGAGGATAGAGGATAGAGGATAGAGGATAGAGGATAGAGGATAGAGGATAGAGGATAGAGGATAGAGGATAGAGGATAGAGGATAGAGGATAGAGGATAGAGGATAGAGGATAGAGGATAGAGGATAGAGGATAGAGGATAGAGGATAGAGGATAGAGGATAGAGGATAGAGGATAGAGGATAGAGGATAGAGGATAGAGGATAGAGGATAGAGGATAGAGGATAGAGGATAGAGGATAGAGGATAGAGGATAGAGGATAGAGGATAGAGGATAGAGGATAGAGGATAGAGGATAGAGGATAGAGGATAGAGGATAGAGGATAGAGGATAGAGGATAGAGGATAGAGGATAGAGGATAGAGGATAGAGGATAGAGGATAGAGGATAGAGGATAGAGGATAAAGGATAGAGGATAGAGGATAGAGGATAGAGGATAGAGGATAGAGGATAGAGGATAGAGGATAGAGGATAGAGGATAGAGGATAGAGGATAGAGGATAGAGGATAGAGGATAGAGGATAGAGGATAGAGGATTGAGGATATATAAAATCGTTACGTGGTTGAATATCAACAATCAACGCACAGCCTAAACGGTAAGTCTTAGATAATTGAAATTTGGAGTGCACATTTTTTGTGGTATAGGAGTGCACTAAGAAATACATTTTCAAAATTCATCAGACAAACACCACGCGGACGAAGTCACCTTCCACTAGTTACTAATAAGACTTTTCTTGTTTTGTCTATTGGCTATTCAGAGTAACTCTTGAATTACGGATCGTGTCTCAACCGTCGTAGTTTGACTCCGCTAGTTGCCAACGAGAAGTCTTTTTCCTACCACCAAGCTAATAGGTACTCTAGTACAAGTTGACAGGGTTAACGTTCGTTTGTTTTCGCGCGAACATTTTCAGCTGAAATGAATGAAACGAGACTAGCAATACCTACCTTAAATACAGCTATGGCCAGAATTACGGGTTTATGTGCTAGTTTGGCAGCAGTTTACGTAATAAAACATATAAAGCTCTTAGCATAAATAAATAAAGGAATATTTTGGATGGTATTAGCCCATAAATTTGTGATTGCTAAAATATAGTTTTAAGAACAACCTTTAGAAGTTCACTGCTGGACAAAGACTTCCCCAAAAACACAAGGGGAATTGTTATAATCACCACGCTTGGCAGGCGGATTGGTGATCGCAGTATTCGTGCTGAATACTCAGGTGGATGCTGCTGCCCATCCCCTGGTGTAATCTCTTAGTAAGGCTTTTACGGCATCCGCGGGAGGAGAGAGAAGGACTATTCAGGTCTATTCTAAGATAAGGCACACCATGGCAAATATAATATGGTTTCATGTGAATTAATTAGCATTTTCTTCCAGCTAATCTTTGTGTAATGTAGAGTTTGTGGTATCGATAGGGATCAATAATTATAGGTCGAGATTATAAAGTTAACGTAATTACCTACTTTCAATAAATTAGGTTACCACTTTCAAATAATTCATGACACGGACTAAATTAAAGAAAATGCCAACCTTTCCTTCAACTGACTAACTCACCCTCATTCGCAAGTCGCTAACAAACCTTCATTAAAATAGGGTCGTTCCCAGAACACGACTCTTCCTTCTTAAGTATACCTAAGTAGGTACCCCGTAATATTTTATTACCTAAACGACGGAAAAAGGATTCTAAAAACGAAAAGAAATCAGCATTTTTAGAAACCTTATTTCGTAATGCCTTTCGTTAGGCTTTATTTAAAAACTTTGGGTATCACGTTTTTTAGTATAGATTTCACTAGCTATAGCTCGCGGTTTCACCCGTGTTATTCGCTTAAGGGCACTCTTATGTTTTAAATACAAGGTTTACAGATTTATCTCTAAACCCTGTTAACCTTGGCAAATTTCATAAAAATTGGAAACTACTCCTACAGCCTTGCTCACTTGGTATATTGGATGAATAACTGGATAATGAATACCGGATAGCGATCGCCCTCCATTTCACCGGTATTCCGGATATCCGGTAACCGGATAACAATAGTAGCCTGCTGCTGGCTCGGTCATCATCATCACCACCAATTTGTTTAATAGCATGGCAGCAGCATCCACCTACGTACCTAACACCAAACTGCGATCACCAACCCAACATGGTAAGCATGGTGATTATGACAAATCCCCAATTTTTAACCGACTTCCCAAAAAAGGAGGAGGTTCTCAATTCGGTTGTATTTTTTTTTTTTTTTTTTATTACCGCATATCTCCGGCGTTTATGAACCGACTTGGAAAATTCTTTTTTTATTTGAACAGATATACTTCCAGATTGGTCCCATTTTTTTCAGAATCCAGTTCTGACGATGGAATCCATGAGGAACTGATGGAACTCCTCAAATATTGTAGGTATACATATGGCGATTTTTATATTTTCAGAAACATACCAAGCATTTGCATTCAAAAAGTGTAATAATCCTTTCACCACTATGGTTCTTTCATCATTTTTTTTTCATCCAAATATTTTGTCGAATACAATGGCGGAAGTCGGTTTTTTAAATGAAAAGTTGTTACATGGTGTCATCGTTATTTTAATGTACAGTTTTGTTGTTATATTTTCTTGAACCCCCCCTCCATAACTAAAACCTGGCTACGCCCGTAGTTACTATAAAATAATTGTTAGTCATCCAAACCGTTTAGTTTAATTCATGCATAAGTATTTATCAAGCTAACATATTCAAACCGGGAGTCTTAGTAACTTTTGATGTCAAGTGCCAAAAACGCAGAAAACGTTAAATAGTTATTTGTTATACAAGAGTGCAAAGCTGCTTTTTTAACCGACTTCCCAAAAAAGGAGGAGGTTCTCAATTCGGTTGTATTTTTTTTTATTTAATGGGGTAGGCCGTCCAGCAGTCCAGAGTAGACCCGTCCGTCTCCTCCGGCGGGTGTCGTAAAAGCCAACTAAGGGATTACACCAGGGGATGGGCAGCAACATCTACCTAAGTACTCACCAATCCGCCTGCCAAGCGTGGTGATTGCAAATCCCCCCATTGTATTCTAAGGGGGAGGCCTCATCCAGAAGTGGACGTCTAAAGGCTGATGACAAATGACGATATTTCTGAGATAACATTATGTCGTTTCATTTAGTTCTTCACTACTTTATACGCTATGCGATTAAACGAAACGAGCAAGATAGGTCATGAGCCATCATAACAAGTCCTAAACGATAAATCAATTATAATGACACTTATGCGTGACGCTGATACAGCTATAAATACCATTATAACTTTTCATTTAAAAAACCGACTTCCGCCATTGTATTCGACACAATATTTGGATGAAAAAAAAATGATGAAAGAACCATAGTGGTGAAAGGATTATGATACTTTTTGAATGCAAATGCTTGGTTTGTTGCTGAAAATATCAAAATCGCCATATGTATGCCTACAATATTTGAGGAGTTCCCTCAATTCCTCATGGATCCCATCATCAGAACTGGATTTTGAAAAAAAAATGGGACCAATCTGGAAGTATATCTATTCAAATAAAAAAGAATTTTCCAAATCGGTTCATAAATGCCGGAGATATGCGGTAACAAACATTAAAAAAAAAAAAAAAATACAACCGAATTGAGAACCTCCTCCTTTTTGGGAAGCCGGTTAAAAAGGTATAAGAATTCGCATTTCACCGTATTGCTGTCGATACGTGATTTCGGGGCAAGTGTGAATCGGTCCCTGGGCAATGGCGCGATGGATGGGGTAGGCGTAATTGGCAACGCTCTGTTTGCCATTCAGTTCTTCTAGACAAACGGGTATAATTAACGAAAAGCGACAAAAAAACGCTAAGCAAATTGATAATTGCGATATTGGCGACTGTAATGCGCGTGCCGTCATAAGGTCAAGTCTTTCCGATGTGGTTGCTCCGAGCTTTTCGTTTTCGATATCTGTTGGTCTACAGGGACTGCCCTTAGATACCTAGATCATGACAAATACGGCATTAGGGATGTAACTCCAAGCTTGAAGGTTACAAATTGTTATATACCTACTAAGTATATCAACGCTAACATTGCCTAATTTGAAAGACATTTGGCCTGCTGAATCCTTGCAAATCCATCAGCTGAGATGAGTTTTAATTCTTAGATTAAAAATACATGAATTATAAATTAAAATAACATAAAATGGCTTGTTCGATATGCAAATGCAAGTATTTCAGACAGAACCTAACAGATAGAAATAAAATTCATTTTCACCTCACACGCTCCGATAGGTTTTGTTTAATATTCGAAATCTGCTTGAAAAAGTGTTTTAATTTTTTTTAATTCGAACCGATTTATTCGATTCGTATTTTAAATTTAATAATTAATAAATAAATAATTTAATTTTATCCATGCTAGCGGATAAAAAGCACTTTTACACACAGATTTCGAATGATTAACAAAAACTTTTCCTCGGTGTAGTGAGGTGAAAAATTATGTGTTTTAGCGGCAGCAAAGTTATTTTGCGTCTCGTATCTTTTAAGCCCTCGAGGCCCTTAAGCCCTTAAGGTTTCGATAAAAGTACTCGCGCCTAATAACATTTTTGTAGCCTTGCATAAAAAATAATTATTCAATCTGTCTCAATAAGAAAACAAAGATAGATAGCTAATTATGTATTTAAGGCAAATACCTACACAATTAATTGTACCTACCTACTTATTGCTTAAAATTCGCTGTTATTCTGACTTATTCGTAAAGGCTGCTTGTGAATAGAGCTCCGTTGAATAGGCTGTTTAAATTAATCTCCTGAGCTGAAATTGATGTTAATTATTTTGGTAGTAGACTGTAAATCTATTTAACCTCAAAACAAAGATAACTAACACCGCCGAAATAAAAACCTACGAACTTTGTAGGTTTCATTTCGGCAAATCATTTTCATTTGATTTTCATTCATTACAAACTTAATTGATTTAAGTGTTTGTAGTACATTAAGTTTGTAATAAAACAATGACTAGTTAAGTACCTAGTTCAGACAAATAAAGACAGAGTGGTCAATAAATACGGCGAAATTAGTAAGGCCACTTTTGGAGGGGAAACTACAACAATGGGAAGTCATCGACACAAGATCGAAACATGATCCGAACTCTATTTTAACTATTTTTAAGTTAGAGAATTAGGCCTCTGTTGTAGAATAAAATATTTGCAGAGGCTGTTCACCTCTTTAATAAACATAAACTATTTCTGAATAATAAATACTTGTAAGTACTTACAGTTTAAAAACTTATATTTATAGGTGACTGGGGTATATACCGAAAATCTACTTAACCTATTTTTACTAACTAATCGATATTTTTATTTTATTTGGTCCAACTAATTTAATGAGTTTTGAACATAATTAGGAAAAGTTCCTTCTAATTACCTCGTCGTCTGTCTCAAGTGGTGCCATTATGTCCTACAATTTCTGTGTAGTAGGAAAGTTTTGCCAGCCATTGCTGTTGCAGGCAAGGTAAATTAGTTCGTTAGTTTATTCATAATACAGAGATATCTTTGCAAACAACGTACTCTCAAAGGCACCGAATTGCGCCTTCATTAAAATGCAACGCTGTTTTTATTCGAAACGTGATGTGAGTGAAATTATGAGAGAGTAGAATTAGCTGAAAAAATATTTCATTATTTTATTCAGGTAATTCAAATTAAATATTATATTTAAAACAATTAGCCAAAAAAGGTTTACACAAAATATGTCAAAAATGTTAAGAAATATACAAAAGTACTGTGCTAGTTTAAAAAAAAAGAAAAATATATATATCAGTAAAAAGAATAAAAACATCGCTTATGTGACTTTGTGACCGTGTTTGTGTCATGGACGTGCAAATAAAAATAAGAAGTAAAATAAAAGTAAAAAAACAAGTAAAATAACAGCAGTAAAATATGAGAGATAAAAGAAAGCTGACGAATTTACAGTCGACATTTTAGAATCTTCCGTGTCGACAATCTCAAGATTGCAAAATAAACCATGAATGTGTTGACACACTTCCTTTGGTAGGTAATGCCTTCCCGTGGTTTCACACGAGAACGCAATATCGGGCATCAAGCACCCTATTGTTTTTCGATAAACCATGCTAAAGGTACGTAGTGATGTGTCATTTATTTGTGTCGTCCGTCTTCTAGGCTTGGTCGCGTTGGAACACGAGTAATTTTAATTTATAAGAGGATTCAAAATGATCGTTCTGATTCCAATTAATAAAATACTTTTGATTTGATTTGATTTTGAATGTGCATGTCTTTGTAACATTTATCTGAAATGTGATCGTAGCTATCCCCGCTATCCCTAGTGTGTCGATACACACTAGTCACTCGGACAAAAAAGCCAGTTTTTTTGTTAACCAACGTTGCTTGTAGAAGAACCTTAACATAACAATCCTCATAAAACTATTATATACGTGGAGAACCGCTATTTTTACTAACTCTAGATTTTGTGTTTTCAACTTGAAACTGATTTGCGGTATATTATGGAGTCTAGAACATCACTAGTTGAACACCGCAATATAATAGGTAATATTTCCTTAAGCTTTATACATCACCTGTGCAGACGACCAATAAAGTACCTACTTGACGTTATTCTGTTGTAGATCGTATAATGGAAGGTACTAAGATGATAAAAATAAACAGCTTTTCGACACATAAAATCTAGGTAGCTAAACACAATGTTATTCGCCGCCCGCTCTATATATACAAACGAAGTGTGCTCTTATTTTGAATATTATCTAATTCAACTCAATGATCACTAGACACTAATATGTTGTAATTAGTCAGATTCCCATTTTATAATTTCAAAATAACACGAAAGAAAAGACTTCTGTTAAAAGTCTTCATAACTTAGTGGGAAACCGATAAACCACGGGCCTATTAGTTTCTACATCATGTCTATAGAACTAAATGGAGTTGAATTAGATAATACCCAAAACAATAGCAAACTTCTTTTGTATAAAACGGGGTGGCCGATAC